>CM077521.1:6892719-7542776 GCA_039654895.1 Mongoloraphidia duomilia
AGGGGCTTGAGAATAGCCGAGAGTGTAGCGGCGCTGTTGTTTACATGACGTTGCTATGGTTCCTCTATTACAAGTCCCCAGTTCTCGGGTTCTAGCTCGAGAGCTGGTAAAAGTGTCAATTGGATTTTCAATTTAATATTAAAAAAAAATAATGAATTGAAAATATGAATTGGTGCTAGGCCCAAATAACCTTAGCTGTTGGTGGTCTTTAAAACACAATTACCAATTACCATAATATTCTAGAAACAATTATATCTTGTAGAAATCATAAGATAATCTACATGTAAGATATATACATAAAACACGATATAGAAATCAACCAACGAGTTGATTTTTTTTTTAAGATAATAATAGTTTTTTTATACGGCTGAAATGCAATTGAAAGATTTTTTCGTTGGAGAGCAGCCATATATATAATTGTTTCGAAACATATATTGATTCTGAAGCATATATGGAGAATATTAGTTTAGCAGTCTTGTCACGATTGAGTATTGTAAGCTCATTCCGCCGCGAAAGTGGAAAGGTTCAGGTTAGAATCCTGATTGTGCATTTCAGCCGTATAAAAAAACTATTATTATAATGTATTTATTATTCTTGCGAACGTTTGTTAATATTACCTTTTTAAACTTTTTAATTAATTTTAATGTTTAATAAATTATTAGTAAATGATATTTTTAATATTGTATTGTGGACGCTATTATACCAATTTATTGGTGTTTTAATAAAGAAAGATTATTATTATTAATAATACTTTCAATTCTAACCACAAGTCAATATAATTTCGATGTACACAAATCAGAAATTGTCTTTATTTTAACATAAAAATTCTATGTTTATGATTTTAATGGATTTTTTTTGTATTCTGTTTATGTAGCGTTTATTTTCCCATAAAGGTTGATTCACATTTTATATAATCTGTAACACAACTTTATGGTATAATATTTGAAAAATTAAAAAAAACTAAATTGATCAATATTAAATTGTTCATTCAGTCTTTGTCAATTTAATTTTTTTGAATTTTTCAAATATTTAAATTCAGATCTTCAAAAGGGTTTATGTATTATTGGCCAAAACGTCGGGCATATAAACAGATATAGAGTTCGACCACCCGTATCAGTCGTTTTTTTCGAAAACGGTTAGTCGTAGAGAGTTGTGTCAAAAATTTGCATTATAAAAGCCCTAATAAAGAATTGAATGGTGATAATTTTTTTTTCCGGGAAGGTCGGCTTCCCTATTAGTTTGCTCCAGAATGTCCAAAACTCCGGAATTATAAATGTAACGATAGGTCGAAAGTGGTATTGTTGAAAAGATCTTTAAAAAATTAGCAAGTTTTGTACGGATTTTTTTTTATTACTGCCACCCCTGTTAAGTAATATTTGTTTGAAATTACTAAATTAAAATGTCATAATAACGAACTTTTTAAAAGTCCGCATTTAAAATCTAGTTACCTATCTATCGATCATTAAACAAGAAGTACACTCACAGTACAACCAGAAGAGCTATATAAGCTATATAAATATTAGTCTCAAGAATTAGGCTTTTAAATAGGGAAATGCGTTAATGAGTCAATCAGTCAGTCAGTGAGGACACTTATTTTTATATATAGAAATACGTGGCAGATAATCACGTGTACAAAAATTAGTATTGATTATTATATATACATTCATTTTAATATCCCCTATATATGTGGGACATTTAATGATTCTATAAATATTCTATATTTACTAAGGTCATCAGTCTTTTTTATGTATTTTTCACAAAAATAGTGTCGTGTTTTATTACAAATTAAATATTGATCTCTTTTTTTATCAGAGGGCACCAACCAGTCACATTATCTAGAATCTAGATCTATATACTTTATTGACATTTCGAAAAAAAACTCAATCAGATTATGGTAAGGTTAGGTCTTGAGAATAGCTAATTTATTATTGGGGTGTCATTGTTTATATTGTTGGATCTTTTTTGTCAACCACAACATAGTTTTGTTTGGAGTTTCTATTATTAAAAATAATAATAAATCAAAAATATGACCTGGTATTATAGGCTCGGAAATCCCTGGTATCTAGAAACTTTAATATAAATTTAAAAAATGAGCCAAATTAAAGTAGGTAGAATTTATTACGACTGTATTTTTATACATTTGATGTGGAAGATTCAGTCATTTGTTAAGCGATATATTCTAGCAAACTGAGGATGCTACAACGTAGCGAAACGTCTTTTAATTAAATAATTTTTATATTCTAACATTTTTGACAAAATTTTACAAACATTTTTTTCTTTTGTAATACTGCTTAACAAATGACTGAATCTTCCACATCAAATACCAAATTAAAGTATTGAGTTTTTCGTTGCAGAAAAAAATAGGAAAAAAAATTGTGGAGGATTCAACGACCAATACAAATGATGTAAATCCATTAGTGGGCGTGACAATAGCTTTGAAGGATGCATTCGGTCCCAGACTTACAGACAACGCCCATTGTCTTCCTGGGACTCCGCATCCGACTGAAATGCTCGGGGACACGGATCTGCTGTTCGCAGATGGTTCCAAGAGGTCTTCTGTGGTTGATGACGAGGTAAATGTTATAAACCATAATTTAGAGAAAACTAAAATTGCAAAACCTTGAACTAATAATATAAATTTCGTCGGGTACATGACACGTTTAGAGTGATCTGCCACCCCTTTAATACTGACCAATC
Source organism: Mongoloraphidia duomilia (assembly GCA_039654895.1). Lineage (NCBI taxonomy): Eukaryota > Metazoa > Arthropoda > Insecta > Raphidioptera > Raphidiidae > Mongoloraphidia > Mongoloraphidia duomilia. The sequence continues at coordinate 6,895,417 of CM077521.1, forward strand.
GATCTGCAAATATTATAACGGCATTATTGGGTCACCGATAAGCTATACAAACAATTTCAGTCTTGAAGCAATTATAACTGTGACCATTTTTTTTTGTTACATGTTGGGGGCGGTCTGCATCCCTCCCATACCGCTATCTAGAAAAATCCCTTGAACAGGGCACTTTAATATGCCTCCCTCAACATCTTCACAAAAATAAGGCCTTGAATAAATAACACCAAAAAATTGTCACTAGCTCTCGGTCTATTATATGTCCAGATTTTTTTCCCTTTCAAAAAATGCAAAAAATATACAGGAAGTTCCGTTATAAAATAGTTATTCTTGCAAATTGTTTTCACCACCGCAATGTACGTAAAAAATACTACAAAAATTCCCATTTAACCGGGGTCGTTGCTCCAATTTTAACAAAGCTAGCAATAGTGCAGATAACTTTGGACACTTTATTACCTATTCAGCACAAACACATAGACGTGAAATAATAAACTGTGGTATGTGTGTTTACAGTACTTCCTCTACTTATAGTATTTAGAGAAATAACTTAAGTGAGCTTCGTTTAGCGAACATGTTTTTAGAAGGAGCTGACTATACTATTACTTATTTTTAAATCATGAAAATCGATCCGGTAAATAAAAGTATAGAATTATAGATAAACACGGAGAACTCCTTTTGTTTTAAATATATGAATTTTGTTAAATGAAACGAAAACTCAATAATCTTCTATAATTTATTAATATTTTTTCTTTCCAAATATTTCAGTATGAAAAACTTGTTTGGAAGTAAAAACTATTTTTAAAACAAAATTCAATAATTTAATATTTTAATGAGTTTGCGATGCCTATGGCTTTTATAATCCGCCCTGAAATAGTGTAGAGTGATAAATCATTTTGGTTTGAAGTTTTTTACAGATTCAGGTGATGCCATAGAGTAGGTACCTAGCCTTCTTTTAAATAATTCCCAAATTCAAGTAAAGATTTAATAACTATAACTTTCTGAACGTTGGCTATTTATTACATTTATTAAATATCATCACAACAGCCTTGAAGTTTATAACAAAGAGACAACGCTGACAGCTAGATGTCCAGCTGAACAGCTAGATGTCAAGCTGGACAGCTAGATGTCAGCGTTGTCTCTTTGTTATGAATTATCGCTGTCGTTTGTGTTCTAATTAGTCTTAAAGTTTATTAAGTCTTTACCTGAAATTGGGAATAAAAAGAAGGCTAGGTGCCTACTCTATGGTACCACTGGATTCTGTCAAAAACTTCAAACCAGATTAATGATTTATTACTCTGCACGAGCGGTTCCCAACCCATGAACCTCGGCCCACTTGTGCGCCGAGGGCAGCGTGTGGACCGTGTACGCTTGTCGAGAGTCTAAGCCAAGATAATTAGATAAATAATATCGGAGCTTCAGGGGTAGAGAAGGGAATAATCGAGTGTGTGTGTTTATAATTTTTACTTGTATATTTAATTAGTGGGCCTCAAATTTTTTTTACAAAATTAGTGGTTCGCATAACAAAAAAGGTTGGGAACCGCTGCTCTACACTATTTCAGAACGGACTATAATTCGAACGCGTATAAAAAATATTCAGAGACAGATAGTAGGTATAGGTACCTACCTAGTAATTTAATTAATTGAATAGAACTATAAATTTTTTTTGACATTTCCCCCCACGTCAAACAATCAACACGGAACGACAATTAACGTCATACTACGATTAAATCGTAAAATGGAATGATAATTTTCCAAGGGGCGTAGCAATTTTTATACAGCATTTGTTTGTTTAAAAAGTCTGGTGTATGCAGAACCAGTTAATAATTTAGAATAATAACAGCAGCGCATAGAACAATCGTGCCACACAATCAGGGCACAAAAGCATGTTTCTTTTATTAAATGGACGATAAGTAACTTACACTATTGCATATACATAAGTGGAAATATTTCAATAACGGTTCGTTTGCGGACCTATGTTTATTAAAATGTTTTTACTTATTTTGGGTCATACTACATTCCCGTAAAATATTTTATCTTCTTTTTTCAACACCCTGTATATAAGAGAAATTTAAAATGACTACTGCAGGCACTGTGAGTAAAGGTACGTGCAGTATGGAGCTGGGATTCTAGATGGTAGCGTAGATCATAGCAGGGCTTGCTTAAATTAATGCATTGTTATATATGCGAGCGTACACAACGAAGCAGTGAGTGCAGCAGGTATAAGCGCTGTTACAAGAGCTGCTAGATTCAAGAATGTATCTCACTATTCTTTCAGCGCGCTGACTACTACAATCAACGTGTGACCACTTTCAAATGGCCGTTACAAGTTTCGCAATGGATGTGACTAGTTTAATAAATGAAATTTTGCCAGTTTTTATTTAATTTGTTTTGAGTTTTTTCTAAGACGTATTTAAAAGTGTTAGGTTCCATATGTAAATACTCAAAAAACCGGTTTGGGCAAAATTTTAATTCTTGTTATAAATGATGAAATTCGCCATGTTTAGATCGTTTTCTATTAATAGGGTGGACATGATAGCTCCTACCCAAATTTGTATTTAAAATATACCACTTTGTAGCAGAAGAACACAAATATTCGTCTTCGCTATCTGACATTTCAAACGCGATTTAAGCTTGTATCAATGCTAGTATCAAAGCTTCGTTGTGCAAACCTATAAGCGCTTATAATTTCAGCCACCATCTAGAATCCCAGCTGCGTACTGCACGTACCTTAAGGTAATTCTCATCCAACGCGAAATTTGGTGTTTCGGCTTCAAGTCCTGGAAATGGCATTTACATTTTTCCTTTACATGTAACCTTGTAAATAAAAATATCATGGCGACATGTCGTCTGATATAATATTATGTTTAATTCACTAAGTGAATTTAATTGCAGTGGAGGAATCTAATAATATTGATTATTAATTTTCTTGTTATTTAGTTGTAGTTTTATTCCACAGAGCGCCCTATTTCTTAACCGTTATTCGGGTAACTTTGTTATTTGTAATGATAGATAATTATGTTATGTTATGCAGTTTTCCATCTGATATTCTGTCGTGAAAAGGTAATTGATATACCGGGTGCCAGTAAAAAGTTTAATGGAAAAAACGAAACATTCATATTATTTATCTTATGCCTCGTAAATCCTTCATTTGAAGAGCTAGACAACAATATTTTAGTTATTTTTTAAGGTATTTTACAAGCAGAATAAAAGTACTGAAACGGTTTTTAGATAGCTTTTGTCATAGACATGAAGGAATTGACAGTGCGTTCCCTATCCTCTACTCGTATAATGCCTACTATAGGCACAACAATGAGAGAAAGAGATAGCTATTGTAGACGACTATTATTCTCTCTTTCTAGAATTGTGATTTGTTATATTCGAGTACGGTGGTATGGTTATGTTTTTTTAATGAAAATGAAAGTTGGCTGTGATCGAAATAGAAAGGCATTTTTTTCTCTGTTTAATCATGTAACATAATGAACACATTTAATAAGAAAAATTTTGAGATATAACAATTTTTAAGATTTTTTAAAATCATATAGGTAATCAACATAGCCATTGCACAAAAAAAATAACAAAGTATTGAAATGAAACAAAACAGCAACAGTACAAAATTATTATTGCACATGCCGCTACACTATACGTCTATAGCGGATGTGCTCTATTATCGCTTAGCGCGTCAGAGCGGAGCTTCGTTCATACAAAAAGTTATATCTAAGTTAATTTCGCACGAAATTCATTCAAATTGTAGCTTATTGAAAAGGGGAGATTTTGTTCTATAAAATGGAACCATTTTTTAATTGATCCGAGTTCATAATTACTTCTAAAATTGAAACTGAAATCGCGAACAATAGTTGTCAGTAATGGTCTATACGTACGTACGTCCGAGCTCTCTAGATCGCAATTCTTGACGAATCGCTTTGGTTTATATTTTATTCTCTTCGTTTTTTTTTAATTTTCAGTTACCTGACCCAGAAACGCTATATTTTAGAGATGGAAAACGTAAAATTGACATGGTTTTAGCTTATGAAGAAGAAGATTTAGGTGTGATGACTGAAGCTGAAGCAAGAAGGCGGGACCAAAGAAGAGTTTTCGAAGTAAGAAAACGAAAAGATGACGGCGAACAAAAAAATTGTATGTTGATTATAAATTTTGATAACGTTTCAGGAAAATTTATTAAAAGAAGGATTGGAATTAGAAACTGAAAGAAAGGAATTTTCTTTCGACGGGAAAACAGTATTTGTAAAAGTGCACATTCCTTGGAAAACTAAGACTAGATATGCTGAAGTAATGAGTTTAAAACTGCCTGTGAAACGGTTTATTACGATATCGGTTAAAGCGTGGGTAAGTACAGAGTGATCAAAAAGTTATTCAGTTAAGAAAATACGAACTTTTTATCTTTGCAAACATTTTGCATAGGGCAGTATAGCCTGATTGATAGCGTACTTTCCCCGCAGGGGGAACATTGTAATGTAGTTGTTTTCGCAATAGCATTTCAATGTTCTTTGGGAATTGGCGTTCCCAGGAGCCCGAGCTCGTACCAGTCGGTTTGTGTAGGCTGGCAGATTCTAATACACAAACTCGTCACTAGGAGGCACTAGTGCCGCCTACTTTATATGTTATTTTATACTCTGGTTCTTTATTATTCATCATTTGTTCTATTTATAATTTATAAAAGTATTTTTTAAAAATATGTTTTGTAGGGCGAGGATAAACACGAAGAGAAACGCAAACAATTTTACACAAAATGGGTGAAATATTTCAGGGATATGTTTCATAACTATACATTAATTGAAGAAGAGCCATCTTTTTATTCCACAACTGCCGGAAAAGACAGATTAGAACAGTAAGAATAATACAAAAATAAATGCTTGGTTAGCATAACTTAACATTTTGTTCTGCAAATTGAAATATGTGCTTAAAACAGTCGCCGTAACAACATATTAAAATTTGAACCTTGAACTAATAATATAAATTTCGTCGAGTACATGACACGTTTAGAGTGGTCTGCCACCCCTTTAATACTGACCAATTGATCTGCAAATATTATAATGGCATTATTGGGTCACCAACAAGCTATACAAACAATTTTAGCTTTGAAGCAATATTGATTGTGACCATTTTTTTTGTTATATGTTGGGGGCGGTCTGCATCCCTCTCATACCGCTATCTAGCAAAATCCCTTACTCAGGGCACTTTAATATGCCTCCCTCAACATCTTCACAAAAATAAGATCTTGAATAAATAACACCAAAAAATTGTCACTAGCTCTCTGTCAACTTTACACCTAAAAAAGAGACATTCCCAAGATTGAAAATTCATTTACTTTAACTTCAAAGTTTAAAAGTATTTTGTATTTCACTTATGTAGGATTTAATAAAATTTTCAGCCATATTTTTTGTTCAATAATTTATGAGAGATAACTTTTTTTCAATTGATTACCTTTTTTTTATTTAACGATAATTTCTGACCAATTTAGTATAAGCTCTTTGTGTATTTTAGATTCATCGTCAAAGATCGGGAAACATCGTATACCAGCGCTCAAAGAAGTTTAATTGTTATGCAAATTTTACTAAGAACTAAATTCGACGATAATTCAGATAAAGTAAGTACGCTGATTAAATAAACATTTATTTTTTGACGTGAATAACGTCTAATGTCTCATACCTGGAGTGACATTTTATAAATATTAGATGTATCGGAAGTGATTGACATGTGAAACAAAATACAGCGTGTATAACTATGTAAGGTATCAAATAATATAGAGTGTAGCTGTATGGTAAAGTACGAGTGCCGACAGGTACAAACGCCAATCTCACGTTCGAATCCCGAAGGGACACAGAGCTACCACGTGTAGTAGAGGTCAAAATAAGTCGATTGGAACAATTTATTTATATACCAAAACGTACCGTTTGCCCGTGAAAAGAGTTCAAAGTTTACATAAAATTGTGTATATAAAATTGTGTATTACAATTTTATTAAACTTGTACTAGGAATATCTGTTAGCATTATTTAAGAAAACATTTTTTTCCTTCGGAACTATGCGGAATACGAAAATTTTACAAGAGTAACAAAATGAAGATAATTAATCAGTCTTCTCGCTAAAAAAATTTGAGAACCGTATTGCCACCCCTAAGAAAGTTCTGAAAAAAATGTCAGAAGGTGAGGGTGGTTTTAACCCTTCTACAATTTCTTTCGGGTTTCTTTGATTACCGAAAGGAGAGTAATCCTCTAAAATGCACTTTTGTCAAATTTCATTCAATTTGTTTCACTCATTTCTGAACAGCGTACAAAAATGTGTTTTTTTATGTAAACTTTGAACTCTTCTCACGGGCAAACGGTATATTTTGGTATATAAATAAATTGGCTCAAATCGACTTATTTTGACCTTTACTACACGTGGTAGCTCTGTGTCCCAGTAATTTTGGGACACCCTGTATAGATCTTGGATTTTACCAACCATAGTCACAGTCCGGAATCTAACCTGAACCTTTCCACTTTCGCGGCAGAATGAGCTTACAGTACTCAACCGTGACATGATTACTAAACTAACATTCTCCTTATATGCTTTGGAATCAATTGATTTTACATGCGAGTGTTATTTAATTATAGCTAGGTTGTAGATGTGAACCATCGTACTAGCGAGAGCTAATCATGAAAGTAGTGATGGACTCGAGTTGTGTTTCACTCGAGTGGTTTTTATTTTACTCGCATTCGAGTCAAATTTATTTTTACTCGGCTTTCGAGTGTCTCAAATCGGCTAGATCTACTTGATTGACGAGTTGAGAATGTGGTTAGTGGTTACTCATTATTATGACATATATGTAAAAAAATGACTTGAGTTACATTGTCACTCGAGTGACTCGAATCATATCTTCACTCGAGTGAAGAAATTGTCACTCGAGTCTTATCTTGACTCGAGTGGCATTCGAGCGACTCGTTTTGTACAAGCGAGTGAAAAAATCTCACTCGAGTCCCATCACTACATGAAAGTGAAAATGATTTCAAACACCCAAAGGGGATACATTAAATAAGAACCTAGATTTATATCAATGTAATTTAGTATGTTTATATCTTTTAGGTTGGTATAAGAAGACTAATTAACGATGGTACTTATTTAGCTTGTTTTCCTCTTCACGAAGGCAGATATGATAAAGTTGACAGCTCTGGAGTTATTCTTGATAGAAGAGTGAGTACTCCGAATTTTGTCAAGCACTGTTGTGATTTCATTGTCGCCATTTAAATGCTCCGTTACAATGCTGACTTTTTGTTCCCTTTTCAATGTGCGAGAGTTTCCTAAATATACATCCGATGAAGACATTTTCATTGATGGCTTTTCTTTACCACATAGCGCCACTGGCAAGTGAGGTATACATCACTTTGATGTTTTCCACCCACCTGATGGCGTCACTAGCAAGTGAAGTATCTGCGTTCAATCATTGAACGGCTAAATCGCAGTTTCGTATCTGTTTAATTATTTATTCCTTAATAATGGATAAATGAAGAATCACTAAACACAAACCGTTAATCTCTAAACGTTTGACATACCTTACTTGCAACTAGCGCTATCTGACGAATAAAAAATGTAAGCGTTTGACGTATATCTTCCTTGCAATTAGCGCTATCTGACGAATAAAAACTGTAAGCGTTTGACGTATTTCTTCCTTGCAACTAGCACTATCTGACGAATAAAAACTATAAGCGTTTGACGTATATCTTCCTTGCCACTAGCGCAATCTGGAGAATAAAAAATGTAAGCGTTTGACGTATATCTTCCTTGCAACTAGCACTATCTGACGAATAAAAACTGTAAGCATTTGACGTATATCTTCCTTGCCATTAGCGCTATCTGGCGAATAAAAATTTGGTAGGACATAGAAGGGTCTGTGACAGACAGACTGACAGATGAGGACAATATGGTTTCACTCATTGGGTGCGAAACCCTAGAAAATATATCCATGGTTGTACTTGTACATAATTTTATCCCGTTTGTTTCAGTTACTCTATTTGGAATGGGCAAGACCTTCCAAATGGTACAAAAAGCAACCTTTATGTTTAGTTAGGAAATATTTTGGTGACAAAATAGCGTTATATTTTTGTTGGCTTGGATTTTATACGAAAATGTTATATTATCCAGCTATTGTCGGCACATTATGTTTTCTTTACGGTCTTACTTCAATGGGATCTAAGGACAACATACCAAGGTAATAAATACATTCCTAATAGTAAGATCTTCTGACTTTTTATTCGTAATGATCAGCACAGAGCACTACCTGCTCTTCCACCATTACTACGTGATTACTGCCTTACCGTGATATATAGGGTTTTCCAATTTGGGCGGGTCGATGTTGAAATGGAATAAAACAAGCTGTGTGTGAGGTATTAACGAAATTCTTTATTTATTTGAAAGGCCCATGCATGCCATTATGTATGAAATATGACATCGTTCAAATGCCCGCCGCGCCGATAAACATTCTGCATGAACGATTTGAGGGTATGGTTATCTCTGGCAGAGGTGACCAAGATCGTGCGATGTGGGGTTTTCTGAAGTCGCAGGCCTATGCCAACAAGCCGCAATCGACCGATGCCCTCAAAGTCAACATAACCCAGGCCATCGCTCAAATTCAGCCGGATCTATGCGGCAGAGTCATTGAAAATTGGACCTCTCGGATCCGTGCCACCATGCGAAGCCGCGGCGGACATTTGAACGATGTCATATTTCATACATAATGGCATACATTGGCCTTTCAAATAAATAAAGAATTTCGTTAATACCTCACACACAGCTTGTTTTATTCCATTTCAACATCGACCCGCCCAAATTGGAAAACCCTTTACTTTACGAGTTCTTCACATTTTTTAAGACAGAACTTCTCCCGCCAGAAATATCGAGACCAAACTCAAAGTCTTCTGATTCTTAACAAGATGTTCACATTTTGGAGATCGTCGCGATAGTGTCTTAGTTTTGATACATTATTTCCAATTGAACTTCTCCCATCGGAGAATCCAAAACGAGAGAAACTCACATTCGTTTGATTAACAAACTCTCATTTTGAATATACCGTTAAAGTTGTGTTATTGGTGGAAGAATGGTCTAAGATATTTCTACGTTGAAATTCCACAATCTAACAATTTGTCTATCATAAGTAACGTCGAATCAATTAATTGTATTTGTAGGTATTGTAATTGTAATTTGTTGTAGCAAAGAAATATGCGATCCAAATGGTCCAGGAAATATAACCTTATGTCCTCTGTGTGACAAGGCTTGTAAATATCAACAGTTGAAGGACAGTTGTGTATTTGCCAGACTGACATATTTATTTGATAATCCGGCCACCGTCTTCTTTGCCATCTTCATGTCGATTTGGGGTAAACTTATCATTTTTATTTTATCTCGAGGCTTGAACATTGGACCGTTACCAACTCCTTCCTCTTTTATCACTTTCAAAACTTTTTCTCTTCTATACTTCATCTTGAACGGTTCTTTTGCACCCATTTTGGCCTACCTCTTCCTCTCTACTTTGAAGATTTCAATAAAAACTCCCTCGTCTCTATTCTTCGTGACAATTTTATGGTGCCTGTTCTTCTACAGGGTGGTGACCGTGACTGCTGCACATAGGGATTTAACCCGTAAAATCAAACTTTCGCGATTTCCTGCTTCCCTAATTATTTTAGGAAAAATATCTTCAAATAATAGTTTTAGAACAACAAATTTTTGCATCTAAACTAAATCATTAAACAAAAATAATTTTGCATGCTTTCTAACGGTAAAAAATTGATATGAAAATGTCAAAATTACTTCAAAAACAGATAGCGATACTCATGGAACTTGAACAAAATGATTAGAAGTTATTCTGACAGCTAAAACGTCATCATTTTGTTCAAGTTCCATGGCTATCGCTATCTGTTTTGGAGGTAATTTTGACATTTTCATTTCAAATTTCTGCCGTTACAACGCATGCAAAATAAATTGTGTTTAATGATTTAGATGTAGAATTTTATGTTCTAAAACTTTTATTTGAAGATATTTTTCCTAAAATAATTAGGGAAGCAAGAAATCGCGAAAGTTTGATTTTACTGGTTAAATCCCTATGCGCAGCAGTCACGGTCACCACCCTGTATATTTCTTTTAGCATACGTGTACTCATTTTCTTATTCATGTTAACTATTTCTTCTTCCTGATAATTTTAGTTTACGTTTCCTTCTATCCCTTTGAGGATTCCAAGTCTTCCATTTTTATCTGTTTCTAGGCAGATTTCATACTATTCCACCTGTACTTACTCTATCACGAATGTTTTTTCTCCACGAAAATGTTAGCCTACGTCTTTTTCTACCACTTGGAGGATTCCAAGACTAACCACCCTCCACTCTCTTCTATTTCCAGAAAGACATTCCGTACTATTCTAAGACACTGTACTTCCTAATGCATCTTGATGTCTTACCAAATCAAATAGTTTTTGTAAATTTATTTTGAATTTAAAATTTATTTTCTATGTTTACAGCTACAACATTTTTAGAATTATGGAAAAGGAAGCATTCCGTTGTAGTTTGGGAATGGGATTTGCAAGATTTCGAGTCAGAGGAAGAACCCAGACCAGGTAGGTGTTATCATAAAAAAGAAATATTGATATTCTTAAGTGGAAGCTTACACAGATAAATAAATTGAAGTTTTGACATTTAGTCTCTAATTGAGATTACTGATAATTTAAGATTAAAAAAAATACAAGTGAATTTATAAAATAAATTTTATAAATAAATTTTTAAGTCGTGTTCGTTATAAATCAATATTATCGGTTGTTTCTTTCAGAGTTTGAAGCGAATGTAAAAACATATCGTACAAATCCAGTAACTAGGGAAAAGGAGCCCTTCCTTCCGACGTGGTCAAGGGCGATACGGTTTTTTGCTACAGGATCCGCAGTGCTATTTATGGTGCGTTATTTTCACTAATAAATCCATACTATTATTTTTATCATCTAGTATTTATACCCGTCCGTCCACCATATATAACCGTTCGTCCACTATATATACCCGTTTTTTACCATTATATAACCGTTTTGCACCATATATCACCCGTTTTTGCACGTTATATAAGCGTCCTTACACCATATATACCCGTTTTTCCACCATATATAACCGTTCATCCGCCATTTTATTGTCGCAAAATAAATAAAATGAAATTGTTGATTTTACAGATAGTGGTGGTGTTGGGGGCGGTACTCGGTACAATAATTTACAGAATATCGCTCGTGTCTGTTTTCTACGGAGGCGGCGGTACATTTCTCAAAAAACATGCCAAAATATTCACTTCTGTGACAGCTGCCTTAATAAATTTAGTGGTTATTATGACTTTAACTAGGGTAAGTAAATCAATCTTCAATATTGTACATGAAGTACAAAGAGAAATCTAATGGCCGGTTTATCGTACATTTTAATCACGATGTTTTTTTAATCACACTGTAAAATTTTTGACAGCTACGTGTTCATTGGTTGCTGCGTTTCGTTACCATAGCAACCCGTCATTTAACAGTGTGATTAAAAAACATCGTGATTAAAATGTACGATAAACCGGCCATAAATGGAGTAGTATTGTTTAGAGAAGACACCATGAAGATGGCCGATCTGCGCTTTATAAGTGAGGACTGAGTAGAACTATCAGCAGTAGCGTAATTACCAGAGGGCCAGAGTGGGCAGTTGCCCCCGGGCCCGGAAGTGTTGGAGCCCTTGAAGCATTCTATATTACTATTACTGCTACTATAGGGTTGCCAGCTGGGGTATTTTGGCCTGGAGTGTTTCTTATTGACTAATAGAATATTTCCGGCAGAAAAACGCGTATCATTGTGATCATTGTGTGGGCTTGAGAATGGCCGAGAGGACAGTGTGGTCCAGTGGTTAACATCGCGGCCTCTGGATCAGACTGTCGTGGGTTCGAATCCCGCCTCCGCTCATGGATGCTTTGTGATGTAATTTAGTTTTAAGTAAGAATTGTTATTTAATGTAATCAAGACGCTAATGACCTAAGTTGTCGACGCGTCTATAATTTACAATAAATAAATGAGAATGGCCGAGCGTGTAGCAGTGCTGTTGTTTACATGACGTTGCTATGGTTCCTCTATTACAATTTCCCGGGTTCTAGCCCGAGAGTTGGTAAAAGTGGATTTTCAATTTATTTAAAAAAAATAAATAATGAATTGAAAATATGTATTGGTGTTAGGCCCAGATAACCTTAGCTGTTGGTGGTCTTTAAAAACACACAATTTTGTGATCGTTGTGAACGACGCGACGAACTTCAATTTGGTCCACTTACATTTTAAATCTAAATAAACTCGTAAATGAATTACACAATTTATTTTTTGCAGTTATATCATAAATTAGCAATATGGCTAACAAATTTGGAAAATCCAAGAACACAGACCGAATACGAAGATTCTTATACATTTAAAATATACATTTTTGAATTTATGAATTTTTATTCTTCGCTTATGTACATAGCATTTTTTAAAGTAAGTATGTTATAATATTTACATGACATGAATATACGATATAAAAAAAATTACCTTCACTGAAGGGTTAAATTTACAGTTTTCTTACTGAGGTACGGCTATCACATAACCATTTATTTCTGACGTTATCCTTACTGAAATTTTAGGGTAGGTTCTTCGAACATCCAGGAGACACTTCATCCAGAGAATCGGAATTTCTAAGATTAAAAAATGATGTCTGTGATCCAGCTGGATGTCTGAGCGAACTTTGTATTCAGTTATCAATAATTATGATTGGCAAACAGACGATCAATAATTTTATGGAACTTCTTAATCCGTAAGTATTTCATTCCTCCAGTAGCGCGTAAAGGTACGTGCAGAATGGAGCTGGGATTCTAGATGGTAGCGTAGATCATAGCAGGGCTTGCTTAAATTAATGCTTTGTTATATATGCGAGCGTACACAACGAAGCAGTGAGTGTAGCAGATATAAGCGCTGTTACAAGAGCTGGTAGATACAAGAATGTATCTGACCATTCTTTCAGCGCGCTGACTACTACAATCAACGTGCGACAACTGTCAAATGGCCGTTACAAGTTCCGCAATGGATGTGACTAGTTTAATAAGTGAAATTTTGCCAGTAATTTGTTTTAAGTTTTTTCTAAGACGTAGTTAAAAGTGTTAGGTTCCATACGTAAATATTCAAAAAACCGGTTTGGGTAAAATTTTAATTCTTGGTATAAATGATGAAATTCGCCATATTTAGATCATTTTCTATTAAAAGGGTGAACATGATAGCTCCTACCCAAATTTATATTTAAAATATACCATTTTGTAGCAGAAGAACACAAATATTCGTCTTCGCTATCTGACATTTCAAACTCGATTTAAGCTTGTATCAATGCTAGTATCAAAGCTTCTTTGTGCAAACCTATAAGCGCTTATAATTTCAGCCACCATCTACCACACATGCTATCATCTAGAATCCCAGCTGCGTTCTGCACGTACCTTAAATCACAATTGATCAAATTATGGAGATGGGCACATGAACAACGTAATATAGATGGCAGCAGGTTTATAGCCACCTAAGTTATCATTTGTTTGCATAGAAAAACGCGCGAGAAATCAAGTTTTTTACCTTCTGATAACAGTTGCTGATCTTTTGGAAATACAAAGCCTCTATGATTTGAACATTGGTAAACACAGCACATCGGCATTGTCAACGATTTATTATTTTAAATAAACTTATTCTGTACACACTAACATGAACTGCCCTCAGACTGAGGTGGTTACATAACTGGCGCCCTTAGCGGTCAAGTTTGGCAACGTCGATCTCCAATGTTCGTTTTTGATTGCACTGGAAAAAGATGACACTGCTGATTACATCCCATCAGTTTACCAACTTATATTTTAAAGACAAATAAATTCACAAAAGCTAGAAAAACATCAAAGGATTATTGCATCCTTCTGAATTAGTTTAGATTGGTGAATAAATTCGCATAAATACGTATCGTTCGCGTATCAAAAACCATCTTACTAGCATCTCTTTCCAACACAGCAAATAATAAATAGTGTTGCCGTCTAGACAAGACAAGACATTCAAAGTCTTGTCTTGTCTTGAAATATCAAGACTGCTCTAAGTCTAAGTCTAGATTAAAAAAACTATTGTCTTGTCTAATATCAAGACTCTAGATTATTTTCAAGAGTCTAGATTAACCGAGTGGTTTACTTTATCTACTACTACTTAGTTTAGATCTAGACTCTTGAAAATTGTCTAAAGTTTTGGCAAGAGTCTTGATCTACATAAAGCAAGTCTTGTCTTGTCTTGAAAATCTAGACAAGGACAAGACAAGAGTCTAGATCTAGACGGCAACACTATAATAATAAATTAAAACATACATGTCCACTGAAGGAAAAATAAGACACTCACTGTTGATTATTTAGGAAAATCTGGAATTGGTGGCGGCAGCGCAACCATCGTTCGAACACGAAAGATCCGACGCGAACTCACACGAGATGGGAGCAAGATTACCATCTACAAGATCCGGGACGTCTTGCTCTGTTCGACGAGTACTTAGAAATGATTCTGCAGTACGGTTTTGTGACGTTGTTCGTGGCGGCGTTCCCATTGGCGCCTCTATTTGCGCTCCTCAATAATATCGCAGAAATTCGTCTGGATGCTTACAAAATGGTAACGCAAGCTAGAAGACCGCTCGCTGAACGTGTTGAGGATATTGGAGCTTGGTACGGCATTCTCAAAGGGATTACTTATACAGCTGTAGTATCGAACGTAAGTGGAAGATTTATAATAATAATAATTTATAAAGTTATTCCCAAAAACGTGTAGATTTTTAATGTGCATAATTGGTTAAAGTAAACTATAAGGATGTTGTGAGATAAGGACAAAAAATAATTTTAAAAAAATTGATACGACTTCAAAATGTCTCTGAAAAGAATAAAATAATTTTGTATAATCACCCTACCTCTAAATTCCTACGGCTCATTTCGCACCAAGCGAGTCCAGTCCAGTCGCGTCCAGTCAAGTCACGTCAATATTTCCTTTCGCACTGAATACGTCGCGTCAGCCGTCCCACAAATTCCGATCGAAGTTCGCGACAGTTTTGTTAAGAATTTTGTGTCAAAATGGACGTACTTCTCCAAAGCATAACTTTACGTCGGCTACACAAAAGAAGAAGGATGAATGAATGAATGAATAGTAGATTATAGACGCTCGACAACAGTGGTCATTAGCGTCTAAAAAAGAAGGATGAAGAAACGACAACATCTGTTTTGGGTTCATCCCATACATACCAGGAGACCAGTGTTCGGTTCTTTAACCACTTATTTCTCCAGGCAGCAACAATGAAATTCCGATCTCTGTGCTTCGCGTGCTTAGGATCGTAGATTGCCTCTTTTGCTTGCACTAATAAAATTAAGGTTTCTACGACTACATCCACTCTGAGTGTCAAGACTGGGCTGACTGGCATTAAAAATTCAACCGGCCGAGTCGCAATCAGTCTTGATAATAATTAATAATTAATTCAACAATGAATTTTTAATCCACAAGGCATCCACTAGGTAGTGAATAGTATTTCTTAACATATCAGTCAGCATATTATGCCATCATGATTGATAAACGTCAAACGATTGTTATAAGATATATAAGGAAAAAATCAGAAGCCACTGTCAGGACATGAACCTGAAATTCCCAGTTTCCGGCTGGTTGAGCTGCCATTTTTACTCACACAGTGCCCCGAAAGTGAAATCTGTTCCTTCCCATATATACCTATTTCAATACTAAATCACATCTCATGCGAGAGCCGATTTATTTTTAAGTTACAATCTAAACTTAAATATTAATAACTCAAATGGCTCGTACAAGCCGTTTTAAATAAATAACAATATATGAGTTAGGTATTTGTGGACAACAATATAATAATTAATAATTAATTCAACAATGAATTTTTAATCCACAAGGCATCCACTAGGTAGTGAATAGTATTTCTTAACATATCAGTCAGCATATTATGCCATCATGATTGATAAACGTCAAACGATTGTTATGAGATATATAAGGAAAAAATCAGAAGCCACTGTCAGGACATGAACCTGAAATTCCCAGTTTCCGGCTGGTTGAGCTGCCATTTTTACTCACACAGTGCCCCGAAAGTGAAATCTGTTCCTTCCCATATATACCTATTTCAATACTAAATCACATCTCATGCGAGAGCCGATTTATTTTTAAGTTACAATCTAAACTTAAATATTAATAACTCAAATGGCTCGTACAAGCCGTTTTAAATAAATAACAATATATGAGTTAGGTATTTGTGGACAACAATATAATAATTAATAATTAATTCAACAATGAATTTTTAATCCACAAGGCATCCACTAGGTAGTGAATAGTATTTCTTAACATATCAGTCAGCATATTATGCCATCATGATTGATAAACGTCAAACGATTGTTATGAGATATATAAGGAAAAAATCAGAAGCCACTGTCAGGACAGTCGCTTCTGATTTTTTCCTTATATATCTTATAACAATCGTTTGACGTTTATCAATCATGATGGCATAATATGCTGACTGATATGTTAAGAAATACTATTCACTACCTAGTGGATGCCTTGTGGATTAAAAATTCAAAAAAAAATTCTTGTTGAATTAATTATTAATTATTATATTGTTGTCCACAAATACCTAACTCATATATTGTTATTCAGTCTTGATAAGTCTTGACGCGATCGGACTGGACGTGACGCGCTTAGTATGAAACCAGATTTACACATTGCCTTTATTTCAACGATAAGTTAATATGTCCAATCCAGTAGCGTCCGACTTGACTGGATGCGACTGGACTGGTCTGGTTTGGTGCGAAATGAGCCTTACTCTTAATGCTAAAAATGTCAAAAAAGGAAAAGATACGCAGTTCGTTTTGTCCATCGAAATCATTCTCTTGCGAAATGGCCTCCTATGTTTTCCTAGATGCTCCTCGGATTCGATATTAGCATGTATGATGTAAGTAGTGAAAATTAAACGAACTTGCACGAAACGAAAGTGGAGGATCCAAGTTTGTAAACCTTGTTTCACGTGTCCTTCTACAAGTTTGGGAACTATATCCTATAAGTATAATAGAAAAGTTTATAAGTATTATTTACTTCAGCATTTTTTGATATTCATTATAAACTTTCAGGCTTTTGTGATAGCTTACACAAGCGACTTCATTCCGCGAATGGTTTACAAGTACAAATATTCAACATCGTTCGATTTAGTCGGCTACATAGATCATTCACTTGCCTCATTTAATACGTCCGATTACTTGGACTACATGGGTTCCGACGATAAAAATAAACCAGCCGAATGCCAGTATCGCGGTTACCGAAATGGACCCGATCACGTAGAAAAATACGAACTGAGTCCAGCTTATTGGCATGTGTTCGCCGCAAGACTCGCGTTCGTCGTCATTTTCGAACACATTGTGTTCGCGTTAACCGGGGTTATGCAATATGCGATCCCGGACACTCCATCCGAACTCAGGACGCAAGTCCAACGCGAGAAACTGTTGGCCAAAGAAGCCAAATACGAACACGGATTGAAAAGGCATGAACCTGAGCATGAGGATATTTTGAGTGTTCTTAGAGAAAATAATAATGCAAGCAGAAATCAAGGTTAGTATTCTTCTTCAGCGACCGATGATGTAGCTTAGTGGTAGAATACTAGACTTGTATTCGGAAGGTACTGAGTTTCGAATCCCGGCGGGGGCAGATGTGGCTAGGACTTTTCCTACTGCCTCACACCGAGAAACGGTAATTCCTGTACCGGCCATTTTGTTGAGGTTTTCCATAGTTTCCTTCAATAATTCAAGATGAATATCGAGATAGTCAAGGCCATAGACCAGGGGTCGGCAACCTGCGGCTCTTATGATGTCAAGATGCGGCTCTCCAGTTCCATGCGCAAATATTAATAATTATATTATTTTATTTTCAAAACTCATAAAAAATATTATACTGCAAAAAAAACTTTAAACAGGATAAAAACACTCAACAGAGAACAGTGAGAATAGGTGGAGTAGAGAGTATACGGACGGCTGACATTTTTTAAATGTGGCAACACTGTTCTGTTTGTTTAGTTATAATCCTAATCAAATACCATAATATTGAAATAAAAATGTTAGTGGCTCTTTAAAAACTGAGAAATTTTGTAAATTGTAACTTTTGGCTCTTCCGTCTCAAAAGGTTGCCGACCCCTGCCATAGACGATTACCTATCAAACTCCTATAATTAAGTTGAAGTTTAAAAAAACTCGGGTCGCAGTGCCAAACCCTGCCGACAATATAGTGTATTTCCTAATACAGGCCTTGTGGCTTTAATACGTGAACTTAAGTTTGTTTTTGGACAAAATAAAAAATTTAACCCCTTAATACATCCCTTAAAATAATATTTTTTTCTTAATTTCAATATTATTATCAATGCAACCTCTGTACCATATTAAATGCACCCTTCCATATCCATAAGTAAATCCGTATCAACAAACTAGTGTTTTCATAAAATTTGAAAGTCCGGTCCTGTCGGGCCGATTTTATTAAAATTTTAGCAGCACGTTTTAATCTTTACTAAAGAGTTAAATTTCAATTTTGAAACGATTCTGACAAATTTTTCGGTATTTTTGGGCCCAAAAACTTTTTGGAACCCCTAAATACAACCCTGAAAGTGGTCCGATCGGGCCCATTTTAAATAGGCTTCTTGCGGTGATGGGTTCCAATGTGTGTACCAAATTTCGTTTCAATCGATTAAGTCTGTCGAGAGTTATCGTGTACACACATATATATATAAATATATAAATATATAAATATATATATATATATATATATATATATATATATATATATATATATATATATATATATATATATATATCATACATATATATATAAACATTTTCAAAAATGGTGCCAAATTGTTCAGGAGGCTATGAAACGTCGAGAAATTTTGGTCCGACCCCTAGGTCCCGCCATCCGACCAACGCCAATAGTGTATGTGCCATATTATGGCAAATACACTAAAAAACGTAGAAAACAACGGGAAGTGGTAAAATGGAAAATAGTAGTGGTTGCGTATGCCATTTTTAATATCGTCAGGCACCTGCACACGACACAATTTAGGTGTGTTTGTTGGTAAGTTCTGAATTGATACTAAGCTCCCAAAAACCTCTTCGGAGACAAGTGCGTGCTTGACTTTAGCAGTTCGTAGCGTACATAGAATGTTGAACGTATTAGAATGTTAACAATTCTTTTGTATAAGATGTTTTTAATTAGTGTTTAGCCATAATTTATTAAACTGATTATTCTGAAGATGGATGTTATAATCCGAAAGCGTTCAATAAAGATGATTTTGGAAAGGATTTCTTGTGTTCATATTTTCCAGTTCAAGGTAGTTGTGACCGAAGAGTTCTATATTGCCGACATGCGCTTTGGGAGTTCAGAACATACCAACAAACACACCTTCTGCTGAGCCCAATCAGCAGGAACCAATTCAAATTAAAAGCTTTTGACATTTTAGGGATTAGAGGTTCTTGGGCAAGAAGGCTGAGCAAACTATCTGACGGTCTGGATGCCCATGTGGAAGTAGCAGCTCGAGAAAGACATTCTATGGGTGACACAGTTTGGGAAGTTACGTGAAAATGAATGAAATTTCAATCCTTCAAGTTTTAAATTGTGTACATAAACTGAAAATCAGTATTAGAATAACAATTAAAAGTTTATTACTTATTACAGTTCGCGATAATTCTTATAACTTATAAAACTCATGGAAATGAAACAATGGAACTTTTCGGAATTTTGTGCATTACAGTCAAAGTTGTGAGTTTACACATTGTCAGATTGCACAAAACCTTTGATATGTCCATTTTTAGGGTTCCGTACCTCAGAATGAAAAAAACGGTACCCTTATATAGGGTTTTCTAATTTGGGCGGGTCGATTTTGAAATTGAATAAAACAAGCTGTGTGTGAGGTATTAACGAAATTCTTTATTTATTTGAAAGGCCCATGTATGCCATTATGTATGAAATATGACATCGTTCAAATGTCCGCCGCGCCGATGGACATTCTGCATGAACGATTTGAGGTTATGGTTATCTCTGGCAGAAGTGACGTGAATTGGCCACCAAGGTCGTGCGATTTGACCCCGCTATACTTTTTCTTGTGGGGTTTTCTGAAGTCGCAGGTCTATGCCAATAAGCCGCAATCGACCGATGCCCTCAAAGTCAACATAACCCAGGCCATCGCTCAAATCGCTCATTGAAAATTGGACCTCTCGGATCCGTGCCACCGTGCGAAGCCGCGGCGGACATTTGAACGATGTCATATTTCATACATAATGGCATACATGGACCTTTCAAATAAATAAAGAATTTCGTTAATACCTCATACACAGTAGTGATGTGCCGGATATCCGTATCTGATCCGTATCCGCGGATATCCGAGGGAAAAAAAAGATCCGTATCCGTATCCGTTAGTTTTTTGGCGGATCTTTTACGGATCTTTTACCTTATCAATTTTCAATTCATAGATAAAATTTTATATATATAGGTGATTAGGTAATAATGAAAAACAGTTAAATTCCATTCAGATTATTTTTTATTTTTTAATATCGTGGTCAATAACTTTTTCCCATAACAGATAGTCTCTTTCCAAAGGTCGATGTGCAATATTTAGTATTTACCGCCGCGTACTCTAAGAAAGTTGAGATCCGTATCCGTATCCGTATTCGCGGATCTTGAGACCAAATATCCGTATTCAGATCCGTATCCGCGGATATACATTTTTAACGATCCGGCACATCACTAATACACAGCTTGTTTTATTCCATTTCAACATCGACCCGCCCAAATTGGAAAACCCTTTAGAATCACTTTGTTTCTGTCCAGCAAGACTCTTTTTCTGAAGAACGGCTAGTTTTAAGTTGTATGTATTTGTGAATTGTGCTCCTGTGTCATAAGCGCACAACGTAAGTAATACTTTTATTTTTTCAATTATTTACAAGTGCTATAATAAGCCTGAATAAAATTGCGTCTGGTCTCTGAGATCACACATCCGGATCCGATTGTGTGTAATCTGACAACTTCGACTGTATCTAGATACTAAAAATGCAGTATCTATGAAAATAGTTGATAAGAATCTTGAGTACATGTTAATTTGTGTTAAAGTTGAAAATATTAAAACGAAATACCTCACATTATTTACTTGTAAATTCTACAAAACGTCACTTCATATTATAATCTAATTATTTAAAACTCCCATTTTCGTGTCTGTCTGTATGTTTGCAAAAAAACTTGAACACTTCTGGACCGATTTCAATTTGTTTTCCGCGGTTGTATAGACTATGTAGGTGTGGTTTAAGCTATCATTATACCATATTTTGGGGGCGGGACAACGAACAGCGCCATCCAAACTAATATTATAAATGCGAAATAAAATTAAGAAAAATCGCAGGATAGTGGACAAAATATTTGATTTAATAAATTAAATGTACGACGTTTCGTCTATATTATCTGTCCTGCGATTTTTCTTAATTTTATTATAATCACGATGGACACGATTTCTAACATAAATAAATGCGAAAGTTTGTTTGTCTGTATGTCTGTTTGTTATCTTTTCACGGCTTAACCACTGAACCGATTTCGACGAAAATTGACACAGAGATTCCTTGAAGCCCGACAAAGGACATAGGCTACTTCTTATCCAGGAAAACTGTTCCCGAGGGCGAGCATTCAAGCCATGTGCCCACACTTCCACACTACTGTGCATACCTACGGCATGCCTATGGTGTTGAAAAGACAAGTGGTCATGAATTAACGATGCGTTCTACGTTTCCATAGTTACGCATCATGTATTTGTGTATTTTGGGAAACAGATTGTTGCATTTTTAACCGCCAAAATCATAGAAATATCAGATAGAGGAGGGAAGCCACCCAAAAAAATTCGACTGATGACCAGTCCTATACTTCCCACCTAGTAAATATTTGCAAAAAATAAACACTCTTTTTTTTATTCTTTGACTAGGCCCAAATAACCTTAGCTGTTGGTGGTCTTTAAAACACAATTTAATTTTTATTCTTTGAAAAAAGCATGGCCCTCTTTTTTGTTTGGTGATCTATTGATGGCTAGCTTAATATAGCAAAAATCATGGTTACCTTGATTTACGTACAATTTTTATTTTTTTTAGTAAAATATTTTTTTTCTCGAAAACTATACATTTTAGAGAAAAAAAATATTTACATTTTTTTCATATTATAACATCTAGAATTCATTTATATTTTTTTTTACCTATGTTAATACGTGACATTGAGGACGTTTTTTTGAATATCTCAGGATCCACTGAACCGATTTGACTCAAAATCTAATCAGATCTAAGTTAAAGGCTGATAAACACAATAGAACAATCGGCATGCCCGTATGTTGTTCCGTTCTTAAGATATCGAAGGCGAAAAATTGACCACATACACACACACACACATACACACATACACACTCACACACACATACAGACATCAGTCAGAAAATGATCTTAAACGATTGCTAGGGTCTCAAAACGTGAAAATCTGTTAAAATCTCGAAATATTGTTTTCGGACTGAATCCATTACTTCCCTACCATAGTAGAGGTGGGAAGTAAAAATGTGGGTGCAAAAGATAGAGATGGAGAATAGAGCAGTTCTTTTATCTTTTTCTATCACAAATACATAACCATGGTTACAGACGTAAATTAACAACATCTACTATACATTTTTACTTCCCACCTCTACTATGGTAGGGAAGTAATGGATTCAGTCCGAAAACAATATTTCGAGATTTTAACAGATTTTCACGTTTTGAGACCCTAGCAATCGTTTAAGATCATTTTCTGACTGATGTCTGTATGTGTGTGTGTATGTGTGTATGTGTGTATGTGTGTGTGTGTGTATGTGGTCAATTTTTCGCCTTCGATATCTTAAGAACGGAACAACATACGGGCATGCCGATTGTTCTATTGTGTTTATCAGCCTTTAACTTAGATCTGATTAGATTTTGAGTCAAATCGGTTCAGTGGATCCTGAGATATTCAAAAAAACGTCCTCAATGTCACGTATTAACATAGGTAAAAAAAAATATAAATGAATTCTAGATGTTATAATATGAAAAAAATGTAAATATTTTTTTTCTCTAAAATGTATAGTTTTCGAGAAAAAAAATATTTTACTAAAAAAAATAAAAATTGTACGTAAATCAAGGTAACCATGATTTTTGCTATATTAAGCTAGCCATCAATAGATCACCAAACAAAAAAGAGGGCCATGCTTTTTTCAAAGAATAAAAATTAAATTGTGTTTTAAAGACCACCAACAGCTAAGGTTATTTGGGCCTAGTCAAAGAATAAAAAAAAGAGTGTTTATTTTTTGCAAATATTTACTAGGTGGGAAGTATAGGACTGGTCATCAGTCGAATTTTTAAATTTACAAATGCGTCAGAAGACAAGGAAAAGAAAACTGCTTCGTTTTCTATCTCTCTTTTCCAACCTGACACTGTCACTTACAGTTGTAATTATGACTCCCCTACTCTATTTATGATATCTCTATGGTCAAAATAGGCATTAAATTCATAGCACCCGTACGAAGCCGGACCGCGCGGCTAGTTATTTAAAAAAATACAATAAGTACCTTCTGGATTTTTGAGTAATAATAATTGATAACATTGACACCGGCAGAAAAAGGCCATGGGCTTGATAATTATACCATCTTCAAGATTAATTTATATTCAGCAGAAAAAGAATACATAGTTTCAATTCATTATTTCATATCAAATGTTTGCCGCCTGAGGGAATTTTCAGCCGGCGTCCATGTCTAATAACGTATCACAAAATATAAAGAAATGTCTATTTTTAATAAAACACGATAAAGATTCGTTGTACTATTTTTTGAAAATTTGATGAAAAATGATGATATAAAAAAATTATTCTCGAAGATTAGAAAATTGAAAACTACAAAGCAAAGTACAAAATTCACCCAAATTGTTTAACTTTGTTTAGATAAATATTTACAAAAAGACTGATTAATTATGAACCATAAAGTTTTTTCCATATTTTTTTGAATTTGTTCGCACATAATGTATCTCGTATAATATAATTTTATGCTAATTTTAACGTACACACAGTAATTTTAAATATACAAGATGTTTCTAAAACAGATTTTACAAAGACGCTAATGACCTCAGTTGTTGAGAGTCTATAATCTACAATCTTCTTCTTCACATTTTACAAAATGATTTTTTCCTGCCTGATTTTGAATAATCAGCAGTGGACAGTATTAAGTTCTATAAAAATTAAACAACCGCTTTTAAATAAATAAAAGACCAAAACAGAGTCAGCGGCGATGCATCACGGCATGGCCCCCACATCTTGTAGCGGGCCCCCAGGTCAGGATCTTTGGCAGACCCCTCTACATACCACTTCGATTTTTGTCTAATATTCTCTTCGTTTGCCGACTCGCCACAGCGAGCCCCTCCTAATCCGGGATCCCAAGGTTATGGCCCTGTCAGATTTCCACCTTGTGGGGGCCATGCATTACGTTGTGTGCGATAGAGCAAACTAGAGACATTTTAATGGATACGAAATTGTAACCTAAAGAGAAATATTTCTATTTTCATGAATATCAGTAAATACGTGCTTTATTAAATGAAAATGTTTGCGAAAGATGTTAATGTATAAATATAATATAGGAATAATTAATAAGAGATATAATAAAATTTTAAAAAATAATAAAAAGACGCTTAAGAAAGGTTGTGAAACCTCTTATATTTATTTTGAGTGTAAACTAATGGCCACTGACCAGTAATGCAAAACCAAAACTACATTAAAAATATTAAGAAAATATCAAACCTTGGAGAAAGCCAAGGGCGGATCCAGGTGGGGGGGGGGGGTGCACGTTCCCTTCAACCGGAATAAACACACATTAAGATCTTAAATCGTTCCTTTCAAGGCCATGATGAGTAAATCCTAATGTCGTCGGTGTCAAGGCCCAAGGTTTCTTGCTTTTTTAGGTTAGGCGGTGTTAGGCCAGTTCGGAGTGTTCGGACCATGGTTCGGACACTGAACATTGAACAAGGAGGTTATAGAGACGCTACAAGCATTTAAAAGTGAAGCCAGTCGTCATAATTAATCAGCCCATTCATTTTATATATGTAAGAAGTAGAATTCATCCCGTTTGGCCGCCATACGGAACATAACCGACAAACTTTTTTATGATCGGTCAAAGTCAAAACGTCAGTCAAGGCGTACATTTTTATCATGGTGAAGTTCACGAACGAGCAACATTTGCAAATCGTTAAAACCGCCATGTTATGGTCAATGGAGTTCACTATTGTGCCATGTTGGAAGACTATTTTTGGCCAGAATTGGATGGACTTGACATCAACGATATGTGGTTTTAACGATTTCCAAACGTTGCTCGCTCGTGAACTTCACCATGATAAAAATGTAAGCCTTGACTGATGTTTGTTATGGCCTGTGACGTCAGACTTGTTTGTATAAACAGTTGTATACGTACAGGGTTTCTATTACCTCCTAACTCAGCGAGTGCGGATAGTTCCCCTCCCCCATGAATAAGTCCTGGATTCGCCTTTGGAGAAAGCTAGCATTTACGATTGCAAAAACTTTTCAAGGAAACTTGACGTATTAAAATAAGTTGTTCAATATCAAAATTTAAGATGTTCTTGTCCTGTAATCTTGCATTTGTTGCGTAAATTGTTCACATTAAAAGGGTTGAATTTAAAATATCGATTTGTTTTTTAAACCCTTCTATATTATTGTATTACTTTTTGATCTTTTTTTTTCTATTCACAGAATATTCTAGCAAACATCGGAATGGAGAATTAGTGTTGCTGTCTAGACAAAACAATACAAGACTTTCAAAGTCTTGCCTTGTCTTGAAATATCAAGACTTCACTAAGTCTAAGTCTAGATTAAAAAACTCTTGTCGACCCTATCAACATACTTCTATTTCCTTACAGAACATTGAATATAAAATGGTAGCAGAGCGTAGTTCATTGAATCATTAATACATACGTTACTAGCTCCCATCTATTACGTTTTGAGGAAAGTACAATCAGAATCTAACTTTATCTGGGATACGATTTATCGATCCTATATTTATACCTTCCATTTCCTTACGGAACATGAAAGAAAAAATGGTAGCACGAGCGTTGTTCATTCATACATTTTGAGGATGGTACAATCAGAATCTTACCTTATCCCGGATATGATTTTTCTACCCAATCACCATGCTTCCATTTCCTTACGCAACATTGAATAAAAAAATGGTAGCAGAACGTAGTTCATTCATACATCCATTACTAGCTCCCCGACTGTTAAGTTTTGAGGATTTTTCGACCCTATTACAACACTTCCATTTCCTTACGGAATATGGAAGTAAGAAATTAAACACATTAATTGTATTAAAATAATTTTATTGAAAAAATATATTATTTGAACTTGGTCAGCAATTTCATAGCACACAAAAATTAAAGGTTGGCTGCTTCACCTTTACATAAAATGTTTAGCAAATGAAAACGTTTTATTATCAACTTTACGCGGTGCGCCGATGCGTGAAATAAAATGAGAATTTTTTTAATGAAAAGAGACAGCACTGCCGATCGCATCCCCATTAAACGATTCGAACAAAATTTAATAATCAAAGTACAAACTTATCTTTTAAATTCAAAACGTGCGTTAGCCAATAGATTTGTTGCTCACGAAGCACATATAGTAAGGAGGGTACACGGTTTGACATTTGACACTAGGACATCTGGTGGCAGAAAATGAAAGTATAATCAAATGTCAAAACAGCTTATTGGGACTTGGCATTTGATGCTGACTTCTGAAGGCAGAAAATGTAAACAACATAAAGTGGTTTCGCGATTAGGCCGCGCCTCCATGTTGAATCAGCTTTTAAGAATTTGGCATTTGATGCCATATTTGTAAGCAGAAAATGATGTATTACAAAATGTGATTTCGAGATTAGACCACGCCTTCATGTCAAGTCAGCTTATAGGGACTTAACATCTGAGGCTATGATATCTAATAGCAGCGCTGTCTCTTACCTTTGCACCTAATCGACTGTTGGGTGAACCACACACTGTCTGGAAGATAAAAAGTCTAAAAGCTTCACATTATTAAAAAAAAAGCATTTTACCAAAAGGTGGAAAAACTATCCCCAAATTACGTAAAAGTGCCAGAGCTACATTTTTAGAATATTATATCACATTTTTTACAAAAAATAATATTAAATATTGAGCAATTCACATAATTTCTTATAAACAGGCTCAAAAATTTTCGTATATCCCGAATTTGTTAAATGCAGATAATCGTGCAGAATGTAATGAGAAATTGTTCCGTCGTTTTGAATGATATTTGTGTCGATTTCAACAACGTGAACGTTTTGTGGAAACGCGTGATTCATTTCAAAATCTTTTGGTCCGAATTTTTCAATTAATAACTTATTTATAGTATCATTTCGAGTTCTCAGCGGATTTGGATTTTGGCCACGTGGTAGTAAAGTCTGAAAAAAAAATGTCGTTTATAAATACAATAGCAGATATCCACGCAGTGTTGGCTTTAGGCCGATTAAACCTATTTGGCCTAATCGGAAATTGTGAAATTGTGTTTTAAAGATCACCAAAAGCTAATGTTATTTGGGCCTAGCACCAATTCATATTTTCAATTCATTATTTTTTTTTAATAATAAATTGAAAATCCAATTGACACTTATACCAGCTCTCGGGCTAGAACCCGGGAAATGGAGACTTGTAATAGAGGAACCATAGCAATGCCATGTAAACAACAGTATTGCTATACGCTCGGCCATTCTCAAGCCCTGGCTCAATTGGACATTCACAAACGCAAAGTTTGTGAGTTGGTTTGTTCACACTAATCTAACAAAGCCTACTTCTTCCTGAATGGCATATTATTACGCTGTACGAAAGAATGATGAGCAGTGAGAGAAAACGTAAAGCAATGTTTCTGCGAATTAGAAAGAATTTTTTTAAGAACAAACCAAATCAGACGCCGCATTTGATAAGACTGACCCCCCCAGGGGGGACATTGGAATGTGATGCTATCGTAAATTGCATTCCAATGTTCTTTAGGAATTAGCGCTCCCAGTTGGTTTGTGTATGCCGGCTGGCGGATTCTAATACACAAATGGATTATTTGTTGTGTTGAAGACGCTAATGACCTGAGTTGTCGACGCGTCTATAATCTACAATTAATTAATTAATTTGATAAGACTGACTCTATCTTCAAGAGCAGATTTTCTCCGGAGACATAATTTGTTCTAATACTTCTAATAAACAAAACACGTTCAAAAATGCGATTTAACAAAATTTCTTAACCAAGCAAATGGCGGACTGTGAACAGCTGATCGATATGACAGTATGGACCTGCACAGGTAGTTAACCTTCAAATACCACTCTAAAAATCAATCTCAAACATCACACAGTACAATGAATCTTCAGTCGCCTGCTATTTCTCTCCAATTTTTTTCTACTTTAGAGTTTGTTTGAGGGGATTTTTTGAAATCTTAAAAAAGATTAAAAGAATTTTAATTATTTACAGTTTATTTTAAATACACGGAACATAGACTTTCTGCGACTGATACAAAAATGCGTGCGGGATTCCTGACTTGCTTTACATCTTCGCGCACTGAACATCCCCCTAAATTTGTCTGTGTAATAATAAGCCTATGTTACTCGGGAAGAAGTAGGCTTTTAAACAATAAAAGAATTTTTCAAATCGGTTCAATAGACTACCCACGACAAACAAACATACAAACTGATCATCTTTATAATATTAGTACAGATAATTTTGAAATTTACTCACAGGTAATATAATTTGAACATCGCCCAATTTTTCTTTAATTGTTTCAATGCATTCTAAAATACCGTCGACGATTTGTTCTGGGCTACAATTATTATTGTTGGTGCCTACGAACAAAACGACAGCTTTTATTCCCGGATATGAAAAATCCAGTTCGCCGTTTTTTAATCGCCATAAAACGTGTTCAACACGGTCACCGCCGATTCCAAAATTGACGCAGTGCAACGAATTTATTTTTTCGTTCCATAAATCGCTGAATTGTAGCTGCTGAATTATTGAATCACCGATAAATATTACCTCTGGCTCACTTGTTTTTGTTTCGGCTACGTATCGATTATGCTAAAAAAAAATCAAAAAATAAGTCCGACGATTTGGCATATATTTTTTTAATTAGGCTTAGGGAGCTTGTGTACTCATAAAATAGAACATTCGAGGTTCGATACTTATAATTATAATAAAAAAACTTGCACATTTCCCAAAAAAAGACAAGCAATTTATACCTATGATGGATACATATTATAGAAAACCAAGATATTACCATACTAATCCATCTCCCATCTCCAACAACATCTTCTGGTGGAACAGGAACTGTACACGGGTTCATTTTCTTTATAATACTATTGTTAAACTTCAAAGAAACCAAAAAAAATTAATTAATTATCTAAAAGTGACACAACCGTAGTAATAACCTTACTTTTCAGTTTTTGCACAGGTACCGT
Organism: Mongoloraphidia duomilia; assembly: GCA_039654895.1. Classification (NCBI taxonomy): domain Eukaryota; kingdom Metazoa; phylum Arthropoda; class Insecta; order Raphidioptera; family Raphidiidae; genus Mongoloraphidia; species Mongoloraphidia duomilia. The sequence continues at coordinate 6,925,012 of CM077521.1, forward strand.
TCATTTGACAGTACTTCAAGTTGCGTTCAGTTGATTTGATTGCATAGGTGTGTCATGTTCGTTTGCTGGTTATTCAAACATTTTTCATGTAACGAGTTTTTGATTTTATGTTATAGGTACAAAAGGGATTAAATTGTGTACTCTTTATTCGCAATTCAATTTAAGCAACGGTTAAATTTTCATATTATGCTCAAATTTAGCAATTATTGTTTTAAAGCTGTTTCGGGTTAATAATCGTTTGAGCAGTGTTTGTCTAGTGCGCTTGAACGATTGCATGCACCCAAAAATACCAAAGTCGCGAAAACATGAGACGGTCAGTTGTTAGAAAGAGACAGCATAAAGTATCTTGACCGTACGAACTGTTAAAACTGTCATTTCATAATTATTGTAAAATGTTAATTAAAAATATTTTAAAGTCATGCTTATATTAGCATATAATAGGGAGTTCATCAATAAACATATAACGTATGGATACTGACTATAATAGACTTGTATTTGTTCCTAAAAGTGTCCTTAAAATGTGCTCATCTATATTGACTAATGTAATACACAGTGTCGAAAGTGAGGTTATTTGACAAATATTGTTTTTCGGTGTTGTATTTATTGCATTCATAGTCTTTAAAAGATACAAAATCATCATTTTATCAGGTAAGCAAATTTTATTTTTAAAAATCTTTATTTTCAGTCATTTTTTTTCAATTAAAATAGTGATTTGAGGTTACACTGAATAGGTGTATTATTGAGTTCTTCAAGTGCTCTCAAGTTTGAAGTATTTTAACACCTGTTATTTATGTGCCGTTAGTTGATTCAGCACAATTAAAATGTACTGTTATTTGGAGGTCTATGAAAGGTGGCAAATGTTTAACAATTTAGAGGTTAATATAAGTGACAACATTACTTATAATTTTCTTTGTTTAAAAACAAAGGTCCCCTGTAAAAAGTTGTAGAAAAAAATTAGAACACTAATTTCTTAAAATAGCGAAAACGTTTTTCATATTATGACGCGACTAAACATCATACATTACCTTCTTTTTTTACTGCAATTTCATTGGACGTTTTGAGTCACCAGACTTTTGCGCTAGCTCGTTATTGGCTGATATTAACCATACCATCTTTGTAATAAATGTTTCCAATTAAAAGAATTAAATTCTCTTTTTTGAATTACAATAGTGGTTTGCACGATGATTCGATAATTTGTTTTTATTTTTATGTCTTATAAAACTCATTTAATTTGTCAACCCTTTCTTAATAAATTGAAATATGTATTTCTAAGAAATCAATATGATTGTAAACTATAAATGACAGATATATGTGGAAAAATGAGACAGAAATATCGCAGAACACGTGTTTTGATAGCATTTTTTTATTATTTTTTTTTTCTTCAATCAAAGGCTACGAGCATGAACTGCCGGTTTTAATGGACTTTAACCCATATTTTTTATTTATAATATGCATTTTTTAACAATATATTTAATACTTTTATCAGGTCTAAACTGATATTCGGGTAACAGACAGCCCTAACTAGGGTCGCCAGATCAAAAACCAAGGTTTTCGGGACATTTCTAAGGCGAAGGCAATTTATTTCAGGGGGGGAGTTATTGTGAAAAAAAGTTTTATTATTTTACTATTTTTTGTATTTATCATTAGACTTGTCTAATTTTATTCATTTATCACACACCAGTACCTACACGGTGATGTGGGACGCGCTTCTGAGTGTGTAAACCACACATAATTTAGTGTAAATCTTTTATAATTCATTTTATTGTTCCCAATTTGTCTTTACCGGCATAGAGTAAGTCCGAAGAATACAATTAAATACAAGTAAAAATATATAAAATATGTACAGAAATTGCAGATAGTGCTAAATAAATACTACTTAGCGTGTAACTTAGTGTCGTTTCTTGCGATTGCAAGCACGAATTCGTTGAACTTATGCATTTCCGGGATAGAAGACTTAAATTTCGGGACACGGGACAAAACAACGAATTCGGAGACATTCCCGGAAATCCCGGCCATCTGGTAACCCTAGCCCTAACGTCATTGTGTATAAAATTGACGCTTTATTTTTCAAAGTTACAAAAAATTTGCCACAATCTTAATTTTTAGTTTTACCGCAGAATATGCTAAAGAAACGTACATTTTTTTAAAGAGCGCCTCTGCTTATTTAATTGCAGTTTTGTAGAACTATAAGTTTGACATCTGTTATCAATTTAATGGTAAATTAATTATTAATCGTATAAATGAACTACAAAATTTTTGTATAAATATTAAGCATGTTGATTAAGATAAGAATAACTAGTTTTGTATCATACGACAAAAGGGGCTTGAGCAGTGAGCGAAAATGACGATTTGCACTCGGACGAAGGCGAACTGAGCAGCTAGTGTTCTTACAGTAATTCTAATGCAAAATTCATCTTCAGAGATTTCGACTTTTTTACCTATACCTTCTAAGTCGTGACCCATAGAACCACGTCAAGGTGGGTCTCTAGACAATGATAAAGTAGGTCTCGCGGCACATTCATAAACAAGTGAACTTTTATCTATCTTTTGTGTATAAAGATTCTCTGGTAATTAATAACCACCGAATAAATCCCAAGTGCGTCACAACTTTGTTGACTGCCTATTTCTTATGACTTGACACCAGTTAATAAGAATTTATTTAGGTATTGTCAATAAAAATAAAATTAATACATTTTAAATTTGTTAAAAAAATGAGTGTCAAGAAAACAAAACACCACAGTTATTTATATTGAAACAAGTGTCATTTATTGTGCTTCAATTATTTTTCTTAAAAAGCAATCTATTGTTTTAAAATTTGTTTTATATGCACACTTCAAATATTCTTTAATATTATTTACTAGATGTATCTATATTCTGTTGTAAATAGGAAATACGTTTTTTTTTGCATTATTTTTCCTTCTGAAGTTACAATGATTTTAATTTTGCACAATTTTACATGTAATTTTACGTCCATCGTGTCAATTCAAATTGAGTGAATATATTATGTATAGAAAAAATCAATTTGAAAGTTTGAAAATAAAGAGTTTAGGCATTGAGGAACATAATTATTGAGAAATATTAAAGTTTTACAGGTTTTATTCCGCCCATTTCCCCATCTTATAGTATACTAGCGGCCCCGTCCAGCTTCGCCCGGGTGCTAAGAAAGCCCGCGTGCAATACACTACTCACTCGCTTCGCTCGTTCAATGAGCGCAAACTAAACTAAAAAAATTATATTTATTGTCAAAGAAAGAATATAACAAAAATAAAAATATTTAAATAAATATCATGTAGAATTTAAAAAAAAAGCCCAAAATTCTACGATGCCATCAGTTTCCGAACCCGGGTCCCTGTGCATAGAGCGCTGCGATGTAACCTCTGCGCTACGAGTGGAACAGTAGTGTACGGTCGTTTTTATGATATAAGTATGTTGCGAATTTTTACGGTCGGGTTACGAATTTATTTAATTAATTATTAATTATTATTATTTATTAATTATGCTATATATATAAACCTTTCGTGAAAAATTATCTAACTGATGGTGAAAACAGCATCTAAATCCGTTGCGTGGTTTAAGAGGAGTTAGCGGTTAAACAAACAGACAGACGCGAAAAGTGACTTCAATTTATACTATGTAAAGAAGAGATGCGGCAAGGGACATGTCTACGATTGTACATCCTTAATATACCCAGAGCTCCGAAAATTACTCCTACGCCGCTTTAGAAACTAGAACATGTCCGCAATGTCCATGAGATTCTGTAACGTAAAAAATACTGACAACAATTTGATCGCAGAGTGTGTAATTTGACGTCACTTGATGTAATTCGCGTGCTTATCGACGATCATAATGTCATTAAATTATTGTACAATTCATATTTTGTGTGTAGATAGTTTGTTTACAGTTTTTATAAGACCTTGATTTTGACGCGGGTCAAGTTGAAAATGTTTTGACCTTTCTACGTCTTTGAAATATTTTTTTCATTATTATAATTTTTGTCAATGCTAATTTCGATTGTTTTTGCTGCGGTTTTGGGAAGTTTCTACACTGATTTTTTTATTTTATTTTTTCGTTTCGTTTGCATCTGCCTTAACTTAAAATTTTAGGCCTTGATAAGTATCCGGTATGCTGTTTATATAAATATGGGTTTACCACAGTTCATCTATTACAATGTGACAATTTCCTCCAGGGAACAGCTTGCTACCCTTTGGATCAGACTGTCGAGGGTTCGAATCACACCTTCGTTCATGGATGTTTTGTGTTCCTGTAATTTGGTCTTGTTTTGTAATTATTTAATTGACATGTCTTACAGACACAGAATACTTATACTTATATCCTTTTTTAACCGACTTCAAAAAAGGAGGAGGTTCTATATTTGGGACCTATGTTTTTGTTATGTATGTTCACCGATTTCTCCTGTATTTGTGAACCGATTTTGATGATCATTGTTTTATTTAATAGGGCATACTTTCGGGGTGGTCCCGTATAAATTTTACTTAAATCGGTTTAGTAATTCGACTGATTTTTAATAAAAAGTGAGTAACGGACTGTAACACCGTTAAGGTAAATGTCAAATATCAAGACAAAAGTCGGTTAATAACGTGCAAACTACGTATTGTAAAGCCACTGAAATGTAAAATATTAAAAACTTCTAACAAAAAAAAAACTTAAAAAAAGCCACTAAAAAAATAATAAAATTTTGACACCTCACTAAGAACTATTACTAAACTTACGTTTATCGGAATGGATGAATGATTATAAACAATATAGACGCTCGACAGTTCTATAATTGAAATAAAATGAAACTGCAAACCGACGCGATCAAGAAATAACACGCTGCAGTAATCCTTGAGAAACTGTTTCAAGTTTTTTCGAACAAAATACTTTGACTGTAATTAACTGAGTTTGTAGGCACTGCAAGTTATAAAACTTGATCCCCAAGTATTTTGCGATGATCGTTTTCGTAGACTGATTGCACGTTTCGATGTGTAAGTCCACAGTCTAACCAAAGAGTAAGTAAGTTCTACAAGAGGCGACGCTCTGAGCGGTTAATAAATAAATATCAAATGTATTCCTACAAACAATTTACCAAACGTATATTATACTATGTACCTACTTACTTTTTAACTTCCCATTGGAAGTTATTGTAATGGGTCCGAAAATCGAAATCAAAAAGGAAAAAAAATTTTATGTTTCAAGGTCACTACACTATTTTTACACTACTTTTAGAAAGATGTCTGTGTGTGTGTATGTATGTATGTATGTGTGTGTACGTATGTACGTACGTACGTATGTATGTGTCCATTTCTTTCTAAGACAAAATCTCGAGAATGAAAAATGATATCGACTACGTTAGTGTGCCAATCGACGCGTATTAACGTAAATATGATCTGAAAGAAATTTTTGCAAAATCGGTTCAGCCGTTTTTTTTTCTTAACCAAATAACCTCCAAAAAAGTAGATTTTACACAATATCTCGCGAATAAAAAATTATATCGACTTCGTAAGGGTGTCAATCGAGGCGTGTTAACGTCATTTTGATCCGACATAAATTTTATAAAAATCGGTTCTGCCGTTTTTTTTTTTTTTTAATTATTGTTAAAAATAAATAATAATTATGTTTTAATGATTAAAATGATTACTTTTCTGTGTAATATCTAATTTAATTATTATTATTAAATATTTATCAAACTGGGAAGTTCGTCGTGTGGACCTCAAAGGTCGCACTTTAGTCCTAATAAACGACCCACCTCACGGCTTGTTATTACAAGCTTTTGTGAGAGAGAGATTGTAATTTATAGACGCTCAACTGCTGAGGTCATCAACGCCTACAAGCTTTTATTTAACTTCACCTGTCTGTCTGTCTGTATGTCTGTCTGTCGTGAAATCTTACTAGTCAATTTTGTACGACTTCCACATATCCGATCGATTTGAAATTCTCGATGAGAACACATAAATCAATCGTTTCATTAAGTAATCAATTAATTTTAATAAATTAATGTTTTAATAGTAAAATTTTTGAAAGATTAAAAAGAACAGAATAAAATATTATCAGAATAGCTGTTTACGCATTCAGGCCCGTATTCTTTGAACACTGTTAAAGATTGAAGTTACTAATCTTAGAATAAATTTATTCTTTGGAATAAAATTAACTTTCAATTCACCAAGTAATTCATTCGATAGAATATTAACCTCAGGTACAAATTTACTTTAAACCATACACCTTGGACATTTTGTCAAATATTTTTATTCTAAACCACGTTTACCAAAGATCCGACCGATGGCGCATCGATCGAAAATGTAAATTTGTTTTATTTTATTACAAAAGCCTTTTCCTGAAAGATATGGAATTAATATTTACCTGAAAAGGTCGACAGGTCATAAAGTAATTTGTGCATTTCGTGCCCACCCTATTTTACTAGACGAATAAATATTTATACCCTTGAAATTGGACAGAATAGTTATTCTTACGATTTATACCTGCACTAAACTTAACTACGTTTGGTGAATTGAATTATCGCTATTTATTCCGAGTAATAGCTACCAGGGAATCAACGGAATAAATAACTAACTAGGCTCGGTGAATACGGGCCTCAGTCGGCAAAAGTAGAATCTTTCTACTTTTGTCGAATCAAATTATTCCGTCTTGTCTTCGATTCGACAAGCGTTCAACCGAGATCGCAACTCGTGAATGCAGGGTGTTATTGTCCTACTCGTGTATATAGAAAATATTTATTCGAACGTCGCTTCGTTTCTTATAAAACTAACCTATATACTCTTTCAAACCGAAATTGTCAATGGTAATGTGTTTTGGGATCATCAAGGGGTGTCGGCCCCTTATCAGCACGTGGCATCTTCCAAATATAAACATAAATATCGTTGATCATTGCTCAAACGATACAGTTTTCATGTTCAATACATAGTTTGTTGGTAAGTCCCAATGTGATTGATGCCTGATCACTATTCCATTACGAAACATGTGATATTGATATGACCAGCGAGCATGCGCAGAACTTCCTCTAGACAATTAATCAGTCTTTTTTATGTATATGTATCATTAATTTATCATTGGTGAAATGTCTACAGATTAATTTTGGGTTAGGGTCTCCAATGTACCAGAATTGTTTTGAAGCTATACCACCTCTTTAGCAAAGGCACTGATAGTAATGAGCAAAATTTGTCTTGGTCTTGCAGTCTTGGTCTTGGTCTTGCGGAAAAGCAAGACCAAGACTAGCAAGACCAAGACCGAATGAACAAGACCAATACCAAGACCGAATATGCAAGACCAAGACCAAATACACAAGACTAATAATAATTAAAAAATGATGTAATTTTGATATTTTTTAACATTTTAATAAAATAAAGTATTTTGTTAGTTAATAATAGATTGTTAATTATTTTTAATTTATAATTATGATTATCTTCAGAAGTAAAAAACTAAAAAAAAAGACAGATAAAATGAGCAAGACCAAGACTTGATACGCAAGACCAAGAACAGACATATTTGAACAAGACTGATATGTTTTAAATAAAGATAGTTAGTATTTGATAATTATTATATTTAATTTTAGATATTATAATAATGTAACATTTATAATACAAAAGTGTTGAAACTATTTTAAAAGATGCGGTGGTGTAGCTGCCTGGCTCATGACTGCCCGTTTCCATTAATATAGGATTTATTTATTGCAATGATATCTTCGATATCTTATATAAGAGGTACATTGAATACATAACAAAGACCAAGACTGAATCAGCAAGACCAAGACAAAAACTGTCCAAGTCTTGGTCTTGCTTTGCTCATCACTAGGCACTGAACTGAAATGAACTCGACGACGGTTATGTCCATAACTATATTGTACGTCTACATAACTAATATCGTATGGATATTCAATCGAGCAACACATATCAAATACCCATTTACAACCAACAATAGAATCTGGATTCTTACGTTCGTCTTCATACTGCTCAGGGTTCAAATTACATTACCAAAACCACGTAAACAAAATTATATACTTTCGGGCGATTTCGGGTTAAAAGCGTTTAGGGTTATGGCAATAAAGTTTCACTTGCACAGTGGTTTCTTAAAACCGCACCCTAGTTTTTTTCGATCCTATCACCTATACTGCCATTTCCATTTTAATTATTGTAAATTATAAACACGTCGACAACTTATATGTTATTAGCGTCTTGAATACATTAAATAACAATAAACTTAAAACTAAATGACATCACAAAACATCCATGAGCGGAGGCGGGATTCGAACTCACGACAGTCCGATCTAGAGGCCGCGACGCTAACGACTGGACCACATTGTACTCTGCCATTTCCAGTTTCCATATAGAACATGATGTGAGAAATGTTTCAAACGCTTTAACACTTTGATTTGAGACCCTGTTTTTTTTTTCTTGCGAATCTAAGATAGATAGCAAATATTTAATTTGTTGGTATTTCTTTCGCGATTGTTTAATGTTATCATCAGATAATTCTTGGCGTGACATTGTTATGTCCGAAAGTCATTAGGACGTTTGGTCACCGCGGTGTCTGCATGCGCTGTTTTGTTTAACAATAGACGATCAATTCGAAGATCAGTCTAGATTTGGACTTTACTTGTTAAAGTACTTTAATAATAATTATAGCAGAACGTTCTGGTGTCATAGTGTGGCAGTTTTAATTGTTGGTACACTGTGTTCTTGTTTGTTTGTTTTATTACTTCGAGTTTTCTTGAGTTGGTGGAATCGTAAATCCAATAGTAAGTTTTTTAAATATACATTAGAATTTTACTAATATACATGTTAATTGGTATATTTATCAGTATTTTTTTCGTGTGAAAAATGTGGAAAAGTGATCGATATGAATAAACTATTTGATTTCGTCTCAAAAAAAGTCTTCGGTAAATAATTATAATTTATTATTTCTTTTGCTTTTGTTTTTGTTTAAATTTTTTGCTCTTACAATATTATAGGCTAAGCATTTTTTTTGCCTATAGATATCTTTAAAAAGTTTTTTTACAAACATTTTTTTCGGCTATACTGCTCAGCTCCCTTTAGTATCGAAGCGCTATAATATAATGGGTTATCCCAGGGCTGAAGGGCTATTGGGACCCGTCAAATGAGCATATGACATCTGGTGGCAGAAAATTGTATCAAAACGGGGGAAAATTTTACATGCTAACAGTGCAAATTTATCGTGAAATTGGTTATTACAAGAATAAAACAAGTAAAATAAACAAAAAGTTTATCGAAAATGGAATTTGCGACGTTTTCTAATATCATGGCATTAAACACTGTCAGTTATTGCCTTGTTAAACTTACTTTACAGCGAATTCTTTTTTAATAAAATGTGGAAAAACTGTATTTATGAATTAAAAAAATATTTTATATTAATAATAAGATGTACTCATTATCATACTGTACTACAATAGTTAAATCTCTGAATATTGACAAAATTAGGACTAATTATGTGTATACAAATATTTTGAGGTTAGTAACTTACCTACTTATTACAATATAACATATTATGTTGCAGTTATGTGTTTACATTATTCACCTAACACAGCCTTAAAGGAGCATTGAACGGATAATTAATTTCGTGGAGATTTTCTTTTAATTTTCATGTTTTTAAGCAATATGCTGTAAAGATTACTACTTTTGACAGTTCATTTTTCATATATTTTTCTCATTATATTTCCGACATTTGATAATATGTTCGGCTTTGAGAATCTGTTTCCTTCAACGAAATTCCTTTGTTTAGGATTCGTACCGGCCCAATCACAAATTGCACTTATATATTTTATCATTTCTTATCACCTTGAAAATCATAAAATTACACGCAAAAGTATACCCCGTATATGAAATTTCCCCCCTCTGCGCCATGTTTTTTAAACTCCACCTATCTGACGGATCCCAATAGCCCCTGGCCACCAGCCTTTTAGGGCAGCAATTTTGCTTCCACTCAAATCAGTTTGACAATGACGGGAGGGCTTGAGAATAGCCGAGCGTGTAGCAATGCTGTTGTTTACATGGCGTTGCTATTGTTCCTCCATTACAAGTCCCCAGTTCCCGGGTGCTAGCCCGAGAGCTGGTAAAAGTGTCAATTGGATTTTCAATTTATTATTAAAAAAAAAATAATGAATTGAAAATATGAATTGTTGAAATTGCTATTTCTTATTACACGTTTTCTTTAAAAACAGTCTGAATTAAAAATATATGTGACTGTAAATTAAAAATACAGTACCTAAGTGGTATCTTAAAGTTTTTCGTTTTCAATGTTACGCTTTTGTGAAAAATTATTATAAGATAAATAATATGAATTAATTTGTGTCCTTGCTGAACAGGTTTAGTTCTCAAAAGGAATTTTTTATTCATTTGAAATTGCTATTTCTTATTACACGTTTTCTTTAAAAACAGTCTGAATTAAAAATATATGTGACTGTAAATTAAAAATACAGTACCTAAGTTGTATCTTAAAGTTTTTCGTTTTCAATGTTACGCTTTTGTGAAAAATTATTATAAGATAATAATATGAATTAATTTGTGTTCTTGCTGAACAGGTTTAGTTCTCAAAAGGAATTTTTTATTCATTTAAAATTGCTATTTCTTATCACACGTTTTCTTTAAAAAAATGTTAATTAAAAATATATGTGACTAAATTAAACATACAGTAACTGGTATTTTAAAGATTTTCATTTTCAATGTTACGTTTTTGTGAAAAATTATAAGATGAATAATATGGATAATTTGTGTCCTTGCTGTAATAACAGGTTTAGTTCTCAAAAGGAATTTTTTATTCATTTAAAATTTAAACATTCAGATCCATTTATGGTTTATATTTGTCGGCAAAATAATTGTTTGAGATCTTTTCAAAATATATATTCTTTTAAGAAACATTTCATAAAGACACATACCATCAATTTTGCAGAAGGCAATAAAAATGAAATTATTAACGAATCGCATTTTTCGTCAAATACTCAAATAATCAATTCCTTTAACTCTAACCTGAATGACCAAGTTGAAGAGACAGTTGACCCTGAAAACGTTTGCAATGACATATCACTAGAAAACTTTTCTGAAGCAGTACGCTGTTCTTCTGTTAATTTCATTACAAAACTCTATAGTAAATACTCATTGCCAAGAAATATCGTTCAAAATATTGTATCTGATGTTACAGATTTATTTCATGAACCATTAAATATGATAAGTGGTAATGTTTCAGTATTGGAATCATCTGAATCATATAATACTGACTTAAAAAAAATAAAAACATTTATTGATCTTTTGTCTAATCCATTCACTGACTTAGATACTGAATACAAACGTTTGAAATACTTAGAAAGATCCTCCTTGTATACACCACCAAAGTCTGTCATTATTGGAGAGAGTATTAACGATACGATACAAAATTCACAAGTTACATTAGATTTTAAAAACTACTGCGCATCTTATATCCCAATTCCAGTTACATTGAAATTGTTTTTGGAACTTCCCAATGTTTATGAAATCATTAGAAAACATTATGTCCAACTGATAGAAAACAAGGAATTTATTGTAAATATTATTCAATGTTCTGTTTGGAAAGATATTATTGAAAAAAAATATGAACATAAGATAGTTTTGCCATTAACACTTTATTTTGATGATTTTGAAGTCAGTAATCCATTAGGGGCACATGCAGGTGTGCACAAAGTGGGGGCAGTTTATTTCGCAATCTCATGTCTGCCACCTGAATTCTCAGCAGCTTTGAAAAATATATTTTTAGCTCAACTTCATTATTCAACAGATCGGTCACTTTTCGGTAATCACGCCACTTTTAAAAATATTATTGCAGACTTATCATTATTAGAAACGGAAGGTATTACTATTCATACATCTAATGGTCTTTACAAAATCTTTTTTCCCGTCCCATTAATTGCACCACTTGTAGGTGACAATTTGGGAGCAAATTCTATTTTGGGTTTCGTTGAAAGTTTTCAATCAAATTATTTTTGCCGTTTTTGTCGATCACACAAACGAGATACAAAAAAACTGACAACTGAACATACTGAATCAGTACGCACTTTAGAAAATTATGAACATGATGCACAAGAACTAACATTTGGAATTAAAGAAAAATGCATATGGAATGAAATTCCAAGTTATAATGTCATTACAAATTTATCTTGCGACATAATGCATGACTTGTTTGAGGGTGTGTGTCGATATGAAATGGGGCATATTATTAACAATTTTATACGCACTGAACATTTGTTTAATTTGGAAACCTTGAATAACAGAATTAGGTTTTTTAATTACAAAAACATTTCTAATAAGATTCCTTCTATTACAAAGATACAGTTAGACGCAAAAATAATAATTTTTTCAGCTTCTGAAATGTGTAACTTAGTAGAAAATTTTTCTTTTTTAATTGGAGATTTTGTACCTATTGATAATTTGTTTTGGGGACTATATATTTGTCTTCGACATATTATTAATATTGTAAATTCGAAGGTAATTACATTAGAATATGTTGATTTGCTGAAATCTGTAATAACAGAACATAATGAAATGTATAAACTTTTATGTGGGGATTTGAAACCTAAACATCACTTTTTAGTTCACTATCCTACACTTATTATAAAAATGGGACCATTGTGTAATTTGTCTTCAATTAGATTTGAAGCTCGACACAAAGAATTAAAATCAAATGCATCTGTTGTCAGGTCAAGACGTAATATAATACATACTCTAGCAATTAAAAATCAGCTCTCTTTTTGTGCCAGATTATCTGCTAAAGATGGACTAACCAGCGAAATTGTTTTTGGCCCAATTACAGAATTGTTTAATTTAAATGACATTACAGATGTTCGATTTAAAGATTTAATTCCTTCATTCATTTGTATTGAAAATTGCTATTCTTTATCATGGATAAAAGTTCATGGAATTAAATATAACACTAATTCAATTCTTTGCACTAATATTTCAGATTTTTTTCACAATTTTGGACTTGTTAAATATATTATAATTACTAATGATCAAACTAAAATATTTTTTATTTTGCAAATAATGAAAACAATTTTGTTTTCAGAACGCTTATTTGCTTATGAAATTATTAAAACCACAGAACACAGCTGTTTACAGTTTTCAGATTTGCCTGATATTTTTCCTTACAGTAGTCACATTTTAAGTGATGGGAAATCTTACGTACATTTTCGATAAAACATTTATTTTTGAAATCATAATGGCGAATGTTATAAGGTTGCTTTTTATTTTTTTCTCATTGGCTAATGCTTTAGCATTGGACCTAAAAAATTCTCCCAAAATTTCAGCTTCCTAGATCAAACCTATGAACGGCGCAAACCGAGTTTGTTTCTCATTAAATTAACATGGGAAAAACGACGTTGCTACTCCAACATGGATAGCCGGTAGAATTTTTTTTATCTTTGATAGCGGCATTTTGTACAGAATTAAAGTTCCCACAAAAAAGGTCTTTAGTACTAAATCCGTGAATTCGTTATTTTCAAAGATATGTTTGTTTAAACAATAATTAATTAAATGAAATCCGATTTTTATCACAATGTTTAAACGAACATATCTTTGAAAATAATGAATTCACAGATTTAGTACTACGGACCTTTTTTGTTGAAAATTTAATTCTCTACAAAATGTTGCTATCCACGTTTGAGTAAAAACGTCGTTTTTCCAATGTTAATCAAATGGGAAACAAACTCGGTTTGCGCCTTTCACAGATTTGATCTAGGAAGCTGAAAATTTTGAAGAATTTTTTTAGGTTCAATGCTAACACATTAGCCAATGGGACCAAAAGAAAAGATAAAAAAAAACACTCCAATGTAGTATGTTACGTATATACAGAGTGTTCCGTAAAAACGCCTCAAACCATAGCTCCAATATAAATTGATATAAAAAATAAATTGACTAGTTTTTAATTTTATCTAGGAGGAAATGTTTATTTTTAGCTTTTTTGGTTTTATGATAAAGGAGATCCTCCCGGGTTGTCTCACTACTGAGACATTTGGTATTATATAATATTAATTTTTGTTTAACAAATATGATATTTTGTGAGTGATATTAGTTTAATTAAAAGACTGATATTTTACACTAAACCAAAAAAGCTGCTAAGCTACTATAAATTTATTACATGTAATAGATTTCAGATATTTGTTTGGTAATTAAAAAAATATATAAATAAATGTTTTTTATTACAAATTATTATATTTTTATTGTACCTGTTAATTAATATGTACCTATTTAAGTTACATTATTGATTTTATAAAGAACGTTGATTGTAATTGAAAAATTGTATAGAATTGAAAATTATTAATTTTCTGTTTAAAAAAATTTGTATTGAAATGAAAATTATTTTTTTACAATATTGTTAACATAAATATCTACCTATACTGTTGAAATTTTAATTTGCTAACTTGGTTTTTGCAAAAAAAAATGTAAGTCAGCAAGTCGAAAACTTCAGCAGTATAGCGATATTTATGTAGGTATTAACAATGTAAAAAAATAAATTTTCATTTTTATACAATTTTTTTGAACAGAAATCAAATAATTTTCATTTCAATACAGTTTTTCTTTTAAAACAAAAAACAAAAAATTTGTGCTAGGCCCAAATAACCGTAGCTGTTGGTGGTCTTTAAAAACACACACAGACAGTGACGGGCCTCGTCAAAGGCTTGACGGCTGGAAGCCAGCCCCAATGGAAAGGTTTTTAAAATTTTTAGAAAATATTGGCCATTAGAGCGGAGAAATTTAGGATTGCATTTTAAAGCTCGTTATGTGAGTTAGATATTAATTCGCAATATTAGAAGACAATCTTATGATAATGCTTCCAATATGTCGGATTTATACAGCGCCCTCCAAGCACCCTGCTCCCGCTTCCAATCACGTGTGTTTTCTTATGAAGAGAGGCGCATTATTGTTAGTATAGCCCACAGGCGCCAAATAACTTAGGACGGTCTTGGGCTATCATATTCCTTCTACAGTGAAAGTCCGATAAAAATCGGTTTGACAGTTTTTGAATTAACCCAGAACAAACTGACAAAAAATCTGTCTAAGTCAGGGATCGGCAACCTTCTGAGACGGAAGAGCCAAAAGTTACAATTTACAAATTTTCCCAGTTTTTAAAGAGCCACTAACATTTTTATTTCAATATTATGGTAGTTGATTAGGATTATAACTAAACAAACAGAACAGTGTTGCCACATTTAAAAAATGTCAGCTGTCCGTATACTCTCTACTCCACCTATTCTCACTGTTCTCTGTTGAGTGTTTTTATCCTGTTTAAAGTATAATATTTTTTATGAGTTTTGAAAATAAAATAATATAAGTATTAATATTTGCGCATGGAACTGGAGAGCCGCATGCGGCTCGCGAGCCGCAGGTTGCCGACCCCTGGTCTAAGTAGATGTCCTGTAAACTGTAGGCACATTTAAAACGAAATTTTGTCAAAAATTGACAATATTCTAAGTAACGATTTTATTTATTTGTAGATATTGATTGTGATACAAATTATGAGCATTGTGAGATAACATTGCATCGTCCTTGAGATATTTTTTGCCATCAAAATATTTCGTAGAAAATCACAGCAGTGTCACTTGTATAGTGGCAGACCTGCTGTACGTTTTAGCAGCGGTATTTAACATGTTTGTCTCGCCTTTCTCCAAAATGATTTTTCTAAATTCGATAGCACAATTTTATTTTTAAATTCATTGCACGGTACCTAACTATATGGGAAACACTGAGTTAGGAGGTAATAGAGACGCTGTACGTATACAACTGCTTATACAAAGTTGAAGCCAAGTCTGACGTCACAGGTCATAACAAATATGGCGGCCAAACAGAGGATGAATTAGGGAATATTATTCTCTTCTTCTTTTTCTTTTTCTAACATATATAAAATGAATGAGCTAACTAAATATGGCTACTGGCTTCACTTTTAAATGTGCTTGTAGCGTCTCTATAACTTCCTTGCTCAGTGATAGGAGACTAGCGTAGCTTGGATGGACGCGAACACAGAGAAATCTCGTGGCAAAATGTAAATATGTATATTTTTTTCAAAATTGTCTCCAAAAAGTTTTTTTTTACTAATATTTTATTTTGTTCATTTTAGACTTTCAAAATTTTACCCCCGTTTGACCTCCGTAGGGGTTGAATTTCGAAAAATCCCTTCTTGGTGGATGCTTACGTCAGGAAAGGAACCTACTGTCTAAATTTCAAGTTTCTAGTTTCAGCGATTTGGCCTGGGCGTTGATTAATCAAAAAACCCCTACACTCCCGTTTGAAGCCCTTATGGGTTGAATTTAATTCTAAAAACAATTTATTCATGTATTGTCATCTGGAATACATATGTGTACAAAATTTCAAATCGATCGGATAAGTGAAAGTCGTTCAAAATTGACTTGCAAGATTTGACCCACACACTAATTTACAGCAAGTTAAATAAAAGCTTGTAAAAATCAAGAAATGTTGACATTTGAGTTTGACAGTTAAATTTATAATATTATTTTGCATGCCCTATCGCCCCTAAGGGGTGACTTTGTACCTCTTAGGCTACGCGTACCACATGTCGAATGCCACTGTTATTAAGTGATAAGTTACAGACATCTAATTTTTTTAAACGTTAAAAACGTAGATGTGAACAATATTTTGATTAAAGTTATTGATAGTAGGATACACATAACATAATACATATACAGGGTGTCCCATGACTCGAGGTCCATAGCTTAAGAGCGTGTTATTGAAGTTATTTAGAGTTAAACTAGCGGACCCGTCCCGGCTTCGCTCGGGTGGTATGAAATTATGATTTAATAGCGGTCACCCATTACTCCGCTCACGTATATTTAGTATAGCTGATCCGGCAAACGTTGTTAATAATTTCTAGGAATAATTACATTACTCACTCGCTTCGCTCGTTCGTTTGAATTTTATTAATACAGTACTCACTCGCTTCGCTCGTTCGCTTGAATATTTTCGCCTACTCACTCGCTTCGCTCGTTCGCCATATATGTATTTTTTAAAGCTTAATATAAAAATCGCGATTAAAAATCAGGGGTTGATCGTATAAGGGTGAAAATTTAGAGTTGTATGTATTTTTCAATGCTGAATCATGAAAAAATTAAAACAAAAAATTTTGTCAAAAAAATAAAAAAAAATTTTTTGGGGTGGACCACCCTTAACATTTAGGGGGATGAAAAATAGATGTTGTCCGATTCTCCACCCTACCCGATAAGCACACAAAATTTCATCAAAATCGGTCCAGCCGTTTCGGAGGAGTTCAATAACGTACACCGCGACACGAGAATTTTTTATATAAGATTTGCTTAATAAACATATGTCCGAAAATTAATTACTAATAAAATTAATGACTAAGGTTTTTTACATCTTAGCACTTCTACTTTCAGTGGTTGTAGTTTTGTTACGAAGCATTTTCGGACATATGTTTATTAAGCAATTTTAAGTCTAAAAGACTTCAATAATACGCTCTTAAGCTATGGACTTCGAGTCATGGGAAAATAATATATAACGTGTATATAAAATCATTAGCAAAGTCAAAAGACGCTCCGCTAAGTTTACCACTGTAAGTACCCATGATAAAACTTTTTTTACAACAGTCTTTTGTTTAGAACAAACTACTGAACGCGGTTATCAATGAATTTCAATAAGGTTCTATTCTGATAGTAAACTAAGTGAATAAAACATAAATCAAGGCGATCCGTCAAGAATTGCGGCCTGTAGAGCTCGGATGTACGTACGTACAGACTAACCGACAACCGCTGTTCGCGATTTTCAATTACAATTTTAGAACTTATTATGAACTCGAATCGTTCTAAAAATGGTTTCATTTTATAGAACAGAATCTGGCCTTTTCGAAAAGCTATAATTTAAATCGATTTCGTGCGAAATTAACCTAGATAATAGATATAACTATTTGTATGAGCAAAACTCAGCTCTGGATAGCAAAGCGATAATAGAACACAAAGTACGTGTCTGGTTTTTGACGTTCGTAATATAGATAAAAATAATTATGATATAGGTTATTGAAAAACAAGAAATGTCAAAGTACAGACATTTTTATCTGAAAATTACAAAAAAGTTATAAATAATGGAAAATAACATAAGGTGCACAATCATAACAATGTATACTTTTTTTTTTTACTTTTTAAAAGAATGTAGCACAAACTATATATACTTACTTCGTTCACAAATAATAGACTTAATATCTGGGTGCCGAGCTTTGCTCGGATGAGTTCAATAAAAATAGTACTTGTATGCTGTGAGATATTATTTTCTCAGAATATTATTCCGAAACGAATTTATTTCTGAAACATAATTTAAAATAATTGTTTCTGTTAAATATTTTAACTACCTATGTGTATTTTTAAGCGTAAAAACTAAGTATCAACTTGAATCAAGCATTTTTTCCTGTAAATATTATTTAGGTCGCCATTTGCAAATCTACCGCCGTTATTGTTTTGATGACTGAAGAACTCGCAAAAACCGATTTTCATAGATTGAATATCTTGTAAAAATGTTCGAATCAGATGAAATTTTGCTCGCCCGTTGCCATTTTAACAATCCAATTTTAAGCATTGATACCAAATATCAACTTTATCGAAGTACTTTTTCTCAGTGATGTCATCTTAACAACTTCCAGTAAATTTCAAATATTTTTTTTGCATAGGTACCTACTAAAAAACTCACAAAAATCGATTCTTTTAATAACAAACGCCAGACTATAACCTGCGCAAAACTTTTTTTGCATGTATCTTCACCATAGTTTTTAAAAATCGATGTGTTTTTACACAGACCCGCGGGCCGCCGTTTTGTTATTATTTACATATTGTGCAAGACACTTCTTATATTAGTGTTCAATTACAATTTTAACACTTGTGATATATTATATAAAATCTATGTAAAAATGGACTTCGAATCAATCTGACTTTAATTGAGCGAGTTATAATAAATAAAAAACACCTTTTTTTTAATTGCTCCCCTCTGGAACCAAAATTCCTACCTAGATCGATTTCTCGCCCCGAAAAATCCCCATTCTGTAAATTTTATCAGAATCGTTAGTCGTTTTTGAGAAAAAAAGGTCTAGGTAAGATTATACGTCATACTACATTTAACGTACTTACCTATACATATTTTATATAGGTAATATAAAAATAACATACCTATTTATTTAAATTTTATCTAAAACTACTTACATAATTATGTTTAGATTTTATTGTTGCTATTTTTTTACTTTTCAAATAATTACTGATTATTTTAATAAGTTAAAGATTGACTGACAGATTTGACATAAATAATGAAAATAGTTTGTTTTTTCCAAAGCCTACTCACAATACGACACTGTTTTATGACGTTAAAAAAACTGTTTTTTAAAATGATAAAATCGATAAGAAAACGAATTTTTCCAGGGATGAGACCTAGCTAAATCGATTTTTTGCCCCCCGAAACCCCTTTTTGGTAAATTTGATCAAAATCGTTAGAGCCGTTTTCGAGAAAATATTTATATAGATACATAGAAACATATATACAAGATTTACTCGTTTAATAATATAGGGATAGGGATATCGCAGAGGACAGTGTGGTCCAGTCAGGTTAGCGTCGCTGCCTCTGGTTCGAATCCCGCCTCCGCTCATGAATGTTTTGTGATGTCATTTAGTTTTAAGTTAATTGTTATTTAATGTAATCAAGACGCTAATGATCTAAGCTGTCGACGCGACTATAATTTACAATAAATAAATAAATATATCGACGCATATAGCTTAGTAGCTGCGCGTCTTCCTAAATTCATCGAGCCAGTATTTTACCCTTCAAATCGTCAAGGCAGTGCTGCGTAAGAAGTCTGACTTCAAAAATAACGTGGTTGAAATATTTCCTAAACGCATTGTAAAAAAATAACAAAACATATACAGTGTGTACAATCATGTGTAGGTACCTATACTTGCAGTGTGAACCAACCGCGCTGATTGCACTATTGAGAGGGACAAGGCTTTGCGTGTGAGACGAGACTCCGCTGCGGCGCAATTGTTGTCCGTTTTTTGAGGTGATGGGCCGAGGTGGAAAAGGTCGTCGGAAACGCCTCGCAACCGCTGGACAAACAAACAAAGGTCTTGTGTTGCATCCCTTTTGTTTTGCGTTGTTTTTGTGCCTGTCTCTTTGTTTAACCGCATTATTAATATCATGTATTTGTGTTTTGTTTGAACGTATAGACGTGTGTGCTGCAAATTTCAACGCATACAATCCATTCGTTGCCGGCCTTTTTAACCAAGTTCAAAGATGTAGTGTATAACGCATAATGGAAATTTTTCGTGACATTCAACACACACGATCCACTTGTAATCGGTTTTTTACCTCCGTATGGGACCCTGTTATCCTGACTACGATGTCTATCCGTCCGTTTGTGCGTTCGTCTGTCACCTAGGGCTCTATCTCACAAACGGTAAGAGGTAGTTATTTGGGATTTTTACAGAATGTGTGTAGTTTTGGCATGAATCCTGGCAAATAATAATTGTGATTAAATAATCAATTAATTTTAATAAATTGATGTTTTTTAAACTGTCAAGTGGAGTGGCGTCATCGTACACGATGATTATAGGCTATATTATTAAGTTCCCATTGGAAGTTATTGTAATGGGTCCGAAAATCGAAATCAAAATTTTTAACAAATTTTTATGTTTCAAGATCACTACACTATTTTTAAACTATTTTTGAAAAGATGTCTGTGTGTGTGTGTGTGTGTACGTACGTATGTGTCCATTTCTTTCTAAGACGAAATCTCGAGAATGAAAAATGATATCGACTATACGTTAGGGTGCCAATCGACGCGTATTAACGTAAATATGATCTGAAAGAAATTTTTTCAAAATCGGTTCAGCCATTCTTTTTTCTTAACCAAATAGACTTCAAAAAAGTAGATTTTACACAATATCTCGCGAATAAAAAATTATATCAACTTCGTAAGGGTGTCAATCGAGGCGTGTTAACGTCATCTTGATCCGACATAAATTTTATAAAAATAGGTTCAGCCGTTTTTTTTTTTTTTTTAATTAAAAATAAATAATAATTATGTTTTAATGATTAAAATGATTACTTTTCTGTGTAATATCTAATTTAATTATTATTATTAAATATTTATCAAACTGGGAAGTTCGTCGTGTGGACCTCAAGGGTCACACTTTAGTCCTAATAAACGACCCACCTCACGGCTTGTTATTTTTTTTCCATAATATGCATCAGCTATCCAGTTAATAAATATAGCGGGAAAATGTTGCAAAAAATATGACCAGTGCTTGTTAGTAAATTGTCAGTTTTGTAAACACAATGGGCAGGTATTTCCCTTCACAAATATTAGTTGAAAATACACATAGCATGTAAGTGTGAAATTAAATAATATTAAAAATATATTGAAATATTGGCTGTTAATTTATAAGTATGTGCACAAACTTTAAGGAATTAATCTATGATTGATTTTAAGACAAAACCTTCATATAAATATGGGCCCGCAACGGCTCTGTTTTCTAGATACAGGTTGTTAAAATTTGAAACTAATTTAAGATTTTTTTATTTATCTTTTGGATAGTTCTTTTCATACTTCTCTAACAAGAGATTTTAAGTTTTTAACACGTTTGGTATGTAGTCTGTAAATGCATAATTTAGTTTAAAAAATCGGCCCACTTGTTTGGTCTCTAGTGTGCCACAAAGGAACAAACATACAATACATACATACATAGACTGATAAACACAATACCCTTCTTTGCGTTGCAGTCGGGTAAAAATTAGGACATTTCCTCGAAAACGGTTCATCGTATCAAAAATTACCAAGAGACACTTTTTGTGTATTTTTACCTGCCTCAACCGACAAAGCTTCCAAATTTTAAAGAAGTCACTGGCGTGCCATTTTTTCTTGAAAATCCTAAGAAGACTAACCACATCTACGTCCATGGTTCAATTAAAATTAATTTATTACTTGCAAAATGTACTCTCTGACTATCTATTAGTGTGTGCAAAGTTTTAATTAATTCAAAAAATTCACAGATTTCGCAATCCTTGCAACCATCGAGGACATTGGAAATGATAACAGCATATATGAAACATAATTAACTGTTTATTATACACACAATATTTATCAATGCACTGTTTAGTTTTGTCAGGAATAACCCTATTATTCTTCTGTTATATACGCGTTCACTTTTGCTTGATTACTTAACTTTTAAATGGATTTTTCTACAGTATTTATTAACATTTGCTCAAAAATAACACCGCAGATCGTCGCAAATACCTCTCAATTAACTAGACATGATATAAAACACATTTAGAAAAAATTGCACTTGTTCAATCTTGCATGATTGCTCCTCACTTGATCGCGACACCGTTGTCTTTTGGCCTTGAACGAAAACTCGTAACTCTGTCCCCATATATACGAACATAAACATTTCCAATGTTAAAATAAATTGAAAAATCTTACAATTTTTTTCAAATTTTAACATTCTGTATCTGGAAAACAGAGCCGATGCGGACCCATATTTTCCTTAAAGTTTTTGCACATACTTAATTAACACCCTGTATAATATGTACACCTACTTAGGTAATGCGTTTTTATATTAGACGGTTCAAGAATCTGCATTGAGGTATAACGATTGAGAATTCAAGGTTTTGTTTTTTGCCAAGATGATATAAATGGCCTTGTATTTTAAAAATTATTCAGTTTTGCATTAATCAGGTTTTTATTAGGTATTATTTTGCATATTTATTTCACATACATCATAATATAATAGTAATTTACATTGAAATCTATACATATAGAGTGGCCCAATGAAAACAGTTACCCCAAGTTTTACCCACTTAACATCAGTTTTGCGAAAAAAGCTCGCACACGTCAATTTTAGAATCAAGGGGACATCTAAATCGATTGATATTATTTACGTAACTTCAACCCTGAGAGCAGGGTGAATTGCACCCCAACAATTTTTAATGGAAAGAGGTGTCAAACGATTCGCAGTTCGAAAGGCCTCTCAATTCTTTTTACAACAGTCTTTTTGTTTTTCAAATCCGATCATTAATTGCGGAGAAAATGACATTTTAATTTGTATCAAGTATCTTAGATTATTCCAGCAATGTTGGAGAACGTACGACGACGTTTTGAGGATAATATTTATTATTGTACGGTGGAGGTGGTCATTTTGAGCACTTAATAAAATGACCCTTGAGTTCTTGTCTGTATTTTTACGTGACAGACGACGTGCTTTTGTTTGCTATGTTCAATTGTTTAAGACTACTTGATACAATTTAAAATGTCATTTTTGCTGCAATTAATTTATTAAACAAAAAGACTGTTGTAAAAAGAATTGAGAGGCCTTTCGAACTTCGAATCGTTTGACACCCCTTTCCATTAAAAATTTTTGGGGTGCAATTCACCTTGCTCTCAGGGTTGAAATTACGTAAATAATACCGATCGATATAGATGTCCCCCTTGAATCTAAAAATGACGTGTGCGAGCTTTTTTCGCAAAACTGATGTTAAGTGGCCAAAACTTGGTGTGACTGTTCATTGGGCCACTCTAAATAAAATGATAACTGGTGTATATGTGTTGTTAGTCCATCACGCAAAAATCACCGAACAGATTTTAATGAAACTTTTCAGATCTATACCTCATAGGCTGGGTCTTTATTTCCACTTAAGAATCGTCACGATATTCCTCATGGGCGATTAGCAGTGAGCGAAAATAGTGAATTTAATAGTACTAGCGACATCAGACGGGATTTGATAATACTATAAAGTATCATTGGTAGTTAGTTTGGTGACATTGTTTTTTTTTCAAGAAAACAAGTGATCTTTAGGTATGCGAACTGTCAAAATTGTTGTGCATAATTATTTTACCAATAATTTGTTTTAAAAACTTTAATTGGTGTTGAATATTATCTATACTAATATTATAAAGCTGAAGAGTTTGTTTGTTTGGTTGAACGCGCTAATCTCAGGAACTACCAATCCGATTTGAAACATTTTTTTTTGTTAGATAGCCCATTTATTGAGGAAGGCTATAGGCTATATAATATCACGATACGACTAATAGGAGCGGAGCATCAGTGAAAAATGTTGCAAAAACGGGAAAAATTATTCCTTTCGAGAGCTTCCGCTGCGTAAACGGTTAAAGTTACGCACAAATCATGTATGACGGAATTGTTCCCCTTTAAAAGTTCTAAAAAAAAGTCCGCGGTAGCATATGTCTATCTTTTAAGGTTGACTCACTAGTCACTATAACTTTTTTATGGTAATCAAATTTGTTCGTAATTATAATATTCAAGCGAACGAGCGAAGCGAGTGAGTAGTGTATTTGTAATATTCAAGCGAACGAGCGAAGCGAGTGAGTAGTGTATTGCACCCGGGCGAAGCCGGACGGGTACCGCTAATATTAAATAATACGTTTTTGTAATTGTTACAAATTAGGTGTTAGGGCCACCATTTATTCGGTCTTTATTGATGGCGTTGTTGATTCCTACATGCTAAAAACAATTCTTTACACCCGGTATATTCCTACATAATTGAATCAAATAACATGACTTGCTAGAAATATAATATTTTACTTTAGAAATATAATATTAATGCATTGATTAAGCGCGTACCGTGCGTTTTGTTGCATATGAAAATTAATTAAGTATTTAATGTTTTGATTATGATATTTGAATCTTAATAAATTCATAACGGTGCGACTCCCCGAGAGGCCTTTCCATTTTTGCGCGCACATGCTACTGTTTGTATCGAAAAAATGTGTGCATATTTTGTACCTATAATAATATTATCGACTAAATATCTAAGCTCTCCGATAAATTCCAGTGAATTTCATATTAAAAATTATTTTGAACAAGCCGTGAGGTGGATCGTTTATTAGGACTAACGTGCGACCCTTGAGGTCCACACGACGAACTTCCCAGTTTGATAAATATTTAATAATAATAATTAAATTAGATATTACACAGAAAAGTAATCATTTTAATCATTAAAACATAATTATTATTTATTTTTAACAATAATTAAAAAAAAAACGACTGAACCGATTTTTATAAAATTTATGTCGGATCAAAATGACGTTAACACGCCTCGATTGACACCCTTACGAAGTCGATATAATTTTTTATTCGCGAGATATTGTGTAAAATCTACTTGTTTGAAGTCTATTTGGTAAGACAGGCATGCCTTAAGCACATGCATCAAGAAGCTTCGTGTAAAGCTAGCATAACTTGACCTAATAAAATCCTCGATAACTCGAAATTTTTAGCATTTTTTTTTTGAAGTTCGAGTTGTAGAGTCACTACTGTAATGATAACCCCTAGTCTCTAAAATTTATTGTGACAGCACCCGCGACCACGTTCAAAAATGGACGTCTATGGCCACAGACAATTTAAAACACGTTCTGCTACTCTATAATTGTCAATGCAGATTCTTTTATAATTATATATGAATAAAAATATTTGTTTAATGACTTTACTATTTGTAAATAAATATTACTGAATTACGGTACACACTGTCAGTGTCAAAGTTCTCTCGGGTGCACCGTACACTAAAGTGATCGGAATATTTGAATTTAAATTCACCTTCGTACCGGCTGTGCCACTGCACTATCTTGGCGTGACAATAGCATGTTTCAAAATAGTGATGCGCGTATACTAGATGTTTTAGTCTATTGTCTCGATTGTTCAAACATCTCGATGACTCTCGATGGTTGTCACTTAAACTCGATTGTTAAGTTTCATAGTTCACCAAAACCGAGTCGCATAGAACTGAATCGTACACTGTCGAGAGCCACATAATATACAATCGTTCCTCACTCAACAACTGTGGTCGAGTCGATGGTCGATTGTGCAGTAATCGCGTAATACGAATTCAATAGTGAAGAGATCACAGAGTAGTGAGCAGGGCCGGCGTTAGGGGGGTAAGCGTGGCAAAGTTATCTCGGGTCGTAGCGCCGGCCCTGGTAGTGAGTACCGACTAAACAGTGTGAACAGTGAACAATCAACGAGTCGCGTGAACGTCAGTCGACTAGCATATAACCTTGAATCGCGATTATATGTATTCTCATTCGCTTCTATTGCTATAACCTATGTGGCAAATAATCGACAGCTTGAACAATCGAACATATCAAACTTCGAGTCGATTGTGGACTCGATTGTTATTATGAACGATTACAATTATTGTTTCGATTGTAAAAATATCTCGTAATCGCCCATCACTACACCTTCGTACCGGCTGTGCCACTGCACTATCATGGCGTGACAATGGCATGCTTCAAAGATCTCTAACTACACTATTGTCCAGTTGACTAGTCACTGAGTTTAGAGGTTATGGAGACGCTACAAGCATTAATTAAAAGTGAAGCCAGTCGCCATATTTATTCAGTTCATTCATTTTATATGTAAGAAGAAGAAGCGAATAATATTCTCGTATCCATCACCTGTTTGGCCGCCATGTTTGTTGTCCCCTGTGACGTTAGATCTGGCTTCAACTTTGTATAAGCAGTTGTATACGGTGTAGCGCCTGCGTATTACCTTTTAACTCAGTGACTATAGTAGGGTTCGAAAATAATACTCAGTGAGTCATTCACTTATACTTCACAATGTAATATAAGCGGCACCGTTTTTATGCATGAGACGGGTATGATTTACATTGTTTAATTGCTTTCCGCTCCATTAAACTTGTTAGTAACTATAAGTATGACTCGCTGCTTATTATTTTCGAGCTGAACTATAGGATCTTCGTGTTTACGGGTATATTATGCACTTACAGTGAAAATTTTAAATTCTGAGAAATATGACATCTTTTTTTTAACTTTCACTCTAAAGTCTAAACTGTATGAGATAGAGCAAGTATATATCCACAATTTCGTAGACTATAAAATTTCCTAAAAAAAAACTTTTTATAAAAAAATGAGCGGCCTTAAAAAAGCCACTACAAAGAGAAAATTAATTAAATTAAGTATCTATTTGCATTAATAACGAATTTTTTTCTTGATATTTGATCGCTAAACTTAAAAAAAATCTACTGAACCGATTTAAGTAAAAATTGTGTGGAACCACCTCGACATTTTCCTAAACACAACAGAGTCGAAATCATTCAAAGCGGTTAACCCCCCGAGAAGTTAAGGCTGTACGAACATTAAAAAAATGAGTAGAAAAAAACCACTGAACTGATTTATATGCGCGCACAATTAATGTGCGCATGCGCTACCATCTTTTTGATAGAAATCTTTACAAAGAAGGGAGCAACCACGCAGCCATTGAATAACATTTTAGACTTCTCTTTCTTTGTGTGTTTTTAATGACCACCAACAGCTAAGGTTATTTGGGCCTAGCACCAATTCATATTTTCAATTCATTATTATTTTTTTTTAATATTAAATTGAAAATCCAATTGACACTTTTACCAGCTCTTGGGCTAGAACCCGGGAACTGGGGACTTGTAATAGAGGAACCATAGCAAAACCATGTAAACAACAGCACCGCTACACGCTCTTCTGTTTCTTAAAACAATTATCTAGGTTCTAGAATTTTCATTTTCTCGTTCGGTCCATACTTCCTTGGCACTTTTAAAAGGTATTGTTCGAAATTTTCGACCGCGACGAGAAACAACGACACACGGCAGACAAGCGACAGGTTTCAAATTGAATATGAAGTTCGAAATGAGTGATCTTGTCGCGCAAGCGCAATACTTCAACGTCTGCGCATTATTATGTCGAAAAGACATCGCTGCGTCGCGTTTCGTTGTCTCCCGTCACGTTCACAAGTTACGAAAGACTAAAACACGAATTTGCAAATACGGATCTTCCCAATATTGAGACTCGACTGTATCTAATTGGACTTTAGATATTTAAACGCTTTCAAAATTGTTATTTCTGTACGATGTGTCAGAAATGAAACGTTTTTTAAACACTATCGTCCAGGGTCGGCGCAACCCACTGTGCATTCGGTGCATTTGCACAGGGCGGCAATTTTTTTGGTGCGGCGAATTGCTACTCTTTGCTCATTAAGTAACGGAAAATTCCAAATCACCTAATCACTTACGAAGCGGTAAAATAGTAGAGAAGCGGCAAAATTTAATTAATGAATTATTTTGATGTAGAAAAAATGTGTGAATAAAATTCAAGCGCAAAGTTATTTTTTTGCTTTCAATTCCAAATCACCTAATCACTTACGAAGCGGTAAAATAGTAGAGAAGCGGCAAAATTTAATTAATGAATTATTTTGATGTAGAAAAAATGTGTGAATAAAATTCAAGCGCAAAGTTATTTTTTTGCTTTCAATTCCAAATCACCTAATCACTTACGAAGCGGTAAAATAGTAGAGAAGCGGCAAAATTTAATTAATGAATTATTTTGATGTAGAAAAAATGTGTGAATAAAATTCAAGCGCAAAGCTATTTTTTTGCTGCGTTCGCTCAAAACAACGCAATTGTGTCAGCGCGCTTTGATTTTTATTACTGGTGACTAAAATTTGACATTTTGATGTCCGAACATTTATTGCGGATTAGGAACAATAATATCAGCCTTATTATCTTGGAAAGGATATAATAGTCCGGGAGTTTGCGTTGCAAATGAAAAAGTCATAGTAAGCCGGCTGATTTTGATATTGATAGTTGATCTCGTACAACTAATCAGTGAACCGACCGTCAGCTGCTCATAAAAAAATCCTTTCTTAGTGGATGTTTACGTCAGAAAAAGAACCAACTGTCCAAATTTCAAGTTTCTAGCTTCAGCGATTTGGCCTGGGCGTTGATTAGTCAAAAAAAACCTACATCCCCGTTTGAACCCCCTAGAGGTTGAATTTATTTCTAAAAACGATTTATTCATGTATTGTTATCGGGAATATATATGTGTACAACATTTCAAATAGATCGGATACGTTGAAGTCGTTCAAAATTGACTTGCAAGATTTGACCTAAACAAACAAACTAACATACTTACATTGCAAGTTAAATAAAAGCTTGTAATTAATACATTTAGTAGCAAATAAAATTAAGAAAAATATTATTTCAGTGGCAAAAATGGCAAAATATTTGTCGGTTGTATATTAGTCATAATATTATATTTGAGAGTAATTAGTGTCCGAATAGGGGGCGGCAAACGTACACTTTGGACAGGGCTGCAAAACCTATACTGCCGGCCCTGCTACCGTCGCGTGATAGATCAACACAATCGTCCGTTTCTTCTTCTTATGTCTCATTAACTATTTGAATCGAACTTTAGAATTTAAACACTTGAAATTTTATTTCTATGCGATGTGTCATAATTAAAACATTTATTGCAATTGTTTTTTATCAGTTCTCGCGTATTTTCCTGATTTGGGCCCGGGACAGTAATCCAAGACTTTCAAAAAATTTCAATTTCAAAGAAATAAGTTTGGATTAACTTTCCCATTATATTGTTACCACCTTTTTTTGGTTCATGAGACTTAAGATACGTGTAAATTCACCAAAGACTCAAAATCGATTTTGCGCAATCATAAAATAATGTTTTTCTGTTTGTTTTACAATCACCTTCACTAACCTGCATTCAATTAAAGGTATAGACGTAAATAAGCCACTTATGGACGGTTTATCGTACATTTTAATCACGATGATTTTTTTAATCACACTGTTAAATTTTTACAGCTATTGGGGTCCGTCAAATGAGCATATGATATCTGGTGGCAGAAAATTGTACTCAAAACGAGGGAAAATTTTACATGCTAACAGTGCAAATTTATCGTGAAATTGTTTATTACAAAAATAAAACAAGTAAAATAAACAAAAAGTTTATTGAAAATGGAAATCGCGACGTTTTCTAATATCATGGCTTTAAACACTATCAGTTATTGCCTTGTAAAACTTACTTTACAGCGAATTATTTTCTAATGAAATGTGGAAAAACTGTATTTATGTATTAAAAAAATATTTTATATTAATAATAAGATGTACTCATTATCATACTGTACTACAATAGTTAAATCTCTGAATATTGACAAAATTAGGACTAATTATGTGTATATGTTACGCTCAAAGATCGAAAACGCCCAGTGAGCGGAAAAATAGCTCACAACGCGTTGTGGTCACAGTAAAACATCCACATGGCGAAATTCGTGTTATGACTCTAATGAAAACGCGCACGACGCGTTGTGGCAATCACAGAAAGACCAAATAGCGAAATTCGTGTCGTTGCTGACATGCTATTCGATCTCAACGCGTTGTGGCAATGAAGAAAAGCCAAAACGCGTTCTGAGCATTCATTGTTTTAACCATATCACGACGGACACAATTATAGTAATTTCTAATATAAGTAATTAATTTAAGTACATTGTTGTTGTTTATTGGTGATCAATAAACATTTATGTTTGTGTTAAATATTTTTATTACTTGAAAGAATTTTAAATTGTCATAAAAAAATTAAAATCCCTAATTATTTTAAGTGAATTATAAGTAATTTACAAATGATTAATATTTTGTGTTCAGTAATTTATTACTTAATACGTTGATTTTTTTAAATATAAAGTAATCTCAATAAATAACAAATATCGTTTTATTTTAATTTATATAATTATATAACATATTTAATAATGACAAACACGTTATGCAGTGATTTTATAAAACAAAAAATATTTCCTAAGGACATCTACCAAAACGTTTCCAGCCTAGGCCTAGTAGGATCCATATCGGAAAGTAGTGTGCGTCGTAATCAAATAATATTCCATACGCGTCATGGCTTTTCTTCATTACCACAACGCGTTGAGATCGAATAGCATGTCAGCCACGACACGAATTTCGCTATTTGGTCTTTCTGTGATTGCCACAACGCGTGCCACAACGCGTCGTGCGCGTTTTCATTAGAGCCATAACACGAATTTCGCCATGTGGATGTTTTACTGTGACCACAACGCGTTGTGAGCTATTTTTCCGCTCACTGAGCGTTTTCGATCTTTGAGCGTAACATATACAAATAATTTGAGGTTAGTAACTTACCTACTTATTACAATACAACATATTATGTTGCAGTTATGGGTTTACATTATTCACCTAACACAGCCTTAAAGGAGCATTGAACGGATAATTAATTTCGTAGAGATTTTCTTTTAATTTTGATGTTTTTAAGCAATATGCCGTAAAGATTACTATTTTTGACAGTTCATTTTTCATGTATTTTTCTCGTTATATTTCCGACATTTGATAATATGTTCGGCTTTGAGAATCCGTTTCCTTGAACGAAATTCCTTTGTTTAAGATCCGTACCGGCCCAATCACAAATTGCACTTATATATTTTATTATTTCTTATCACTTTGAAAATCACAAAATTACATACAAAAGTATACCCCGTATAGGAAATTTTCCCTCCTCTGCGCCATTTTTTTTAAGTTCCACCCATTTGACGGATCCCAATATACGTGGTCATTGGTTGATGTGTTTTGTTACCGTAGCAACCCGTCATTTAACAGTGTGATTAAAAAACATCGTGATTAAAATGTACGATAAACCGGTCATTAGTATAGAGAAATAATTGCATCGAATTCTAATTGAATGTAGGAAGGGAAGAGAGGAATTGGGCTTGAGAATAGCCGAGAGCGTAGCGATGCTGTTGTTTACATGGCGTTGCTATGGTTCCTCTATTACAAGTTCCCAGTTCCCGGGTTCTAGCCTGAGATCTGGTAAAAGTGTCAATTGGATTTTCAATTTATTATATTAAAAAAAAATTATGAATTGAAAATATGAATTGGTGCTAGGCCCAAATAACCTTAGCTGTTGGTGGTCTTTAAAACACAAGAGAGGAATTCTGATACATGTTTTGTAGTCGGTTCAGTTTAAAAAAAAATGTTTAAAAATGCATTTTGCGATGAACGTTAGTTGGCTGAATATTTTTTCGGGGTAATAAATGGGATTGTAAAAAATCGTAATAAAGTAAAATTCTATTTTTTAGTGGAGGCCCTAGAATTTTAGCCCTCCTGTAAATCTGGCTCTATAATTTTTTTGTTGTTCTACATTAATTAACTCGTACTTGACATTACCAAAACATACATTGACCTTCCAATCGACGCGCGAATCACAATAATGATCCAGTTGTCCAATTAGATTTAGCCGAGCAGATTTCTAACAAACAAAAAATATTCTATACACTGTGTCTTACTTTAGATAGGATTGTTGGGTAACTCTGCTATACGTACCTAAAAAAACGTTTTTTTTTTCGTTTTTTTTCTTTTTTGTTTTTTTTTTTTCGTTTTTTTTTTTAATTTGCTTCCCTTCGGGCGACGTCAGCCACAACTAGATCTCGAAAGGAATCGAACAAAAAAAAGTGTTTC
The DNA here is from genome assembly GCA_039654895.1 of Mongoloraphidia duomilia. NCBI lineage: Eukaryota > Metazoa > Arthropoda > Insecta > Raphidioptera > Raphidiidae > Mongoloraphidia > Mongoloraphidia duomilia. Next base: position 6,957,330 of record CM077521.1, read on the forward strand.
AAAATCGGCTAAGCCGTTTGGGCTGTATGAATGATACAATAAAAAATACTTTTTAACAAAAAAAAAACTTTTTTCGAAAAAGTCACTAAAAAAAGGAAAATAATAAAGTTTTGAGGTTGGCGCCAATTTAATTTAAATATGAAGTCGGTTAAAAAGTAAGTAGATACCTATAAATATAAAGAAATTACTATACCTACTTATAGAACACTTTTTAACCGACTTCATATTTTATTATGTAAATTGTCGCCGATCTCAAAATTTTATTATTTTTCTATTTTTAGTGTTTTTTTGAAGGTGATTTTTTTTTAAGAATTTTTTTATTTTTTACTTTTTACGTACCTAGTATGCACGTTATTAACCGACTTCAGTCTTGATATTTGATTACTAAATAGCTATAGGTTATAAAACTGACATTTACCGTAACGGTATTACACTCCATTACTTTTTATAAAAATAAATCGAACTACTGAACCGATTTAAGTAAAACTTATATGGGACCACCCCGAAGGTATGCCCTATTAAATAGAACGATAATCATTAAAATCGGTTCACAAATACAGGAGAAATCGGTGAACATGCATACATAAAAAAACTTAGGTCGCGAATACAGAACCTGCTTCTTTTTTGAAGTCGGTTAAAAAAGTAAGGTAAAGAAATCGGTTAAAAAGTAAGCTTAATTTTAAATTCAGTTCAGTTCAGGCTTTTACTCTGTAAAATCGGCTCTTAAAACGGGTTAAGAGCCACGGTTAAAGGCCAGTCGAAAAGAAGACACACTGTATAACACGCAAACTGGGTAATGTACATTTTACAGTGTGTCTGTACACGAGACTTTATTACGCACATATAAAAACCATATAAATAAAATAATATGTGCATGAATTTGAATATTATTACGTATTTACTAACACAGCGGTTAACCTTCCAATATCACATTTCCTCAAACTGTCGTCAGCATTCTATCAATGCAATATATTATAATGTAATTTATATTATTTGAATGCATGTATGTCTGTAGGTAGTAGGTACTTACCTACATACCACATTGTACTTGTGTACTTACAATACTATGTCGTGCCGCGTGCGTAATTCCATTCAAATGATGCTAGATTTCATTAAAGCTGATCCGAGAAATTATAATCCTCTGTCACCAAACATACTTGCAAAATACTGGCTTGCAGTTATTACAAACATCTTTACTGCGATACATTTTTAGAGTGTTGGGTCTCCAAGTCACTATATGAATATTATGAAGTACTAGCGGTACCCGTCCGGCTTCGCTCGGGTGCTAAGAAAGCCCGGGTGCAATACACTACTCACTCGCTTCGCTCGTTGGCTTGAATATTATAAATACACTACTCTCTCGTTCGCTTGAATATTATAATTACATTATTCACTCCCTACGCTCGTTGAAGTTCGCTATATATATAAACCTTCCGTGAAAAATTATCTAACTGATGGTGAATCCGTCACTGACCTGTGAGCCGCCAAGGAGGACACTTCGACCGCTGCCACATCACCTTTGAGAATGTCTACCGCAGTTGTAGACGAAACGTCAGGTAGAAATACCACCGGACCACGGCCTACAAGCCCGGAAACCATGAAGACTTGGAATATTTTTAATTATTTTGACTTTGTACCTCAATCAATCCCGTGCCGACAATATTCTGTACGCGTGCCATAGGTTCGCCATCCCTGCCCTAATTGCTTTGAGAAATTTAGTTGACAGTAGAGCTATCATGCACGTCAAACCACATCCGTGACATTTCACCGAGACACTATAATAGCAGATTTTTTTGTGGGGAGGAGGCAGTAAAGATATTATGAAGTATTAGAAATACCTTGTATTTTTTTATGTCCGTCTTGTGACTTCCTGTGTTTAACACGACGCGTTTCAGCAACGAGTTGCTATCTTCAGGTGTGGTTAATTACACATTGAGTATCCGTAACACATTATAATATTAAGCACATACGTATTATGTAATGCATGTGCTTAATATTATAACGTGTTATGGATACTCAATGTGTAAATTTTTAAAAATTTAAACACACCTGAAGATAGCAACTCGTTGCTGAAACGCGTCGTGTTAAAACACAGGAAGTCACAAGACGGACATAAAAAATACAAGGTATTTCTAATACTTCATAATATCTTTACTGCCTCCTCCCCACAAAAAAATCTGCTATTATAGTGTCTCGGTGAAATGTCACGGATGTGGTGTGACGTGCATGATAGCTCTACTGTCAACTAAATTTCTCAAAGCAATTAGGGCAGGGATGGCGAACCTATGGCACGCGTACAGAATATTGTCGGCACGGGATTGATTGAGGTACAAAGTCAAAATAATTAAAAATATTCCAAATCTTCATGGTTTCCGGGCTTGTAGGCCGTGGTCCGGTGGTATTTCTACCTGATGTTTCGTCTACAACTGCGGTAGACATTCTCAAAGGCGATGTGGCAGCGGTCGAAGTGTCCTCCTTGGCGGATCACAGGTCAGTGTGAATGTCCAAAGAAGCATTTTTAAATTTAGTAGAAATACTGTCTACTTTTATTCACAAGAAGAATACTACAATCAGCCATTTTGATTGAGTGTCGCTGGTAACTGGTTAGTAACTAGTAGCGCGGCGACCAGCACGCTGTGTCGCTTGAAACGATAGCGCCGTGTGCGAACCTCCATTGAAATACTAGTGCTTGATTGGTAACTATAGTTAGTAATTCGTTTCGTTTGAGTAGCTCCGTGTGAGAAGGACCTATGTCGTACAGTAACTCGAGTAACTGTAATCTCAAATGAGTAACTTTAGCCTTATGAACTTAGGGGATTACGACCCTGTTTATTATTAATTGATTATGTGACGAGGCCTGTACATTTGTGACGCATGTGCGGTAAAGCGACTGGTTTCCGTTTTGCCTAGCCAGCGGCGACAATCTCCGCGGACGTTTCCTTATCGCACGGTTCGGTAGGTGCGATCAGATCGTATGATTGGAAATGAATCAATGATCACTTTACAGGATGTCCCAAATACAGGATGTCCCAGACATGACTCCCCAGGCCTATATCTCGTTTATTTTTGAAGATAACCCCATCATCATAGTCTATATAATCGTAAATGGAATGAAATTCTGTACAAAGTTATCAACAGTATCTCTAGAGGAAACAGTCAATTTTTTTCTTTAATAGTACAGTATAGAAGTAAGGCTCGAGTCAGTGCTGTAATAAAATAAAAAAAAATTAATTTATTGAAGTTATACTTCTTTTGGCGCGTTATGGAAATATGATGAGAGTGAATTTTAGGATGCGCGCGTATCGCGTCACGAAAATTTATCACCATGAAGTTAGTCGTTACACCAGTCTTAATGTGACAAGAGCGTTTTCAGTTTTGAATAATATTAATAAAAGCTTTTGCCATACAAATGCTCGTTTGTGCCGCTTTCGTTAAATATGAGTTCGTACTCCAAACCGTATTGCTTTCACATTATTATTTTTCTTCATTATAATATCCTATTATATAGCACTACTATAAGACGTTTCGTGGTCTAAAGGTAGCGTCGTACGCAATGGGTCCCGTGTTCGAATCTCAACACAAACATGCATTTTTTTAAATAAATAATTAGATATAAAATATATAATAAATAAATATATTTAATAAATTAATAATTTATTAAATTAAATTAATTTATTTAATATCTTTATTTTATTATTTTATCGTCTTTTATACAAACGTTTAGTACTGGCATGCAGGATAAAATTTTTGGAGTTATTTTTGTTTTGTTACGTAAAAGAAGTATAACTTCTGACGTGCGTACACACTCTTTTTTAATACTAATTGATTATTTAATTCTAATTATTAATTTGCCAGGATTCGTGCCACAACAACACATAATCTGTGAAAATTTCGACTAGCTACCTCTTACCGTTTGTGAGATAGAGCGAGAGTCCTGTGACAGGCGGACGGAGAGACATCGTAGGCAAGGTATTAGGGTTCCGTTTGAAGGTACGGAACCCTATTCCGTTTGAAGGTACGGAACCCTATTCCGTTTGAAGGTGCGGAACCCTATTCCGTTTGAAGGTACGAAACCCCATTCCGTTTCAAGGTACGGAACCCTATTCAGTTTGAAGGTGCGGAGCCCTATTCCGTTTGAAGGTACGGAACCCTATTCCGTTTGAAGGTACGGAACCCTACTCCGTTTGAAGGTACGGAACCCTATTCCGTTTGAAGGTACGGAACCCTAAAAAGTAGCGTGACACTGTCGATATTTATTATTATTTTTATAATACCTGTTACACGCCACTCGCGATCCACCGCCGGAGCCATTGGCAGTGAATTTGTGTGAAACACGCGTGTTCTTGTTGTCAGTCGATCATCTGACTTCTCGCGATTCAGACCACAGATGTGTTGGCAATACTTGGTGGTTTGTTTTGTTCTTTTGTTTTAAAGCGCCGATATTCACCTGTTATTGTTTCGGTTTGACGATTTTTCTCTGAGCTTTTGTCGTTGCAATTGTTTTTTTTTTTGTGTGTGTTCGTCGATTGTTTTTTTTCGCGTGATTATATTGAACTGCGCTAACAAAAAAAAATATTTAACGAACCGTTGCGTGTGGAATATTTTTTTAACAAATGTTATTCAGTTGTTTCCGATGTTTAGCAAATTGGTAATTTTACTTTTCGGTGAGTTATCGTTGTGTGATTTAAATTTTTATACTATCGCTTAAATAAGTTTTTGAGTGTGTTATCTTTTGACGAAAAAAAAAATGAAAGTTACAATTGACGACGATGTTGTTAGTGATGGAAGCGAAGTTAATTTCAGTAAGTGATCTTTTTTTTTGTGTCGTTCCACTTGTTGTCTTGTTGTGTATTTGTTTATTTTTACAAGCTTTTATTTAACTTGCAATGTGTATGTTAGTTAGTTTGTTTGTGTGTTTGTTTAGGTCAAATCTTGCAAGTCAATTTTGAACGACTTCCACGTATCCGACAGATTTGAAATTTTGTACACATTGTATTCCCGATGACAATACATGTACAAATAGTTTTTTACAAGCTTTCTTTTATTTATTTATTTATTATAAATTATAGACGCGTCGACAACTTAGGTCATTAGCGTCAAGCTTTCTTTTAACTTGCAATGTATGTTAGTTAGTTTGTGTGTTTGTTTAGATCAAATCTTGCAAGTCAATTTTGAACGACTTCCACGCATCCGATCGATTTGAAATTTTGTATACATATATATTCCCGATGACAATACATGAATAATTCGTTTTTAGAAATAAATTCAACCCATAAGAGGTTCAAACGGGGATGTAGGGTTTTTTTTGTCTAATCAACGCCCAGGCCAAATCGCTGAAGCTATAAACTTGAAATTTGGATAGTTAGTTCCTTTTCTGACGTAGGCATCCAGTAAGAAAGGATTTCTCGAATTTCAACCCCTACGGGTGTCAAAGAGGGGTAAAATTTTGAAAGGCTAAAATGAACGAAATAAAATGTTAGTAAAAAAAAACTTTTTAGAGACAAGCTTTTATTGAATACTATAAAGGAAAAAATAATATTTAATAATTTTGGTTCATAATTATTATAAAAGCGGGGGTTGCGTCTCAAAAATTATTAAATATTATTTTTTCCTTTTTAGTATTCAATAAAAGCTTGTCTCTAAAAAGTTTTTTTTTACTAATATTTTTAAAAATTTTTTTTAATAATAGTATGAAGATTGAAGGAAAACCTCCGTAAACTGTTAAACCGATTTTGAATAAAAGTGGCCTATCTTAAACCAATGAAATTCCCTATCCTTCATGAAAGTCATCGACATTGGTCCACCAGCTCTCGAATTTATCGTGTACATTGTACATACATACATTACCACACATAATATAAGCTATAGGTACAATTATTATTTTATTAAATTAATTCATCACTCAGTTCAGTAACTTTTAATGCATTTGAAACATTTTTCATTACCTAAATACAGGGTGTCCATATAATCACGAAATTGCATTAATTTTGAAAGTACTCATTTTGAATTTTGAGCGTGATCATTTTGAGTTTTGAGTGTGATAATTTAGAATTTTGAGTGTATAATTATTTAGAATTTTGCGTGTATAAATTTTGAAATATTGCCTCGGCATCTCGATATCAATTCGGTACCGTCTTGGTGTCGTAAAAATTGTATTTTAAAGACCACCAACAGCTAAGGTTATTTGGGCCTAGCACCAATTCATATTTTCAATTCATTATTTTTTTTTAATAATAAATTGAAAATCCAATTGACACTTTTACCAGCTCTCGGGCTAGAACCCGGGAACTGGGGACTTGTATAATAGAGGAACCATATTATAGCAACGCCATGTAAACAACAGCATTGCTACACGCTCGGCTATTCTCAAGCCCACCGTCTTGGTGTCGACTCGCGGAATTTCATTGTATATGTACTCATTTTGAGTTTTGAGTAACGTATAATCATTGTAGGTGTACATTGGCCGTTTTGCTTTTTTGGCCACAAATAATAATGAATTAACGATGAATGTTATTCCCTATAAAAACTCTAAAACAGCAAAAGCAATGAAACTTGCCACATGTTTTTCAAATAACTAATTTCTGTATAGGAAGTGAATGTATTATTGCTAATACATTTTTCACAATTCGCTGCAAAGATAAATTTTCCGTTGTGATACGCAGTTAAAAACCTGTCCGTTGCGTAATTATTATGTTCTGGTTTCGATAAAATGTATGCAAATTTAAAACAGGATCGAAATAAAGAGACATATATTTGATATCTGTCATCCGTTACGTCACATATAGAAGCAAATCGAGGACAGTGTGGTCCAGTGGTTAGCGTCGCGACCTCTGAATCAGACGGTCGTGGGTTCGAATCGCGCCTCCGCTCATGGATATTTTGTGATGTCATTTAGTTTAAAGTGTGTTGTTATTAAATGTAATCAAGACGCTAATGACCTAAGTTGTCGACTCGTCTATAATTTACAATAAATAAAATAGAAGCAAATCATATGGCATTATTAAAATTACGTCTTGACTGTTGTAGTTTCGAATAGACTTGGGTAGTTCCAAGAACTATGTTCTTTGTAGAAGAGAGGACAGTGTGGTCCAGTGGTTAGCGTCGCGGCCTCTGGATCAAACTGTCGTGGGTTTGAATCCCGCCTTCACTCATGGATGTTTTGTGATGTCACTTAGTTTTAAGTGAGTTATGTTATTTAATGTAATCAAGACGCTAATGACCTAAGTTGTCGACGCGTCTATAATTTACAATAACTAACTAATCTTTGTAGAAGACGTTGCCTATAACGCACGTGTATCAAATTTAATTTAAATCGGATCTACTTTTTTTGTAATCAACATCCTCGAAAACAAGGGACGGACGTTCAAACTCAGAAGATAGACCACTTTTCCACCGCTGGGACGGTAGAATCGATCCCCAAGGGTAGTCACGGTTATGTCCCTGCCATAATTCTTCTTCCTTTGTTACATCCCGGTCAAACCATCAACAATTTCCATCGAAAACCGAAAAAAGGGGTGGTTTTTGGCCGTTTGAGGGGGACGGGCACGCATAAAAACTTTTTTAATATGATATTCGGGTTCAGCGACCTCGAAAAAGGGAGAGGGAGCTGCTCTTGCAGGTGCCCGAATTATTTGCGTTTTTGATCCAAAATCCCGACTCATTGACTCCACTATGGTATTGATAAACTAACATTACAGTCTCTAAATAGTATAAAACAAAGTTGCTGTCTGCCTCTGTCTGTTTCTCCGCTTACTTCTTCTAAACCACGCAACGGATTTTGAAACGGTTTTCACTAATAGAAAGAGCGATAAACGAGGAAGGTTTGTGTATATAATTTGTAAATATCTTATACAAAATGGCTAAGCTATGACGTTGTATTGTCAAAAAAAACTGTTTTCGTACGCTTAATCATAATTTCATACCACCCGGGAGTAGCCGGGACGGGCCGCTAGTTAAGGATAAACAAAAGAATTAATACGACGTACGTTTTTATTGATCCAGGCGATCAACTTTACAATTTCTAGAAACAGATAGAAATCAAATCAACGAAACTGTTGATATTTACTATGGCCGTTATGAGTTATTTATTGATGAACGTACAACACTTTCTTATCTTACAGTTTCGCTTCCTGTAATTTAAACGGCATAATTTATATCATTATAAACACCCATTAACATACAGTCTGGTCATCCGGAAGTGTTAAATAGAACAATATATGAGTTGAACAGAGACCGGTGGATATGGATTTTTGTGTGTTAAGATGTGACAGATTGCTCATTGAGTCAAAAAGTTGTGACTATCCATTTAATTATTTGCTGGAGAGTATTTTTTCGAATCGATTTATCGATTCAGAACAATAATATGAATATTATAAAGTATATTAGAAATACCTTGTATTATGTCCGTGTTGTGACTTCTTGTGAATTTACACATACGCGTTTCAGCAACGAGTTGCCATCTTCAGGCGTGGTTAATTTTTTTTTTTTTTTTTAAACACATTAAGTGTTCGTAACACTATATAATATAACGATGCTAAGCACTGTGTATTATGTCGTGGTTTGTGAAGTACTTCACAAACCACAAAAAGCTACGCAGGGGGAGAGATTCTCGCAAGGGGGGTTATTAAATCATAAATTCTTATCTGTTGAACTGCTAAACCGATTCTAAAAATTCTTTCATTAATAGAAAGCTACGCAGGGGGGAGATTCTTGCAGGGGATAACAAATTAACAATATACTAAAAATACGGGAGGGGAGCAATAGGTGACCGCTATTAAATCATAATTTCATACCACCCGGGTCCGCTATAAATCATAAATTCATAGCACCCGGGCGAAGCCGGACCGGACCGCTAGTATTTACTAAAAACGTTCTTTAGAGACCATTTAATAAAAGACGAAAAACGATCCATGTTCGCCATTTTTTTTTTCAAAATGCCAGGAGAGCGCGATTTTATGTCAAAATCAGATATTCATGTACGGTACAGTAGTTATTTTTCCTTAAAAACGTTTTTTTATCCAGTTTCGTTGATAGACTGTAGACGAGAGATTTTAATAAGACATTGGACACGATTTGTGTCCACCATTTTTTCTTTTTCAAAATGCCAGAATAGCACAGTGTGATTTACTAAAGGAGGCTGAGCTGTAACCAAAAAGACATTAAGGGATGAACAGTGAGCGAAAGCAGCGACTTGCATCCAGGCGAAACCGGACCGGGCAGCTATAGTTGTTTAATAAAAACAATTTTGATTTTTTTTTGTGATATAATTTGCTAATTTATGCAAAACGATATGTGGCTTAAACCGGTTGCTGCAAAACACCGCCGTCAGGTGACGCCATGTTTTTTCTTCTTTTTAAAATTCACGAATACGATTAACCTGTGACATAGTTATTCATATTATTTTGTTGTACGCATGACAACTGTTTTTTTTGTTCTATTATTGTGTTACCTCATGAATAAGGTGTCCTATTTATCCAGGTGTAGGTGCGAAATAATATAATACTATTAAAAATATTCCATAAACGTCATTCAATACACAATTATATTAAATTACATTATAGAAATAACCTTTATCCGTGCATGGACTTAGCTACGGATGGACTCGGGTGGGCCATAGTTAATAACCATTTTTCTTTTCCTCCATAACGGAGCACCTCCCAATTTTTTGCTAAAAGTAGGTATATTAAAAAAGGCGTATGAATTAAGAAGTTTTACTTCAAAGTATTTGGTTGTGATTTTAGATAATGATGAAATTCTTGACAATTGCGAATGCATCTATAGATTTATACTCAATTCATTTTCAAATGAATGAATTGTAAATTATAGACGCTCGACAGTAGAGGTCATTAGCGTCTATTCATTTTCAAGGCAAAGTAATACATGTATACGTCCTTTGTGTTTGCGTTTATGTGTCCCTTTGCTTCTTGAGTTGTGATTGATCGGTTGGGACATTCAAACGGCATGTATTTGTATCCTTTGTTTACATCTACTTCGTCTTAGAAATGAATATAGTCTGTATAACAAAAAAATACTATATCTATATATCTCGTGCGTAATGATATTATGACTCGTGTGACTGAAAACTCGCTATCGCTCGTTTTAACATACTCAACTGTCACTACTCGTCACGTCAGTAATATACCTCTTTACGCCACTAGATATACAATCTACTATTCCCTATACCACAGTGGAGGCGGAAAAAAGGAGGTTTCTCAATTCGACCGTATATATTTTTTATGTGGTTATGTATGTTCGCGGATAACTTCGTCGTTTATGAACCGATTTTGAATTTTTTTTTTTATTTGAAAGGATATACTTTCAGATAGGTCCCATAGAAATTTCATAAAAATCGGTTCAGTAGTTCGGCTGATTTTAATAAAAAAGTAAGGAACGGCGTGTGATTCTTTAAGGTAAATGTTATTTTTTGACACTAAAAAGTAAAAAATAAAAAACTTTTTAACAAAAAAAAACCTTCAAAAAGGCACTAAAAAGAGGAAAATAATGAAATTTTGAGGTCTGTGCCAATTAAAATATGAAGTCGGTTAAAAAGTATAGTATAGTGATTAATATCTTCTTTTTAACCAATTTCATATTTTAATTGGCACAGACCTCAAAATTTCATTATTTTCCTCTTTTTAGTGCCCTTTTGAAGGAGTTTTTTTTTTGTTAAAAAGTTTTTTATGCAATTTTCTTTTATATTTGTAGCGCGTAAAATACTACGTATTTTTATATTATTTTGCTAATACTTACGATTAGATAATAAAGTGAGTGTTATGCGATCTACTTATAATAAAAAACATTATATTATAGTAAGTTAATACAATAATAATTACAGAATTCTAAGAATGTGTTACACGGTGCATTGTACTCGCGTGACACTCTAATTTACAAATAATTATTTTTACCTATCGTAGAATCATTGTCTATATACCTGTATATTGCCAATTATTATTAAACAAATTGTCCTTGCTTTCTTTCGTTAAATTTTTGATGTTCCCGATATTGCGGGCCATTTTCCACTAGAACAAGTACCTGTACGTTACATAATTATTTATTTTCTCAACTGACCTGGGCTTCTATGAGGGTTACCAGACTTTTTTCTACCACCTGACGGCGCCACTAGCAGGTGAGGTATTTATCGTTCAAATGTCAGTACCTATACTGATTAAATTATCATGTTATACCAAGGCACTCTTCGCGTGATATGATAAATCATTTTATTTCAGCTTTGACTCGATCACATAAACCAAGTATTTTTATATTTTCAAAATTTTTTGCCATATACACTTAGAACCACCGTCCATAAGTATCTGTTGATAATATTTTTCAATAAAAAAAATACATATTATCTCTAAATACCTATAGTATAAAACAAAACCGCTGTCTGCCTCTGTCTGTTTCTCCGCTTACTTCTTCTAAACCACGCAACGGATTTTTGAAACGGTTTTCACTAATAGAAAGAGCGATAAACGAGGAAGGTTTGTGTATATAATTTGTAAATATTTTGTACAAAATGGCTGAACTATGACGGTGTTTTGTCAAAAAAAAACTATTTTTGTACGCTTACATGGCTAACGCTGGCCAAATCTTTAGAGATACATCAAAACAACGTACGAAAAAATTGTAGGTCTTAAAAACCGCTATTAAATCATAATTCCATACCACCCGGACGTAGCCGGGACGGGGCGCTAGTTTTCATATATAAATGCGGCAGACTTGTTGATATTACTTTTTTCTCCTCAATTTTTTTCATTTTTGACGCCTGTTCGTTCCCAAAGAAACCATCAGCCGATATTCTTAATGTCCATTTTACTGCAAGTCTAATAGAATGTGTCAACTCAATAGGAAACTTGATGACTTTACTGTAAGTCTGCCTGCCGCTAGCTCTTAGACTAATTTTGTTGGAGTGTCCTGTAAGAAAATTAAAGTTTCCATAGAGACGTATTATAGGAAAAGGCCAGTTCATTCTGGAATTCTTGTGATTCGTTTGAAAATATGTATTGGAAATTTTTAAATCCTCCTATAAAATGATGGTCGAGGCAATTCATTAATATTCTACATTGACATTGAACTTTTACACTAGTGGCTGTCAAACTTTACAGCGTGTAAATTTACTTTGAGACATGTGATTGGCAGTAGGTACTGTCTCTTTTCGTTATTTTACCAAAAATTCGACTATTGACTTTGCGCTTTTTTTAATTATTATTGTAGATTTAAATAGACGCGTCGACAACTCCTTAGTGCTTTTATTTTTCACTAAAAATATGTTAGCAATAGGGTATTTAACTAATTTTTTTTTTTTTTGTGTTATATTAATAGAGCAGTAAATTCTGAACAAAATGACACCTAAATCACTTCATTCTGATTTCAAATTAGCTCAAAAATAATTTTTGAAATATTTATGTTAGCCCCGCCCGTTAATTATCGTTTTTGCTCTACGAACCTATGACGTTATGAATGTACGTTTATATCTAGTAACTCGATGCTAATTATATCAGAAACAGAGTGTTGAAAAATACCGTTTTGTACTTATGTGAACATGATGTAAACAATCTAAGCTCCGTCGCTATGGATACATTCATTTTTTGCTTAAAATTAACGTCACACGTTCTCACACGGTGTTTGAAGTCACGTGACACAGGTAAAAAAATCATGATTTTTTTCATTTATTTAAATATGTTTACGAAACTTAATTTATAAAAATAAAAATTCTAATAAATATTTTAGAGCATACACTTTCATTATTACAAAGTTTTATATTTTATTTTGATCACTGGCAAATACCCTATTTATGATTTATTACTCCCCCCCGCCGATTATTGCGGGTGTCATAATTGTGTAAAGAAAATTAAAAAAAACTTTTAAACAAAAAAAAAACCTCCTTCAAAAAGGCACTAAAAAAAGGAAAATAATGAAATTTTGAGGTCTGTGCCAATTAAAATATGAAGTCGGTTAAAAAGTATAGTATAGTGATTAATATCTTCATTTTAACCAACTTCATATTTTAATTGGCACAGACCTCAAAATTTCATTATTTTCCTCTTTTTAGTGCCTTTTTGAAGGAAGTTTGTTTTTTGATAAAAAGTTTTTTATTTTTTACTTTTTAGTGTCAAAAAGTAACATTTACCTTAAAAAGAATCACACGCCGCTACTTACTTTTATTAAAATCAGCCGAACTACTGAACCGATTTTAATGAAATTTCTATGGGGCCAATCTGAAAGTATATCCTTTCAAATAAAAAAAAAACTTTTTCAAAATCGGTTCATAAACGACGAAGTTATCCGCGAACATACATAAAACATAAAAAATATATACGGTCGAATTGAGAAACCTCCTTTTTTTGAATTCGGTTAAAAAATGGAAATATTATAGCGAAATTATAATAAATATTATTGATGCCGCAACAAAATGTTTAAAAAATCGTTTCACATGCGCGAAGACCACAGTTTGAGAAACCTGGCTATAACTAACTGAAATTTTACTACGTAACATAGATAATGTTATATTGATTTGTATAAATGACCTTCAACTGTAAACGCATAGAAAGATGTTTTAGTAAGTTTTGTGTACAGGTTAATAACACGAGTCTATTTTGGAAGAATACTGTTTTAATTCCACTTTCGATGGAAAAGTTCAAATTGAATGAATGAATTGTGAATTATAGACACTCGACAACAGAGGTCATTAGCGTCTGTAAGTTCAAATGGAATTTAAACCTGTTTAAGATGACCATAATTTTACATTCGTTAGATATGACCCAACAATACTATAATTATTTATCTTCACTGGATGAGATTTAAATTTTTTCCATTTTCGCGCTGTAAGAGCGAAATTCATAAAATTGTATTATTATTTTTTGCAATACCCCCTATAAAATAGCTGTATTACATGCATGTATACCGGCCTGTAGGGCTTGAGAATAGCCGAGCGTGTAGCAATGCTGTTGTTTACATGGCGTTGCTATGGTTCCTCTTATTACAAGTCCCCAGTTCCCGGGTTCTAGCCCGAGAGCTGGTAAAAGTGTCAATTGGATTTTCAATTTATTATTAAAAAAATAATAATGAATTGAAAATATGAATTGGTGCTAGGCTCAAATAACCTTAGCTGTTGGTGGTCTTTAAAATACAATTACAATTAAAACACAATTACAATTACCGACCTGTAAATGTAATGGGTCACTTAACAGGCTTAAGTGTGTGTGTGGGAAAGTAAAATACAATATTAATTTAATGTAAATTCAATAGTAATTTAATTTATTATTTTTAATAATAAATAAAGAAAAAAATCAATTATTTCTTATTCTCCAAGCTATGGCTCGAATCCTCGAACGTTGTAGTTCATAGCGTATTTTTTTATTTATTGTAAATTATAGACGCGTCGACAACTTAGGTCATTAGCGTCTTAATTACATTAAATAACAACACACTTAAAACTAAATGACATCACAAAACATCCATAAGCGGAGGCGGGATTCGAATCCACGACAGTCTGATCCAGAGACTGCGACGCTAACCGCTGGACCAGACTGTCGTCGTTCATAGCGTAACGCCTTAAGGTACGTGCAGTATGAAGCTGGGATTCTAGATGGTAGCGTAGATCGTAGCAGGGATTGCTTAAATTAATGCATTGTTATATTATATGCGAGCGTACGCAACAAAGCAGTGAGTGTAGCAGGTATAAGCGCTGTTACAAGAGCTGCTAGATTCAAGAATGTATCTCACCATTTTTTCAGCGCGCTGACTACTACAATCAACGTGTGACAACTGTCAAATGGCCGTTACAAGTTTCGCAATGCATGTGACTAGTTTAATAAATGAAATTTTGCCAGTTTTTATTTAATTTGTTTTGAGTTTTTTCTAAGACGTATTTAAAAGTGTTAGGTTCCATACGTAAATATTCAATAAACAGGTTTGGGTAAAATTTTAATTCTTGTTATAAATGATAAAATTCGCCATGTTTAGATCGTTTTCTATTAATAGGATGGACATGATAGCTCTTACCCAAATTTATATTTAAAATATACCACTTTGTAGCAGAAGAACACAAATATTTGTCTTCGCTATCTGACATTTCCAACGCGATTTAAGCTTGTATCAATGCATCAAAGCTTCGTTGTGCAAACCTATAAGCGCTTATAATTTCAGCCACCATACATGCTACCATCTAGAATCCCAGCTGCGTACTGCACGTACCTTTAGACACTGAATGACTTGATAGACACAGCTTAGCTAGCACATCTACAATATACATGGCAAACAATGCGTAGCAGCGTATATAAACTAACGTCGACTATAAGTGCCTATAACAAGTGAAGTTGTCTATACATTGTGTGATGTGATTGTGAACTATCAAAAAATTTGAAAATACTGAAAATGAAGTAAAAACTGCACTCGTTTTAACAAGTCACCTCGTCATAATATACCTAATACGACACTAGATATACAATCGAGGACAGTATGGCTCAGTTGGTAGCATCGCGGCCTCTGAATCAGACTGTCGTGGGTCGAATCCCCCTCTGCTCAGGATGTTTTGTGATGTTATTTAGTTTTAAGTGATATATTATATTTGTTGTATTAAGACGCTAATGACCTAAGTTGTCGACGCGTCTATAATCCACAATAAAATAAAATAGATATACAATCTACTATAACATTTGTTTATTGATATTTATCATTGTTTCGTTTACATTGTTTTGAAGAGTTAACTTCGTATGGTCCAGAATCTGTTTCATTCGCATTCCGTGAGTGCAACGAAGAACGCGATATAATTAATAATTATTGAGTCAAATTCAAATATACAGTGTAATTTTACGATTATGGAAATGTTTCAAAATATTCCATTGGAACAACAACATAAAGTCGACAGATTTTAGTAAAACTCGTTTTGATCCTTGAACATCTCAACGAGACTGTTGGCCAGCTGGTTTGGGTTTGTTTGATAATAATGAACGATTTAGTGTTTTGGTGCCTGGTGGTTTACACTGCACTAATAGAAAGATAACTTTACGTTTTGTAATGGAAATATTCATACTTTCTCAGCCAATAACTTTTTTCATCATATCGGTTTTTATTACATCATTAATAGTAAGATCTCATGGACAAAATTATCTAATATTTTTGAAGAAATAAATTCTTTTAAAATTATTTTCAAGTAAAATTGATAACAAAAATTATTCGATAATTTTGTCCATGAGTGTATTATAGTAGATTGACGCTAACCACTGAACCACACTGTCCTCTATAGCAGTTCTAAACTCCTAGAACTGTTAGAACTTGCTTCAAACAGTTCGGGAATTTGACCAACCACATTGTTGTGTTCGAAGAGTTCTGTATAGTGTTGCCGTCTAGATCTAAACTTTCTAGACTCTTGTCTTGTCTAGATTTTCAAGACAAGACTTGCAAAAGTCTTGTCTAGAAATTTTCAAGACAAGACAAGACTTGCTTTATCTAGAATCTAGATCAAGACTCTTGCCAAAACTCTAGACAATTTTCAAGAGTCTAGATAAATTAAGTAGTAGTAGGTAAAGTAAACCATTAATCAATCTTAGACTCTTGAAAATAATCTAGAGTCTTGATATTAGACAAGACAAGAGTTTTTTAATCTAGACTTAGACTTAGTGAAGTCTTGATATTTCAAGACAAAGCAAGACTTTGAAAGTCTTGTCTTGTCTAGACGGCAACACTAGTTCTGTATTGCCAACATACGTTTTAGAGGAGGTTAGAACTGGCCAATAAAACACACCTATTTTGTTTTGTGTAGGTATAAATACAGACAGACAGAAATTGAGACGAAGGCAGAATTATGTCAACAATAATACGGTGTTAAATTCCGTAAATAGTTCAGAATGGTATTTTATGTTATTTATATTGGTATTTTTATTTGCGTATTTTAATATCAGAAAATTACCACTTATTTTCATGAATCATTATTTTGCCTTAATCGATAATAAATCAGAGAATGTTGCATTCCTTGATTATCTATTTTTTTACCTTGTCGATATAACCTGACTGTTCAGACCAGACCACTGCATGTGGGAAGGGCTTGAGAATGGTCGAGCGTGTAGCATGGCGTTGCTATGGTTCTAACCCGAGAGCTGGTTAAAGTGTCAATTGGATTTTCAATTTATTATTAAAAAAAAAATAATGAATTGAAAATATGAATTGGTGCTGAGCTCAAATAACCTTAGCTGTTGGTGGTCTTTAAAACACAAATTAATTAATAAGCACTGTTCAAAATTATCGATGTTTTCAAGTCACCTGAACCCAAAAAAAATTGTTTTTAAAAAATGTCTGCCTGTCAGTGTCGTCTGTTTGTGACAGCATCTAATAAAAGTATTTGAAAAAAAAAAACTTTTTAAAGACACGCTTTAAATGTACTAAAAACGAAAAAATAAGTTTTAATAATTTAGTTTCATAATTATAAAAGCGTGGGTTGTAAACTCTACGATATTTTAATAGTCACGACCCACGCTTTTATAATTATGAAACTAAACTATTAAAACCTATTTTTTCCCTTTTAGTATACCTAATTATATAAAAGCCTGTCTTTAAAAAGTTTTTTTTACTAATATTTTATTTTGTTCCTTTTAGTCGTTCAAAAGTTTATCCCCTTTTGACTCCCTTAGGGATTGAACTTCGAAAAATCCCTTCATATAGTTGGTGCTTGCGTCACAAAAGAAACCTATCCAAATTCCAAGTTTCTAGCTTTAGCGGTTTGACCTAGGCGTTAAATAGTCAAAAAAACTCTACTCCCCCGTTCGACCCCCTTAGGGAATGAATTTAATTTCTAAAAACGGTTGATTCATGTATTGTCATCGGCAATGCATATGCGTACCAAATTTTAAATCGATCGAATACGTGGAAGTCGTTCAAAATTGACTTGCAAGATTTGACCTCAACAAACAAACTAACATACATTGCAAGTTAAAATAAAATAAAATAAAAAACAGAATTAACCACAAACACCAAACCATAGTAATTACTCGACGTACGTTTCGCCAACCAAGTTGGCGTCATCAGAAGATGATAAAAACTAAAGATTAAACACTAATTCCTACCTATTTATCTGTTTTTTATTATATTCACACCAAAGGTTCCAGCAACATTCTTGGATTGCAAGTTAAATAAAAGTTTGAAAAAAAGGCAAACCTGACGTCACACATTGTAGCCATTTTACATAGTACGTGATGTGTAAATTTATAACACATCTGTTATTATCTGTCTGTGAGGTCAAATCGCAATGATAATGTAAGCAATAAGTAATTAATTACGGGAAGTACACCTGTACAGGTATGTAAATCAGATTTGGTAGGAAAACAAGCAAAGCAGACTGCTTTTGTTTTAACAGAGAGATCTTTGATCGTTTGCCGCGCAATTCAATTTCTATGATATTGGTTTCCGTGACTGGGTTACTACCCTTCTGAGCTAAAAAAACGAAACGGGCTGTGTCGTCTGCTCGGCTGCGGGCGTTTTGGGCGTGACAACGTCTGCATGGGATGAAAGAAATAAATAGAAGATTGTATAATATCTAGTAATGTTTTTGTCATACTCCCTATAAAATAGCTGCTTTTCACTTCATTTTCAGTATTTTCAATATTTTTGACATTTCACATGTATGATGTATAGCAAACTTCAATTCTAATGTAGATTATTAGGTAGGCGTCATCTGTAGGCATAACAAAACTGTTTTCTTACGTGGGTGGAATAAATTATTTATTTACAACAATTAAAAAATGTAACAAAAATAGATAACAATAAGATGTAACAATTATATCTCTATTCTAACAGTCAACACTGTTTATGTAATAATAACACGAACAGTAATTCTTAAGCGCTTTAATAACGCTGAACAATTTATATGCTGTATTTATTTCAAATCGACACTCTCACACGACACTCGTTGTTCTCTCCGGTGACCGCTCCTCTTATATAGAGCTAGCAGCTTGGCCCCCCTACGCTCACCGCGCTTTCCAGAACATTCCTGTGTCTTCGATATCATGCCACGCCTCATCATTGTTACTTGTTCTCGTTGATTCTATAGTCGCCAGCGGCGTAACATCTGGGATTTTGTTACAATACTCTATAGTGTAGATCACGGTCGATAATGTAGACTTTACAACTAATTCCATGAGACAAAAATAGATGGCGGCATTACATTTCGTAACACATACTTCTTTTACCTCTGTGATGCATACCTACCTGCGTGGTGAGACGTTTTTTTTATTTTTTTGCCATACCCACTACAAAATAGCTACTTTCGATGTATCAGTATGTATAATAGCGGCCTTTGGGCTTGAGAATGGCCGAGCGTGTAGCAGTGCTGTTGTTTACATGGCGTTGCTATGGTTCCTCTATTACAAGTTCCCGGGTCCTAGCCCGAGAGTTGGTAAAAGTGTTTTACTTTCCGCACTAGTGCGGAAAGTAAACGGCTGCCATAGCAACTTCTGTTTATTCGCTCTATACGCCTGCGTACACCTGTCATTACTTACTCACGCCAACTTCACGGCACACTGTGGAAGGAAAGATGGCGACGAAAATGAACTGTCAATTTTTTTGAAAATGAAGTGAAAAGTAGGTATTTTGTAGCGGGTATAGCAAAAAATACCATATATTATGTCTCGTACGTAATGGTATTACGGCTCGTGTGACTGAAAAAACTCGCTACTGCTCGTTTTTACATACTGTCATCACTCGCCGTAATATTGTTCATTACGTATCTAGACATACAATCTACTATTACCTCGTACCTATATTATTTAATTTTGAAAATATAGAATTGTGACGTCACACGAACATTTTCAAAAAGGCTTTTTCTAGCTGTAAAAAAATAAATCTTTTTTTCTAGGCACTTGAAAAAGTGAACAAAGAAATTAATGAAAGATAAAGTTTACTTCTAATTTTTTATAGGACAGTTACAAAAAAATCATACAAATACCCTATTATTTTTTAACTTTAATCCTTACGGTGGGCGCTTGGGTCACTCAATTGTTTCAGTTGATCGCAAATAAAATTTACTATCTGTTGAGGCTTTTGTAATGTTGTTTATTTCAACGTGTGGTATTGTTATGGTATTATGCTGACAGTCTATTTTATAGAGCAGCGGTTTTTAATCAGTGTATTTCGACAGATCTCGGTTTCACAGACATTTAATATCATACTACGGGAGGTAGCGTTGCAAAATGAGTCAATTATTTCATACCGGCTGATAAATATACCAATTTTCGTTCTGAGCTGCGCCAGTAGCGGTGGGGGTAGTAGTAAGAAGATGTCATTGTCGCTAAAAAATAGATTTTAAAGTTATTTCATGCCACGTCAAACTTGGTATGGTGATTCTAACATTGCGCACGAGTATTCCGTTCCTAAGTAATATTTGATTACGTATTTTGAAATGTTACAAAATGGCGTGTTTATGCAAATATTACGTATGGATATGAATTTTTTTTAATAATTTTAGATTTCCACTGCAGAATAATTCCCAGTTAGCTGATTTTTTTTATATACCTTCATTATGGTGTTTTCAAAAAAAAAACGTGTAAAAAGTCCCCATCGATATCGTTCCGGCGTTGCCAAATATTCGAGGTTCAAGTTCACGATAGACGGTTTTTTGCGATTTTCTCGGTTCCGTTTCATCTTTGGTAAAAAATGGTTATTATCAATCTTGTAGAGGACGAAATTATCTACAACTTTCGTATAAACATTTTTTGTCTACGATTCATAGTTTTACTTATTTAAGAACCCGTGGCTTTCTCCCCTTCGATTTTTCATAATGGTATTATGCTGCTTCCCAAGGGCCTAACATAATGATTTGTACCTTTATTTTCAGTTGAACTTAAAGCTAACGATTAATTATAATTTTATCGAAATTAATGCAGTAGCTCCCTATTTATATAAGCAACCAAACATACAAATCGACAGCAGTGAAACAGACAGAGACGGACAGACAGAGACGGACAGACAATTTTTTTTTGGAAAATACGATATTTATATACTTGATATCAATTATAAAGGCCATTCGTAAAGTAATGCTAATGACCTCTGTTGCCGAGCGTCTATAATCCACAATTCATTCAATCCGTCGAAATCTCGAATTCGATTTTTTTCGCAATGACGACTAATGCTTGACTGATCACTCCTATATGGATCGCTCGAGGGCTTGAGAATGGCCGAGCGCTGTTGTTTACATGGCGTTGCTATGGTTCCTCTATTACAAGTCCTCAGTTCCCGGGTTCTAGCCCGAGAGCTGGTAAAAGTGTCAATTGGATTTTCAATTTATTATTAAAAAAAAATAATGAATTGAAAATGTGAATTGGCGCTAGGCCCAAATAACCTTAGCTGTTGGTGGTCTTTAAAATACACACACCTATGGATCGCTCGAAAATAAAAATGGTTGAATACCGCTGTTGTTGTGTAATTCGCGATGTTCTAAATATCTGTTGTGCTGTCTGTCCGTACACAATATGATTCTTTGTTACATGTAAATAAATCAAATTACGTTTAATTCGACCTTTACGCAATGTGTGACCATTTTAATGTCGTGATGAGAAATGCCAGTGCAATTGTACTGAATTCGTCGATCTACAGGCGATCGGAAAGTCTTCGGTTGTTTCTTTCAATATAGATAAATAGGTCATTCACTGTAGCGTGCATTATTTTAAATTTTGGCAACCAAGTAAACCAGTCTCAACCAGACTCAATAAAAT
Organism: Mongoloraphidia duomilia; assembly: GCA_039654895.1. Taxonomy (NCBI): domain Eukaryota; kingdom Metazoa; phylum Arthropoda; class Insecta; order Raphidioptera; family Raphidiidae; genus Mongoloraphidia; species Mongoloraphidia duomilia. Next base: position 6,979,028 of record CM077521.1, read on the forward strand.
TAATTTCAAAATTAAGGAATCACACGCCATTACTCACTTTTATTAAAATCAGCCGAATTACTGAATCGATTTTGATGAAATTTCTATAGGACCAATCTGAAAGTATATCCTTTCAAATAAAAAAAGAATTTTCCAAATCGGCTTATAAATGACGGAGTTCTGAGGTAACAAACAGATTAAAAAAATACAACCGAATTGAGAACCACCTTCTTTTTTTGGAGTCGGTTAACAAATTATTCAGCTCGCTTCAGACTTAACATTTTTAATCCTGTATTACATGTGTAAGATGTGATTTCCCTAGTTTTTGGCTGTCGATTTGATTATAGTTCCGATTTTAGTCCCAAGATAGCGTAGCTGCAAACGTTACTTTTGCGAATTAGAGATATTGATTGTTGCGTATCGATTGTTACAGGACAGGACTTGACAACAATGTCGGCGGCCGGAGTGACAGAAAATGGCATCGTGCCGACGGCGAATTGCAATGGCGACGAGGCGCCGGTCAATTTCGTCCTTGGCGACGGCGACGAAAACGGCGAGCTCGAGGACAGTTTCCCGGTGGAACAGCACGACATCGAACAGGAAGAGGCTGACAATAATGTCAGACGTAACGCGAGCAATTCCAACTTGCAACAGGCGAAACAGGACGCCATGTTCGGGCTCGTCGAGAAACGCAAAAGGCTACAGTGAGTATCAATTATTAATATTTATCTTATGGAAACCTAACAGTGGGCTCGCGTCTGTTAAATTATCAGTAGAATCAAGGCCGTAGCCAAACTGGGGAGGGGAGAGGGTTGTGAGGCCGATATTTCTTTGTAGCCCGCTTTACGGGTTCCGTCATTGACTTTTCAAAATTCAGTAGGTAAACTGCATGTTTACTCAAATCTGCAAAAATTTCAGGAAGTGGGGTTAAACCCTGTGGACCCCCCCCTGGCTACGGTCTTGAGTAGAATCCCAGACAGTCTTTTTTCAAATATGCGGTAGATGTATTGATATCACACTTTGGGAGAGTAAGTCGACGATTAATGCCGTTGCGACAATGGTTGAAAATTTACTTAATGCGTTTGAGGAGGGTGCGTCAATGGATGCAACATTCTGTGACCTATCGAAGGCCTTCGATTGTGTCTCACACGACATTCTTCGAAGTAAATTAGAACATTATGGAGTCAGAGGCATGGCGCTTAGACTGTGCGAGTCGTATCTAACTAACAGGAAACAAAAAGTACTTACCCGTAATTCTTCATCTTCATTTCAAATCATTCAGCATGGGGTGCCCCAAGGTTCCGTGTTAGGTCCGGTGTTATTTATTATTTACATAAATGATTTAGCAGATAATATGAAGCCATTTTCTACAATTTTGTATGCAGACGATACGACTTTCTTTTCTAAGCGTGATGGACGAATTGATAGACGAATTCGTATGAAAGGATTTCCATCGCCTCCTGCAAGTGGAATTAAACGGCGTTTATGCGCATGCGTCGAAACTTCTAAACTGCAGATCCGATTTGAAAAAATAAATATTTCGCTGTTTAGAAGTCTTTTTCTCTATCATCATAGGCTATATGACAAACGGGGGATGAGCGGTGAGCAAACATGTAAAGCAAGTCGGGAATGTCTGTTGTGACTCCACCGAACGAGCGAAGCGAATGAGATCCCTTAGTAACTCGATTGAAATAGACTCTTAAGAGTATTCTCTACCGGAAGTTACCCCCTGCACTCTTCATCTCAAATCCTTTCCCCTCGCCCATAAAACGGTTACCGCTCTCCCGACACTATTTTTTTAAGCTAGGGGGTTCGGGTAAACGCCAAATGAAGGACCAAGAATCACACTACAGATCCTAAAGGCGAGAAATTGAAAAAAAAATTCCTGGAATAATCTACAACTTTTAAAAAATTACGTAATCTTTCACACGTAACCAAAACTTGTTTTCAAAAAATTTGCCTGTACGATCTGTAGTGTGATTTAGCTTTAAAAATAGCGTCGGGAGAGCGGTAACCATTTTTGGGCGAGAGGAAAGGATTTGAGATGAAGAGTGCAGAGAATAACTTGCCAAACCAAAATCTGCACGGGCGAAGCCAGCACTAAAAGCTAGACGTTAACTAAATTGGGTCTTAAAAAAAAATTTATTTCGTAATTTTTGTTCAAATCAAAAATATTGATAAAAATATTAAGGCCCTCGTGAAAAGAATCAATTATGTTATTGGCCATTAAAAAAATAATTCATAAAAGAGCCATTGTCTTGTTAACATTTTATTAATTAATGATTATTTAATGATTATATTATTTATTATATTTAAAGTTCTGTGATAGTTCCGCGTAATTCGCCCATTTTCAAAGATTTCCAATTTCTTAAAATGTGTTCAAAGCCGAGCCCACATTACGCGTTATTATACTGCGAATTTCATAGTTCACTAATCTTATCAACTATTGCTATAATGATCAGGTGATTTTTTTTATACTACTATAAAACCAATAGAGTCGGCGTATATTTTTTTGATTTTCCTATCTTTATTATATCGAAAACATGAATTGCGCATCGCTCAGTTTTTCTGTTATATTGAAGTGAAAACTTCCTTAGGCGCGCTTTGCCTGGGCTGTTAACAACAGCGATGTGAAACGCACCCGACTGTGACAATCGGGGTTACTCGACTCAAACACGAACACGTATTTGCAATATGCTGGCAACAGTGTGTAGTTCATAAGTGTGCTAATAGATGACACTAAAAACTTAATACGAATAAAAAGTCATTTGTAGTTCACAAGTGCGCTAAAAGGTATAGAGCTTTTAAAAATGAATCCAGTCGCCATATTTTTTCAGCTCTCATTTTATATGTGAGGAGAAGAAGAAGAGAATAATATTGCCAATCCATCCCGTGTTTTGCCGCCATGTTTAACCTCCCCTGTAACGTCAAACCTGGCTTCAACTTTGTATAAGCAGACTGTTGTGTACGGTATAATTATGAAGACCACGAGAGAAAAATGACTTGAGTCATATAACGCATCTATTTCATTGTATAGGGACCATGTGGTCTAGTGGTTAGCGCGTCGGCCTTTAGATCAAACTGTCGTGAGTTCGAATCCCACCTGCGCTCATGGATGTTTTGTGATGTCATTTAGTCTTAATAAAGTTGTTATTTAGTGTAGTTGAAAGACGCTAATGACCTGAGATGTCGACGCGTCTATAACCTACAATAAATAAATAAATGTATACGGTATAGCGCCTCTATACCTTTTACCTCAATGGTTGAAGCTTTCCAAGAACATAGATATGCAACCAAAGTTGCATGGAAGTGCGTTTGTAATCAACCATTGTATATTTTATCGAAATCTTCAAGCGAAAATATTTACGTAAATTTTTCGTCGGCAACTGCAAAGTAACGCTTATTGATTTTATGATTTTCTTCAATTTCGTGTAGTGATGGGCGGTTACGAGATGTTTTTACAATCGAAACACTTGTAATCGTTCATAATAACAATCGAGTCCATATTCGACTCGGAGTTTGGTTTTGCAAACGAAATGTTCGATTGTTCAAGTCGATTATTTGCCACATAGGTTATAGCAATAGCAGCGGAGAATACATATAATCGCGATTCAAGGTTGTATGCTAGACGATTGGTGTTCACGCGACTCGATGATTGTTCTCTGCTCACACTGTTCAGTCGGTAATCACTACTCTGTGATCTCTTCACTATTGAATTCGTATTACGCGATTACAGCACAATCGACCATCGACTCGACCACGCAGTTGTTGAGTGATGAACGATTGTATAATATTATGTGGCTCTCGACAGTGTACGATTCAGTGCTATGCGACTCGGTCTCGGTGAACTATGAAACAACAACAATCGAGTCCAAGTAACAACCATCGAGAGTCATCGAGATGTTTGAACAATCGAGACAATCGACTAAAATATCTCGTATCGCGCATCACTAATTTCGTGTCAGAATTTCATAACCTCCACGACACATCGCCCGTACAGTGCAGTTTTTACGTGAATAACATCGGATGTCTCATACTGGGGTGGCATTTTAGAAATATTAGATGAAACGGAAATAGTCAGAAGTGGTTGACATGTTTCGTGAAACAAAACAAAGCATGTATCAACTTTGTTTTGTAATATTTATAGATAGATAGATTATTATAGATTGGCTATTGATAAAATAGATAGAACCATCTTATACAGGTGACCAATTTCTGGAATATCCGGAAAAGTCAGGGAATTTTACTGGTCAGAGAAATGTCAGGGAATTTTGGTAGAAGTCAGGGATTCTTATGAAAAAACAGCCAAGTGCGAATCGAAATCGCGCACCGAGGGTTCCGTACCTACATTGAACAAATTTTGGTCCACCAACTTAACTTTGGTGTCACACAAAATTTTTGCACATAGCTGCACAGTGAAGCTGGTCGGAAATTTCGTTGAAACGTGAACATAAATTACTTTTTCTGTATATTTGTTATGTACGAAAAGTCAGGGAAAAAACTATAAAATCGCCTAGAAAACGTGGAAAAATCAGGGAAATGTGTTCTGGAGAAAAAGTGGCCACCCTGTTATAACATTTTACTGTAAAAAGTTTCATAATTATACTAATGTATTATTCAATCGGATGTATTGATTAATAGATAATCGATACATATCTGATAATTAATATAATATAGTTTAATTCGTGACTGACATTATAGTCCGAGAGCTAGTGACAATTTTTAGGTGTTATTTATTCAAGGCCTTATTTTTGTGAAGATGTTGAGGGAGGCATATTAAAGTGCGCTGAGTAAGTTATTTTGCTAGATAGCGGTATGGAAGGGATGCAGACTGCCCCCAACATGTAACAAAAAAAATTGTCACAATTATTATTGCTTCAAAGCTGTAATTGTTTGTATAGCTTGTCGGTGAACCCTATAATGCCATTATAATATTTGTAGATCGATTGGTCGGTATTAAAAGGACGACAGATCACCCTAAACGCGTCATATACCAGACGAAATTTTAATTATTAGTTCAAGGTTCAAATTTTAATATGTTGTTACGACGAGAGTTTTAAGCATATATTTCATTTTGCAGAACAAAATATCGGTATTAAACCCCTCTCTTAGAGGGAAATGAGCTCGCTTAGATGTCTATATCCTTCTGCAAGGGTGTTATACCGACATTTTGTTCTGAAAATTGAAATATATGCTTAAAACAGTGGCCGTAAGAACATATTAAAATTTGAACCTTGAACTAATAATTAAAATTTCGTCGGGTACATGACACGTTTAGGGTGATATGCCGTCCTTTTAATACCGACCAATCGATCTACAAATATTATAATGGCATTATTGAGTGCACCGACAAGCTATACAAACAATTTCAGCCTTGAAGCAATAATAATTGTGACAATTTTTTTTGTTACATGTTGTGGGCGGTCTGCATCTCTCCCATACCGCTATCTAGCAAAATCCCTTACTCAGGCCACTTTAATATGCCTCCGTCAACATCTTCACAAAAATAAGACTTTGAATAAATAACACCTGAAAATTGTCACTAGCTCTCGGGGACTATTAGTGACAACGCAGTTCAAATTGAATATCCTATGATTTGTTCGAATAACGCCTGTAACTATGTGACACAACACACCGACGCAGTAACGATTGCCTATATAACAGGCGTTTTAATGTGAACACACCTATCGTCAAATTTCATCAGCGATGAGAGAGATTGTAGATTATGCTCGACAAATTTCATCACTTATGTGCCGTTGTTTTGTCACCAAAGTGTTTCAGTTGATTAGTTTTGCTTTATTTATCATTTTTATTGCAGCATACAGGGCGTTTCATTAGTTTTTGACACTTGTTCAAAATGATTAACAATTACTAAAAAAGCGGCCGAGTTCGTGTCGGACCACGCACAGTGAAGGGTTCTGTAGTCGGGAAGAACATTCACGGTTAAAATTCAAAGTTAATAATAGTTTATAGTCTTAGACACTGAAAAACAAAGCTATTTCTGCGGTTAGTCCAGCAGTCAGGTACTTTTTACCTGGAAAGTATTCCAAGTTAATGATATTTTGGTATGTTGTTTGTGGGTACTCTGTGGAGTAGAATCTGAGTTTTCGACCTCGAGGACCCTGTGCTAACGTGGGGGGAGCCGAAAAACCACGAAATTTTACCACCTTTTTTGCTTTTTTCGAAATCTCTCAGAAACGGTCGACTTAACCAATTCTTTCATTATGTAATGTTGTAAAGAGGATTACATTTCCTACAATTTTTATTCCCACAACTTTTCTGTGGTACTAATGGTAAGCGCGCTGCAGCTTCTTGAAAATCACCCACAGAAAAATTGTGGGAATGAAAATTGTAGGAAATGTAATCCTCTTTAAAACATTACATTATGAAAGAATTTCTTAAGTCGACCGTTTCTGAGAGATTTCGAAAAAAGCAAAAAAGGTGGTAAAATTTCGTGGTTTTTCGGCTCCCCCCACATTAGCACAGGGTCCTCGAGGTTGAAAACTCAGATTCTACTCCATAGAGTACCCGCAAACAACACACCAAAATATCATTAACTTTGGAATACTTTCCAGGTAACCCCCTTCATTTATTACCTGCCGCTTGGACTAGGTGGCTAAATTCAAAAAAATAGCGTGTAACCGAAAATATCCCATCTCGAAAACTACACAACATATATCTATAATAATCTATTATTCAAACTAATTTTCGTTGGAAGTGTTTTTTAAGTTCTACCAACTTAAATTTTTTTCAGAATTTTCCACCCCATAGTTGAAAAGTTAGTTGGGAGACACACTTTTTACGACTTTAGAAGCGCATACCACACCAACTATTGACTTAAATAAAGAAGTCATTGTGAAACTTCTATATCATTTTTCAAGACCTATCTAACGATATCCCACACGCTTATATGCACTGGAATTTTTTTTTCATCCCTCAGTTAAATGTATGGAGTGCCACCCCTAATTTTTTTCCCGTAATTTTACTACACCATTGTATAGCGATTCGTAGAAAACACCTACCTTCCAAATTTCATCGATATAGTGCCAATAGTCTCCGAGTAAAATGTCTGTGACATACGGACAGACAGACAGACAGGACGAGATTATAAGGGTTCCGTTTTTGTCAATTGGTTACGGAACCCTAAAAAACGAATTGTTGATTGACAGCCGTACCAACTGATCTTAAGAATCCGACCGAAGGTCAGTTTTTTTATCGAAGAGGGAATTTGGAATTTTTTTCTCACCTTCAGCCGGAACCGAAAATATTGTATAATGCTTAAAAATCGAGATAAAATACGTTGTAAGCTGAGCGGCGTAATTGCGTTGAAGTTGACGGATTCTCCCATCAATTTTTGTGCGCAGGTTTCCCTTACGATTTGGTTTTCTCTAATTGTATGCACTCGATAACGCATTTCCAATCGCTGCACCGATATCATAGCAGCAAACAACGCGTGTAAGTATTTTTTCATATCCACTGACGGATACTCCCATCAATTTTTGTGCGCAGGTTTCGGTTCCGATTTGGTTTTCTCTAATTGTATGCACTCTATAACGCATTTCCAATCGCTGCACCGATATCATAGCAGCAACCAACGCGTGCCAAAACTAAGTCACAACCTTGCTGCCGGCGTTGTTTACCGTCAGGTTGCTGCGCATGGCACACTATGATTGCGTTCTCCTGACCTCTTACAATCAAACTGGTTTTCTCGACTGTTTTCACTTTTTTAATCGATATTATTATTGTTGCATCCAATGCACATACCTAGATAAAATTGGAGTGTCTGTCTGTTATTTTGATTTTTAAACAAATTTTCGGAGGTTTTGAGTTATTTTAGAGATGCGGAAGATTTTAGATTTTTTAAAGTTTTGTCTGTCTGTTTATTTGTTGGAAAGCGCGCCAATTGCAAACTGCACGTCTTTCAAACAATGCATATTTTTTTTTTTTCGCTGCCTTGCAGAAAACTGCCCTTTAATTTATAGGATGGAATGACGAGGAACGAAATTCGAAACAATAGGAGCTTTAGAGATCCTAACAGAGTAAAAATATATCTTATCTCCGTAAAATCCTAGACTCCTCGGCAGAATTTCTAAGCGACCTGACGCTTAAAATTTTTCGTACTTTGCTTTATGGAACGACTTAAAAAAATTAAGACCACTTTCTTCTTTTGTGAAAGTGTTGAAAAGTGCTTGTATCATTATTGTGGCATACATATTGTGTTCAGAACGCTTCAAGATTACACTTCCGATTTAACTTAATTTACATTGAAATCAAATTATATCAAATATCTCAATTTGATTTACATTGGTGTGCAGAGCACAAGAGAAGCTGTAAACTGGGACAAACAGAAAAATCTGCCATAGCCGAACACACTTTGACTCTATACAATCATTAGATCCTCTTCGAAGAAACCCGAGCCATAGACAGAACGTTGAATTATTAGCCACGAATATACAGAGAGGCCATAGAAATACAAAAACACACACAGAATTTCAACCGAAAAGATGAAGGCCTCAATCTCAGTAAAACCTGGACACCAGCACTCCGACATACAAAACCAATGACCAATCGTACAAGGACGGAATACGACCGAGTAGAGAACTCACCCCCACCACCACACTGCGCAGTTGACCAATTACAGAGAGACGGACTACGACCGAACAGAGAACACACTGGTACTAGACATAAAAGAAGGGGGACACCAGTCACTGACACACTAACCTGTGAGCCGCCAAGGAGGCCACTTCGACCGCTGCCACATCGCCTTTGAGAATGTCTACCGCAGTTGTAGACGAAACATGTAAAGTCAATAATGTTGGTTGAAATCAAAACACACAGTATATGTACCTAATGGTAATAAAAATGCAGCGATCAAGGTTTCTTGACAGCCTATATACACGTCATGTTGATTAATAACAAACACGCACAACAATCTGGATGCTTGTTACATTATTTTTTCTTATTGACAGCTTTCGGAATTGATCAGATCCTCGCGCTTCGAAGGCTTCTGATTGACGCAACAAATCACAGAAAAATAATAGTCGTGGCTAACATTTTAAAACTGAAAGTTGAGCAATACCAATTGACAGGTCAGATTTAACCAATGGGACAGCCTGGTCAATGACTAAGAGGGCGGCAGAATTGTGATATATTTTTTGTTTCGAGAATAAATGCATCGAAATATACGTCGCAATTTTTTTTATTTTCACTGCTTTCTTTTCCAATCCAACTGCTTCAAACCAAGTACAGTATCACTGTTGGTACCCAAACATAAAATGCAGAAAAGTATGCTCTGCTACAGTATCCAGACGGCTGCTTTTTTGGATTAAAATTAGTACATTCGTGCCCAAACATAAAATGCAGCCAACTACGCTCTGCTACAGTATTCAGACGACTGCAACAGCAAATGAAATACTTCGTATATTAGGTATTGCATTTTTAGATTTTTCGCTTCCCTAAACCCCGGACATACATAATTAATCTGGACACATTCGAAAAGTCTCCCGAAGGTTTCCGGACGCCCTAAAAAAGAGGACGATGTTCGGGGAAAAGAGGACTTGTCACGAATGGCAACCCTAATACTAAAGTACCCTATATACTGGGGCACAGTAATGTGCCTGGAAATTTATAATCCAAACTTAAAATGTAGTAAACTACGCTCTGCTACAGTATATTCAGAGACGACTGCTATTTTTGATTAAACTTGGTACCCAAACTTAAAATGCAGCAAACATACGCTCTGCTACAACATTCAGACGACTGCGAATTTTACATCGCAGTTGAGTCAACGCACATCGAAAAGACGTTGCAGTGACGTCGTGCGGTCGCGTGTATTACTTTCTGGGAGAGCGGTCTTAATTGACATATTATTGTGATGTCGGATTTTATTGCCTTCAGAAGTATAAATTATTCTGCAGTGTTTTTATGACACCATAGTCTTCTTACTAATTGTAATTAGTATTATCTTTTGTAATTTAGTTAGTGCTGAAGGTCACTGCTATGACCGCTGTATACATATATACAGGTCTGTCACAATTTCGATGCGGAAATACTACATTTTTTTTTTTTTTAACTTTTATTTCACTGGGTCAGCTGGCACCAGCTATGCACAGTGTAGGTATCAATAAAATAATATACATAATGACATTAGATAAGAACTAAAGGTAAATATCAACCTTAATTAATTAATATTACTGCGGACTGTTGATTATTTATTTCGAAGTATTGTTTTATTATGTTGTCTTGGGGAAGTCTTCTTCTCTTGAGTCGTGGATTAGCGGTTTTCGTGCCTAGCTGGAAGTGCTGGGCGCTTGGACAGTTTGTAATTCTAGAGAGAAATTTCCTAGTGGTTCAATAAAATCTCTGATGTTTGGGATGCCTAGCTCTTTATGAATTTGTGTGTTGCGAATAAATGAAATACTACATTTACGATCTCATAAAAAATGTCCGTATCCACGTAAATTCTTAAATAGCTTCTTTTTCATTCCTTGGTTTTGGTTTAAAAAATTATATTTACGTTGTGCCAAAGATAAAAAGACAATGTTTCTAATTGAAATTTTTGAATTTAATCGTGCGAATAGGTCTGATCTATCTTTTATAAATACATAAAATAGTAGCAGAACCTTCCTGTCTGTTGGTGTCTAAACGAGAGAACGCGTTTTCAGATTTTTTATCTGTTTTTGTACCTAAATCACTGAACGGCTAAACCGTTTTGGTGAAGCTTGGTACACTGCCAATTGATCTAGCGATGTCAAGAGTATAAACTTGATTATCTTTAAAAATCATGTTTAAGTCCTAGAACAAGTGTACCTGATAAAGCTACTACCAGGCCTAGATAACTCCTACAGCTCTTGGTTAAATTATTGTATTTGCTAGATACGATCCTATTTAATATGTTTATGAAATTCTTAAAAGGTAATTAAAATAATGTATATTAAATAATATATTTTAATTATAATACCTACTTGTAAATGCTTAATTATTCTAAAATCTTGAAAATATATTAATACGGTTGTACTTTACGTTGAACTGGGTCACGTGATAGAAAAATATTTATATTTTAAGGAACGGCGTATTTGTTTAATAAAAGACTTCTATATATAGTTTTTTATTTAAAAACATAAAAATAAGTTTGTAGTGACATCGAGCGGATTTTCTTTAAAACTTGTAGTTTATTCTATCTAGAATAGTGAGGCGCGCGCGTCGTTTAACGCTTTGCGCAAACTTTTCTGTAGTCGCATAAGAAGTTTAACTTCAAAAACAATGAGTCCCCGCCCCCCGGTACTTTTAAGAGATTTGTCGACGCATTCAGAATCGAATACGATGCGACAGCTAAATATAACCTGAACATATTTTGACAGCTGGCCGAGGAGGATAAAATATAGCATAAGTCGTTTTACGTAGTTTTTGGCTGTTTCTCGTTCTGGGTGAACTCAAAAACTATTGAACTGATTTTGATCGAACTTACACTATATGGTGTTTGTTTGAAATGAGGAAACAGGATACGCTGAAAATGATCGCTAATCTATTAAAGGGGGTTAACAGTAGCTAAAGAACATTTACACGAGCGAAGCCGCGTATAAAGGCTAATTAAATAAATAAATGATTTTGTTTTTTAAAGAAGTACCACATTCGATTTTCCTTGGGGACAGCTTGGTGTAATGGTCAGCGTACTGGCCTTTAGATCGATCCCACTTTGCTCATGAATGTTTTGTAATGTCGTTTAGTTTTAATTGATATGATGTTATTTGATGTAAATAAGAGTCTTAATTACATCAAATATTTATGATAAATTATTAAGATTTAGGCTGAATTGCAATTGAAAATTTTTCGTTGGAAAGCAGCCAATTATATAATTGAATCGAAACATATTGGAAAAAATGTAGTGAAAATCTATTGATTCCGAAGCATATAAGCAAAATATTAGTTTGGTAATCACGTCACGGTTGAGTATTGTAAGCTCATTCCGCCGCGAAAGTGGAAAGGTTCAGGTTAGAATCCTGACTGTGACTATGGTTGGTAAAATGATTTTTTCCAATATGTTTCGATTCAGTTATATAATTGGCTGCTTTCAAACGAAAAAATTTCAAATATTTATTGTAGCTTATTATAGACGATCGACAACTTAAGTCATTGGCGTCTTAATTTAAGACGCTGATGACCTAAGTTGTCGAGCGTCTATTATCTACAATAAATAAAAGTCAATTTTCGCTTTCCCTACCAATGGCGGTCGATATTTCAACTCTTATATTAATATGATTAACTCATAGTCATGTCTTGCATTAATGCATTCTTAGTTATTTAAATATATGAAGTAAAAAATAAAAAAAGCACCTTTATTAATGTATGTGATTACTGTTTTGCTGTTAGTTCAAGCCACAATAATTATCTAAAGAACATTCTAGTTCGCTATGATGGAATAAACATTATATCAAGCTAACAACAATTTCTTATTAATGCATGTCAACAAGACGTCATGCTGCAATGATCACGACAGGCTTTGAAAATCTCCATCTTGTACCTGTAGAGATTTGTTTACCAGCAGAAAAAAACGGCAAGTGTGCGCCTCACCCACATAAGCTCACGGTTGAAGTTATACTTCTTTCGTCTTCGTCAACCATGCGAATTTAAATAAATAAATTGATGATTATACATTTTTCATTCTTTCAATTTATTATTTTTGATAATAAATTTGAAAAAAACAATAAAATTAATATTTCATGCCTATTACCTATACTCTAAGCTGACGCGAACCTGCAATATTATACACCGTACCTACACTAATGCGTTTCTTCACGTCGCGTAGTTCTGTGTGAGCGCTTAACATGCTGTGTACTGTCATGTTTGAGATTTTGTGTCGATATTTTTCGTGTCGTTATTTTTGTGTCGAGGTCATTTCGATTCACTAGTCTCGCAGAAGTAGTTTCACTGTAAAACCTGGAAGCACACACAAGTCAGAAACTTGTGTTCCAAATGCAAAATTTTTCAAAGACTAGAATTACTATTTTTCGGGTGGCGCGCAGCGTTCAATTTGACCGCCATTTTTAAACGGTTTTATTTAGCTTGACCCCATAAATTTGTTTGTTTCAAATCTTGCGACAGCCTTTTCAACTACTTCTACTTAACCGATTCTTATGAAACTTTGCACACATATTGAGTTCCCGTGACAATGCAATATTATGATAATTTCAACTTGGTAACGAGGGTCTGATGATGGAATCAGGAGGTGGACAGTTGAAAGGATGAGGAGTTTGCGTAATGATACGGGCCAGAAATCAAACTAAAAACTAGAAAATAAAAATAGGTAAAACAACTTTTAAGTTAAACGGTTTTATTTTAAATCGTCGGCTGTACCAAAAACTAGAAAATAATTAGGACACAAACCAGGGGGCACTTTGTGTCGCTGCGTCAGTGGAGTAAGTAATAAAAACGTGGGGCGCATAAAAATCTGTATAACGACTGTATAATTATTAAATAAGAACGGCTTGTCTAGAAAAATGTGTTTCCAAGCCCACCAACAGAAATATTTCAAATGCGCCCTACGTTTTTATTTTAGTCTGTTAAAAGTCCCAGACTATTGCTTATTCCGCTGACGCAGCGACACAAAGTGCCCCTTGGTTTGTGTCCTAATTATTTTCTAGTTTTTGGTACATCTGATGATTTAAAATAAAAACCGTTTAACTTAAAAGTTTTTTACCTATTTTTATTTTCTAGTTTTTAGTTTGATTTGTGACCCGTATCATTATGCAAACTCCTTATCTTTTCAACTGTCCACCTCCTGATTCCATCATCAGACCTCGTTACCAAGTTGAAATTATCATAATATTGTATTTTGAATTTTTTACCTATTTTTTATACTCAGTAGAATGCGTTTAGACTTTAGAATTATTATTTTTCGGACTGTGTTTCAGCATGGCCCTGATTTTAACCTGAGTGGAATGCGTTATTTTAAAATTCAAAAATTCTTGAATAATAATGATAAAATTACTAATTAGTAGGTTACAAAGTCGACATCATATTTCTATTCTAATAGTTTTAAATATTGCAATAAATTGTTTATTTTTTTTACCAAAGTTCAATTCTCTGCCTTGTTTACAGTTCCTTCAATTAAAGTTCAAGCAGTTTTCAAAGTCCATATTTTACTTGCACAGATCTTTAATTCTAATCGTGTTTAGAATTTAGATCTAGCAAATTAAAATTTCAAAACAGAACGACACAGACCTGGAAAACTCATGAATCAATAGATTTCCAAATTCCACTACATGCGAGTGTTGTTAATGATAGCTAGGTTGTAGATATAAATCATCGTAATAGCGAAAGCTATTCATGTAGGTGAAAATTATTTCAAACACCCAAAGGTACTGAAACCTTCAGAGTTCAGACGTGGTTACATTATCGAGAACCAAAATTTCAAAGTTTAAATTCCGTAAATTATTAGCTTAAAAGTTACAACAAAGATTTCTTTGTTAGAAGAAAAATACAATAGTGTAAATAAACATATAATTTTTTAATTACCTTTTTCAAGGAAATACAAATACTTTTCATAATAATTGTAAAATTAAATATTTTTTTTGTTAATTAGTGTATTTGCCATATGGCACATACACTATTGGCGTCGGTCGGATGGCGGGACCTAGGGGTCGGACCAAAATTTCTCGACGTTTCATAGCCTCCTGAACATTTTGGCACCATTTTTGGAAATGTCTATTTATATATGTATATATATATATATATATATATATATATATATATATATATATATATATATATTTGTGTGCGGGCAATAACTTTCGAAAGAGTTAATTGATTTTGACGAAATTTGGTAGGCACGTTGAAATCCATCACCGCACGAAGCCTATTTAAAATGGGCTCAATCGGACCATTTTAAGGGTAGTTTTTAGGGGTTGAAAAATGTTTTTGGGCCCAAAAATGCCGAAAAAATTATCAAAATCGTTTCAAAATTGAAATTTAACCTTTTAGTAACGATTAAAATGTGCTGCCAAAATTTTAATAAAATCGGCCCGACAGGACCGGACTTACAAATTTTATGAAAACACTAGTTTGCGGATAGTGCTTTACTTACTGAAGGGTGTATTTAATTTGGTACCGAGGTTGCATTGATAAAAATATTGAAATTAAGAAAAAAAATATTATTTTAAGGGATGTATTAAGGGGTTAAATTTTTTATTTTGTTCAAAAACAAACTTAAGTTTACATAATAAAGCCACAATGCCAGTATTAGCAAATACACTATATTGTCGGCAGGGTTTTGGCACTGCGAGCCGAGTTTTTTTGTACCTTTTTGTCAGACGGCAATTCTTTTGCAGTATTTGTTTTTCATGTTTTAACAACAGTATTGTTACCGTGTGTTTCAGAACAATAAAAAAGTTTACGGCGACCAGCTGTGTAAATTAGCAATGCAATTATTCTTAAAACTATACCTAATTAAATTTTAAGCTATTGATGACATTAACCTTCCGATAACCGTATGGGTCACACCGTCGCGTCACTGTGGTATATTTTTCGATAGAATTAAAAAAGGCAGCATTGTTATTTGGGCAATTAAGTAGTACCAATTCATATTTAACCGACTTCAAAAAATACAGAGGTTATCAATTCGTTGACGTATATACAGGGTGGCACATCTTAAAGAATGCAGTGAAATATCTCGTAAACGGTACAAACCATAAAAAAAAAATTTATACAAAAGTTATAGAGTGTCAAGGGGGACAGAAGACTGTGATATCAGATTTAACATAGGTGGTGCTGTGAAGGTCAGGCGAAGGTCAGCTTTGATTTTTTAGTTGTAACAGTGCATTTTTATTCCAGAATATGATATAGTATTTAATAGTGAACAGTAAATTATTAAGGTACATATGAGCTAAAGTTAATAAATATTGAGATATTTACAAATTAAATAGCCAATTTAATTTGTCAAGAAGGCCGGTGCGTAATATGGCTGTCTGCTATGCCATAATTTATCTAATTGTCGTTCATTTTGGCTGTTATTTAATTTCTAAATATCTCAATATTTATTAACTTTAGCTCATATGTACCTTAATAATTTACTGTTCACTATTAAATACTGTATCGTATTCTGGAATAAAAATGCACTGTTACAATTAAAAAATCGAAGCTGACCTTCGTCTGACCTTCACAACACCACCTATATTAAATGTAATATCACAGTCTTCTGTCCCCCTTGACACTCTATAACTTTTGTATAAAACATTTTTTTATGGTTTGTACCGTTTACGAGATATTTCACTGCATTGTTGAAGATGTGCCACCCTGTATACACATATATACAGGGTGTTTACACGAGGAGTGAAGGCAAGTTTATTTCGAAAATGAAGACGGAAACATGTTTCAGACAAATGTCACAGTGTGCTATGAAATATTTTTAACCCGTCACTTTCCCGTTAAAATACGTATTTTAGAATTTTTAAGACAACACCTAAGGAGGGGTGCAACAGGGTGTTTTAATTTGTATGGGAAGGCATAAAAATATCTAAATATACGTGAGCGGAACCGCGGGTAACCGCTAGTTATGTATAGAAAAGTGTATTTCAATTTTCACTGTAGTTCTGTTGTTCATTTTTGAGCATGCTATCAAATATGTTTTCCCTTCGCTCGAACTTTGCTCTGATGATGAGAATTGCTTTCAGTAACGATTCCACGCGAAGTAATTCGTTAAAGAAATAATTAATGGTGACCTTTTGTTGATGAAAAAAAACAAGGAAAAAACCACAACGAAAAAATGTAATTCGCCGTTCAGGTAATTCCAACATAGTAGTACAAACAAACTGGCAAATAATCACCTGTTGCTGACAATCGGACGATGGCATGCCATATTATTTTACTTACCACAGCTTATCGCAACCGCAGCAACACAAGTACGGTTAGTAACATCGTATGATTACTCCGGACTTTGTAGTGGCAAACCTGCGTCATGCTGGCCGTTTTGGTGTTAAAAGTACTCTTCATTAAATTACAATTCAACTGTTTATTTTTAATCCATGGTTGCGCTATAAACTTTAGTATTAAGTAATAATGTCAAACTTTTTACTTCCCACCTCTGCTATGGTAGGGAAGTAATGGATTTAGTCCGAAAAAAATATTTCGAGATTTTAACAGATCTTCACGTTTTGAGACCCTAGCAATCGTTTAAGATCATTTTCTGACTGATGTCTGTATGTGTGTGTGTGTGGTCAATTTTTCGCCTTCGATATCTTAAGAACGGAACAACATACGGGCATGCCGATTGTTCTATTGTGTTTATCAGCCTTTAACTTAGATCTGATTAGATTTTGAGTCAAATCAGTTCAGTGGATCCTGAGATATTCAAAAAAACGTTCTCAATGTCACGTATTAACATAGGTAAAAAAATTCGACTGATGACCAGTCCTATACTTCCCACCTAGTAAATATTTGTAAGAAACTAGGCCCAAATAACCTTAGCTGTTGGTGGTCTTTAAAACACAATTTAATTTTTATTCTTTGAAAAAAGCATGGCCCTCTTTTTTGTTTGGTGAACTACTGATGGCTAACTTAATATAGCAAAAATCATGGTTACCTTGATTTACGTACAATTTTTATTTTTTTTAGTAAAATATTTTTTTTCTCGAAAACTATACATTTTAGAGAAAAAAAATATTTACATTTTTTTCATATTATAACATCTAGAATTCATTTATATTTTTTTTTACCTATGTTAATACGTGATATTGAGGACGTTTTTTTGAATATCTCAGGATCCAATGAACCGATTTGACTCAAAATCTAATCAGATCTAAGTTAAAGGCTGATAAACACAATAGAACAATCGGCATGCCCGTATGTTGTTCCGTTCTTAAGATATCGAAGGCGAAAAATTGACCACATATACACACACACACACACACACACAGACATCAGTCAGAAAATGATCTTAAACGATTGCTAGGGTCTCAAAACGTGAAGATCTGTTAAAATCTCGAAATATTTTTTTCGGACTAAATCCATTACTTCCCTACCATAGTAGAGGTGGGAAGTAAAAATATAAATGAATTCTAGATGTTATAATATGAAAAAAATGTAAATATTTTTTTTCTCTAAAATGTATAGTTTTCGAGAAAAAAAATATTTTACTAAAAAAAATAAAAACTGTACGTAAATCAAGGTAACCATGATTTTTGCTATATTAAGCTAGCCATCAGTAAATCACCAAACAAAAAAGAGGGCCATGCTTTTTTCAAAGAATAAAAATTAAATTGTGTTTTAAAGACCACCAACAGCTAAGGTTATTTGGGCCTAGTCACAGAATAAAAAAAAGGAGTGTTTATTTTTTGCAAATATTTACTAAGTGGGAAGTATAGGACTGGTCATCAGTCGAATTTTTATCTTTGTAGTGACCTAGAAGATAGGGAGAGGGAACGGTGTTTTTCCGCACATTTTAGACTGGGAATTTCGGGTTCAAGTCCTGACAGTGGCTTCTGATTTTTTCCTTGTATATCTTAATTGTTTGACGTTTAACATCACGATGGCAGGTTGCCGACTGATTACGTTAAGAAAAGTATTTGCTTGTGGAATGGCTACTGTCTATTTAATAATTATGATATTATAACCACAAAAAAATTAACTCATTGTTGTATGTATGTCTTTATTACCAATTCACCAAAAAATCTGAATCCATAAAAGTAGGTAGGTACCTCTTTCCAACGATACTCCACACGGTACAATTAAATTCAACTTTTTTACTTCCCACCTCTACTATGGTAGGGAAGTAATGGATTCAGTCCGAAAACAATATTTCGAGATTTTAACAGATTTTCACGTTTTGAGACCCTAGCAATCGTTTAAGATCATTTTCCGACTGATGTCTGTATGTGTGTATGTGTGTGTGTGTGTATGTGGTCAATTTTTCGCCTTCGATATCTTAAGAACGGAACAACATACGGGCATGCCGATTGTTCTATTGTGTTTATCAGCCTTTAACTTAGATCTGATTAGATTTTGAGTCAAATCGGTTCAGTGGATCCTGAGATATTCAAAAAAACGTCCTCAATGTCACGTATTAACATAGGTAAAAAAAAATATAAATGAATTCTAGATGTTATAATATGAAAAAAATGTAAATATTTTTTTTCTCTAAAATGTATAGTTTTCGAGAAAAAAAATATTTTACTAAAAAAAATAAAAATTGTACGTAAATCAAGGTAACCATGATTTTTGCTATATTAAGTTAGCCATCAGTAGTTCACCAAACAAAAAAGAGGGCCATGCTTTTTCAAAGAATAAAAATTAAATTGTGTTTTAAAGACCACCAACAGCTAAGGTTATTTGGGCCTAGTTTTTTACAAATATTTACTAGGTGGGAAGTATAGGACTGGTCATCAGTCGAATTTTTTTTTTAAAGGGCCAAACTTACTTCCAATAAAAATATTTACAAAAATATTTCATAACCTTTGATTAGCGCGTTACAAAGACCTACTTGATGGATTTTGATGCGGTTCTCACCATCATTTAAGATTTTCTTGAGGAAGGTTTTTTTATAGTGTCCAAGACTTGCGTTGTCTGTCGATATATTGATTTTGGGTGAAGATAGAAAAAAAGTTTAAATACAAAAGTTGTATAAATTTTAATGGTGTATAACCTAAAAATATTTTTAATTATAATTTTCGAGCATGGCTTCCCTTACAATTTCTATTCACATTTAGGTGCAAAATTGAAAAAAAAAAATAAAAACAGGGTACTAGGTTAAAAAAACATAACTTTGATCTGCCACACTTAAATGGGACAGCCTGTCCCATTTAAGTGTGGCAGATCAAAGTTATGTTTTTTTAACCTAGTACCCTGTTTTTATTTTTTTTTTTCAATTTTGCACCTAAATGTGAATAGAAATTGTAAGGGAAGCCATGCTCGAAAATTCAGTAGGTAATTTTTGAGTTATTCAAGTTTTTTAGAAATTTTTGACACCTAAAATTCGACATAGCCAAAACCGAAACCTTTATCAAACTGAAATTTTGAGGATCACTATATAATAGACGGACAAATCAATGTCTGTCCTAAAAAAATGAATTTATTATACAGGGTGTTCAAAATAATGTACTTCTTTTACCTAACTTCAATCACGTGTAACTTTTGATTGTTAAAAACAACGAGGTTATTTTTTTACTAGAATTGTATTCTTTAGGATATTTACTA
Organism: Mongoloraphidia duomilia; assembly: GCA_039654895.1. Classification (NCBI taxonomy): domain Eukaryota; kingdom Metazoa; phylum Arthropoda; class Insecta; order Raphidioptera; family Raphidiidae; genus Mongoloraphidia; species Mongoloraphidia duomilia. The sequence continues at coordinate 6,999,191 of CM077521.1, forward strand.
ACACTTTTATTAAGGGTTCTCCATACCTAAACCCCGAGCGGCAAGATTACATTGAGGTGGAGCCGATTTATAACTCAAAAGGTTAAACAATAAAATGCGTGCAAAGTTTTGACGTGAACACCCAGTAATTAGTTTACAGTGGCGGTCACTTTTAGAGTAATAAGTATAATAAATAAATTTTTATACTTATATGTTTTGCATAAAAATCACTTTGATACGCAGTATTGTTGTTCGCGTTGTATGACAACACAATATTGTATTAACGTGGTGTTGGGACATGCTATTCTGTAATAAAGAATTATTTGCTATATTCTGTTTCGAAAACTGTTGAATGCTAACCGTAGAATCCCAACCCATAGACATGGACGATGGGCAGTATGTTCCCCTATAGCAGGGGTCGGCAACCTTTTGAGACGGAAGAGCCAAAAGTTACAATTTACAAAATTTCCCAGTTTTTAAAGAGCCACTAACATTTTTATTTCAATATTATGGTATTTGATTAGGATTAGGTATATAAATTTGATTTTTGATTTAAAATAAGTAATAGCTTTAAATATGAAATAATATTTATTCATATAAAAACATACAAATGTTTCGCACAAAACATATTAAAGTATTTTAGCTATGTATTGTATTGTATTTTAAAGACCACCAACAGCAAAGGTTATTTGGGCCTAGCACCAATTGAATTCATATTTTCAATTCATTATTATTATTTTTTTTTTTTAATAATAAATTGAAAATCTAATTGACACTTTTACCAGCTCTCGGGCTAGAACTCGGGAATTGGGGACTTGTAATAGAGGAACCATAGCAACGCCATGTAAACAACAGCTCCGCTACACTCTCGGCTATTCTCAAGCCCTTATTTTAGCTATGTAGCTATGCAGTACACCAATAACTAAACAAACAGAACAGTGTTGCCACATTTAAAAAAATGTCAGCTGTCCGTATTATAGAATTGAGAGAAAGAGATAACTATTGTAGACGACCATTCTCTCTTTCTAGAATCGTGATTGGTTCTTCACCTCCATGTCTACCAATGTCTTCTATAGACATGGAGGCAAGGAACAAATCAATTTTCTAGAAAGAGAGAATGGTAGTCGTCTACAATAGCTATTTCTTTCTCTCATTTCTAGAATTGTGATTGGTTCGTCGCCTGTCATGTCTATGTAGACATAATGGCGATGAATCAATCACAATTCTAGAAAGAGAGAGTGATAGTCGTCTACAATAGCTGTCACTTTCTCAGTTTTGTACCCAAAGAAACCGCAGTTAAATGAAATTACAGACAGGGGTCCCTTTTGCATTTTTTTTTGTAAAAAATTCGGTCACAAAATTACAAGTTTGTGAAAGTCTGGGAACGAACAGTCAAGAATACAGAATCATTAATTAAAAACATCGCTGTATCTGTATTTCTATTTATCCGAATAATTGATTACGTATATACATACAAATATGAACACACTTAATGCACGTGCCAGTGGCGTCCGCATATTTTTAGACTAGCCACTATAGCCAGTAAACTTTTGAGACAAAAGATCCAAGTATGAGGGGACAGGGGAGGGCAGCTGCCACCAGTCACCACCCCCCCTGGGATCTGAAATAAAGTATGGTAATTCAGGAAGCGTTCCCTTTAATTTCTCGGTATTGAACTTTCGGGCCTGAAAATTCACCGAATTGCACTTTTTTTTTAAATTTTGGAAATAGGCGGAAACTGAAAATCCTCGACTGATCCATCAACGACCTCTGCACCCTCGTAAAGTGACTGTACGGTGTGCGTCTTACGAGCCGGCGGCATAAAAATGTGATGAAAAATGTGATTGAAAGAGCCTGCATTTGCGTGGCGGTCTCGCGATTTCGGATTAAAAGCGTTTTTAGGGTTATGGCAATAAAGTTACACATGCACCATGGTTTCATAAAACTGCATCCTATTTTTTTATTCTTTTTTTCTCTTGTTTTGATGAGTTTTACAAAAAAAGTGGGTTTGTGCTTATGACCAAACGATAGAAGTGAAAACTTAATTATATGCAAAACATACATAATATTATTTTATTAGTATAATACGTAATAATAAAAACGTAACTCTTGAAACGATGCACTTCTTGTTAGACAGTAAACGTGGTCACCGACCCGAGCGCGCTTGATGTCGAGTGGAGCCGAGTAAACCCGATTCAGCGTCACTGACCCGAGCGTGACGGTTCACTTTCGTTCACTATTCAGAAAGAACGCAAAGTGCGCCTAAAGAAGTTTTCACTTCAAAAAATGTTCGTCAAATTCCGGCGCCACGAAAATCATACTCTTGCCTACGGTACGTGTAGAAAAGCATTTTGGGCTTGAGAATGGCCGAGAGTGTAGCAATGCTGTTGTTTACATGGCGTTGCTATGGTTCCTCTCTTACAAGTCCGCAGTTCCCGGGCTCTAGCCCGAGAGCTGGTAAAAGTGTCAATTGGATTTTCAATCTATTATAAAAAAAGGGTGTGGGTCTCGGGACCCCCGACAGATGTGAAACATCAAAGAAAACGTTATTGAAGTCGGTGGTATTCTGTATGTAGTAGTATATATTTTTTCAAAAGCAGCAACTAACTGTTATGCTGACGTAATCCTATATACTGCACTGTAACACACGCGTTGCGGCGTTTGAGCACGCCTGAGCCAGAAACGCAACTAAATACACAGCGAAGTTACTATATTACATACCTACACGTGTATACATTTACTTTTGCTTTACAGTACGTTCGTATGTATACTCTCTCTCTTCCCGTGCCCGAGCGCGCGGAAGCCGAGAGAGAAGTGCCACAGTGGTGGGGAGAACAGCAGCGAAGGAGCGGACCAGAAATTTCGTTGCATATTTCCCCTCACGCGACTGTTCACTGCCCCGACATAAGATGTTTCACATCAAAAAATGAATTGAAAATATGAATTGGTGCTAGGCCCAAATAACCTTAGCTGTTGATTTTTTTTTTAGAAAAGCATTTGCGTGTAATCTGACAATGTGTAAACTCGCAGCTTTTTACGTGTTTGGCACGCCACTGTACATTTTCTATGTACAAGGCACACACGTGCAATGTCGATAGAACGCGCGTGTATGTTTCTCTGTTTGTGGTGTACATAATTTTGCTGTGTAATTCACCTGTCAGTACATTCCATGACTTGGTGAGGCGCATTTGTTTGGTATCTGTCTTCATTTGTTTTAATAAAGAGACGGTCGCGTTTTGTTTGACACGCATTTTGTTTTCGTAAAACAAAAAAGAATCTCAATCGAACGTGCCGCGAGTGTGGTGATCGTCGAAGTTCTTCGTTTCACCGATGGTGATCGATTTTTTTAAGGGTAGCGACGAAAATACGTTTTTCTTAAAATGTGGAAGTGTTGATGTTTTATATGTTGCCCAAGAATTGGCGGATAATAGTGTGTTTTTCTCGTATTGTTTCGTACAAATTTAAACTTAACGATTACAAAATTGCGATTTACTGATATGGACGTCGTATCATAAAAAATAATCAAACATTATCAAAAACTGTAGGTGTTTTTTTTTAATTTTGCCGCCTATACGTTTCGTAATTGGTGACAAAAGCTATTGGGCTTGATTTATACGGCTGAATTGCAATTGAAAATGTTTGTTGGAAAGCAGCCAATTATATAATTGATTCCAAGCATATCGGAAAAAATAATTTTACCAACGATAGTCACAGTCAGGATTCTAACCTGAACCTTTCTACTTTCGCGGCAGAATGAGCTTACAATACTCAACCGTGACATGACATGTAAGCTCATAATTCTGCCGCGAAAGTGGAAAGGTTCAGGTTAGATTCCTGACTGTGACTATAGTTGGTAAAATGATTTTTTCCAATATGTTTGGAATCAATTACATAATTGGCTGCTTTCCAACAAACATTTTCAATTGGGTTTGATAATAGCAACGCCACCTGTTTAGGGGGTGTTGATCATAGGCCATAGCCGAGCGTTTAGCGATACAGTTGTTGCGTTTCCACGGCTCCTGTATTACAAGCCCCCAGTTCCGAAGATGTAATCATCAAAGTATCAAAATTGGATTTTGAATTTATTATTAAAAAATAATAAATTGAAAAAATGAATTGGCGCTAGGCCCAAATAAACCTGGCTGTTGGTGGCCTTAAACAAAAATAAAAACTATCCAAAAAATCCGTTACGTACCTACTTTGAATACGTTTACATAGACAGTAATAAAACAAAAAAAAAACAAATTTTTTTCAAATACCTAACCTAAAAATTTTAATTTTAGTTAAAATATTTGAAATTTGAAAAATGAGTTTTGAAATTACGATTGTGTATTTGTTCTCACATAAAAAAATGGTTCACTATTTACAGTGGAACGTGGTTTTTCAAATTATAAGAGACCGACAAATTTTGTTTTCGAAAACCATGAGAGCTACATGAAATGCATGCATTAAATAACGTGTAAACCAAATTAATTGAATCTTGGTCAATATAATGGAGTTCTACTGTATTTGCTTACCAATCACTTCTTTGATTCGTCGTGAACAAAAATGACGTAACAAATTAAATAGTTGGTAACTTGTATGGGCGATTAAATGAAGTTCAGCTTTTTAAGATGATTTGCCTCCCAAGTATTGCGTACATTAGATGGGAAATTTTAATGATCGTATAGAAAAGGTAATAAGTCTTTGAATAAAAATTCCAGTTCTTATGTACAGTCATGATTTCATGCAATCGGTAAATTGACTTATTGCCTACAGTAGGTACCTACTTAAAAAGATTGTCAAAAATAATAAATATTAGCAAAAAAAACTTTTTAGAGACAAGCATTTTATTTAAATGCACTAAAAAGGAAAAAATAATTTTTAATAATTTAGGTTCATAATTAATAAAAGCGTGGGTCGTGAACTCTATGATTAGTCACGATTCACGCTTTTATAATTATGAACCTAAATTTTTTTTGCAAATATTTATTTTGTTCATTTTAATCTTTTAAAATTTTACCCCCCTTGTAGGGGTTGAGTTTCGATAAATCCTTTCTTAGTGGATGCTTACGTCAGAAAAGGAACCAACTGTCCAATTTTCAAGTTTCTAGCTTCAGCGATTTGGTCTGGGCATTGATTAGTCAAAAAAAACCCTACATCCCCATTTGAACCTCTTAGGGGTTGAATTTATTTCTAAAAACGATTTATTCATGTATTGTCATCAGGAATACATATGTGTACAAAATTTCAAATCGATCGGATACGTGAAAGTCGTTCAAAATTGACTTGTAAGTTTTGACCTAAACAAACACACTAACTAACACACGTTGCAAGTTAAATAAAAGCTTGTTATAAAAATAATAACAGGACGTCTATCCGTAATTTCGGAGTTTTACGGTCATGATTTCAGACAATCGGTAAATTGACTTATTGCCTACGGTACCTACTTGAAAAGATTGTCAAAAATAAAAATAATAACAGGATGTCTGTCTGTAATTTCGGAGTTTTCCGGGCTTGAGATTAGCCGAGCGTGTAGCAATGCTGTTGTTTACATGTCTATTACAAGTCCCCAGTTCCCGGGTTCTAGCCCGACAGTTGGTAAAAGTGTCAATTGGATTTTCAATTTATTATTTAAAAAAAATAATGAATAGAAAATATGAATTGGTGCTAGGCCCAAATAACCTTAGCTGTTGGTGGTCTTTAAAACACAATTTCGGAGTTTTCCGGTATACCTATCGTATCATGCATAGAAAAAAAAACAAATATTTTGTTTTTTAATATTTGAACAGTTGAATACAGTTTGCTGATTTGATTATTCAAAACGAAGAAGCGAAACGAATTCAGTAAATTAAAAAAAGTCATTCAAATAAAAAAATTAGCGATTTCCTTGGAATTAAAACATTTTCGTCTTGAATAATATTACGTGGTCTTGCAATTACTTACATGACTAATAATTTATAAAAAAAATCAATGTATAATGTATTGCCCTTCTTACAAAATTAATTTAACAATGAATTACTAAAAATTCCCGCTTTGGAATATTGTAAAAAAAAATTTAATTAACTTCTATGACGTTTTGCTTTTTTATATCGGCTTCAAAATCTTTATACAATTCGAGGTCATTGTTGTGGCCATAGTTATTTAATGCTTATCACGTTTATAAATCTTGTCTATGTTGTATAATTTTAGTAGCGGATCAAAATTGCATCACAAGATTCTAATTTTATAAAACCTGTTTGATCGAAACCTATATCATTTATCATTATGATCACCGATGTATTTTATTTATTTTTTGCCATACCCACTACAAAATGGTTACTTTCCATGCATGTATATTGTATACCGGCCTGTATTGGGTCATTTAACAGACAGGCGTGCCGAAAGTGTTTTCATAACATAACTAGTAGTATAGTGCGGTAAGTAAACGGTTGCCATAGTAACTTATATTTATTCGCTCTATCCGCCTGCTTTTTTGGGTTGCTAGATATCTTGATTGTCAAATCGGGACAGGTTTGGTTGGGTTAGGTTATAAGAAATATTTACATTTTTTTCATATTATAACATCCAGAATTCATTTATATTCTTTTTTACCTATTTTAATACGTGACATTGAGAACGTTTTTTTAATATCTCAGGATCCACTGAACCGATTTGACTCAAAATCTAATCAGATCTAAGTTAAAGGCTGATAAACACAATAGAACAATCGGCATGACCGTATGTTGTTCCATTTTTACGATATCGAAGGCGAAAAATTGACCACACACACACACACACACATACAGACATCAGTCAGAAAATGATCTTAAACGATTGCTAGGGTCTCAAAACGTGAAGATCTGTTAAAATCTCGAAATATTTTTTTCGGACTAATTTCATTACTTCCCTACCATAGGTGGGAAGTAAAAATCGTTTTCAATAGCTTTGTTCACAGATATTTTATCGGTGGGTCGACCATGTGTGCTGACATGCAATATTTTCATGCTGGTTTATAGTATCAGCATTTTATCAGTCACATTCTATTTCAGCTAATTTGTGCGTTGTCTATTCCTAATGAGTTTTCCCAGAAATTGATGCGTTATTGTTTAGTGTACAGGTGCTGCAAAAGTTCGTATTCACTGAACTCACGATCAGTTGAAGTATATGCAGTAAATTTTTTTTTGACGTGAATAACAATGTCTCATACTGGGGTGGCATTTTAGAAATATTAGATGTAACGGAAATAGTCGGAAGTGGTTGGACAAAACACAGCATGTATAACTATGTTAAGGTCTCAGACGCAGTAAGCTTCGAATCCCGAAGGCTTTTAATTTTTTTTAAGACTGAAAATATATAGGATTTTGGAGAACAATTTAAAATATAAAAAAATAAAATTACAATTATTTTATTTATTATATTAAGGTAATAGAGGCGATATACCGTATACAACTGCTTATACAAAGTTGAAGCCAGGGGTAAGTTCGGTTTTACGCTCGATTGATCGAGCCGAGCGAACAGATTTTTGGTCACGTGACAACCGAGCAAATCGAGCCATCTAGACAATTCCGAACGTAATCTAGCAGATTTTTCCAAACGTCAGAATAAAATGGCGCCAATAATTTAAATTCTTTTTACTAAAGCCGAAATATATTCTTTATTGCTCCTCATTTTGATTTAATTCAACATTGTTATAATAATTAATCATGAATCACAATTTTTTTCGTTTTATTCCTTTATTTTAAAATTAATAGTAGTACTGGTTGTTGATTTTTTCGAACTATAGATATAATAAATATTTTATTTAATCATTCTGAGCGATATAGACTTATTGATTATTACAATTCTTTGAATAAATATTATTCGTGTGTTTTTACCTATTGAAAAATTACCTCATATAAATAAACTTCGAAATTTATCCATTCTCACAACAAGTGTTTCCGCTCATTTTTAAAATGAATGCCCTGAAGATGGTTGAATCTGCTTGCTCGCTCGCTTTCCTCGGAGCAAATCGAGCGCGCTCGATCTGCTCCAGATCTTAAAACCGAACGCAGGATAGAGATCTTTCAGAGCAAATAAATGTTAATTTCGAACGTATTAGAGCACTCCGATCAATCTGAGCGTAAAACCGAACTTACCCCAGATCTGACGTCACAGGGGACAACAAGCATGGCGGCCAAACAGGGGATGGATACGAGAATATTATTCTCTTCTTCTTCTTACATATAAAATGAATGAACTGAATAAATATGGCCACTGACTTCACTTTGTAGTTTGTAACGTCTCCATAACCTCTCAACTCAGAAAATTGACGTGACGAAAAACCGAACGGATATACGTCATGCGCATCAAAGCCAGTGCGCATGTCTGCTTATTCCACTGAACTGTACACACACACATACAAAATGTTTACACATACTATGAGAGTACTAAGCTGAACTCACGCGTTTTTAAAAATTATTTTTAAGGACACCAACTGACATAGTTATCTGGGCGTAGTACTAATTCATTCCTGTTATTTGTTATAATTTAAAACTTATTTAACAATTAAAAATATAGTGTGTAAAAGTGCGAAAATAAAATGACATCTAATAAAAACGCGCGGTGATTGGACATTAAAATAAAAAAACAAAAGAAAAACACTGGGTGTGCGATACCCTATTGGTTAATGAGTTGGTTGTACAATTTAGTTGTAAACATGTTGCCGAGACAGCAACTGTTGCGCCGAAACAGTAAACGGTTTGTGTTGGTCGAATCGGGCGACGACACCAGCTGGACTCATGCCGACCAAGGCCTGGTGCTCAAGGAGATCGTCGAACCGCCGTCGCCGCCCAACACGCCGGTGCCGTCTCCGACGCCGCCGGTCGTACAGAGCCCCAACCATCTTCGGGTTGAGGTTCAGGGTACACTGAAGTAAGTTGTAAGATTGCAGATCTTGATGAAGGAAACATAGTTTAAAATAGAGCTGGGGCGTATCTTGAAGCTACTATAGTAAAGATTATTTAAAAAGACCTGAAGCCTGAAGGGCAATAAAACGTGCAACAAAGAAAGCTACAGCTTTTAATCATCTTTCTTCGTTCTAAACAAATCATTGGCAAGAAATCCGAAAGTTCCCACCTTCTTTTGACTAAAAGAAGGTGGGTACTTTCGGATTTCTTGCCTATGATTTGTTTAGAACGAAGAAAGATGATTAAAAGCTCTGTAGCTTTCTTTGTTGCATGTTTTATGTCCCTTCAGGCCTTTTTAAATAATCTCTACTATATAGATACTTTTTTGTATCCTATAGATACGTGTGTCTTAGATACTTTTTTATTGAAAGTATCTGTATCCGAAAATGAAGATACTTCTCAAAAGTATCTGATATCTAAGATATTTTTGAAATATCTAGGATACTTCTAAAATTAATTTTGAAAAAAACATCATAATTCGGTTCCACATACTTTAATGCATCTAAGTTACTTTTAAAAGAAACTAAAGATACTTTTGAAAGAATCTAAGATACTTTTGAAAATAGATATCTAAGGATACGTCTTGTGAAAGTATCTTTATAAATTCACGAAATAACCATTTTGTCATAATATTTACTTAATGAATTATTATGTTCAATAAATCATAAAAATAAAAAAAAACATGTTGCGCAAATAATTACACATAAAAATTGTTTAACTAAGGCTGTTATGATATCATCGTTAAGTCCTGTTTTCAACTTCTGTTATAAAAATGACCTCCCTATTTCGCGTCAACAGTCTGTTTTTTTTTACCTGAATCCCTCATTTCACCATTTTCTTCCAAGATTTGCGCTGTTGGTTTTTAGGGTTCCGTACCTCCGAACGGAACCCTCTTACTGAGCCTACGATGTCTGTCTGTCCGTCCTTCCGTCTGTCGCAAGGCTCTATCTAATAAACGGTAAGAGGTAGCTAGATGAAATGTTCACAGATTGTGTGTTGTTGTGGCATGGATCCTGGCAAATAATAATTAGAATTAAACAATCAATTAATTTTAATAAATTAATGTTTTTTTATTTATACATAATAGAAGTTTAACTTCAAAAACTAAATAAAGTTCCTAAAAATTACCAAAAACTTAAGAGAAATATGCCTGGTAACACTGTTGACGTATGTAGTATAAGGACCTCTGGGGACATTAATTTTTTGAAGTAAATTTTTTTAAACGGCACAGTCTACGATTTGAGTGGTAAAATGCTGGTTCGATGAAACAAAAATGGATGACAAAAATTTTGTGACGCGAATTAGCATAATAACCCTAAATAAATCAAATGTATAGTCATGGCTCATTCTGATCCATTCATTTTATATTATTCATACATAAAAAGTTTTATTTCGATCGTGTATGCCGCGACACATACATATTTTTTTAAAAGGGGGCATTGAAATGAAATGTCGCCCCGGACTCAGTTAGTGTTAGTCCGTCACGCCACTGTATATAGGGTTGCCAGATCAAAAACCAAGATTTTCGAAACATTTCTAAGGCGAAGGCAATTTATTTCAGGGGGGAGGGGAGTTATTGTGAAAAAAAAATGTTTTATTATTTTACCATTTTTTGTATTTATCATTAGACTTGTCCAATTTTATTCATTTATCACACACCAGTACACGGTGAGATGTGGAACGCGCTTCTAAGTGTGTAAATTACGCATAATTTCGTGTGAATCTTTAATAATTAATTTTATTGTTCCCAATTTGTCTTTACCGACATAGAGTACGTCCGAAAAATACAATTAAATACAAGTAAAAGTATATATAATATGTACAGAAATTGCAGATAGTGATAAATAAATAAGTACTACTTAACATGTAACTTATTGTCGTTTCTTGCGATCGCGGGCACGAATTCGTTGAACTTATGCATTTCCGGGATAGAAGACTTAAATTTAGGAACACGGACCAACGAATTCCGGGACTTTCCCGGAAATCCCGACCATCTGGTAACCCTAACTGTATACAAAGTAACTAATTTCTAATAATAATTATAAAACTTTATTCAGATGCTGTAAATACAATAATTAGTACAATAAAATATATAAAAGCAATAAATTATATTAATAACGAAGCATCGAGCGTCTATAATTCACAATTCCTTCAATAACGAAGCTGATTTATTAATTTTTCTGTGCGGAAATAGTTAAACGCCTACATTCCTGCAATACCATGTAACACCGATGCTAGTGTGGTTGCCTGCTTACAGGTGAAATACATGAATACATAATATTGTTTCTATAGATTTTCTTTCTGACATTTTAAGTTTATCTTTTCGAAATGCATTTTAATCGCATTTTATTTTGTATTGCCTTATTAATTGTATTGTTGTACACAGTTTCTGAACAGTAATATTAATCTGACAATTTTTATTAGAAATTCGTAAACAAATCTTTATGTACGATATCTATGGAAGCATTTCTCTCGAAAAGTAAGCCAATTAATACGTATTTTTATTGCCTTGATAATTTGCTTTCAAATAATCATAATCTAGATATCATTGTTGCAGTTTTCGTAATTCTTGCTATTGTTGACTACCTATTTTTTCAAACAATTAAAATTTTTTTGAAAAACGTAGAATGTAGAAAAGCGTACCATGCTTGAATTAAAATTATAGTATTTGTACATTAAATACTAAAAAATATGTGAGCCGTCGTGAGACGCCTAGCAGATGTGAAACAATTTCATAGCTTGACCCCCCCCCCCCCCGCGAGAAATTTATTAAAATAAAATAAACTATTGGCTATTGGGAACTGACATGTGGGTGTGGCTTCAAAAACATGGCCGACAAAAAATTGCAGTTTTAAAAAAATTACATATGCGATAGTAGTGTTGACGATTAAAATGCTATTAAATTTGAGTAAATTAATATCTTAGATTGGTGATAACCCAAACCAAGAAAATATATATGATGCAGAACGAATTTTATCTGTTGGACATACAATTAAATGTGAAATATATATTATTTATCAATTTTTTCAACATTACTAAAAAATATTCCAATACCAACAGTATGATGCTTCGTAAACTTATGAAAAATAACATCTAAATCTTTAGCAGATTTACTTTGACAACCGTTTACTACACAACAAACTCTAGCTTTCGATTTTTTACGTTCTGGAAAACGTTAAACTTCCATTTTAACTTTTTTATTTAATAATTAAATTTAAATGTCAATGTTTACATCATACACTAACTAAACAGTTGTAATTTTATAATAGTTTAATTTTTTGTCACCAGATGTCATGTCTCAATTCGTCAGTTCCCAATATAAATTACTTAAGTCTGTGAATTGAACTGTCTGGGATTTTACTTCTGTCTTCAGTTATCCTTGAAATATTTATGTAACTTGTTGCTTTGTAGACGCTCATATGAGGTTTTAGTTAACACAAATTGTATTTTTTTCGTTTCAGGCCTAGTATGTCCCAGGGGACGGTAATGCTGGCAAACCGTTTCCAGGAAAAAGACTTCACCGTTGCGACTCCTGAAGAATTTGTACGGAGATTTCATGGAACCAAAGTTATTAATAAGGTAAAGCGAAGTCTTCCTCAAGGGAAACATTGGGATATAATTTGCATTCCGATGTTTTGTGTGGATTAGCACTCCCAGGGACTCAAGCTCGTACCAGTCGGTTTGTGTATGCCAGCTGGCGGATTCTAATACACAAATGGATTTTTTTTGTTGTGTTGAAGACGCTAATGACCCGAATTGTCGACACGTCTATAATCTACAATAAAACAAAATAAAGCGAAGTCGTATCTACTACGACACAGTTAAGACATGTCTAGCTTCGTTGCTAACGCCTTAAACATTACACACGTCCGATACTATTTTTGATCGGAAGGTAGATTTTTTCCCGTTAAATTAAAATTGACGGTCCTTTGTTGGGGCGTTATAAGCCAAATTAAAAACGCCCCCCTGAATGGATAGGTTTAATATTTTTTTTAAATGCTCGGTAACTTGCCTATACCAGGGGTCGGCAACCTGCGGCTCGCGAGCCGCATGCGGCTCTTATGATGTCAAGATGCGGCTCTCCAGTTCCATGCGCAAATATTAATAATTATATTATTTTATTTTCAAAACTCATAAAAAATATTATATTGCAAAAAAAACTTTAAACAGGATAAAAACACTCAACAGAGAACAGTGAGAATAGGTGGAGTAGAGAGTATACGAACAGCTGACATTTTTTAAATGTGGCAACACTGTTCTGTTTGTTTAGTTATTGGTGCACTATGTCGTCAACGGTCGCAGTCAGAACTTTTTTTTTATATACCTAATCCTAATCAAATACCATAATATTGAAATAAAAATGTTAGTGGCTCTTTAAAAACTGGGAAATTTTGTAAATTGTAACTTTTGACTCTTCCGTCTCAAAAGGTTGCCGACCCCTGGCCTATACGCATCCTTTAGCGATGGCCCGCGCACCGGGTGATACAGTAAAATCAACAGTATTCAAAATGCAAGATTCAAACTCGTCTGATGAACTTTATACTCCATAGAGCATGTTTTAAAAACATTTTTTTTTTCTGTGATGGCAGGTGCTTATAGCGAATAATGGAATAGCGGCTGTGAAATGTATGCGATCAATTCGCCGTTGGTCGTACGAAATGTTCAAAAACGAGCGGGCTGTCAGATTCGTGGTTATGGTGACACCGGAGGATCTCAAGGCCAACGCCGAATACATAAAAATGGCAGATCACTATGTACCTGTTCCGGGCGGAACTAACAATAATAATTACGCCAATGTCGAACTTATTGTAGATATAGCTATTCGTTCACAAGTACAGGTTAGTATCTTTTTGTTTTATTATTTACTAGCAGTCCAGTCCAGTTTCGCCCGGATGCAAATCTCTCTTTTCAGCTACTTCTCATCCCCCTTTTGTAGTAGCGTAATAAGTAATAATATATAGCCGATGTCTCCTGAAAGTATTCGCAATAAGCGAATCTAGATGTCAGCACTTCAGACGTCTATGTGGGGTTTCATTGATAGTATTACAAAGCCAATGTAGATGTCAGCACTTCAGACAAAATGATGGCTTGAATGGTTTTGCAAGTAAAGTAAATTTTTAAGATAATGAGGTTATATTTTTACGTCAACAATGTCAGATCGAGCATTAGTATTAATTAATATTTATAAATACTTTAGTTTGTGTCAAGTGAGACATAAGCTATGTTCCAACCTGCCATAAATGGATTGTTTTAAAACGGTAACGAAACTGTTTTTATCGGTTTTGTGCGCATGCTTAAACCTTGCACGGTTCTGTGACGGTACAAACGTAGACATTGGTTGGAACGCTTTTGTGACCGTTTTGTGCCTTCAAATTATGGCCTCCATGACCCTGCATATGATCAATTGTCATTTGTCAAATGTAAATTCCTAATTTCAGGTTTTTTTTGTAGTTAAAAACATTTTTAGAATTACACGAATATAAATATAATTAAATTTTATTAACTAAGAATTCAAGTATAAATATTTAAATTAATAATTTTGCAAAAACAAACAAAAACAAAACAAATTTCAAATGAAGAATAAAGAGATATTTGATTAGAGACGGAGGACAGTATGGCTCAGCTGGTAGCGTCGCGGCCTCTGAATCAGACTGTCGTGGGTTCAAATCCCACCTCTGCTCATGGATGTTTTGTGATGTTATTTAGTTTTTAAGTGATATATTATATTTGTTGTATTTAAGACGCTAATGACCTAAGTTGTCGACGCGTCTATAATCCACAATAAATAAATAAATTGATTAGAGACGAGGCAAAACAAAAATAAAACAAACTGCAAATGAATAAACAACTGTCTCAAGTTGGTATTGAACAGACACAAACGTAACAATGTGCTTAATGCGCATGTCAGTTTTACAGTTTCATTTTGGTTTCATGTCTAGAGCATGTACCGAAATGGTCGTTCGGAAACCGTTCACTAACTATCACAAAATCGGTTGGAACGCTTTAAGAATCGTCCACAAACGATCACAAGTTCCGGTTGGAACGCGTTCTATCCACTGCGCATGAGCGTAACGGTAATATTACGGTATTCAGAGTGGTTGGAACAAAGCTATAATAACAGTACGGGAACTGCCATTTTTTTTTTCTTGTAGACCCCACATACAACGACTTTGGATTCTAACACCAGATGTCAGCCACTTTGCTTTTAGTTGCGAATTGGCTATTTGTCATTGACAGGCGCATTAAACAAGTGTATTTTTTTTAACAGGCTGTGTGGGCGGGTTGGGGCCACGCTTCGGAAAACCCTAAACTCCCAGAATTACTGCACAAAAACAATATAGCATTTATAGGTCCTCCGGATAAAGCGATGTGGGCGCTTGGTGATAAGATCGCTTCTTCAATCGTTGCACAGACCGCTGAAATACCAACACTGCCATGGTCCGGATCAGGTGAGCCTTGAACTCATTTAAACTTTTTTCTCATACCTAGGCCGAAAGTTCGTACTTTCGCCCCTGCCAAGCGGGAACAAAGTCGCTCTTTATTCCCGTGGTACGGACAAGTGCGCGTGCGCAATAGTATTTATGCCGGCTCTCACGCACCTACTTCTGTCTCCTACACATTAAAATTATTTCCTTTAAAATTATTTTTTAATAATTTTAATAATAAAATAAAAATAATAATTTTAATATTTTTTTTTTCAATTTTGCGAACTTTGCGCAACACGGGAGAAAATTACTACATCTCCTCCCGCGTATAAAATTTATACGCGGGAGGAAATGTCACACTTCCCTCCCTTGTGGCACAATGTACTATTAAAACTTCCACAGAAAGTTCTACAAATTAATAGAATCCGCGAAGATTCTTTTTGAAAACGGAACATTATCCGTTTTTTGTGTTTGCAGATGTTTTTATAAACATTCGTAAAACAAAACAATAACAAAGAAACAAAATGTAGGAACATCTTTTTTTCTGCAAACTTAGATTTTGATACATCATAATAGCAAGCTATATTAAACCATTTAAGAAAAGCACTCATAACTCTAAATATATAAGAAACACCCAATGACGTCACGTTGCAATGCAATATCAGAAAAATTTATTTATTTACACCAGTCATCGTCGGGACTCAAACTCAGCCAGCGCGAATCTGGAAGTTTCGGGTTTTAGTCCCGATGTTGACTGGTATTAAATAAATTTTTCTGATATTGTCATTAGGTATTTCTTTTATATTTAAAGATTTTGATTTAAAAATCTGTTTACAGAACTGAAAGCACAATACAGTGGAAAGAAAATAAAAATATCATCGGAACTTTTTGCCCGGGGATGCGTTACATCACCGGAAGAAGGTTTTGCCGCAGCACAAAAAATAGGTTTCCCGGTTATGATCAAGGCGTCGGAAGGTGGCGGCGGTAAAGGTATTCGTAAGGTGGAAAATCCGGACGATTTCACGCCGGCTTTTAGACAAGTACAAGCGGAAGTTCCCGGATCGCCGATATTCGTTATGAAACTCGCCAAATGTGCTCGTCACTTGGAAGTACAACTTTTAGCTGATCAGTACGGTAAGTTGTCCAGCATTACAGGTTTACCAGCTAAATCACACAAAGCGTAAAACTTAATTCGCGCATGCATTCTGCGCAAGCGGCCGCCATGTTCTTAGCAGGCACAGCTGCCAATTGTAAAACTTAATTCGCGCATGCATTCTACGCAAGCGACCGCCATGTTCTTAACAGGCACAGCTGCCAATTGTAAAACTTAATTCGCGCATGCACTCTGCGCAAGCGACCGCCATGTTAGCAGGCACAGCTGTCAGTTGTAAAACTTAATTCGCGTATGCATTCTGCGCAAGCGACCGCCATGTTCTTAGCAGGCACAGCTGCCAATTGTAAAACTTAATTCGCGCATGCATTCTGCGCAAGCGACCGCCATGTTCTTAGCAGGCACAGCTGTCAGTTGTAAAACTTAATTCGCTCATGCATTCTGCCCAAGCGACCGCCACGTTCTTAGCAGGCACAGCTGCCAGTTGTAAAACCTAATTCGCGCATGCATTCTGCGCAAGCGACCGCCATGTTCTTAGCAGGCACAGCTGCCAGTTGTAAAACTTAATTCGCGCATACATTCTGCGCAAGCGACCGCCATGTTCTTAGCAGGCACAGCTGCCAATTGTAAAACTTAATTCGCGCATGCATTCTGCGCAAGCGACCGCCATGTTCTTAGCAGGCACAGCTGCCAGTTGTAAAACTTAATTCGCGCATGCATTCTGCCCAAGCGACCGCCACGTTCTTAGCAGGCACAGCTGTCAGTTGTAAAACTTAATTCGCTCATGCATTCTGCCCAAGCGACCGCCACGTTCTTAGCAGGCACAGCTGCCAGTTGTAAAACTCAATTCGCGCATGCATTCTGCGCAAGCGACCGCCATGTTCTTAACAGGCACAGCTGCCAGTTGTAAAACTTAATTCGCGCATGCATTCTGCGCAAGCGACCGCCATGTTCTTAGCAGGCACAGCTGCCAGTTGTAAAACTTAATTCGCGCATGCATTCTGCGCAAGCGACCGCCATGTTCTTAGCAGGCACAGCTGCCAGTTGTAAAACTTAATTCGCACATGCATTCTGCGCAAGCGGCCGCCATGTTCTTAGTAGGCACAGCTGTCAGTTGTAAAACTTAATTCGCGCATGCATTCTGCGCAAGCGACCGCCATGTTCTTAGCAGGCACAGCTGCCAGTTGTAAAACCTAATTCGCGCATGCATTCTGCGCAAGCGACCGCCATGTTCTTAGCAGGCACAGCTGCCAGTTCAGACCTCAGAACAGAGATAGCTATAGAAGGAGCATGTCACTTGTAGGTATGTACAACTGAAGCCAGTCGAGACGAGCGGGGAACAATTAAAAATATAATAAAATATTTTTACTTTGATGATAAGATACACCTTGATTTTTCATAAGCGCTTTGGACCCTTTATTGTAACATCCATGCACACAACACGACAGTATAGTTGTGGTTTCACAAGCGACGTGATACACTCTTTCTATAGCTATCTCTGTTCTGAGGTCGTGACTCAAACTGTCGTGTCAGCCGTGTAGAAACATTATGGACTTAGTTTTGTTGAAATAAGGTTGACGGGAATGAAGCCTATGTATTATTTTTTTAAAAATGTTCTTTATTAAAAAGTCGACAGTTTCGTAAGAATTTCTTACATCCTCAAGATCTGAGTAAAATTCTTATGAAACTGTAGACTTTTTAATAAAGAACATTTTTTTAAAAATAATACACTTAATTCATTCCCTTATTCCAACGTTAATCAAAACAAGCCGTCATCTTTAAACATGATTATGGACTTCATACAGCTCACTGCGATTAATTTGAAAAAGATTTTATAGTTTTCCCAAATATGTGAAAAATTGTATATCGTATATCTAGTAGTTAATAACATTTTTGTACAGGAAACGCTATATCATTATTTGGTCGTGATTGTTCGATCCAAAGAAGACATCAAAAAATTATTGAAGAAGCTCCGGCAGCTATAGCGGATCCGTCGGTGTTTGAAGAAATGGAAAAGGTAGAGTTTGATTACTCTTTGATTGACACAGTGACGTCATCAGCCTATTGGCGGCAAAGCACCGTCCTCACTTAACAACGGACTGTCTACTCTCTAATGGTTTTTACGATAGGCGGCGTGTATTGTCTATTGTTGGTGCCGTTGCATTATTACGGAACAATAGCCGTTGTCGACTGATGACGTCTCGGTGTCTTTCTTATAGTATTGTGTCTACAGATTGTATCAAATTAAAGCTGTGCATAGGGCGTTCTATGTATAAGATAGAGATCGATATATAAAGCAGTAAATAAGAACGAGATAAATGATCGCTAATAGGAAGTTTCTGTAGTTACTGACTACTGAAATAAGAAATTATTGATAAAATCACAAAACAAAGATGACGCTATCAGGTTGTATGGGTATTATTTATTTACAGTAACTACAGAAACTTATTAGCGATCATTTATCTCGTTCTTATTTACTGCTTTATATATCGATCTCTGTCCAGTGCCGGATTTATATTTTTTATGAGTGTAGACCACTTTATTTCCGCCGCCCCATGTACATACCTTTCTAAAATAATAATTTTCCATTTGTAGTAAAGGGGCCTCCTTTACTACAAATGGAAAATTATTATTTAAATAAACGAATGAAAGTTAAATAAACGAATGAATTAGTCATTAAGAAAGAGAGCGTAAAAAAGAAACAAGATATACAATAAGATACAAGATATACAATAAGTTTCTTTCTATAGGGATTTATTGAAAGTATAAAAAACCATGAGAAAACCAGTGGACGTGTTTGACTTTTATCCTCTGAAATCAAGTGACCGTCCTCTGAAATCTGCCGCCCCTAGGACGCTGCCGCCCCTAGGCCGCGGCCTATACGGCCTATTTATAAATCCAGGACTGTCTCTGTCTTACACACAGAACGCCCTATGCACAGCTTTAATTTGATACAATCTGTATACTAGTTTTTATATTTTAGAATGGATAACATACCCATTACGTCATCCTTTCTTAAAATAATCAATACTATGAAGCAAAACATCTATTATAAAATTATAATTTTCGTTTCAGTGCGCTGTCAGGTTGGCAAAAATGGTGGGATACGTTTCGGCGGGTACAGTCGAGTACCTGTATGATATCTCAGGAAAATACTACTTCTTAGAATTAAATCCTAGATTACAAGTAGAACATCCTTGTACAGAAATGGTATCGGATGTCAATTTACCGGCCGCCCAATTGCAGGTACGTTTTTGTTACAGTTCAGTGAGGGCTACTATATTTTTTTTCGTCAGATAGCGCTAGTGGCAACTAAGGTATACGTCAAATCTTACATTTTTTATTCGTCAGATGGCGTTAGTGTCTACTGTCAAGTAAGATTTCGAACTTTTAGAGTGGTCTAGAGATTAACGGTTTGTGTTTAGTAATTCTTCATTTCTCCATTATTAAGGAATAAATAAATAAATACAAAACTGCGATTTACCCGTTAAATAATTAAATGACTGATACCTCACTTGCTAGTGGTGCCATCCGGTGGCAGAAAAAAAGTCTGGTAGCCATCATTGTTTGTTTGCTTTTTTTTTGTTTGTTTTTTGTTTGATCTGATTTTTGTTAATTTTTGCTTTGTAGATTGCTATGGGTTTACCGTTAAATCACATAAAAGACATTCGGTTACTTTACGGAGAATCGCCATGGGGTAGTTCCGAAATTGATTTTGATCTGCCGAGACACAAGCCACAACCATGGGGTCACGTTATTGCTGCAAGAATCACCTCCGAAAATCCAGATGAAGGTGAGTCTTTATTTCCGATCGAAATTTTTAGTTTCTAATGAGAAACGGTAATTCCAGTGCCGGCTGTCTGTTTTCCATTGTTTTTCTTAATAGTCTCAGACAAATGTTGAATAGTTCCTTATACAAGGTCATGGTTATTAATTTGGCGAACAACCTTATCATAACTTCTTATAGTTCCTACTTCCTTCGCGCGTACTTTGCTATTTAATTAATTGAGTAGGAGTTTTAACACTTAAAAAATAGCGGGAAAAGCAGTAAATGGAAGCAGCGCCCGCTCTAGCGGTTTCGTCGCCCCGGACAAAAAGACAAATTGCCGCCCCTTAAGAATATATATATTTTTTAAATAAAGGTACATATTTTTTAATTTCAATAAAAATCACATCATTTTATTTAAATTTTAACCCTTTGACTGCTCCAGACGTATATATACGATTACCTGGGTTACTGCTCCAGCCGTATTTTTACGTTCGGGCTGGAAAAAATACTTACAGCGATAAACTGCTACCATCGTATATATACGAGCAACGCCTACCAGATCATACTGGCCAATCCGGAAGTTTTTTGCGATTTACAGCAGAATTTTTTTACAGCGATAAACTGCTATCGCCGTATATATACGCACAACGCCTATTAGAACACCAATTCTGAACTTTGTTGTGGTTTTTTTCTTTTAAAGTCAATGCATATATTCACGTGTTTTACACGTGTATACATGCACTGACTGTTCTGTTTTTGATAAAAATATATGTTTTAAACAAAAAAGGCAAAAAAAACAATTTGATATGATTTGACGGGATTTAGCCTCATTATTTTACCCCACTGATAACAACAGTGGACTGCTCCAGACGTATCTATACGGAACGGCCGAAAAAATTGCGCACACAGCATGCACTCTCGTAAATAAATGAGCAGTGAAAAGGTTAATGTGTCTTTTTCGAAATTATAAAAATTTACTATATTTTTGTAAGTTTTGTAAATTTTCTATTAATTGAGTATTTAACACATCAATATTTTTCTGACACAGCCAAAATGCCGCCCCCAAATTTTGGTGCCCCGGACAAATGTACGGGTTGCCCGCCCCTAGAGCGGGCGCTGATGAAAGATAGTAATGATGCGAGCGACCTCTATTATTATGAATCTTAACCACATTGTTATTGTTTATGGCGATAAATTCGCATTACAAAAATTAGTAACAAACCGCACTTCAATTGTTAATCTTAAAATAAACAAAAGACTTGCGCGCCTACTGAAAGATATAGTTTACACTAGCATAATGACTAGTGACTTAGTGAAATTGTAATTTTTCATATGAAATTATTAGAAATAATCATTGATTGTTTATAGGTTTTAAACCGAGCTCTGGTACAGTTCAAGAATTAAATTTCCGCTCTTCCAAAAACGTGTGGGGATATTTCAGTGTCGCTGCTTCGGGAGGTCTTCACGAATTTGCGGACTCGCAGTTCGGTCATTGTTTCTCTTGGGGTGAAAACAGGGAGCAAGCTAGAGAGTAAGTTTATTGTTCGATAAAATGTTTTTTCCATGCGAGTGTTTTTGCATTGATTAATGTTTTTGTCGTTTTGCAGAAATCTTGTTATAGCGTTGAAAGAACTTTCAATTCGTGGTGACTTCAGAACGACAGTTGAATATCTAATCACGTTATTGGAGACAAAAAGTTTTCAAGACAATACAATCGATACAGCTTGGCTCGATATTCTTATATCAGAACACGTAAGTTTATTATTATCATCGAATCATTAGCTTACTTCAGGATAGAGATGAAGAACTCGGTTATAGTTATCAATAATCAAACTATCGATGATTATCAATAGTCAAACTATCGGTTAATGACCGTCCAAACTGATATTTATTTTTGCAAGAATTTCAGTAAATATTTTTCTTTAATATCTCAGAGTTTAAATTTAAATACGGTTTGCTTCTCAGGTTCAATCTGAAAAACCAGACGTTATGCTCGGAGTAATATGCGGGGCTCTGCACATAGCCGATAAAACAATCGAAACTGCTTTTACAGACTTCAGAAATTCTTTGGAAAGGTGAGTTGATCGTTAAATTTACATCGTAACTCAAATTCCAGTTTTAACCGTTGTGTCAATTAAAATTAGAGGCGAGGATAACGCTCGCTTAACACAGCTGTATTCAAGGTCTTAGAAATTCGCAGACGCACATCGAAGTACCGACAGTCGAGTAATTCTGTGGATGTTTCTAAATGCTGTAACCCAGACGCGAACTGGCCAGGGGCGTTGGAGCGTCCCGGGCCCCCGGTGTTGGAGAAGGCCTGGGCCCTCCCATTTCTCACTCCCAACAAAGAACAAATTGCTCAAGTCTCTTCCTCGGGCCCCAACAAAAATTGACCAGACTTACGGGGTACTTTCATACGCCGTTTAACATTTCAGGGGACAAGTGCAAGGATGCAACGCATTGACAAATGTTGTAGACGTGGAGCTAATCAACGATGGCAACAAATACAAAGTTCAAGCGACCAAAAGTGGACCGAACTCGTATTTCCTCGTGATGAACGGTTCGTTCAAAGAAATCGAAGTGCACAGGTTATCGGACGGAGGCATTCTATTATCAGTCGACGGTGCTAGTTACACGACGTATATGCGTGAAGAAGTGGATCGATATCGCATCGTTATCGGTAACCAAACGTGCATCTTCGAGAAAGAAAACGATCCCAGCTATTTGCGCAGTCCTTCAGCTGGAAAACTTATCGGTTTCTTAGTCGATGACGGAGGACATGTTAAAAAAGGACAAGCTTATGCTGAAATCGAAGTAAGTTTTTTTTCATGTCATATTCAAATACATTTATTTTCAAAAAAAAGTAATACAAATAATTAAAAATTCAAATTTTGTACTGTCATAAATATTCGACTAGAAATATAAATTCACATAACCTAAAAATAACATCTGTCAAATATATGTGTGTATAACAAAAGGTTCTTAGTATAGTGCTGCCGACTTAGGGATGCAAACGTAACAACGATGTTTTGGAAACATCGAGGTATCGTTCATAAACATCGATGTCGTGACATGAAATACATCGATGTCATTATGAACGATGTTTTGAACATCGTTCATAGAATGAAATGATAGCGATTTTGTGTTTGGTGGCTGTACGCTATACCCTATACCCCTTTTATCTCTGCCCTGTACTGTGTACAACCTCAAATTAAGTGTTATAACACCTAATTTGAGGTTTTTCTTCACCTGATTCTATCTATAATTAATTTTATAAAACATCGGAAAAACATCGATGTATCGTTCATAAAGATCAATGTTTACGACATCGATGTTCAAACATCGATATTTTTATGAATGATGTTGCATCCCTAGCTGCCGTCTACAGCTAATTTTACCGAACTTCTCTAATATTCTTGTAAGTTATTTCACTGTAACTATTTTTAAAATTCATAACTAGGTAATGAAAATGGTCATGACAGTCACGGCAAGCGAAGCTGGTAAAGTGTTTTACGTGAAGCGTCCAGGAGCGGTATTAGATGGCGGTGATATTATTGCCAATCTTGAATTGGACGATCCGAACTTGGTTACGGTCGCTCAACCTTACCGTGCGCCGTTCCCAGACATAGAAACGAGCAACAATTCGTTATCGCAGAAATTGAATCACGTTCACAACTCGTATAAAATCGTGCTGGAAAATACTCTTGCTGGTAAAAAGAAAAACTAACCTTACATAATTATTATAAGAATTATTTTGCATTTTTTTTATACAAGTTGTTGCCGACTTCATGAGTGAACTCATAACTCATTCCACCACGAAAGCGGAAAGGTTCAGGTTAGAATCCTGACTGTTGTGACTATGGTTGGTAAAATGATTTTTTACAATATGTTTGGAATCAATTATATAATTGACTGCTTTCTAACAAAATTTTCATTCATTTTTATCATTGCTGGTATCGGTATGCAATTGTCAACTTTCGTCTTAAAAACAAGTATGTAACGCATCACTTTCGTTGCACGTATTACAAAAAATCTTTAAATGACTATTGAAAAAAATATATTCAAAACACACCTTCATCGAATTCATATTCTTATTTGTTAAAATTTTTTCAAACTCATATTTTTTTTCTTTTACTTTTTTATGTTTGGTACTGAATAAAATTGATGCTATTCAAAAAACGGTGTGATGTTTTGTTTTTTTCTACTCTATAGATGGTGAGTACTATTCGCCACAATTTTTATCATTCATTTTCTCATTCGCGTCTGTTCGAAAACTGACACACTGGACCGTCGCGACTTTTTGCTAGTCCGACGACACAGTAGACAGAATAATACAGTAGAATTGCTTTTCTGTCGGCATTTAAATCACGCAGACGAGCTGCGCAAGTTGTGTTAGCTTGCAGAGCGATCAGGCACGCCCATACTGTTTTCTTATTGGTGCAGAGCGATCAGGCACGCCCATACTGTTTTCTTATTGGTGCAGAGCGATCAGGCACACCCATACTGTTTTCTTATTGGTGCAGAGCGATCAGGCACGCCCATATTGTTTTCTTTTTGGTCTGTCCTACATACTAGTCAGTGTGGCTGTAGGACGACGAACAAGGCCGCACAGTGCTGTATTGTTTTTGTTTTTTTTTTAGTTTCATAATGCTCATTGTGTTTATATTGTCTCTCAATATACATTGTAGCTAAATAAGTCAGTGCCACAAAATGCAATCATTTTAATTCTATTACCCAACGCAACACAACGGTAGCATTTAAAAACTTTTTGATGTGAAACATCTTATGTCGGGCTGTGAACAGCCGCGTGAGGGGAAATATGCAATGAAATGTTTGGTCCACTCCTTCGCTGCTGTTCTCCCCACCACTGCGGCACTCTCTCTCTCTCTCTTGGCTCAGGTTTGCACTGTAACACACGCGGTGTTACTGTAACACCGCGTGTGTTACAGTGCAGTATATAGGATTACGTCAGCATAACAGTTAGTTGCTGCTTTTGAAAAAATATATACTACTACATAGAGAATACCACCGAGTTCAATAACGTTTTCTTTGATGTTTCACATCTGTCGGGGGTCCCGAGACCCACATCCTTTTTTTTTTCTAGTACGGCCCTGTTACACTATATGCATTCAGGACCGGTGCTAGGATTTTCGAGCCCCGGGTAAGCGCTCAGGCCCGTGTTATCAAAAAAAAAATTCTCCAAAGTTTTTTTTTTTTTTGGAAATAGAAAATTTTAATGCAAAAAATCAAATAACGCCTTTTTTTTGGGAAAATGTTTTATTGCTCGCAGTTTTAAACACGGTAGTCTGCACATATAATGGGTAAGCCCCGGGCCGGCGGGCCCCCTTCAGGGTCCCGAGCCCGGGGTACCTTTGCCCCGCTTAACCCCCCCTAACGCCGACCCTGCGTGCATTGGAAGGAATAGACGACGGCCGCGTGCTCCAACACAACTGTGATTGGCTGTCTCAAGCTCAAAGAATGTAGTACAAATATCGAAGTGCCGGCAAAAGAGCCACTCTACTGTATTATTCTCTCTACTGTGCCGATGACTTAAACTGGAATTCAATAATGAAAATGTTTCCGTTTACAGGTTACTGCTTGCCCGATCCGTATAACGCGCCGAAACTTCGCGAGGTTATCGAAAAATTCATGGCGAGTTTACGGGATCCAACTTTGCCGCTGCTTGAAATCCAAGAAGTCATCGCGTCGATATCTGGTCGGATTCCAATTATCGTTGAAAAGAAAATCAGACGTTTGATGTCGTTGTACGAACGAAACATTACTTCGGTGCTGGCACAGTTTCCTAGTCAACAGATAGCGAGCGTTATCGACAGGTAAAATATATTCTCCTTACGATATCACTTGAATACGTTATTATTACGTTAGTCAGACTTATGCTGGGTTGCAGAACGTGTTGTCAGAAAACCTGATTTGACAATGAACTTAGATTATGGTCATATAAACACATTTCTTATTTATATAGGAACAAGATGACAGTGTGGTCTAGTGGTTAGCGTCGCGGCCTCTGGATCTGACTGTCGTGTGTCGTTATTTAATGTAATCAAGACGCTAATGACTAGAGATGCGCCGAATAGTGGTTTCACCGAATACTATTCGGTTTAACCTTTACCGAACCGGATATTCGGCCGAATTATTCGGTTTACCATTCCATTGTTTTGCCGCGTAAACAGGTTCTAACATGTACGCTACGTTTCGCTGCTGGCTAGTTGACAAGCAAGCCGTACCTCACCGCCCACCACCCGCGCACACCGCGCTGTCACTTTGCTTCAAAACATCGCACGATTACGTTAAAAATACGAAACCGAATATATTTGGCACCAAAACCGAATAATTCGGCCGAATACAAATAGTGAAAAAGATGCCGAATACCGAATACCAAACGAATATTCGGCGCATCTCTACTAATGACCTAAGTTGTCGACGCGTCTATAATTTACAATAAATAAAATAAAATATATAGGAACAGTCTAATGCCATTATTAAACTCTTTGTTATGTAGAACATGATTGTACTCACAGAAAAAAGAATGACTGATCTGCATAGAAAAATATCGCTTTCAAAGCTAAATTTTAATCAAAATGCGTAGAAAAATGTTGTTTTGAAGTGAAAATTGTACAAAAAACTACGCTAACTAAATATACCTGTACACAGTTTTAAAAAAATGTTTCAATCGATCAATTATTTATATTTAAAATTCTACAATGCTTTTCTTATATCAGTTGTTGTTGAAGGGCTTAGAGAAGCTATTGGAGTAACACAGTCAGCCCTTTGTTTATTTTATGTATTGTAGATTATAGACGCGTCGACATCTAAGGTCATTAGCGTCTAAATACACTAAATAACAACTTAAAACTAAATAACATCACAAAACATCCATGAGCGCAGGTGGGATTCGAACCCACGACAGTCCAGTCTAGAGGTTGCAGCGCTTTGTAGGTCTGAATAGAGCGTTATTTTTATTGTCAGAAAGTCACGATAATCAAAAATATGGACACAGCAAGTTCCATTGAAAGTTTATGATTATTAAAATGTTTCAGTCATGCAGCGACGATCCAAAAAATTTCCGAAAAAGACGTGTTCTTTATGACAACGGAAGGCATCGTACAATTAGTGCAGCGTTACCGTAACGGTATTAGAGGTCGTATGAAGGCCGCTGTTCAAGAACTCCTCAACCAATATTACATGGTCGAAAGCCAATTCCAACAAGGTTAGTTTCGTGTGACAATGTCAAAAATCAATTTAGCAGATATTTTTGATGTGAAACATCTTATGTCGGGCAGTGAAAGCCACGTGAGGGGTAATATGCAACGAAATTTCGCTCCTTCGCTGCTGTTCTCCTCACCACTGCGGCATCTCTCTCGGCTTCCGCGCGCTCGGGCACGGGAAGAGAGAGAGAGTATACATACACGTGTAGGTATGTAATATAGATACTTCGCTGTGTATTTAGTTGCGTTTCTTGCTCAGACGTGCACAAACGCCGCAACCGCGTGTGTTACAGTGCAGTATATAGGATTACGTCAGCATAACAGTTAGCTGCTGCTTTTGAAAAAATATATACTACTACATAGAGAATACTACCGAGTTCAATAACGTTTTCATTGATGTTTCACATCTGTCGGGGGTCCCGAGACCCATCCCCTTTTTTTTTTAACGTAAATTATTTCTTTACAGGAAGCTATGATAAAAGCGTAACTGCTATCAGAGACAAGAACAAAGATGACATGGACAAAGTTGTGAGTACGATTTTCAGCCACAGCCAAGTAGCCAAAAAGAATCTATTGGTGACGATGCTTATCGATCATTTATGGTCAAACGAACCAGGACTTACCGATGAATTGTCCACAACGTTGACGGAACTCACCAGTCTCAATCGTTCCGAACACTCGCGTGTCGCTTTACGCGCCAGACAGGTTAGAACTTAAACATAACCTTTTTTATTTACATTTTTTTTTTTTCAATAATAGTGCAATGAGGGCTACCAGACTTCTTTTTTACCACCGGATGGCACCACTAGCAAGTGTCACTTCGATGTCATTGAAAGGTTCATATTTTCCGTCACTTGATGACGCCACTAGCAAGTAAAGTAGCTGTCATTCAATCAGTTTTGTATTTATTTATTGATTTATTGTTTTATTAATTTATTTATTTATTTATTGATTTATTCCTTAATATTGGATAAATGAAGAATGATTAAACACAAACCGTTAATCTCTAAACGTTTGACATACGTAAGCGCCATCTGACGAATAAAAAATGTAAGTGTTTGACATATACCTTACTTGCCACTAGCGCCATCTGACGGATAAAAATATGGTAACCCTCATTGAGAAAAATGCATCGTGAAAAAAGTCGCTCGAATGTTTTAAAAGTATTGAGGTTAGATTTTATCATCTACATTCAATTGTTATCGATCCTAGGTACTGATCGCAGCCCACCAACCAGCATATGAACTCCGTCACAATCAAATGGAGTCGATATTCCTGTCGGCCGTCGATATGTACGGCCACGATTTCCATCCGGAGAATCTTCAGAAGCTAATCTTGTCAGAGACATCGATTTTCGACATATTGCACGACTTCTTCTATCACATGAATCGTGCCGTTTGCAACGCGGCGCTCGAAGTCTACGTCCGACGTGCGTACACCAGCTATGACATCAGCTGTTTGCAACACTTGGAATTGAGCGGCGAAATACCGTTGATTCATTTCCAATTTATGCTGCCCACTTCGCATCCGAATAGGTAAGAAAACAATCGATTTTATCAAATATAATTCAAGTTTTATCGCTCTAATCTTTTCTCTTCTCTTTCTATTTCTTACATTTTGGCCTTTAGCAGTTTTTATAGATAAGCACTTTCTACTGTTTTTATGTAGTGCACCAAATGTTGTTTAGTGCACCTTATTGCATATATTTATTACTATGTATATAGACAATAACTGGCGATTTGTGGCAAAAACACCATCTCTCTCTCTTGACGTACTGATCAGATTATGCGCATGCTCGAGTATGTTGTTCCCGGCCAATAGAATATTTCGGATGAAACTGTCACTTTTTAAACTAGGCGCCGGACAACTTTTTCCCGCGTTTTATTTACTTTGAGTTAAAATTTGAAAATGGTTACTACCATGATAACGAACTTTTTCTGTTTGACGAAAGATAATCAACTTGAGGGCTACTATATTTTTAATTTTATTCGTCAGATAGCGCTAGTGGCAAGTAAGGTATACATCAAACGCTTACTATTTTTTTAGTCAGATGACGCTAGTGGCAAGTAAGGTATGTCAAACGTTTAGAGATTAACAGCTGTGTTTAGTGATTCTTCATTTATCCATTATTAAGAAATTAATACATAAATACAAAACTGCGATTTAGCCGTTAAATGATTGAATGACAGCTACTTCACTTGCTAGTGGCGCCATCAGGTGGGCGGAAAATATAAACAGTACATTAGAATGACATCAAAGTGACGTAAACCTCACTGGCCAGTGGCGCTATCAGATGGTAGAAAAAAAGCAAATAAAGCAAAAGTTATTATTTTCTGTTTCTTTTTAAAATTTGGTCGAATACAAAACTCATGTCTGTTTTTATTCTCACTTTTGATTGCCACATTTCACGCAAAAATAAAACAGATGCAAACCATTGTGCCATCTACACATATCGACGGAACTACTGAAATACGTAAATAATTTTTTTCGACCGTATTAATGCTTGAATTATATTTGTTTCTGTTTTATTGTATCACTTGCGTACGTAGAAAGACTGCTCAAAATTTTCAAAACAAACTTCTTTAATTTTCTATAGGTTACGTCGGTACGATGAATTGTCTGAATCTTCTGTACCATTCTTTGACAGTTTTCACCGTACCGGATGTATGACCGCGTTTGAAAGTCCGCAACATTTCGAACAGTATGCCGACGAAATTTTCGATTTAATAGAAGATCTATCGAATCCTATTGAAGTGTCAAGTCGGGTACTCGATGCTGTCGAGAGCGGTTCTGAATCGAGAAATAATTCCACTAGCATTAATGTTAGTATATCTACCGATGCCGGTCGAACAAACGGTTACGATGAAGAAACTGTAAGTATCGTTTGTTTTAAAATGCCTGTCTAAGGATTTACGAAGACGTGTTTATGAATTATGTGGTTGTAGGTTCAAGAGCCAACGCATATTTTAAGCATCGCTGTAAAAGACAAAGGAGATATGGACGACTCTTCGATGAGCAAAATGCTTGGCAATTTCTGCGTCAAACATAAAGATGAATTACAACAGAAGAGGATCAGACGAATTACATTCATAGTTCTAAAACGGTATGTATGTAGGGATGCAAGATATATGGATTGATTCGATATATCGAAACAAGAATATCGATACATTCAATAAGTTGATACATTCGATAAGTCTCTACTTTCGATGTATCGATACATGTGGTGTTTCATTATCGAAAGCTCGTTTTCTATTTTTTCGTAGTCGGGTTTAAGTTTTTTAAACTGTCGTTTTTGTTATTTCGGTGCACCAACAAGCGAAAAATTGTAATGATTTTTTATTTCAGCCGACAATTCCCCAAGTTCTACACGTATCGTTACCGTGACGATTTCACCGAAGACCGTATTTACCGTCACTTGGAACCGGCTTGTGCCTTCCAATTGGAATTGAGTCGGATGAGAAATTACTACCTGGAAGCGTTGCCAACATCGAATCAAAAAATGCACTTGTATCTTGCCAAAGCTAAGGTGAGAAATGGAATTGTAAGTAATTTTTTTAATTTATATTCGAATGTGCTGCTTTGTGTGTAGAACTCGTTTGCTTTTTTCTACTGCAGTCACAGGTATTTAGTTCTTCTGTTTCTTTAATAGTTTGTAGTTGTTATTAACATTTTAGTGTACGGACAAAAGACACTAATGACCTTCGCTGTCGAGCATTTATAATTTACAGTTTATATTAGAAATCGTGTCCATCGTGATTATAATAAAATTAAGAAAAATCGCAAGATAGTGGACAAAATATCCCTATATTATTAAACGAGTAAATCTTGTATATATGTTTCTATGTATCTATATAAATATTTTCTCGAAAACGGCTCTAACGATTTTGATCAAATTTACCGAAAAGGGGTTTCGGGGGGCAAAAAATCGATCTAGCTAGGTCTCATCTCTGGAAAAATTCGTTTTCCTATCGATTTTATCATTTTAAAAAACAGTTTTTTAACGTCATAAAACAGTGTCGTATTGTGAGTAGGCTTAGGAAAAAACAAATTATTTTCATTATTTATGTCAAAATTACTCTGACAGTCAATCTTTAACTTATTAAAATAATCAGTAATTATTTGAAAAGTAAAAAAATAACAACAATAAAATCTAAACATAATTATGTAAGTAGTTTTAGCTAATATTTAAATAAATAGGTATGTTATTTTTATATTACTTATATAAAATATGTAGTACAGGTAAGTAGGTACGTTAAATGTAATATGACGTATAATCTTCCCTAGACCTTTTTTTCTCAAAAACGACTACCGATTTTGATGAAATATACAGAATGAGGATTTTTCGGGGCGAGAAATTGATCTAGGTAGGAATTTTGGTTCCAGAGGGGAGCAATTAAAAAAAAGGCGTTTTTTTATTTATTATAACTCGCTCAATTAAAGTCATATTGATTCGAAGTCTATTTCTACATAGATTTTATATAATATATCACAAGTGTTAAAATTGTAAATGAACACTAATATAAGAAGTGTCTTGCACAATATGTAAATAATGACAAAACGGCGGCCCGAAGGGCCGCACTTCTGGCGCCACGGGTCTGTGTAAAAAAACATCGATTTTTAAAAACTATTGTTAAGATACGTACAAAAAAGTTTTGCGTATCTAAAAATTGGCACGGCGGCCCAAAGGGTCGCACTTCTAGCGCCGCAGGCATGTGTATCAAAACACATCGATTTTTAAAAACTATGGTGAAGATACATGCAAAAAAAGTTTTGCGCAGGTTAGTCTGACGTTTGTTATTAAAAGAATCGATTTTTGTGAGTTTTTCTTTAGGTACCTATGCAAAAAAAAGTATTTGAAATTTACTGGAAGTTGTTAAGATGACATCACAGAGAAAAAGTACTTCGATAAAGTTGATATTTGGTATTAATGCTTAAAATTGGATTGTTAAAATTGTAACGGGCGAGCAAAATTTCATCTGATTCGAACATTTTTACAAGATATTCAATCTATGAAAATCGGTTTTTGCGAGTTCTTCAGTCAACAAAACAATAACGGCGGTAGATTTGAAAATACCGACCTAAATAATATTTACAGGAAAAAATGCTTGATTCAAGTTGATACTTAGTTTTTACGCTTAAAAATACACATAGGTAGTTAAAATATCAGAAACAATTATTTTAAATTATGTTACAGAAATAAATTCGTTTCGGAATAATATTCTGAGAAAATAATATCTCACAGCATATTAAGTACTGTTTTTATTGAACTCATCCGAGCAAAGCTCGGCCACCCAGATATTTTGATTTATTAAATGTACAACGTTTCGTCTATAGATTTAAACTTTTTTAAGTACATACATACATAAAAATAAAATTTTTATGTAATTTTAATTTAATTGTGTTTTAAAGACCACCAACAGCTAAGGTTATTTGGGCCTAGCACCAATTCATATTTTCAATTCATTATTTTTTTGTATGTACTTGAAAAAGTCTAAATCTATAGACGAAACGTTGTACATTTAATAAATCAAATATTTTGTCCACTATCCTGCGATTTTTCGTAATTTTATTATAATTAACAGTGTTTGTCTATATTTACAAGAGTAATCCAGTCGTTCGTTTTTTGCTATAAAAAGATAGCGTTGTCGATCACATGCTTCAGTTTCAAATCCCTAGTCAAATAATTCATTGTTTGCCATACCGACTATAAAATAGCTGCTTTACATGCATGTATGTATGCATCTAAAGTGAATTTTGACAGGCCGATGTGTGGGCTTAAGAATAGCCGAGCGTGTAGCAGTGCTGTTGTTTATATGGCGTTGCTATGTTTCCTTTATTACAAGTTCCCGGGTTCTAGCCCGAGAGCTGGTAAAAGTGTCAATTGGGTTTTCAATTTCTTATTAAAAAAAAATAATGAATTGAAAATATGAATTGGTGCTAGGCCCAAATAACCTTAGCTGTTGGTGGTCTTTAAAACACAACACACACAATAGACAGGCCAATGTGCGGAAACGTATCTTTCCCACACTAGTGTGAGAAAGCAAACCATTTTCATAGCGATCTATGTTTATTCGCCCTGACCTGCCCGCTGTTACCTACTGACAGCTACTCTCGGCCTACTATAGGAGTGAAGTTGGCGACACAAAATGAACTGTCGAAAAATATTGAAAATACTGAAAATGAAGTGAAATAGTGGGTATGGCAAAAAATACCATATATATCTCGTGCTTAATGATATTATGAATCAAGAGGACAGTATGGCTCAGTTGGTAGCGTCGCGGCCTCTGAATCAGACTGTCGTGGGTTCGAGTCCCACCTCTGCTCATGGATGTTTTGTGATGTTATTTAGTTTTAAGTGATATATGTATATTTGTTGTATTTAAACGCTAATGACCTAAGTTGTCGACGCGTCTATTATCCACAATAAATAAAATAAATATTATGAATCATGTGACTGTTACGACTCGTTATCGCTCGTTTTAACATACTGTCACTACTCGTCAGTAATATACCTCATTACGCCTCCAGATATACAATCTACTATTCCAACGTACATTTTAAATCCAAATGATCTCTAAACAGTGTAGCTTTTCGAGGAAGTTTCGCCGTTTGTGCGAGTTTATTTAGATTTTAAATCAGTGAATAAATTTTATTTTGCCTCATCCTTCATGACACTCGTGGAGTAGTACCTCAAAGCATGTGACCGACCGCGCAAAATGAACTGCTGGGTAACCCTTACGTCAACGGAAAATAAAATAAAACTGTTTGTGTTTTCTAACAATATGTTTCTTTTGCTAAAATATATGTTTTTGTGTTTTCAGTGTTGCTTAATATTTAATAACATAGAAAAATGTACTTTTTGTTTAATTTTTTAACAAAACTTTTTGTGTAATTGTTTAGGCTCCAAAAGGCAAAGAAGTTTCGGACTATCGCTTTTTCATCAGATCAATAGTTCGTCATTCGGATTTGATAACGAAAGAAGCCAGCTTTGAATATTTGGAGAGCGAAGGCGAACGAGTTTTACTCGAAGCAATGGACGAATTAGAATTAGCGTTCTCTCACACGCATGCCAGACGTACGGATTGTAATCACATTTTCTTAAACTTTATGCCGACTGTCATCATGGACCCACGAAAGGTAATTTTTAAGGTCTACTTTAAGTTAAGGATGCGGGATATATGCAGGAATTGATTCGATATATAAAACTAATTATAAAATAGTTATTTTCGATACGTGTGCGTAAAGTGAGATATTCTAGTAGGCTTAAATTGAAACACGAGCTAAGGGACTGACACATACACAACTAGATCGAGTGCGCTGTATACCCCCACGAGCCGTTAGGCGAGTGGGGGTAAGCGCATGAGATCTCGTTGTGTATGCGTCAGTCCCTTTAGCGAATGCCTCAATTTAAGCCTACTAGATATCTCACTTTAAGCAGACGTATCGAACATAATTTTTTATAACGACTGCTTCTAAAGTTTAATAGAGAGAGAAAAAAATTATGAAAACGGAAAATTCGCTCTTCTAGTCCTTAGAACTTTACAATTACAGACTAAGTTACGATTTAGTTTATTTTTATTAAATTTATTAACTTCTGTATAAATCATTAAAAACATGACTCTCTCATGATGTGGACTTTGTATGCGCGATACTATATATAGGAACACATCGATCGATAGCCAGTAAGTGCTTCTATTGTACAAAGTGCGGAAATTTCGAATTTATAACATGTAGAGATTGCACTTTTACGCACGCTTTGGACTTTCACGCACGGTGACTAAAATACGCCTCTTTACGCCTGCCTCACAGTGCTTGAATATTGAACTTTAGAAGCAGGAGTTGTAAAAATATTTATTTTAAATTCTCAGTATCAACATTACAAGTTAAAAAAAATTTTAAAAATCCTTTATTATAAATCCATTTCATTAAAATATTAACGGCTAAGCTAAGTGCTGTGTTCCTGTATATCTTTTAACTTAAATTAAATTAATGGGTTTCGATAATCGGTGTTTACATATCGATACACGCGATATATCGAATTTCAAAGTATCGATATTGATATTAAATAGGCACATCCAGTATATCGATAGTTTCGATATATTGTGCATCCCTTCTTTAAGTAAGCACTAAAAAAAAATTTTTTTTTTATTTTAATACTAGCAAAAACGTCCATTTTTCATAACTCACAGAACATATAGAAATATCAGCGGATTCACTGAACTATCAAAACTTTGATTATTTGTCAACGAATTTCTAAAACCTTAAACACAGCCGTGTAACTACTAATTTTGCTACACGACTGGCACGACAGTTTGAATCAGAAATAGCAGCTGTGCTTGCTAAGAACATGGCGGTCACTTGCGCAGCATGCATGCGCGAACTAGGTTTTACACTTCGAGTGATTCAGCTGATATTTCTTGAAGATGTGCCCTTTAACAATTTGCAATTTTGTTCGTCCATTAGTTTAGGGACACTTATGTCAAATTTCAATTTTCAAATTCATCTTAAATCAGTTAGAATTTGCAGACATACAAAATGGCTGCTTGATTTACAAATTGAAAAGATTTAATTTATTTTTTCTTGTAGATTGAAGAATCGATAACCGGAATAGTTATGCGATACGGAGCACGTTTGTGGAAATTGCGCGTCTTGCAAGCCGAACTGAAAATGTTAATTCGAGCGGCTCCGGGTGCGCCAGTCACTCCGATTCGTTTAACACTCGCTAACGACAGCGGATACTATTTGGACATCAACATGTATACTGAAGTAGCGGATCCTGCTACCGGTGTCGTAAGTAATTCTTTTAAATTTGTCATCGATAACAGTACAGCACTACCATCTCAGTTCTTTACATTTGCGTATAGTCCAGTTCCAAAATTTAAGAT
Organism: Mongoloraphidia duomilia; assembly: GCA_039654895.1. Classification (NCBI taxonomy): domain Eukaryota; kingdom Metazoa; phylum Arthropoda; class Insecta; order Raphidioptera; family Raphidiidae; genus Mongoloraphidia; species Mongoloraphidia duomilia. Next base: position 7,035,492 of record CM077521.1, read on the forward strand.
AGTGAGTCATGCATAGTTCGTAACAAGGTTGATGGAGCGGCAAACCAATGAAACAATGTAAGCATACGCGTTCCATGCATAAACACTGTGCCGCTTATATAAATATCTTTGGAAATTGGCGTTCCCAGGAGCTCGAGCTCATACCGGTCGGTTTGATATACCGGCTGGCAGATTCTAATACACAAATGGATTATTAATTGTTGTGTTGAAGACGCTAATGACCTGAGTTGTCGACGCGTCTATAATCTACAATAAAAAAACTCGGGTCGCAGTGCCAAACCCTGCCGACAATATAGTGTATTTGCTAATACAGGCCTTGTGGCTTGAATACGTGAACTAAAGTTTGTTTTTGGACCAAATGAAAAATTTAACCCCTTAATACATCCCTTAAAATAATATTTTTTTTCTTAATTTCAATATTATTATCAATGCAATTTCTGTACCAAATTAAATACACCCTTCAGTAAGTAAATCACTATCCGCAAACTAGTGTTTCCATAAAATTTGTAAGTCCGGTCCTGTCGGGCCGATTTTATTAAAATTTTAGCAGCACATTTTGATCTTTACTAAAAGGTTAAATTTCAGTTTTGAAACAATTCTGAAATTTTTTTCGGTATTTTAGGGCCCAAAAACTTTTTTCAACCCTTAAAAACCATTTTAAATAGGTTCCGTGCGGTGATGGATTCCAACGTGTGTACCAAATTTCGTGCAAATCAATTAAGTCTTTCGAGAGTTATGCCGTGAACATATATATATATAAATAGATAAAATTGAAAAACAACATGAACTAATGGTCGGTTTATCGTACATTTTAATCACGCTGTATTTTTAATCACACTGTTAAATGACGGGTTGCTATTTAACAGTGTGATTAAAAAATATCGTGATTAAAATGTACAGTAAACTGGCCATTAGTTTTGGAAACTTTTTTGCCGCATCTTGTATATATTATTATCATTTTGTTGATAGTAAAAGTATCGTTCCTCTATTACAAGTCCCCAGTTCCCGGGTTCTAGCCCGAGAGCTGGTAAAAGTGTCAATTGGATTTTCAATTTATTATTAAAAAAAAATAATGAATTGGTGCTAGGCCCAAATAACCTTAGCTGTTGGTGGTCTTTAAAAACACACACACAACTGTTGGTAAAAGTTTATAAAAATAGTTCTAGAATATAAACAAATCTTTGTTTTGTTTTCTTCATTTCTTTCTTTTTTTATTTACCAATTTTGTTAGTATGAACGCGCTAATCTAAAATTACCCAAATCTATTTGATTGTTCAATCAGCAACTCCATTTAATTTTAGTTCAACAAAAGTAAATTTTCTGTGAGAGATTTAGATAAAATGACTACGGTAGTACTTAAATAATTGCCGTCTTTTGTTTGATAGGTGTGTTTCTCATTTGTTTTTTGTTACAGATTCGGTTTGAAGCGTATGGATTGCGCCAGGGGCCAATGCACGGTTTACCAATTTCTACACCATATTTAACCAAAGACTTCCTTCAACAGAAGCGTTTCCAAGCACAGCAAGCCGGCACAACATATGTATACGATATTCCGGATATGTTCCGACAAAATACGGAACGCATGTGGAAGAAATATTTATTAGAACGGCCAAAAGGTAAAGCGTTTGAACTTTATTTATTTATTTATTGTAGATTATAGACGCGTCGACATCTAAGGTCATTAGCGTCTTTCAACTACACTAAATAACAACTAACTTAAAACTAAATAACATCACAAAACATCCTTAAGCGCAGGTGGGATTCGAACCCACGGCAGTCCAGTCCAGAGGTTGCGGCACCAAGCATGCTAACCACTAAGCTATACTGCCCTCCATTTGAACTTTGTATTTAACTCATGACAAATGTATTTATATAGAATAGAATTTTATTTAGTAACCATTACATATAAAATGTAAACCTATAAAGGTAGATCTAAATATTAAAAAGTTAATGATTCGAAACGGGGCGCGAGTCTGACTTGCAGTTGGCCTGATTTTTTATATTGTTTTATTTCTGTTTACAGAAGATTTAAAGATACCAGATAAATTGATGGACTTCGTTGAATTGGTACTCGATTCGGAAACGGAAACCTTCTTAATAGAACAGAAACGTGTTCCGGGTGAAAATAATGTCGGTATGGTAGCGTGGAAATTGACACTCTACACTCCGGAATATCCGGGCGGTCGCGATATAATTCTGATTGCCAACGATATCACATTCCTTATCGGTTCGTTTGGACCGAGGGAGGACAAAGTTTTCTGTCTCGCATCGGAAAGAGCGAGGGAACTTAAAATTCCAAGGGTAAGAAAAATTATTTATAACGAAGTAACACTTCTCAAAGTCCAATGGACCTTCACAATGAGCCATTTTCCATTATCCACGAGAGGCAGTACAGTCTTGTACTATGTAACGCCGGGACATTGTTAGTGAGTTTAATTTTCATCTCATCTGGACGCATCAGCCCCGTTGCTGTTGCCTTATGCCGTGCCTGCATCGCACCGGTAGATCCAGTGGGCTCATTTTATAATTGGGGTCAAGTCGATTATTATCAGTGAAGTTATGGAAGTGGTAGTACTCACCATGGCCGCCGTGCCTGTTCAGATGTCAGTTACCTGCTCCTGGTGCCGTCACGCACCTACTCACCCTGGTTAGATGTCCTGGACCTAAGTTTGACAGTCACATCCGGTTGTCGTCGCGTTATTATTTATTCTCCATTAGTGTCGTATTATTTTAGTGGTATAACTTAATTATTAAATTAATTAAATAAGTTATACCACTTAAATGATACGACAGTAATGGGGAATAAATAATTTTGTCCCTACCACAAGTGCTGCCTCTCGTGGATAATTGAAAAGACTATTCTCAGGAAAATGGGTCGTTCATAGTCTACTCCATAGGTCTACTCTTTGAAAATATTTCACCAGTGGTAAATAAATCAACTACGCCCAATGAGGGCTCCCAGGCTTTTTTCTACCACCTGATAGCGCCACTGGCTAGTGAGGTATAAAGTTACTAGATTTAGTAACTTTAGTAAGATATACGTCACTTATGACATTTAAATGTCAGTACTGTTTATGATAAATAATAGTCTTATGTTTATATTTTCCACTACCTGATGGCGCCACAAGCAAGTAAATTGTCAGTTATTCAATCATTTAACGGCTAAATCGCAATTGTGTATTTTTTTTATTATTCATTCCTTAATAATGGACAAATGAAGAATGACTAAACACAAATCGTTAATCTCTAAACCTTAGGCATACCTTGCTTGCTACTAGCGCCATCTAACGAATAAAAAATGTAAGCAATTGGCGCATACCTCACTTCTCACTAGCGCTATCTGATGAAAAAAAATACGGTAACCCTCATTGAGGATTTGATCACGCCTCTTTCTGTATCATTGGTTTCTGTTATCTCTTATAGGTATATATTGCAGCCAATAGTGGAGCGCGCATCGGTTTGGCGGAAGAAGTTAAAGCGTGCTTCCGCGTCGCATGGGAAAACCCTAGTGAACCGGATCATGGCTTCAAATATTTGTACTTGACGGCCGAGGACTACGCGCGTGTCAGCGCCACCAACAGTGTTCGAGCTATACTCATCGAAGACGATGGCGAAGCGAGATACAAAATCACAGACATAATAGGTTAGACTTAGATAACATTCTCGGTTTTTATGTATTCTTAACCGCTTACTATGTAATCACTGTCTAGGTTTTATTAACTTCCCATTGGAAGTTATTGTAATCGTGGTCCGAAAATCTAAATCAAAATTTTAACAAGATTTTATGTTTCAAGGTCACTACACTATTTTGAAAAGATGTGTGTGCGTCCGTACGTACGTATGTGTGTTTGCATCTCGCATTTCTTTCTAAGACGAAATCTCGAGAATGACAAATGGTATCGACTACGCTAGGGTGCCAATCGACGCGTATTACCGGAAATATGATCGGCCAGAAATTTTTTCAAAATCGGTTCAGCCGTTCTCTTTGTCTTAACCAAATAGACGCCAAAAAAGTAGATTTGACACAATATCTTGCGAATAAAAAATTATATCGACTTCGTAAGGGTGTCAATCGAGACGTGTTCATACGGCATTTCTGATCCGACATATAATTTTACATAAATCGGTTCAGCCGTTTTTTTTTTAATTATCGTTACAAATAAAGAAGTAATTATGTCTTTAATGATTCAAATGATTACCGTGTCTGTGTAGCCATAGTTAATTGAATTACTCGATCCGTTAATATATTTGGCACCAAACTCGGATAATTCGTCGTGCGGACCTCAAGGGTTGCACTTTAGTCCGAATAAACGACGCCGACCTCACGGCCTGTAATACCATGTTTTTATCGTTGTCAAAATCATTCGGCAAGCATCGATCTACTTTTTATTTATTCATCCATATTATCTAAAAATATTTCGAAACATCGATAGAACCAATTGATGAATATTTTGTACAATTATCGATGTTTTGTGTTATCAAAAGATATAAGAATTATTCAGACTATAATAACTATAAAGTAACTATATCGATCTGTATCAATTCATCGATATTGATCATTTGTTATTTACATCAGGAAATTTTTAATAGTGATCGATTTGGTCGATTCATCGACATTAGTAATTTTCAGTGCATAAATAAATATCGATGCACGGATTATTGATTAAAATAAATACTCAAATGTCAATTTAGTAAGTCGAGACGTATTGTTAGCATTAAAATCACGTAGTTAGTGTCCAAAATGTCACCCGCTTGACTGATATCGGTTTGCTTTTTTATTATAGGAAAAGACGACGGCCTAGGTGTAGAGAACTTGAAATACGCCGGTATGATTGCCGGTGAGACGTCTCAAGCCTACAAAGAAGTCGTTACGATTTCGATGGTGTCGTGTCGAGCGATCGGTATCGGTTCGTACCTGGTCAGACTGGGGCAGCGCACCATACAAATAGAAAACTCACATATCATTTTAACTGGCTACAGCGCTTTAAATAAGGTATTTATTTATTTATTTACCAGAATACAAAAGTATATTACATATTAAGGTACGTGCAGTACGCAGCTGGGATTCTAGATGGTAGCATGTATGGTAGATGGTGGCTGAAATTATAAGCGCTTATAGGTTTGCACAACGAAGCTTTGATACTACATTGATACAAGCTTAAGTCGCGTTTGAAATGTCAGATAGCAAGGACGAATATTTTTGTTCTGCTACAAAGTGGTATATTTTAAATACAAATTTGGGTAGGAGCTATCATGTCCACCCTATTAATAGAAAACGATCTAAACATGGCGAATTTCATCATTTATACCAAGAATTAAAATTTTACCCAAACCGGTTTTTTGAATATTTACGTATGGAACCTAACACTTTTAAATACGTCTTAGAAAAAACTCAAAACCAATTAAATAAAAACTGGCAAAATTTCACTTATTATACTAGTCACATCCATTGCGAAACTTGTAACGGCCATTTGACAGTTGTCACACGTTGATCGTAGTAGTCAGCGCGCTGAAATAATGGTGAGATACATTCTTGTATCTCCAGCGCGCAGCGCTTATACCTGCTACACTCACTGCTTCGTTGTGTACGCTCGCATATATAACAATGCATTAATTTAAGCAAACCCTGCTATGATCTACGCTACCATCTAGAATCCCAGCTCCATACTGCACGTACCTTTACTCAAAGTAAAGGTTAACGGGTATGTGGACAACAACAAAACAATTAAACTATTATGCCTAATTACATATTACATTTTGATAGTTTCCAGTTTCGATGCGAAGTTTCAAAACATTTACGTATGTGTTAGGTAATTTATAGCGTTAATCGATTATTGATTTGTTTCTTGATCGTTGTAGCTGCTGGGTCGTGAAGTGTATGCATCGAACAATCAACTCGGCGGTATCCAAATTATGTACAACAATGGCGTCACTCATAAAACTGAAAGTAATGATTTAGACGGCATTCACACAATTTTACAATGGCTCTCTTACATTCCTAAGGTTAGTTTTGTTTACTTTTTTACTGTCCTTTTACAACCAAACGATCGATATCTTCGTCGAACGTAGGCTTGCTGTATTATATTAAATCTTTAAAATAATGCGTTTAACGCTCGTTTCTCGATATTATGTCATAACAGACGCCCTTCGCACCATTAGTATTTTCCATTTTGCCACTTTCCGTAATTTTCTACAAGTTGTAAACGTCAACTTAATTAATAGCAATAATGGAGGAATTATAGGAAATTAGGACAAGGTAGACAAATTTGGGAACATACGAGTTTGACAGGTAATCAGCCATGGCCTTGAATTAGGAACCATCTTGATATTTATCTGGAATTGTTGAGGGAAACCATGGAAAATCTCAGATCCGGTACAGGAATTACCGTTTTTCTGCGAGAGGCAGTAGGAAGACATCCTAGCCAGTATTAACCTTTAAAATATTTAACAGACATTTTTTTACATTTGTTTAGGATAAGTTTTCACCCGTGCCTATAATCAACCCAGTAGATCCTATTACGAGAGATATAGACTTTGTACCGACAAAAGCACCGTACGATCCTAGATGGATGCTTGCTGGAAGACCAAATCCAAGTAAGTAATTAAAACAGTAAAAATACTGTAAAATGTACGCCCTTTTTAGAAATAAAAGCAATTGACATACAAAAATTGCTAAACTGAAGGTGGCTGAAATTGAAGCTAATTAGTCAGTCAGACTGTACGCTTAACTTTAAATTCTTGTTTGTCAAATGTTTTGAACACCATCTACGATTAACAGTTAAATCTAAACAAAAGAAAATTTGTAATTTCTTTGTAATTGGCTGCTTTCCAACAAAAATGTTCAATTGCAATTCAGCCGTATAAATCTATTAATTTATCACATTTTATATTTATTCAGAAACAGTCTAATGTTGACAAACTCTTTGTTTTGTAGAACATTAGATTGTACTCACAGAAAAACAAAGAAAAAGATGTTAAATACATGTGTATACACACTTAAAAAAAAATATCGTTTGAGTCGATCAATTATTTTTTTAGTAGGATCGATTTAGAATTCTACAATGCTTTTATTATGGAGAAATATGTGTGGTCACAATCTAAGGTCATTGTCAAACTAGATTTTCTAACAATCCTTTATGCAACCCAGCATTAATGAAAAACTCAAACAATTTACATTATGATACATTTTTAGAGTGTTGGGTCTCCAAGTCACTATACGAAAATTATGAAGTATTAGAAATATCTTGTATTTTTTGATGTCCGTCTTGTGACTTCCTGTGTTTTAACACGACGCGTTTCAGCAACGAGTTGCTATCTTTTTACACATTGAGTATCCGTAACACGTTATAATATTAAGCACATGCGTATTATGTAGTGGATTGTGGAGTAAAAAAATTTAACCACACCTGAAAATAGCAACTCGTTGCTGAAACGAGTCGTGTTAAAACACAGGAAGTCACAAAACGGACATCAAAAAATACAAGGTATTTCTAATAATTCTTAATTTACATAAATACGATAATTATATTTTTTATAATCAGATTCACCTGATGATTGGGAAAGTGGTATTCTCGATCGTGATTCGTGGAGCGAAATCATGCAGCCGTGGGCCCAAACTGTGATAGCGGGTAGAGGTCGATTGGGTGGTGTTCCCGTTGGTATAATCGCTGTTGAAACGAGAACAGTTGAACTTACAATGCCTGCCGATCCCGCTAACCTCGACTCGCAAGCTAAGGTATGTTGATTTAATTTTAGTTTTTGTTAAAATAACTAGACGTTTCCGGTGCCCTGTGGTAATTTTACTTATCTATTTTTTCAGACTATGTCTCAAGCCGGACAAGTTTGGTTCCCGGACTCGGCCTACAAGACTGCTCAAGCCATACAAGATTTCTCTCATGAAAATCTCCCACTTCTTATTTTTGCAAACTGGAGAGGTTTCAGTGGAGGAATGAAAGGTACTTTTGACAACTTTTACAGAACATAGATTTTTGATTTCATCTTGAGAGATTGTTCAATTTTCAAACGATTTCTTCTGTTACAGATATGTACGAACAAGTAATGAAATTCGGTGCTTATATCGTTGACAATCTTCGAAGTTATACACAACCGATCATAATTTACATCCCTCCGAACGGAGAATTGCGTGGTGGAGCTTGGGCTGTCGTTGATCCGACTATCAATTCTCGTTACATGGAAATGTATGCAGATTCTCAATCAAGGTATAGAAATCTTTAATAATAGTTCATCCACCTATAAAAATAGCTTGTTAGAATTTGATAAGATAATAATATTCCAATCATGCAATGTATCATGGAAATTGTAACAAGTTGTGGCGCCATCATTAGTGTGTCAAGAAAACTAAACATAGTCAATAGTGGCGCCGCGCCATGGTTAACATACTAAACTAATGAACTATGGTCTATTATTACTAGTTTCTTGAATCAAAATACATCATTCTAATTTTTAAAATATATTTTTAGTAATTAAACTCTGTATTATTTTGATTCAATAAATTAGCAATTTAAATAATATCTTAGTATTTGACATTTAACTCTATGACATCTAGTGACACAAATTACAATTTCGGTGTTTTTTCTTTGTTTCCAACAGAGGTGGTGTTCTGGAACCGGAAGGTATTGTAGAAATTAAATTCCGAAAGAAGGATCTCGTAAAAACAATGCATAGAATAGATCCTATATTGTCGAAACTAAAAGAAAAACTCAACGAATTTAATCGTAATCAGCCACCGTTAGAACGAAAATCAAGTATTTCACAAAAACCGGTAGAACAGCTCAAATCGCCACAGGTGCTTGAACTTGAACAAGAAATGGAAGAACGGGAAAAATATTTAATGCCGATGTATCATCAAGTTTCAGTTCACTTCGCTGATTTACATGACACACCTGAAAGAATGTTCGAAAAAGGAACGATTCATGTAAGTGTACAAATAAAAATCAGATTGACATAACCTTACAAAACGATACTATGTTATGATTAATCTTTTTCTTCTGGAGGGACACTTTTTATCCGCTAGGGCACGTCCAGTAGTATAAGTTGATGATAATTACAACGCTTTCCAAACATTGAGTTTATTGACGATGAACTTAACCTTTAAATTTGTCATTTTCAACACACTACTGCCATCTACAGTTATTTTTACTGTACCACGCGTATTGTTGTAAAACAAATGAAATGTTATTAAATTATTGTTATTAATTTGTTTTTCAGGGTATTGTTAACTGGAAAAAAGCAAGAACGGTCTTATATTGGAGATTATGTAGATTATTGCTTCAAAATGAAGTAACCACTCAGTTAATAAATATTCAACCCGCATTAAACGTAGGTCAAGCAGAAGCTATGCTTAGAAGGTGGTTTATTGAAGACAAAGGACCATCAGAGGTAAATTAAACAAAACACTGCTTGCTACATATTTGCTTATAAATATCGAAAAATCGTAATAATTCCAATAATTACATTTGTACTATCCCACTGTTGTGACCAATTTGTATTCAAAAATATTAGTCGTTTCATACGTTTGAAATTTTCTTCTAGGGATATCGTTGGGAAAATAATGAAGCCGTCGTTGAATGGCTCAAACGACAAAATGTACGAGACACAAATTCTACCTCAGTCGTTGCACACAATATTCGATGTGTGAAAAAAGACGCTAAAATAAGTGAAATTAAAAATTCTTTGGAGGTAAGTAAACTGAATAATACTTCACATTTTATAAATCTAACACACCTATTATTAATAAATGAACTGAGGGCGCCACCATAGTCTAGGAACTGACATATTAAGTTCAACTTTCTTTTGTGAAACTTGAAGTTAAACACCTATACATAAGTATCCAAAGACTGCTTACAATATTACACTATTTTGAAGCGTCAAAAAATTGATTTTTAAAATTATAACATCTATAATAAAACGAATTTTTCCTGGGATGAGACCTAACTAGATCGATTGTTTGCCCCTCAAAACTTCTTTTCAGTAAAATTTCATCTAAATCGTTAGAACCGTTTTATCCCTGTCAGCGTTACATTAAAGAGCATTTTATTAATTTTTGAGTCAGTAATTTTTGACTCGAGGTCATTCCAATTCACTCTGCTCGCTAAAGAAGTATAACTTCAAAAAATGATACTCGTACAATAATTTTCCCTATATGAAAGAAGAAAAAGAAGGATTCGAAGATCAGGGCCAGATTATCCATGTCGGGGCCCCTAGGCAATGCAATACTCGGGGCCCCTTTTCGACGCATGCTGTCAGTTGATGAAATACTTCATACTTACAGAACAGAACCGTCTAGTATCGAGTAGTAGAACTAATAATATGGATGCGTTATATAGCGTATTGTATGAATCATACAATACGCTACGTAACGTATCCATATTATTAGTTCTACTACTCGATACTAGATGGTTCTGTTCTGTAAGTATGAAGTATTTCATCAACTGACAGCATGCGTCGAAAAAAAGCAATAATACTTATTGTCATTGAGGATACAAATTTTCCAATTAAATTTTCACTCTATGAAACATTTTCAATTTCTTTTGTGCGCGCGCGGGGCCCCTAACCGATGCGGGGCCCCTAGGCAGTTGCCTACTCTGCCTAATGGTTAATCCGGCCCTGTCGAAGATGATTCGAAGTTGGACAGTGTATCACAATAGAACAAAAAATAATCGTTGTTTTTCTTAAATTTTTACAGGAATGTCCAGACATCGCCCTAGACGCAGTCGTAGAAATGATTCACAAGCTCAACCCAAACCAAAGAGCAGAAGTTATTAGAACATTGGCACAGTTAGAACACAGTTCTGACTAGTTGGCAATTGTTTGTTTTTCATTTGTTTGTTCCACATAGCAAACAACACAGTTTTCATTAAAGCTTGTTTCCTCTCAGCTCGCAATTGCTCATGTATATTTGTTATTATTTTCCAGTTGAATGTTTCAATTGTTTTTTTCTTTTGTTTCAGTTCATACATATATTTGTACTGGAAAATTTTAATAATGCTTGTGTACCAAAAATACTTCATTCACATAGATTAGTCAGGTGTAAATACCATGATCCGTTTTTGGAACTATATCATAACCTCAACTTTTTTTTACACTTATTTATATTGATCGTGAAAGTATACATTTTTTGTTTGTATTTTGACAAACAGTTTAAAAATGATAATTATTTAAATTGGGGTTTTTTGATATGTATAGTTATTAAAAAGAAATTATAAAATTGTTTAAGAAAAAAAGAGTTAGTAGCAGTTTGTTACTGACTAGTCGGTGTGAATGAAACAATAGTTTTTAATGTGACAAAAGAGAACTAGAACTGAAAAGTGACTGGATTTTTGTACATAGAAAACTTTTATTTAATCGTAAGTCCGGGAACTGTAATAAAAAGTTATATATTTATATATATTTAAAAAAAGAAATGTTGTTATTGTTATTTCTTGTTTTTATGTTATATTTTTTTAAGTGTACAGGGCATTGTTATTAATTAGCTATGGGAAACCAATTCAAGGCTTTTATTTAAAACTTTCCTGGGTACTTTCCTGAACAAACTCCATTTGTTTTTTCCCTGCATGTTTTACATGAAATGTGAAACAAAATGAGCGTCGAAAAACAAAAGATACTATTAAATAGCATTTTTTATTATCAATAGAAAACAAGCCAAGCCAAGTGATCAAAACGTGATTAAAAGACTTCTTGTGTGTTTTTTACTTTATATTGCTGTATTTTTTCAGAAAGAACGTAGAATAATGTGTTTATACAGTTTTTCTGTAATAAATAAACATGAACATATGCATTTTTGGAAACATCTGTAACTTTCCAGTGGGTGTGTGGATTACTAAGTAGTCTATTTTTCGTCGCAAGGGAAATATTGTGTCACCTCTGTTAATAAATGAACATCGTTCGTCATATCCAGGTGTGCAAGCTTTCACGGCCGGAATTGTTCCAAGTCTTCATGGTTTCCGGGCTTGTAGGCCGTGGTCCGGTGGTATTTCTACCTGACGTTTCGTCTACAACTGCGGTAGACATTCTCAAAGGCGATGTGGCAGTGGTCGAAGTGGCCTTCTTGGCGGCGCACAGGTCAGTGAGTCGCCACATCGCCTTTGAGAATGTCTACCGCAGTTGTAGACGAAACGTCAGGTACAAATACCACCGGACCACGGCCTACAAGCCCGGAAACCATGAAGACTTGGATTGTTCGTCGTATCATTTACGACGCTATCGATGGGAAGGTTCTAGCAGTACTTTCTTTTTTCTTTGCAACTAAAAATGGACAACTGAGTCATTATAATTCAAGCATCCAAAAATAGACAAAATACTTTTTCTGCTTTGTGCTTTGGTCGTTATACTTTATACAGTAAATTTTTGTCAAATTTACTTTAAACAAAGTTTCAGCAAAAAATATCATTTTTTTGACAATATGAATAGACTAAAAAAGGAAATATATTTTATACAATAAGTCACAATTATGCAATTAACAATTTTTTTGCCACACTGTACCATGTATTTAAATAAGAAAATCTGTAACATATTTTTCATTTTCAATAGTAACTAAAATATAATTTTAACGAAATTAGACAAAATGTTTCGCTATAAATATTGTAAATATCCAAATTGAAAAATGTGTCCTTACATTATGTAAATTATTTTGTGAAATAAAATAATCAGTATAATAATACATAATATACTTTTTTGTAAATTACTGTCTTTATTTTTATACCATTTTTTTTAGATTACCAAGAATTTACTGTATAAAGATCAACGATGAATCGAATAAATGTGTAGGTACGGACAAAAGACGGTTCATCAAATTTGTTCGAATAGAAATTTTTGGAATGAATTATGAATTATAGACGCTCGACAACAAGGGTCATTAACGTCAGAAATTTTTGGAACTAGTCTTGTTCAAATGCATTCAAAAAGAGTATTTGTTGAGGCTATAAATAAACGGATGTATTTCATTTAATATTCATATGTTCTGTGACATTGAAAATTTATAGTAAATAAAGATTAAAATGCTATTTAATGAGGGCATTTCTGGTTGATAAATTAAATGTGCGTGTACTGATAAACAGACAGTAATAAAAGCGACAAACTGCGGTAGTATTTATCTCTTTGAATGTATGTATGACCAGGTGTAGACTTAAAGAGCGTAGACCCAAGGTAAAGACCTTAAACTGTCTGCTACTAGTAGAGAAATGAGCAAAGACAATCATCCCCAGTAAATAACTGCTTTGCGGATAAATAAACGCGAAGTAAAACGCGTGAAGTATGTCTGAAATCATTTCTTACATTCAATTAAAAATAGGTTAAGTTAAATATAGTGTCATCGTTTGCTAAAAAATCCAATTGATACGAAAAACCCACATTAAAGAGATAAGAAATTAAATAAAACGTTTAAATTGTTCGAAAAATTGCAATAAAATTATTATAGAAATGGTTCATTATTTGCCGTGCAACGCCAATTGACTCAAATCCAAGGCCAACTGAATACTAATAGCGTTATTTTTTATTATAAATGTGACGTCAGACTTGTTTAATGGATGTCGTGAAATTTCCAAAATACGGAATATCCGTATTTGATTGAGTGTATTGGATGTGAAATTTATTTTTTTATTGTATTTATATTGTGTTATTTTTGGATTTCGATATATTAAATGAACTGTGTGATATTTTTTAATATAGTGTTAAATATTGACATTTTAAATGCACGACTTTGTAAATTGGTGAGTAATATCAAATTTATAATTTAAGTATCGGTAATAAAATATTAATATTATGTCAAAATTAGCTGTAACACTCTATGCAAGGTGGTGTTGAAGACATTGTGTTGTTTTATTCTTGAAATCGAATACTTTTGCTAAATTTAAATTCCACAATAATCAAGGTTAGATAGCGTTTTACATATAATTGTATTGATTATTACAACCCTGGTCGATAATCTTCATATTTGGCCACAGGAATGCATTAAATATGCAAATATTGAGAATTTATTGCATATTTAATGTTGGTTGGTACATGTAAGTGGCTAATTTTATATTTAATCGGCTAAAAATGTGATAACTCTTAGTAAAATTTCAGCGAATTTTTTTTACATGGGTAAACCTACGCACAGTAATAGTCTGAAATCTTAAACTGAATTTTTGTATTAATTGATAGTAAATCAAATAATACAATATTGTTAATATAAACCTTGTCAATAAGTTCCGTGTTATAAGAATAAAATGAAAGTTATTCGTGTTGACTCAGGACTGGTCCACGGAAAGAGGCGTATCCACACGCATTTTTAAATTTACCGAAGGGGTGACAAATACGGAGATGCATAATAATTTTGTCACTCCGGTTTCAGTGTTGTCACTAACTAACTCCGGTAATTCAGTGTTCATTAACTCTAACAACCTCGACTATACGTGGGCCTGAAGTCTCAATTATTTTCCGTGAGAAATTTCGATTAAACAATGACTACCTATATTATTAATTAAAATTTATAGTCACTCGTGTGTTTATCATAATTAATAATTGTCTAAGCTACAATAATAGCAGGAAATCTGTCCCGTTTCGGTTAAGAATCTCGAGGGCTCAATAACTGATGTTTTTTCTATATAATTAATTTTGCTTTTCAAATATATTTAGCTATCAAAATTATAAACACTGATCGCAATTCACAAGTGCTTCGGGATATTTCCCGAAGTGGGTCATACCTAGACATCCTGATGGACAAGTGCGAATAGGACTCCCGCCTTGAGGGTTCCGTACCGTTGTAACAATTTGACAATTACTTTGTTGATGGACAATTGGCAAACTTAAAAAAAATTAAGTTGCCACGTAATAATTCCACATAGAATTAAAAACTAATTATTTTTTTATTTTTTCCTTTACTTGTGCTATGGAAACCTTTCGTGCTAAATTTCAAGATTCTAGGTCAACGGGAAGTACCCTATAGGTTTTGATGAGTGAGTCAGTATCAAAGTACGTGATTTTTCAAAGGCCGTTTCTTTTTATTGCGTTGAGTTAGAAACTTGTATTTTTTACAGGACTGTGGGATTGTCGACCTTAGTATTTGATATTAATTTCAAGTGTATATAGGGTTACAATACATAAGCGGAGGGATGCCTATCTAGGGTGCCTACTGCCTGGAAAAGTGCCTCTCTAAGGTGTGCCGTTAATTGATCCCAGCAATTTTATACCACGACAAGTGATCCCACGACAACTGATCCCAACGACAAATGATTCCAACGACGATTGATCCCACGACATTTGGTCCCAAAAAATTGTCTGTAAACTGATAGCGTCTGATAAGTATAATAAAGTTATTAAATTTTATTAATTTAATGAAATAATTTAATCGATTATTCCCTTTGTCGGGAAATTTGTTTGAATTAAATTTGTAGACGTTATGATATATTTGTAATTACATTGTTATTAGAATTCTAACTCGAGAATTCTAATAACAATGTAATTACAAATATATCAGTCTACAAATTTAATTCAAACAAATTTCCCTCGATTAAATTATTCCATTAAATTAATAAAATTTAATAACTTTATTACTTATCAGGCTCTGTTAGTTGATAGACAATTTTTTGGGATCAAATGTCGTGGGATCAATTGTCGTTGGGATCAAATGTCGTTGGGATCAGTTGTCGTGGTATAAAATTGCTGGGATCAAATGTCATGGAACCCCTGTCTACAATAAAAAAGCTGTTAGGTAATAAAATAATAAGTAAAAGATATGAATGGACGCGAAAATTTAAAATGCCTGTCTCTGACCAGCGCTGGCCGCACGCCTGTCTAGACCTTAAAATGCCCGTCAAATGCGGCAAACGCCTGTCAGATGGTAAGGTAACCCTAAGTGTATACCTCTTGACGATCCTGAGAAAAAGGATCTTGACGGACAGACAGACGGACAACAAAGTGATCCTATGAGGGTTCCGTTTTTGTCATGACCCTAAAAATGATTCCGTTCGAACTGAAAGGGTTAACGGATCGAGACGAAACAAAGGGCAGATCACTTCTAGGGGTTTTTACTACAAAACTGCAAGTTTAAATAAAATCGTATTAGTCGTCAAAACTAATGGAACTACATTTTTATTACCTATGTTTATATAGATGCGGTATTTTTATATCATTTTTTGTTTGTTCGAAAAAAACAACTTACAAAAGATATACCTATAGTAAATTCTACACGTGCGTCAGTCATTGCCATTGCAAGGTTGGCATTATTTACCGATTGCATTATCTCACGGTTATCTTTGTCAACTTTATTTTCCTTCCGTAAATTTATATTCATGGTTGTCGAAAGTTAAATGTTTTTGATTATTATTTTCTTTAATTAGGTATAAACATATTTTTATTTAGTTGTAATAGCAGTACAAAACTGTGACAATAGTCTCCGTAAAATATTTTGAAATTCTAACATTTAATTCATACCAGGCGCGAACTGGCAATATTTTTTCAGGGACGCTAACTTTTGTAGGGTCCCGGGAGAGAGACTTGAGTAATTTGTTGGAATTGGGAAGCCCGGACTCTAACTCTGGCGGCCCGGGACGCTCCGGCGCCCAGCGTCCATTGCCAGTCCGCGACTAATTTATACTAGTGATGTGCCGGATATCCGTATCCGCGGATATCCGAGGGAAAAGAAAGATCCGTATCCGTTAGTTTTTTGGCGGATCTTTTACCTTATCAATTTTCAATTCATAGATAAAATTTTATATATATAGGTGATTAGGTAATAATGAAAAACAGTTAAATTTCATTCAGATTATTTTTTATTTTTTAATATCGTGGTCAATAACTTTTTCCCATAACAGATAGTCTCTTTCCAAAGGTCGATGTGCAATATTTAGTATTTACCGCCGCGTACTCTAAGAAAGTTAAAACCGTATCCGTATTCGCGGATCTTGAGACCAAATATCCGTATTCAGATTTCAGATCCGTATCCGCGGATATACATTTTTAACGATCCGGCACATCACTAATTTATACTAATAAAATAGTAATGGGACGAAAACGGGCAAAAACTATATTAAGGACTTATTGTACTATACGATTTTAAGGATTCTAATTAGGAAGTGTTAGTGGGGCAAATAAGTAAACTGTTCATCACGCTGCACTGAATTCAGCATCCTTTCCTTAGACAAGTCAGTGAGGTCGGGACCATCCTAACTTCCTAATTAGGAAACTAACCTTCCTGAATGTATTTATACTATCCTGAATTTTGATTCTAAATCACTATTCACTAAGGATGGATGGCTTAAAAACGTGAAGTAAATGGTAAATAGTTAGCTGTTAACAGAATAATATGCTAAAGAGTAAAAACAAGAGGTGTTGACTTAGCTAACTGATGTGTTTATGGAAAAAATATAAAAATGACAGTTTGCTGAACTATCGTTGTGTGCTTTTAAAGACCACCAACAGCTAAGGTTATTTGGGTCTAGCACCAATTCATATTTTCAATTCATTATTTTTTTTAATAATAAATTGAAAATCCAATTGAAACTTTTACCAGCTCTCGGGCTAGAACCCGAGAACTGGGGACTTATAGCAGAGGTTGCTGAACTATCGATATTAGATATAGATATTGTAGATTATAGACGCTGGACAATTAGACGGTATTCAATATTGCAAAATCTAATTTTTAAAGATAAGATTGTAACATTTCAGAAGTTGAAGTATATACAAGATACAACAGATTTTGTATCTTATCCTTTAATTAAGTAGGTATTAAATTAATCGTATCTATCTACGATAAGAAAATTCATTGGAAAGATAATAGATAATATTATGGTTATTTCTTGCGATATTTTTAAAAATTGAAGTGCTTC
The DNA here is from genome assembly GCA_039654895.1 of Mongoloraphidia duomilia. Classification (NCBI taxonomy): domain Eukaryota; kingdom Metazoa; phylum Arthropoda; class Insecta; order Raphidioptera; family Raphidiidae; genus Mongoloraphidia; species Mongoloraphidia duomilia. The sequence goes on from CM077521.1 coordinate 7,053,317, forward strand.
ATAGAATCAATGCATTAATAAAATCATTACGCGAACAAATGCTAGGGAATACAATCGAAGGACAAACGGAAGTAGACGTTACAGTTGAGATCCACAGGTGTGGCAGAAATAACAATTGACATACGTAGATAAATTATTTTTCGAACGCCAACTAAGTTCGTAAGTTTGTGGTGAAGTTGTTGACCAAATCAACCATAAATTCAAAGAAAGGTACGTCAGTATTAAGGATAATAAATACGTGATAAAAATGTCAAGTACGACAATAATCTACATATTATAAATTGAAGTCCCCCGCCGTGTCTGTCTGTCTGTCTGTCTGTCTGTCTGTATGTATGTCCGCGCTAATCTCAGAAACTATTGTAGGATTTTCATTCGGTTTTCACCAATAGACAGATTGATTCACGAGGAAGGTTTAGGTATATAATTTATGTATATTTTGTGCAAATTAGCTAATGTTATGATACATATTTATCGAATAAGTCGGAAAAAATCGTGCCTCCTGAGAGCTTCCATGGCGTGCGCTGCGTAAATCGATAAAGTTTTATAAAAATAATGTTCCTACTAATATAAACACCAAGCCCGACTTCACTTCGCAGCGGGGAAAATTTCTCGCCGGGAGGACGAATAATAAATCATAAATTCTTATCTCAGGAACTACTGAACCGATTCTAAAAATTCTTTCACTAATAGAAAGCTACACTATCCCTGAGAGATATAGGTTATATTTTATTTTGATAAATTTCTTTCGCGGGGGTGGGGGATAATTCCTGTGGGATAATAACAAAACTTAACTTTGAAATTCTTTTGCATTTAAGCTTATCGGCGGAATCCTACTAATATTATTAACACCACCAGCCCGACTTCGCTTCGCGGGGGGAGGGGGTAATAAATCATAAATTCTTAGCACCGGGCGAAGCCGGAATATTTCTGTCAAAACTGACCTTTACGCGAGTAAAGACAAGTAATGAAGAAAAGTGTTCGATCAATTTCGAGGCAGCAATTCAGCACAGATTTTAGTAAATTGAACCGTTTTGAACAAATCGTACTTAATAGTTTCCCTTTATACTTTTTTTTATTTTTGCGTCATGCGCTCTGAACAAGAAAGTGAAACTTATATATGTTCCAGAATAATCGGCGTTGTCTAATTAGGTATTTAAGTTTAAAAAAAATTATTATTTTTTTAATTTTTTCTAATAATTTAACATAAATAATATTGAAAATCGAAAAGAAAAATTTTTTTAAAGCTATAGATAAATAACTAAAAATTAATTAAAATGTATAAAATTTAAAAAATATCACGTGACTTCAAAACGCGCCAGGAATGTTTGTGACGTCGTTATGTTAAAATGTGTCTGCATTTGTTGATATTTGTGTATATGTATTACACATACTATCAAAAATAATAAATTTTTAACTTGGTAACCATGGATACAAAGACCATAGATAACATAATGACGTCACACGCGTTCGGATTCTTTCGGCGCGTTATCGGAACTGAATTTAAAAATTAATTTTTATTTAAATATAACTTTTTAATTAGTAAGTAAAAAAATTAAATAAAAACAGTTTTGCTATAAAACTTGATGTGGTCCTTCCATTTAAGTAAAAAAAAAAAATCGTTTAAAAACCCAATTGGTAATAACAAAAAACGTCCAACACATTCTCAGCCTTTGTCAATTAAATGACATATGTGCGTGTGTGTGCGTTTCGGACGAGAATCCTATTATGCTATTTCTTTACTTTTAACGCTAATGACCTAAGTTGTCGAGCGTCTATAATCTACAGTCGATATTTTTTCAATCGCTGTGTAAACAACAAAATCACGTCGATATCTGTATTCTTCTATGAATTGTTATCTTCACAAACCACTTAGTGTATTTTTTGGTTATCTTATCCGTGCATTGAGCTGTTACACGATCACGTCGTGAAAGTTTTTCGTTTGTCCTGTGTACATAACACTAAAGTCTAACGTTATGCAATAAGAAAAAATATCGAAGTAGATTTTCTGTTTTAATTATCGTTTGTCAGCAAATTTCTGTCAGCGACGGGATGTGTAGGTATTTCAAACTTGTAAATGTGTAGATTGGATATCATGATAATTTAAATTGTTGTGTGGCACAGATAGAGATAAATTGTTTTGTTTCAGGGATCTTAAATGTCTGCCATCGGTTGCGTAGCAACTTCTGACGCAATTAATTCATACTCATCGTCAAAGTTACGTCGTAACATCGCGTCGACAATGCCTGTGGTTTCGCCGCGACGGTTCTCCTCAGGGACAAGCACCAGCTCTACTTCTTTAACGGGATCGTACAGACCGACATTGACCAGCTCGACTTCTTTTGACAGACCCTATTACAGTTCTGCGACCAGCTCTTACATAACTTCGCGCAGTAGCTCGCGAAGAATTACAGACTTTAGCGACAAACGTTTCGCTGACAAGACCAGTAGCTATTCACGACACTCTAGTTTTTCCGAGGACAGTGGCATTTCGACCACTTCCCGGTATACGAACAGGAGCGATAAGTCGGAGAGTAGGGAATCTTCAGTGCGTCGCGATGGATCAATCAATCGCAACGATTCCCATTCTCTGGGACTTCGTAACGATAGGTCGCGAGAAAGTAGCATTGCCGGCAGACGTCTTTCATCGACAATATCTATTGCCAATTCCGTCGACGACATGAGAAAGAAATACTCGCCGTCGAATTATGTTCCGAACGTGCGCAAACCCGAAAGCAAAGCCGACTTCGGCAGATCGAAATCAATTAGCAATGACATTGGACGGCCGCCGATTGAAACAAAAGGCCTGCACGAAGCTCGATCGTCGATTAATCGTAAAAATAAGGTAACAAAATCAACAGAACTGTTTGTTAACGGTGTGAGTGTGCCTAATACTAACACTTTAAATGCCGCCCGCAAAATCGACGGCTCCAGCATCGAAAAGTATCCAAAAACGTCGGCCGCCGACAATTGCGTAGCAAACGCGACGATTGTTGAAGGCGAGTCGACTTGGTCGAAAATCGAGTTGGACGATGACAACGGAAACATTCCGTTGTCTGTTTCCGAGATACGGAAAAAGTTTGACACGTCGTCTGGACACACGACCATTCCAAATTATATTAAAAATTCGTCCGTTAGTAAATATGATGTGTCGCAAGTGCATAAAACAAACGATTTGAGTGTTTCGTGTCAAAATTTAAAATTGTCAAATCAAAGTGTGGATCAACAAAACAATGGGAATAATGTCAGGTGGACATTTCTGTCAAATTCCGATAAATGTTCGCCTGACGTTGATAATAAACTGTCGGGAAATACGGATTTGTCTTCTTTAAGTAAGGATGATAAATGTAACATTATAAAAATTGACGTCCAGCAAAATCTGCCGTCAACATCAAAATTACCATCAAACCATACTTCAAATTTTGCATCGTACATTCCGGTTTCAAATTTTGAAAATAAATCTCGTGATGATAAAGAAACGTGTACTGAAATTGATTTGGCCATAGACGAAATTGACTCATCCGCGCCTGAAAATACGGGTTCAGAAAATACGAAAACTTCTACACGGGAATTTTCCGCCACTGACATATCCATATCAGTAGGAGATTTGGATATGTCTCGAGATTATAACAGTAGGAAACAAGGCAGTAGCAGAGGAATAATACCTCCTAATGCTCCATCTCGATATAACCACAGTACATCGTCTATAATAAGTGTGAGTATTTTTAGCATTTTTATATCAACCTTAAATTTTTGTTTCCAAATAGCCATATCTGAACATTTTCACTATTTTATTAATGAAAATATTGTTCGTAAAATCATGACTCAAGTTTTTTCTGTTGGCAATACGTATTTAGTTTTGTACTGAAGTCGGAGCCTTCAAAAACTGTTTTAGGACCCATGAAATAAGAACTGCCCAAAAGATAAAACATTTATTTTGAGGTTACATAATTAATTCTGTAGTTATTTTGGATTTATTGTTTCAATTTGGCTGTGTTAACGGCTTTTAATTAGTCCGAACCCGAGCGAATCGGTTTCTATTCTAAAACAATAATGGATATTCTTTCTAAACGGTTTTTGCGCAAATGTTGACATTTACTTTTTCCCATAACCTGAAAATTATTCATTATTTATTATTTTAATGTTAAATTCATTTATAGAATGGATTTTGTACGTATTTTGGGTACTACTATTATCTGCAATGTTATACGGTTTTATAACTGGAATATTTAGCAATAATTATGAGATTAAATATTCAAAAAATAAAAAATATGAAGTGCCCGCGTCATACTTTATAACAATTGAAATGGTATGTTGCTATATTTACTTCAGAAACTGACATATTATCAGCGTTTATAATAATTTGTGCGTTTTGTGAAACTAACGTTTTAATAATTAATAACTCGTGCTTGTGCTATTTGAACAAGTGTTTTTAATTTGTGTTCTTCTTATTAAATAATATTAACTTTAATTTTGACATATTTTGTTATGTCTGCATCTCATTTTGTCATTTTGAGATATCTTTCGCCTGACATTATTGAATTAACAGTGCCACCAAGGTGGAATGTTACACTTGAAGAATTTAATTCCGTTAATGTAATTGTTACATTTTATTTTGAATCGCATGTAATAGTAAAATGAATTCTGAATGAATAGGTATTTCTAGTTAAAATGATATATTATTGTAAAGCCGTACTTATTGCATAATATCTTACATCTTTTTTGTCAAATTCTTACGTGTAAATGAGAAGTAGGTGCTGCTTCAAAACAATCAGTAATGAAAGAAATCGTATTTAATGTTTTCTTTATTTCCTTTTTAATAAAAATGTAAGGTCCTAATTCGTTTTTTAGTTTTAAAATTTTGTTTATTTTTTATTTATTTTTTTTTTATTTTCCTGCTTACTGAAAAGTGAAAACTTTTGTTTGTTTTGGTAACATTCTATTGTTTTTTTAGTAATGATAACGAGATAATTTTGTATGGCGTAAAAAAAATCTAAACTCATCTGAGCAAGTTTTTTATGTCCAGTACAATATAGAATTTTTGAGTACTTAGATACCTAATTTTTAAATTTTTATTTCCACATTTTTTAATAATCGAAATTTCGAGCTAGAAAGATATGCAGTTTTCAGTATTCATTCACAATTTGAGTACTTATTTTTGTTGAAAAAGCGATATTAGATAATTTTAACTACTTACATCATCGATCCGATTTTACATTCAACACTGTTTTATAGGATATCTCGACATCGCCGCGCTCCAATCGTTCCAGTCTTGGCGGCGGCTCGCCGACACCGCAGAATGCAATCGGCACAATCAGGGAAAGTAGCGTCGGCCAACGGGCCTCGAACTCGCTCGAGCGTGATAAGTCGCGCGAGAGGAGCTACGAACGCAGTTACGGTAACGGTTCCGTCAAGTCTCAAGGTCTCAACGGCCTCAGGAATATCGGAAACACTTGTTTCATGAATTCCGTAATCCAGTGTTTGTCAAATACTCGCTATTTGTTGGAATATTTGAAGAACGACGGTTATTTGAACGACATAAATACAACTACCTCCGGTATGAAAGGTGCTCTCGTGAAAGGTATGTTGATTAACATAATAATGCGGTCTAAATTTGCAGTGGAGAAACGAACCGGTGTTGTAGGCTAGCGTCACGTTATTGGTTCATTTCTTCACTGCACAAACAGCTGCAGTTTAAAGTACGATAACAGTTATTTCATGGTTTTTTAATATACCATTATTTTATTTTTTGCCATACCCACTACAAAATAGCTACTTTCCATACAATATGTATACCAGCCTGTATTGGGTTATTTAACAGACAAGCGTGCCGAAAGTGTTTTCATAACATAAATAGTGCGGTAAGTAAATGGTTGCCATAGTAACTTATGTTTATTCGCTCTATCTGCCTGCTATTATATTATACTCACGGCCTGCTGTAAATGTAAAGATGGCGACGCAAACGAACTTTCAAAATTTTTTGAAAATACTGGAAATGAAGTCAAAAGTAGATATTTTGTATTGGGTTTGGTAAAAATACCATATATACCTCGTACGTAATGGTATTATGACTCATGTGACTGTAAAAACTCGTTATCCCGTTTTCTGATAATGCTTTCTGCAACCCGGCATTAAGCGGCTAGATATTTTGTGTGTTTCAACGACTCGACCGTTCTCAAGCGTACGTGATGTTACGGCTTACATGTTTTACAGTGAACGGCAACCATCACCCCATCTGGACTAATTATGTGCATTTATAGTAATTATTGTTGACAATGTGCTATCAGTTTCTGCTTCATTGCATTTTAAACTTGAAGGGACCCGTTCCAACGTTACTGTTCACATTGTCCGATTTACCGTATGCAAAAAAAAATTAAAATAACTTGTTTTTGAATACAAAACCATACAGTAGTATTTTTTTCGATGCTGCACTATCATCTGTCTGACTTGCAGTAAAGAAATATTTTTAACATCTCTTCTAGTATTAGTTAGAAAAAAACAATATTTATCACAAACTGTAAGATGGCGTACTTAGTACGTTACATATAGTGCACATGCGCCATGTAGATTGCCATTTGTTTCTAATCTATATCTATTAAATTGAGGTTAATATCAGTAAAATATAACTTTGACGAATCTTCATAGTGTGCATGTCGGGTTTATCGTACATTTAACATGCTGTTTTGTTAATCGCTGTTAAATTTTTACACATAAAACATACGAAGTAACCATAGAAATAACAGCGAATTAACATAACAGAGTGATAAAAATGTACGATAAACCCGACATGAGTGTGATTTACCTTTCGACAGAGTCGACAACGGCAATCGGAGAGCTGCCCGAGAAATATGAGTTGACCGTAGAATAATTCTGTATCGTGCAAGCAGTGTAAATACATCTGTTACTATTTTACATTTGAATTACGTTATTTTGTGCATGCAAATGAAAAAAAAAAGTAACAACAAAACAAATTCTTGTGTGAATTATCATATTTTTTTAAAATTATAAATTTCAAACGAAGTATGTGATCTCAAAGTATTTTGGCGAGCTCTTCGTCTATCGGCCCGTATTTATTGAGTTTAAATAAATATGAATAATAAATCATAAATTGATTCCAAGTCTTCATGGTTTCCGGGCTTGTAGGCCGTAGTCCGGTAGTATTTCTACCTTCTTGGCCACATCGCCTTTGAGAATGTCTACCGCAGTTGTAGACGAAACGTCAGGTAGAAATACCACCGGACCACGGCCTACAAGCCCGGAAACCATGAAGACTTGGAACAATGCCGGCCGTGAAAGCTTGCACACTTGCATAAATTGATTGTTGCAAAATTGACTGATATATGATATCGGACCGTTCAGTATTTATAAAAGCGTAAAAAACGAATAGAAAATGTTTGTCCGATTTTAAAACCAGCATTTTCGTCGAAATGACCGTTGCTGTTTTGTTTCAGCGTTTTCAACTGTTATTCAAGAATTGTGGTCAGCGGATTCTGACAAAATCGTCAATACAACTGCGTTCAAATCTCAGGTACAACGCTTCGCTGCAAGATTTATGGGCTATGCTCAACAAGATGCACAGGTTCGTAGTATTTTTTTTTATCGAATGGGTAACTCGATTGTCTTATTTTTCGCTGCGATAAAAATATGCGACATCGCCGATCGCATTTCTTGAGATTACCACTCAGCAGTTTATGATAAGATTCTCGAGGACAGTGTGGTGTAACGGTTAGCATAGCGGCCTTAGGATCACACTGTCGTGGGTTCGAATCCCATCTCCGCTCATGGATGTTTTGTGATGTCATTTAGATTTAAGTGATTTGTTATTTAATGTAATTAAGACGCTAATAACCTAAGTTATCGACGCGTCTATAATCCACAATAAATAATTATATAAAGATAAGACTCTCGTTGTCTTCGGGCAACTTCTTATACGGGTGTCTCAAGCGATAGTTGAGTGAGGCTTAATGATTTATCTCGTTATTGACAATTAGACCGAGAGCTAGTGACAATTTTTTGGTGTTATTTATTCAAGGTCTTATTTTTGTGAAGATGTTGAGGGAGGCATATTAAAGTGCCCTGAGTAAGGGATTTTGCTAGATAGCTGTATGGGAGGGATGCAGACCGCCCCCAACATGTAACAAAAAAAATGGTCACAATTATTATTGCTTCAAGGCTGAAATTGTTTGTATAGCTTGTCGGTGACCCAATAATGCCATTATAATATTTGCAGATCGATTGGTCGATATTAAAGGGATAGCAGATCACCCTAAACGTGTCATGTACCCGACGAAATTTATATTATTAGTTCAAGGTTCAAATTTTAGTATGTTGTTACGGCGACTGTTTTAAGCATATATTTCAATTTGCAGAACAAAATGTCGGTATTAACCCCCTCTCTTAGAGGGAAACTTGCTCGCCTAGGTGTTTGTATCGTTCGGCAAGGGGGTTAATACCGACATTTTGTTCTGCAAATTGAAATATATGCTTAAAACAGTGAAGTATGGAAGCACGTGGTCAGTTGTGATATCTTTTAATTGTGATGAAAAACAAACAGCTCGATTATTATTGTAAATTGCACACTGAAGAGCTTGTATAGGTCAAGTCACGGTCCGGTCACGGTCTGTTCACATTATACGGTCAAAAGTGTTCCACAACATTTTTAAAAATTATGTCGTGTAAACACAAATCGAAATACTTCCCAATATCAGTTTTAAAACAAATATAAGTATAATTATTCAATACAGTTTAATGAAGTTTTTCATAAATTTTGTAAGTCCGGCATTGTCGGGCCGATTTAATAACATTTTAATCTCTACTAAAGGGTTAAATTTCAATTTTGAAACGATTTCTATAATTTTTTTTTGTTTTTATTGCTTAACAGTGTGATCACAGTCAGATCAAAATATTGTTGGGAATAAATACCGCAGTCACTTGACCAAGCGTGATTTTACTGTGCCTTATTGTGAACAGTGTATACAAAATGCATGTAATCAATTTATGCGATCAGACCGTGACCATACCTTGATCAGACTGCGTAAATTATAGACGTTCGACAACAGAGGTCATTAACGAATCAGACTGTGACTTGACCTATAGTGTGAATTAAGCTTTAAGTGAATATTTGAATGTACGATGTAATTTTTTTGTTCCAGGAATTTTTAAGATACTTATTAGAAGGCTTGCACGAAGATGTGAATCGCGTTACAGTGAAACCTACACCGATTATTACTGAAATCGATGAGAAATTAAGGTACGGGCACCGAACTTTTCGTTAACAATTCACCGCGATGGCAGTGATATAAATTAATTTTGATGTCGTTATCGTATCATCTTTATTTTCAGCGATTCACAGAAAGCTACAGAAGCGTGGAGCCGCTACTTGCGAATGGACGATTCGGCTATCGTGGACGTGTTTGTTGGGCAGTTGAAATCGACGCTGAAATGCACCGTGTGCGGCCATTGCAGCGTTACATTTGATCCGTTTTGGGATTTGAGTTTGCCATTGGCGTCTTCCTCACTCACCCAGTGCCTCGAACATTTCACTCGTGAAGAGACACTCGACGGACATGAAAAACCCGTAAGTCGATTTTTAAAATTCAATTTCTGTTCCGATGTTTTTTTAATACAGGAGGAGAAATCCTCATAGACACCTCGAGATGCTCGTAATATTCTTACCGGCTAACCCTTCCTCTTCTCTCCACTCTTCCTCGGAAAGGGCTTGAGAATAGCCGAGCGTGTAGCAATGCTGTTGTTTACATGGCGTTGCTATGATTCCTGTATTACAAGTCCCCAGTTCCCGGGTTCTAGCCCGAGAGCTGGTAAAAGTGTCAATTGGATTTTCAATTTATTATTAAAAAAAAATATTGAATTGAAAATATGATTTGGTGCTAGGCTCAAATAACCTTAGCTGTTGGTGGTCTTTAAAACACAAATTCTTCCTCGGAAACCACGGAGTTTTACTTCAAGGAGGAACTGTCTTTGTCTGCCCCACTCGTCTTTTTCTTTTGCTTTCATTAGATTTCCTGTTTAATTTACATTTTTGTATTTCTTTAATTTATTTTATAATGTTGCATCCTTAACCAATTTTTTAAATACACGGTAAATAATTACGATTTTTGTTAATTTTTATTTCCTACCTTCTGACGAACGACATTTTGTTTCCTTAATATTCGTTTGTGTTACTTAAGAATACCTACCTATCGGTACATAACCTCAACTGTCAATTACCGTAGAATAAATACTATTATGTTCTGTTTGATTACGTAAGACCTTTTGTATTTATGTATCCATTGTTATTTTTGAATGCGTTAGCAAACTATACGTAATAACTGTTAGTACAAAAATCTGCTAGACAGCAGACCTTATATTGAACATATTTTGTCCATTTGGAGGGAGGTCTACCAGGTATGCAAAAAAAAAATTGGAATTTGAGTTATGCAAATTTTTTGAGGGTACGATTTTGAGCCGCATACTACTTTTTAAAAGCCGGATTTGGTAAAAAGTGTAGCATTCAAAAATCAAACACGATACAGCGATGAAAAATAAACATCACCTTTTTTTTATACTCTGTAATGATTGTGGGATTTTCGTGCGATTCATTTTAAATTTTGTGTGATTATTATGAAGTATTAGAAATACCTTGTATTTTTTGATGTCCGTCTTGTGACTTCCTGTGTTTTAACACGACGCGTTTCACCAACGAGTTGCTATCTTCAGGTGTGGTTAAATTTTTTTAAAATTTACACATTGAGTATCCATAACACGTTATAAATTATGTATTGGATTGTGGAGTACTGATTTAAATTTCGAAATTTTATGATTTATATAGTAGGTAGATGAAATGGACGTGTGAGTGTGTGTGTATTTAGGTAGACGATTAATGAGTATTGGGTGTTTGTGTGTTGTTAATTATTGTGCCTTATATTATGTTCGATTTTAACGTTAGTTTGTCATTAAGAATGTTTCCGGACTTTGAACTGTAAGATTTAAATATTACGATAGTAGCTCGTACCAAAACAATTGCAATGCTTATGCGTACATCGTTTACAACAAATAAAGACATTAGGGCTATTCGGAATCGAATAATTCTCATTAATGCATTTTTTTTCTTGCAGACATGTGCCAAGTGTCAACAGCATCGGAAATGCACAAAATCATTCTCCATCCAAAAGTTTCCAAAAATATTGGTTTTACGTATCCTTTTTTTATTGAATATTACAAGAGACGCTAATGACCTTAGTTGTTGATCGTCTACAATCTACAATAATACAATCTAATATTACAAATTCAAACTAACAACACTGGATTTACCTAATTCGACGCTGTCACGTAGTAGGTTTTTTGTTTGTCTGTTTGTTTGTTAACTTCCCATTGGAAGTTATTGTAATGGGTCTGAAAATCGAAATCAAAATGTATTAGAAATTTTTATGTTTCAAAGTCACCACACTATTTTTAGAAAGATGTCTGTGTGTGTGTGTGTACGTATGTACGTACATGTCCATTTCTTTCTAAGACGAAATCTTGAGAATGAAAAATGATATCGACTACGTTAGGATGCCAATTGACGCGTATTAACGTAAATATGATTTGAAAGATTTTTTCAAAATCGGTTCAGCCGTTCTTTTTTCTTAACCAAATAGACTCCAAAAAAGTAGATTTTACTCAATATCTCGCGAATAAAAAATTATATCGACTTCATAAGGGTGTCAATCGAGGCGTGTTAACGTCATTTTGATCCGACATAAATTTTATAAAAATCGGTTCAGCCGTGTTTTTTTTTAATTATTGTTAAAAATAAATAATAATTATGTTTTAATGATTAAAATGATTACTTTTCTGTGTAATATCTAATTTAATTATGATATTTATCAAACTGGGAAGTTCGTCGTGTGGACCTCAAGGGTCGCACTTTAGTCCTAATAAACGACCCACCTCACGGCTTGTTTTTTTTTTAACTAAACACTATAAGTATCTTTTGTTACGAATGAATACACGGGATTGGGAACCACATTTTTAAGTAGACAGCAGCTTCGAAGGAAAAATTTTGATTTTTTTTTCAGACATATTCTATTTATCATGGTTTTGTGTGGCTTACATATTTTATGTCTGTATACTTTCTAGAGAACATTCAGAAATATATCGCAAAGATATGAACTCTTCGAAATAAAAAAAAGTATAGGGCATTTGTTTTTCGAATGTTTTTCCTTAACGATTGTATAGATTTAAAACGTTTTTCACCGATGGAGCGGTTCAGAGGAAAGTTGAGTACCTTAGTAGATTTCCCACTGCACGGTCTTGACCTAAGCGCTTTTGCAGCCAACAAGAATGCCGGAGGCTGCGTTTACAACCTGTACGCCGTATCGAACCATAGCGGGACAACGTATAGCGGCCATTACACAGCGTACTGCAAGCACCCGTATTCAAACGAATGGCACGAATACAATGACTCAAGGTATGTAACGAATTTTCATTCTATAATCACGGTAAATTTTTAATTACAGTGTATTCTGGCGGCGCGCATACCAGAGCAAGACGCAGCGGGCAACAAACTATAAGTCATATTATTGTCAATACGTATTTTACATTCATTTATAACGCAACTCGTACACCGACGCAACGTGATATCGTTATCGCCTGTGTAGAACAATTTGTGTTGCTAGCGACGCGTCGTGCGCGTTGAAATACAATATGTTGCCTATACAGATTGTATCAAATTAAACCTGTGCATAGGGCATTCTGTGTGTAAGACAGAGATTGATACATAAAGCAATAAGAAAGAATGAGATAAATGATCGCTAATAGGAAGTTACTGTGGTTACTGTAAATAAATAATACCGAACAACCTGATAGCGTCATCGTTGTTTTCTAAAGTAAAAATAGTCACTACTGAAATTATTGATAAAATGGCAATTTATACTGTTTGGGAAAAAATCCAAATAATTAAATGATTTTATGGTGATAATTCAATCGCCTACATAATAAAATTATTTGTAGCTGCCTTTCAAAATTTCTAATGCCCATCAGTCCGTTGATCATCAAATGTTAGCCAATGTGAGGGGAAATGTTTGTAATCGATTAGGATATTGTTTGGCAGAACGTGGAGGACTTTTCGAACACTTAATAAATTAATTAATAAAATAATTGTTAAAACTTTTGTACCAGATATAAATAATATTACGAATTAATATTGTGGTTAATTACTTGCTTTAGTTGGTAAACTGGTAAAAGATTTACATTTTTACAGCATAGAAGGAGCGGAAAAACAAAGATGACGCTATTAGGTTGTATAAATATTATTTATTTACAGTGACTACAGTAACTTGCTATTAGCGATTATTTATCTCATTCTTACTTAATACTTTATATATCGATCTCTGTCTTACACACAGAATGGCCTATGCACAGCTTTAATTTGATACAATCTGTATAGTTTAGCAATATTTAATAAAAGACTATTTTTGAGTAGTTTTTTTTTATTATTTTGAACATGACGGACGATCCAGCATTCAATATTAAATTTGTGGAACTTGTGGAAAAGTATCTGGACTCATCCGATAACAGTTCTGAAAGTGGGTTGGATGAGCCTTTAATTCTTCGGCACATATACTTGCTCCATGATTCTTGAGCACTTGAAATGATGGATGAATCCAATATCGTCTTCGTTTCCTACTTCTTCGCTTTAAATACTGCCACAACATTATTACCACTTCGTCCTCATCAGACGACAACATTTTGAACTAGTGATATTTTTATTATTTTGGTGTGCGAGATCAGCTTAAAATATATTGCGTGTTGCTTTAATTGTTGGTTGCCCATTGCTATTGCTCCGGTGTGCGAGCTTACTTAAAGTTACCTGCTGTATAGTTGTCCCTTTTTCTTACATAACGCACCAACAAATCGGGCGCTCTTTCACAGCACTGTCGAATTTAATTGAAAATATTTCTCGGACGCGTTGCTGTTTTAGTTAAAATACTAGCTGTACCCGCGGCTCCGCTCACGTGCATTTCGAACCGCTGCTATTATTTTTGATATCAATATCAGAATTTATAACATTTCCCATGAACAACAACACCTGTAAAATACGTAACGACCAAATACAGTGTAACCTTAATATAACGAGCCTCAATATAACGATTTCCTCGATTTAACAAATTTTTCGAAATCCCCTAGAACTGCCTGTAAGAGCTAATGCAAAATATACCTTTACGTTACGAATACATTTGTCAAAAACCTCTTTATAACGAATTTTCAATCGTTGCAAAATATAAATAGAAAGTATTATTTACCTCTATTTTGTCCACTTATAACCTTTACATAACGTATCCTATCAATTATTCACACTCAATTCCACAATAATTCATGTCTCGACAGGTTCAGACACATTAAATTCTTCGTAAGACAATCGTTTGATGCAAAGTAATGTAACTGCTGTTTGTCATTGTTAGTTTTAAAGTTACAATGGCTGAGAAACCTTGTTAAAATGAATCGTAGTCCAACCTAACCTCTATATAATAAACCTTATTGTAACAAATTACTTGGTATAACGAATATTTTCTAATTCCCTTCAGTTTTGTAATATTGAGGTCGCACTGTGACACTAAAAGCGTATGTTCAAATTTAACACAAAACAGTCTTTTTACAACGTCAAAAACTGTTAGAAAACAATTACAAAAACTTATTAATTTAATAATTCAACACCAGTTAACGCTTTTTAAACAGATTATTAGTAAAATAATTATTATGCACAACAATTTTGACAGTTCGCATACTACCTACAGATCGCCTGTTTTCTCGAAAAAACGATGTTACCAAACTAACTTCCAGTGACACAGTTCAATTCTGTTACAGAGTGTCCTCTATATCACCGAGAAGCGTAATATCGAGCGAAGCATACCTCTTGTTCTATGAACTGTCCGGCCAAAGTTCGCATCTTTAAAATTAATGATTTTAGATGATTTTCAATTAAAAATATATATATAAAGCTATTATTATTACAGAGAACAAATCGATACCGCCATGTTTTAATTTTCGATAGCCTAAATAAAATTGGTTTAGGTTTAACGATGACACTATATTTTTTCTGAGATTTGTAAATGATATATACATATATATTTTTCTTTATTTTATAAAAACGCATAACAATTCAATTATTTTGTATTATTTTTGTTATTTATTTTAAATTATTTATTGTTTTAGTTGCTGTTGATTTCAAATAATTGTTATTTTAATGTTTTAGTGAAACACTTTTTACATTAAGAAATTGAAGGGCTGTCAAATTTTAAAATTTCTATTCTGTCAAAATCTTTTATTTGTTCAATATGTAAAAATGCTTAAAAATTGATTGTTTATTAACCAATTGTTATTGTATTTTGATGCTTTCTTCGAATGTGTTTAAATTCGTTTGTTGGGAGGATAAACAAGTGTTGAAAAAAAAGACATGTATATATATTTTTTTAAAACGTTTATCCTCCAATATTCTCCCAATAATTATTTTGACAAATACTTTTTGTATTATTATTATTCTTTAAAAAATATTTTCGTTGTAACAAAAAAATGTAGAATTTCTGCACAAAATATTGTTGGATGCATTATTTATTAAATTATGTAAATAGTTTAGCTGTGTAAATTAAACTTCTGTACGCAATTTGAAACAGATTAATAAATTAATAGTTCTTTCAAAATTAAAACAACAGTCTGAGGATATTTATTATTTAATTGTATTGACAAGATGACACAAGTTCGTCGTTGGACAGCTTTCGACGGGATTTCTTATGTTTTGTCCGACATCTTGTCTAGACATTTTAAGGGTGGTGGGCGTACACCAATTATGCAAAACTGCTTTAGTCAAAAACTTTTAGTATAATGCGAAAACATTTTGCCGGATTCTGAATGAATTGTGGATTATATACGCTCGACAATAGAGGTCATTAGCGACCTGATTCTGCATAAAAGCCTGTTTGTTTAATGCATAATTGCATAAACGTGTTTCATCATCCAACAAAATGTATAAAACTGCTTTATACATTTTGCTGTACTGTTGTGCGATTTAGGGCTTAAGAATAGCCGAGCGTGTAGCAATGCTATTGATTACACGGCGTTGCTATGGTTCTTCTATTACAAGTCCCCAGTTCCCGGGTTCTAGCCTGAGAGCTGGTAAAAGTGTCGATTGGATTTTCAATTTATTATTTAAAAAAAAAAATGAATTGAAAATATGAATTGGTGCTAGGCCCAAATAACCTTAGCTGTTGGTGGTCTTTAAAAACACAATTTTTTTAATTTCGATAGGTCCATTTAACTCGTTGACTGCCACGCCACTTTCCTGAAAACCGCTCCCGGACGCCACGGTGCGATAATGCATTTTTTGCATATTTAGACTTGTTTCCGCACTGTATTAAAACAAATAAAAAAAATTTATTTTCTAACGCCACCGTGTCCCACGCCACAGGCGCCCAACGCCCAATATTTCAATGCAAATGCCGTGAAATAACTCGCGATGAGCGCCGCAAAATAGTTGACCAAGACCGAGGTAGCTCATGGTGAGCGTCTATCAACAGATAACTCGTTGTTGGTGGCAGTCAACATGTTTAAAACATAAGAAAAGCGTGTTTAAACGCAATTATCCAAAAACGTTTTTGCTTAAATGGTGTGCACCCAGCCTTACAGTAAACAAAATGGCTTTATTTTTTTCTTATTGGTAAGTAGGACGCCACCGTTATGAGCCATTTTCCTGAGAGTAGTTTATTCAAATATACACGAGAGGCAGCACTTGTGGTAGGTACAAACATTATTTATTCCCCATTAATGTCGTATAATTTTAGTGGTATAACTTAATTAATATCTGGGTGACCGAGCTTTGCTCGGATGAGTTCAATATAACTAAATAGGTATTAGTTAAAACTACTTACATAATTATGTTTAATTTTTATTGTTCTTATTTTTTTATTATTCCAAATAATTCACAGATTATTTTAATAAATTGAAGATTGGCTGTCAGAGTATTTTGACATAAATAATGGAAGTAGTTTGTTTTTTTCAAAGCCTACTCACCATACGACACTGTTTTATAACGCCAAAAAACTGTTTTTTTAAAATGATAAAATCGATAGGAAAACGAATTTTTCCAGGGATGAGACCTAGCTAGATGGATTTTTTGCCCCCCGAAACCCCTTTTCGGTAAATTTGATCAAAATCGTTAGAGCCGTTTTCGAGAAAATATTTATATAGGTACATATATACAAGATAAGCTTGTTTAATAATATAGGGATTTAATTAATTTAATAATAATAATTTAATAATTAAGTTATACCACTAAAATGCCGGCACTAATGGGGAATAAATAATGTTTGTACCTACCACAAGTGCTGCCGCTCGTGGACAACTGAAAGAACTACGCTCAGGAAAATGGCTCATTGAGAAACTAACGCAGTCGTCGGCCCTAACTATCACATTTAAGAAATAATTATCTACTTCAAAGTTATAAAAAATTGTCACACGTAGTAAATAAAACGAAATCTGACAGAACTTTTGAACTATAAGAAGACACCTCGATTTAATTAGTTCTGATTTTGTTCGCAAGATAGTGTAGTTGCAAAAACCACTTACCAATAAAAGACTAACGTTATTTTTTACATCAGCGATATTTGTAGATCGACAAATCTTTAAAATATTTTAAAAAAACGAGGTGATAATAAATTAGAGCCTGTTATTTAAAAGTATTTAAGATTTACGCCCTCTTTTATGTGCAAATCGCTGCTTCAGAAAAAATGATGTTTCAAGCAAATAAATTTGAGAAATAGCATTTTTAAAGAAACAATTGCCTTCACTAATCATTAAAAAATAAAAAACATGTTACGTTCTTTTGGAGGACTAATAAATTCCTATGGTACCGGAAGTAGCGCCAGGTAGAGCTGCAATAATTCGCATCCTATTGGACTATTGAATGCCGAATGAGCCCTTTTCCTGAGTGTAGTTCTTTCAATTATCCACGAGAGGCAGCACTTGTGGTAGGGACAAACATTATTTATTCCCCATTAGTGTCGTGTCATTTTAGTGGTATAACTTAATTATTAAATTAATTTAATAATAATTAAGTTATACCACTAAAATGACATGACACTAATGGGGAATAAATAATGTTTGTCGGGCTTGAGAATAGCCGAGCGTGTAGCAGTGTTGTTGTTTACATGGCGTTGCTATGGTTCCTCTATTACAAGCCCCCAGTTCCCGGGTTCTAGCTCGAGAGCTGGTTAAAGTGTCAATTGGATTTTCAATTTATTATTAAAAAAAATAATGAATTGAAAATATGAATTGTTGCTAGGCCCAAATAACCTTAGCTGTTGGTGGTCTTTAAAACACACAATAATATTTGTCCCTACCACAAGTGCTGCCTCTCGTGGATAATTGAAAGAACTACTCTCAGGAAAATGGCGCATTGACTGAGCTGAACTTGTTTTTACGGAGCGTTTGGTGAAACAAATGCCTTAGTTGAAAAATGTTCGAAAGATCACAATGAAAAGTTGTAATAGAAAAAACTGTAGTGCATTTCAAACGACGAGAAAAGATCAAAACGCTTCTTATTTACGTTATGACAAGTAATTTTTAAAAGTTTTCTTTATTAAGTAATTTGTGCGTGCTTTGATTTTTTATCGTCGGAGTCTCGGAGAAGTTACGAGGGGTGGTAATAATAGAATGTAAGTTTGTGTATCTCATGCGTCGAAAAAAGATCAAAACAAACGGTCTCTGTTTATTGTATGTAGACAAGGTTTATGCAATGGCCGCGACGTACATTTGTAGATTAATTTTTAATAATTGTACTGACAGATGTCATACATATAGTTCTACAAATAAGCAGAGGAACTCTTTAAAAATATAGTCGTTTAGCTCCATAAATCAACACTGCTGGTGTTTTTAATTTTATTCATTGATGACAGACATTTTTAATGGTATATTGATTTCATTTCTCCAGCTGTCCCCTGCTAGCTGTCAAGTAGTAAGTTGATCTTTTCTCGCCGTAGAAGTATAGTTTAAAAATGTAGGTACTTGGAAGAAATTGAAATATTCTGATTATGGTACAAATTATATTTTTAAAATACATAAATGGCAAAGGCAGTGAGTAATGTGAATGTTCATGTTGTTTTTCGTGTCTAAGGTTAGAACACGTGGTTAGAGTGATTGACACAGAAAATAGACTGCGCAACGGGCCAAAAAACGTCGCTCTGTAGAGGGAGATGTAGGTAGCGGTGGCTGTCTCTTCACGTCTTTTTCTAATCAGACTCGAATCAATCAGGGCTAGACTTTTTTCTGCCACCTGGTAACGCCACTAGCAAGTGAGATTTATTGTGTCATTCAAATGTTAGTATATTTTCGGCCAGCTGATGACGCCACTAGAAAGTGAAGTATCTGTCATTCACGGCCGTATTCATAGTTAACCCTTAAGTAGTAAGGGAGAATGGCCGAGCGTGCAGCAGTGCTGTTGTTTACATGGCGTTGCTATGGTTCCTCTATTACAAGTCCCCAGTTCCCGAGTTCTAGCCCGAGTGCTGGTAAAAGTGTCAATTGGATTTTCAATTTATTATTACAAAAACAATAATGAATTGAAAATATGAATTGGTGCTAGGCCCAAATAACCTTAGCGGTTGGTGGTCTTTAAAACACAATTTCCAACTCAACTACTACTCATCATGAAAATGAGGAGAGCCGACCCCAAATGAAATGGGATAAGGCTAGGAAAAAGAAAACAATGGATTAGTGAAGAATGACTAAACACAAACCGTTTATCTCTAAATGTTTGACACATATATCTCACTTGCCACTAGCGCTATCTGACGAATAAAAAATGTAAATGTTTGACACATATCTTACTTATCACTAATTCTATGTGACGAATAAAGAAATGGTAGCCAAGTTAAGACGTTTATGACCTCTGTTCTCTCTCTCTCTCTCTCTCTCGCGCCAGAACCGGCAGATGTGCATTGGTGCCTGCTGAGAATATGGCGGTCGTCTGCGCAGCATGTATGCGCGAATTAGATTTTACGTTTCGAGTGATTCAGCCGGTATATTTCATTAAGTTGCGGCACTGTTCGAAATCGAAAACATCCAATAGTTTTCTTAGAAAAAGACGGCGTTTGGCAGCTATTTTATTTCATCTCACTCACACAATAGTGGACAATTACAGCACATTACTGACATATTATGATATTATGGAATACGCAGCCTATTTTCTATGTACTTAGATAATTGTTTATAAGAAATTTGACAACCCTAAGAGAATTTCAAATGCTTATTTAGTATATAATAATATAATAAAGGAAACAAACTTCTAGTCAAATAATTTTTAAACCGTTTCAGAAGTTCACATTTTTATATCAATGTTTAATTTTAAAATTAATGATTGATATAAAAGACATATTTTTATTAGTGTGTTGAAATTTGATTGTTCATTTTGAAGGGCGTTAACCTAATTCTTTTTCAGATAATATATATTTTTGTGATTGGTGGTGATTTTTAAATAAATTTATTTTAATTGTCATAAAATTAATATTTTTCACATTTTAATACACTAAATAACAAAAAAAAAAATGAATAAAAATTTAACAAAAAGCTACCCTTGAAAAGTATTCAACATCTTTATTAATGGAAGCTATGTCTATACAAACAAATGTATAATAATTACTACTCAATATTTTTAATTGTTTATTAACCGTCCAGTCGGCGCGTCTATCGCCTAGTAGTCTATATTTCACCACAAGGATACTGACTATCATACATTTTATAAATTCCAAACGATGAGGTCGTTAGGCCTCACCGTTTTTTTTGCGATTTTATTTAAATTTAAAATATACGTTGGTGAAATTTCTTCCAACCACATTTTACTGTACTTTCAATTTCTGCCTCTAGATGTCAGATTGTTACAAGGAATTTGGCGACCACATTTTGCTATAGATACTTTCATTTTGTATCTCTAGATGTCAGCTTCAAATGTCAAATCCTTTTGGCATGGAAACGTAGGAATCCAATCCCGATAAGGGACTTGAGATGGAGGCGTGGCGACCACATTTTGCTATACTTTCATTTTCTGCCATCAGATGTCAGCGTCAAATTTCTATAAAGGACTAGGAATCATCCAATTCCGATAAGGGATTTGAGATGGAGGCGTGGCAACCACATTTTGCTATACTTTCATTTTCTGCCATCAGATGTCAGCGTCAAATTTCTATAAAGGACTAAGAATCATCCAATCCCGATAAGGGATTTGAGATGGAGGCGTGGCGACCACGTTTTGCTATACTTTCATTTTCTGTCATCAGATGTCAGCGTCAAATTTCTATAAAGGACTAGGAATCATCCAATTCCGATAAGGGATTTGAGATGGAGGCGTGGCGACCACATTTCGCTATACTTACATTTTCTGTCGCCAGATGTCAGCGTCAAATCCTAACTGACAAAGGACTGTTTGTGTAAAGTGCGACGAAAAATTGACTATTGGGTGAGTCAAGCGTCCATTGGATGGTTAATGAGGTTGTAATTAATTAGATCTTAGTGGCAAATGAGGCATACCTAATCTTATTTTTATAAATTTTAAGATCCTGTTCCCCAAACAAATAGTGTGTAAGTATATAGATAGTAAAAATTAACAAATTTACTATTAAAATTTTTCAAGTGGACAAATGCAAATAAAAACGTTGGTTTAGTAGCCGCGTCATGTGGTAACACTCAGAGTCAAACAAACAAACAAATTAAAATGTACTTTCTAAATTATTTGGTTATAAAACTTTCAGGCTACCGAAATAATGAAATGAAGTCACACATGTAAATCAAATGGTTAATGAAGATAGGCACATGAGAAACGTAATATAGATGGCAGCAGGTTGATAGCCGCATAAGGCAGCAGTCCCATGTACACGGAAAACGCACGGAAGACGGAACTCGGAAATGCAAATGGCGGAGGTTGACCAATCAGATTCTTTCCGTAATATTCAAACTTTACGGAAAGAATCTTATTGGTCATAACCATTCACTGCGTCAACAAAAATTGAGTATGTTACATATACATATTACCCTATACTGCTGATAGATCAAAAATCGTGAAGCCAACGTACGTGCGGGTATATATTTCTGTCTTTTTTTATGGGAGCTCAGCTGGCAGGTTCCTGATTGGCTACTTCCATAGACAAAGACAGAATTTTTAAAAGAGAGCAGGTATACTATTGACCACTAGGGCACTGAGGTTTTACGTCAATGGCATCCATGACATATTTCTTTGTCTTACGTTTCAAGTGTTGTTTATACTTCAGTACATGGGATACTTCAGTTGGTAGTGATATCATGATAGTTTGTTCTGCGTCTGCACTGTTTTTAACAAAATTAAACTAGGTTACGTTATAATGACAACAGCTGTCTAGCGTTTTGTTTACATTTTGTTCGAAATGAAAGATATCTTTATTTCAACATTTTGTTCAGATGGAACGTCCGTACATCGACCATCGGAATAAATGCGGAATAACTTCGTCAAAAGAGACACATATATTTTTGCTCTCTTTGTGGACTTCACTCACCGCACATTGAGTAAAACAATGCGTGGTATATAATTTTAAAGTATACCTATGGTATGTTAGTTGAGGTTATGTAGCGTTGTTTGACTTTGATATACTAACCCTAGCGTCTTGTATTTTTAATGAGTAGAAAAAATAAATCACGCAAGTGATTGTACACTTGAATGCATAGGCTTAGCTCAAATATACCTACTTAAAACATGTTACAAGAGGCGATTTCTAGCGTGACTTTGGTATGATACATTTTTTCCAAAGGTACCGACTATAAAATAGCTACTTTACGTGCGTGTATCTATGCATGGATAATGGATCAGTTAACAGGCAGGTGTGTTGAAAGTGTTTTCAAAACACACTAGTGTAGAAAATAAACAGTTTCCATAGTGATCTATGTTTATTCGCACTGATCCGCAGGGCTTGAGAATAGCCGAGCGTGTAGCAATGCTGTTGTTTACATGGCGTTGCTATGGTTCCTCTATTACAAGTCCCCAGTTCCCGGGTTCTAGCCTGAGAGCTGGTAAAAGTGTCAATTGGTTTTTCAATTTATTATTAAAAAAAAAATAATGAATTAAAAATATGAATTGGTGCTAGGCCCAAATAACCTTAGCAGTTGGTGGTCTTTAAAACACAATTTAACGCACTGATCTATTCACGGCCTTCTATAATAAATGTGAAGTTGGCGACGCAAATGAACTGTAAAAAATTTCAAAATGAAGTGAATAGTAGCTGTTTCATAGTAAATATGGCAACAATGCCATATATATCTCGTGCGTAGTGATATGACTCGTGTGACTGTTGAAACTCGCTAGCGCTCGTTTTAATATACATGTCACTGCTCGTCAGTAATATATCTCATTACGCATCTAGACAATCTACTGTTTGTTAGCTAAAATCAGAGATGCGCAGATTGCTAGGCGCACTTCAAAAGGCGCGAAATTTTTTACATACTGACCTATTTTTCAGAGACTTGGACTATGCACAACGAGTGTAAGAGAGATAAAAATACCTTTGGCAGCTAATAGCTATCATCGACGGCTTTCTATTGATCCTGAATTATAATAATTAATAGGTACTGGAATGCACGCAAGAACAAGTGAGGCGAGCCGACAGAAATGGCTGCTTCATATATCTGTCATAATTTCATAAAGATCATATCAATCGTAGGAGGGATTTAAAATAGCGCGCGTGACGCTAATGACCTCAGGCAGCAGTCCCATGTACACGGAAAACGCACGGAAGTCGGAACTCGGAAATGCAAATGGCGGAGGTTGACCAATCAGATCCTTTCCGGAAAGTTTAAATATTGCGGAATGAATCTGATTGATCAACCTCCGCCATTTGCATTTCCGAGGTCCGTCTTCCGTGCCTTTTCCGTGTACATGAGACTGGTGCCTCAGTTGTCGGGCGTCTATAATTTACAATTATGAAATAGCGCGCTACAGCGGCGCCGAATCGGCACATTTCTTAAGTATTATGTAGGCGTCTGACTTTCCGCTGCCTCTACTTTTATAAAGTTATAAGTGAACCAATTTGTTTTGTTCCAATGAGCCATTTTCCTGAGAATAGTCCATTCAATTATCCACGAGAGGCAGCGCTTGTGGTAGAGGCAATCATTATTTATTCCCCATTAGTGGTAAAACTTAATTATATAATAATTATTTTAATAATTTTAAACTAAAATAACACGACGCTAATGGGGAATAAATAATGTTTGTCCTTACCACAAGTGCTGCCTCTCGTGGATAATTGAAAGGACTACTATCAGGAAAATAGCTCATTCTTTTTTTAGGTATAGTTGAAGAATGAAGATAGAAAAGTTATAACTATGATGCAAATTATTTTAGATCTTTCACATTTTGTGGTCTAGTCTCTCAAATCTGCCGCCCTATAGGTCACGGGGCACTGCGTTAGGCACCAGTCCCATGTACACGAAAAACGCACGGAAGACGGAACTCGGAAATGCAAATGGCGGAGGTTGACCAATCAGATCCTTTCCGGAAAGTTTAAATATTGCGGAAAGAATCTGATTGGTCAACCTCCACCATTTGCATTTCCGAGTCCGTCTTCCGTGCGTTTTCCGTGTAGATGGGACTGCTGCCTTACAGCATTATTATAATTATGTCATCATATCTATGACGTCAAAATAATTATCATATCTGAAACGGTAACCGTAACATACCGGGACGCTAGAAATCGTCTGAGTAGCTCTGTTTGCTATACTTGTCCTAAAACTGACAGCGGAAAAATGGAAATAGATATACCTATAGTCAAGTTCCAAAATTTAAGACAGTGAGTCATGATTGCAAGGTTAATGGAGCGAGAAGCAATGAAACGATGTTTAAGCATACGCGTCCCAAGCATAAAAACTGTGCCGCTTATATAAATAGTGAAGTATAAGTGCACGACTCACTATCTTAAATTTTGGAACTTGACTATAAGTTCACTATCTCAATGTGTCGGTTACACTTTCCAAACAAAATACGCCGTAATATAAAACTATAGATGGTTTATTTATGATATTTGTTGTATTTAAGACGCTAATGACCTAAGTTGTCGACGCGTCTATAATCCACAATAAATAAATAAATATACTTAGATGGTTTACACACTGTACTGCACTAGGTGTAACAAACAGATTTGAATGAGCCATATTTTCCTGAGAGTAATTTCTTTCAATTATCCACGAAAGGCAGCACTTGTGGTAGGTACAAACATTATTTATTCCCCATTATAGTGTCGTGTCTAGGGCATGCAATTCGAATATAGCGAATATTCGGCTGCATTTATTATTCGAATAGTAATTCCTATTATTCGAATATATTCGAATTATTTGTTAAGAATTAAAATTGTTTAAAAACGGTTTACGACGGCGCTAAAACATCTTACAAACGCTACACTAGCTCTAAGTTCGCGCTAGGGCGTGGGAGGGGAATCGAAACGGGGCGAGGAAAGTTTTTTTTTGTTAATTATTGCATGTTTATTTGATATAACTACTTACTTACGTTACGTTACGTACGTGTACTTAAATGCTTGATTTACTCTTCGCACGTGCTAATAGACGTATTATTTATTTGTGAAGTATTTTTTTTATAGGGGAGCAATATCCCATACTTTTGTGGTACTAATTAATAAAAATTCGTCTTAGATGCTCATTTAATATTTTTGTTTGAATAGGAAAAACAGAAAGAAAGAATTTTGAATTTTTTTGATTACTTAAATATGTTCATTTGATCTATGGTTCTCGTAAGCTATGTGCGCTCTAATATTTAGTTGATTTGATCTGAATTTTTACGTAACTAAGTAAAGTAAAAATGATTATTTGATCTCTTTTTAATTAGAAGTAAGCTGCTTTTGTTGTTAAAATATTGATTGGATTTATGGACGTGCAGTAGGCGTGTTGATTTTAAATAATTAAAAGTCATTTATTGAAGTTCCAGTGTTTTTATTATTTTTACCAATTATTCGAATATTGGCTAAATTTTGAGCGAATATTCGAATACCTGAAACATCCGAATATTTGCATGCCCTAGTCGTGTCATTTTAGTGGTATAATTTAATTATTAAATTAATTAAATAATTAAGTAATACCACTAAAATGACACGACACTAATGGGGAATAAATAATATTTGTACCTACCACAAGTGCTGCCTCTAGTGGATAATTGAAGGAACTACTCTCAGGAAAATGGTTCATTTCATTTGCCACCGCTGCAAACACTAACTTCATGTAAAAAAATCTTACACTTGTCACATTATTTTACAGTAGGGCATAACAGGGTTAGTGAGAATAACTTATTATTACTACAAAATATTAATTATAAACATATAGTTATTTATCTACATATTGTACATTAAAATAAAACGTTGTTCTGTTCATTATATAATTATTTTTCATTTGTTTTTACATTTTCCATTAACTCAGGTCCTCAGCTCAATCACTGAACGAGCTAGTCAGAACCACAGCATATTGAAACTCCAGCACGTACACTCGGCTGTCCGGCTGTCGTCACTTCGATGTTTGTCAGCCAATTTTTAAGATCGTGAACACGCCAGCATGCGCTAACTCCGCTCCTAACTTTACTACACGGCAGATACGACATAGTCCCAGAGGTGACCGTCGGATTTCCTATGTATCGAATACACATAAAAAATTGTCTGTGTAAAAGCCATAGAAATATCATGGATAGAATTGGGAAGCCACCCAAAAAAGTGTGGATGCAAAAGATATAGAGATGGACAATACAGCAGTTCTTCTATCTTTTTCTATCACAAATACATAACCATGGTTACAGATGTAAATTAACAATATCTACTATTATAAATTTACAAATGCGTAAGTTGAAAAGAGAACTGCTTCGTTTTCTATCTCTCTTTTCGAAGGTAACACTGTCAATTACACTTGTACCTATGCCTCCCCTACTCTATCTATGATATCCCTATGGCAAGAGCGGACAAAATAGGAGCCACAATTATTAACATTTTTATTCTACCGGAAATTGAAAAAAATAGGACTGCCAAGGTGTTGCGATAGGATGATAATATGGGTCATATGAAAGTATTTGTTATGACATTTTGACGTGAATGTTATTTATGTTGTCAATCATCAATAACAAAATTTAAGAAGACAATCCCCAAAAAAAATAGACGAGAGCTAGTGACAATTTTTTGGTGTTTTATTCAAGGCCTTATTTTTGTGAAGTTGTTGAGGGAGGCATATTAAAGTGCCCTGAGTAAGGGATTTTGCTAGACAGCGGTATGGGAGGGGTGCAGACCGCCCTCAACATGTAACAAAAAAATGGTCAAAATTATTATTGCTTCAAGGCTGAAATTGTTTGTATAGCAATAATGCCATTATATAATTTGCAGATCGATTGATCAGTATTAAAGGGGTGGCAGATCACCCTAAACGTGTCATGTACCCGACGAAATTTATATTATTAGTTCGAATTTTAATATGTTGTTACGGCGACTGTTTTAAGCATATATTTCAATTTGCAGAACAAAATGTCGGTATTAACCCCCTCTCTTAGTGGGAAACTTGTTCGCCTAGGTGTTTATATCGTTCTGCAAGGGGGTTAATACCGACATTTTGTTCTGCAAATTGAAATATATGCTTAAAACAGTCGCCGTAACAACATATTAAAATTTGAACTAATAATATAAATTTCGTCGGGTACATCACACGTTTAGGGTGATCTACCACCCCTTTAATACTGACCAATCGATCTGCAAATATTATAATGACATTGGGTCACCGACATGCTATGCAAACAATTTCAGCCTTGAAGCAATAACAATTGTGACCATTTTCTTTGTTACATGTTGGGGGGCGGTCTGCATCCCTCCCATACCGCTGTCTAGCAAAATCCCTTACTCAGGGCACTTTAATATGCCTTCCTCAACAACTTCACAAAAATAAGACCTTGAATAAATAACACTAAAAAATTGTCACTAGCTCTCTCAGTCTATAAGGAAATAGCTTAATCGCTGTGAATACCATAATCATCAAAAAAGCAGCAAAGCTCCCTGGACGAGTGTCAAGGTTTCCCCAACAACCTTATAATGATTATCAAGCCGGGATCCTTAACGGCCTTGCTGAGTTGCTCGTTGAGCACCAATAATCTACAATCAGGTTGGCAAGTGAATCAAGATTTTTATTTACCTATAGATAAAAGATCATTTTAGTCAAGGTCAGTTTTACTAATAATTGATTGTGCGAATCGGCTTTTAGAGTTTATTATGCAATAGGTCATGCTTACGAAATAATTTACTTGTTATAAATGTTCAGGCTGTAACACGCTTTATTTGTGATAGTGTAAAATATCGGTATATAGTATACATGACTTCCATGTTCCAAAATAAGTTTTAATACCTATTAAAAGTTTCAATGGAATTTGTCTAAAAGTTTGCTTACTAGTGACGCCATCATAGTTACGCTTGAGATGGAATATGGATGATGATTTGTAGTGATTTTTTAAGTGTTTTTTTTTTCAAAAATACATTGAAATACGTTTTTGGTGGGCATTTTTCTGTGCAGTAAAAGATGATGTAAGTATTTTTGTTAACATTAAGAGCGATGGCACACAGCAGTTTGTGCCGACTCGACGAAGACACACACAGCGTTGTCAACTCGACAGCCACAGGACCGGCACGTGCGCCTGGTCGGACAGGCGGTCGCCTTACGGCGCCATATTTTTAGGGCGGCATATTTTTGTAGCAGCGAATTTTTCGTGCGGTATTTTACTTTTTAAAAATGATTATATTGTTCGAGTTTTCACCGATTCTTAGTTCTACCTTCTATACTACTAGATAAACGATGTCGCATGTCGCCCAGCCGCTCGGCGCAAATACCATAAGTTGTAAAGGGGGTATTTACAAATTACAGGCAGCCAGGCAGCGTTTATTAGAATTACATTTGTTTTTTATTTGTTAAGTAAATAAAATATAATCATCGGTTTATTAATTTTTTTAATATGTGGGGGGGCGGCAAAAGTTGTATTCGCCTTAGGCGGCATATTTTGACGCGCCGGCCCTGGACAGCCAGGCGGCCGCGAAGCACACACATTTGCGGCAGAACGAATGAGTGTGTCTGCCAGACCCTAATAACAAAATGGACGACGATTTCAGTGGCGTAACTAGAGGGTGGCAGGTTTCAGGGGGCACCGCGGCATTTAACAATACCTGGATGTGTAGCACACTACCCGACAAAAGTTTGCAAAGCGTAGTAGGTTTCATTAAATGCACGTATCCCCCATATTCCTGGCTCTTCATATTTCGGAATTTTTGCAAATTTTTCCTTCCATTAATTACGAAGATAGGGGGTGGAGTAGGTTGGGGCAATATTCGCATTTGTCGAGGAGCATACATTAATATTCAATATGTCAGAGGGCCATCACAAAAATATGCCAGGGACCCCAAATTTATAGTTACGCCACTGGACGATTTATATGTAGTCTTTTGCGCTTGCTATATTTGCGTTGGAAAAGAAGAAACAAGAAGAATCGACGAATGTGGGTGCATCCAAAATGACCGTTGTTATCTTTTTGGGTCATGTCACATAATGCTAGACGGTTCTGTACTTCGCTTATTATTTTTTCTATATTGAGATTCGCCTCTATGAACTACTTACAACACAATTCTTACGAAGTCATTTTGAATACTGAAAACCTATAATTACGTAGTATAGTGTTTGCGAAACAAGCAGGCGCTTATCTCTACATAGTATAAAATGAAGTCGCTTTTCGCGTCTGCCTGTCTGTATAACCGCTAACTCCTCCTAAACCACGCAACGGATTTTGATGCGGTTTTCACCATCAGTTAGATAATTTTTCATGGAAGGTTTATATATATAGCGAACGAGCGAAGCGAGACAGTAGTGTATTGCAGCCGGGCTTTACCCCCTGCAGGGGATGCATTGGAATGTGGTTGCTATCGCAAAATGCATTCCAATGTTCTTTGGGAACTAGTGCTCCCAGGGACCCGAGCTCGTACCAGTCGGTTTGTGTATGCCGGCTGACGGATTCTAATACACAAATTGATTATTTGTTGTGTTGAAGACGCTAATGACCTGAGTTGTCGACGCGTCTATAATCTACAATTAATTAATTAACAGCCGGGCTTTCTTAGCACCCGGGCGAAGCCGGACAGGGCCGCTAGTACAAAATAATGTAAACAAGCGCTGCTCAAGCAATAAAACCGCGCGCATTTCTTGTGGAGAACGATGTGTCAAGAGTCCAGTCGGCAGGCATCGCCGCTGTGTGTCCGATTTGACAGTCGCCTTGGCTGCCGAGTCAGCACAAACCGCTGTGTGTGTCATCGCTCATATAAGTATGTATTATGTGTATTTTTAAGGCTACCGACAGGCAGGGACGTATTTGTCTTTGCGCCCTGGGCAAAAGCGATTTGCCGCCGGCCCTTTCAGTTCTATTTTCTCTGCGTCTTACAAATTGCTTTTGTGTTGTGCCGCCCTCAAGTCTGTCATTCCGGGCAAGTGCTCTTTTGTGACAACCGGGCACCTCCCCCCAAATAAGGATATGTATCCGCCCCTGATCAGATTGCTACTAGAGTTTTACAAAATGTACTTCTATGCATTGACCAATAGCATTTCAGGTACAAAAGAGATTTATAAATTGCAGCCCATATATAAGGGATGCAATTTGTAAATCTTATGGTGAGAACATTTTTGCATACCTACGTTCTATTGGTTTGACAGTCTGACAAAAATTATACTTCCCACCTAGTAAATATTTGCAAAAAATAAACACTCTTTTTTTATTTTTTGAAAAAAAGCATGGCCCTCTTTTTTGTTTAGTGATCTACTGATGGCTAGCTTAATATAGCAAAAATCATGGTTACCTTGATTTACGTACAATTTTTATTTTTTTTAGTAAAATATTTTTTTCTCGAAAACTGTGCATTTTAGAGAAAAAACAAATGTTTACATTTTTTTCATATTATAACATCTAGAATTCATTTATATTTTTTTTTACCTATGTTAATACGTGACATTGAGAAAGTTTTTTTTTTAAATCTCAAGATCCACTGAACCGATTTGACTCAAAATCTAATCAGATCTAAGTTAAAGGCTGATAAACACAATAGAACAATCGGCATGGCCGTAAGTTGTTCCGTTCTTACGATATCGAAGGCGAAAAATTGACCACATACACACACATACAGACATCAGTCAGAAAATGATCTTAAACGATTGCTAGGGTCTCAAAACGTGAAGATCTGTTAAAATCTTGAAATATTTTTTTCGGACTAAATCCATTACTTCCCTACCATAGTAGAGGTGGGAAGAAAAAATATAATTAATAAAGATACTTATAGTATTTTTTCTTGAAGAATTGGGATACTGTTGAACTTACGGTGTCATACGAGGTTTATATTATTATTTTCATAATTTTTCACGCAACTAGGGTTGCCAGGTCCAAAAATAGAAAAGCCGGACTCGGCGTTATATTTAGCCGGACATTTTGCCCTAAAAGCCGGACTATACCTCTATTAAATAGAAATAGAGTCAGTTGGATATTTTCAATCGTTTATTAATAATAATAATAATCAATTACAGTCAGTTTTTTGCGAGATCAACCTTAAGTCTGTGTATATTCCTATGTTTTCATAGATATACAGGGTGTCCAAGACTAGCGTTGTCGGTCGATATATTGATTTTGGGTGAAGATAGAAAAAAAGTTTAAATACAAAAGTTGTATAAATTTTAATGGTGTATAACCTAAAAATATTTTCAATTATATAGCCTGTCCCATTTAAGCGTGGCAAATCAAAGTTATGTTTTTTTTAACATAACACCCTATTTTTATTTGGTTTTTTCAATTCTGCACCTAAATGTGAATAGAAATTGTAAGGAAAGCCATACTCGAAAATTCAGTAATTTTTTAGTTATTCAAGTTTTTTAGAAATTTTTGACACGTGCAGACCTTTACCTAAAATTCGACATAGCCAAAATAGAAACCTTTATCAAACTGAAATTTTGAGGATCACTAGATAGACGGACAAATCAATGTTTGTCCTAAAAAAATGAATTTATTATACAGGGTGTTCAAAATAATGTACTTCTTTTACCTAACTTCAATCACGCGTAATAATTTAACAATTCAATTTGATGTTTTCAAATAGCAAACATTTGTCGATTTTTTCAGATTTACACTAAAATATCGAATATACATATTTGGTATTTGACAAATGCTACATGTGTTTGCCGCCTTTAAGTGTAGTAGATTTACATGCTGCAGTGATGTATTTAGCCGCGATTAGAATCACCGAATTATGCTAAAATTATTAATAAGTCCAACCGTTGTTAATGTAATGTTAAAGATGTAACATTAAAAAATAATGAATTGAAAATATGAATTGGTGCTAGACCCAAATAACCTTAGCTGTTGGTGGTCTTTAAAACACAATTTATAATTTAATTAAAGATGTAAGCTGGGTTGCCTAGTTCATCTAAAGAAATCGCGATAATATTTTATCGTTAAAAATGACCTGCGTGACGTCACTGAAGTCAAGTCCGCACGACGACAAGCTAGGCTTTAGTGTACTTCACATAAACAAACGAAGAGCGGCAACGAACCGTTTTGACATTGCGTGGTAATACTGGTCTTAGTACAATAGAAACAAAAGACAATCAAACGCATCCTTTGCAAGTGATTATGGTTAATCGAGATGCCTCTAGCGGTAAGATTGCCGGACCAAACTTTCAACATGGCCGAACCGGCATTAGTTTTTGATGTACTTCGATTATGTGTCGCTCTGACATTTCAGAACGCTTATAAGATTGTAACAGGTAGTTCTGTATGTTTGGTTTGCAGTTTAATGCACCTGATGTTGTTTTGTTAAAAACGTGTGGTGTTTGTTTTTATTATCGCGTATAATATTCATTAGGTATAGAACATTATATCACACGCTAGCCGGTACTTTATTGCTTAAGGTAGGTCAGTGCCTGGCCTCCTTCGATCGATAACGTCAGACAAAAGGTAAGTTTTCATGATGATTTCAATTTACCACTTCCGGATTTATTTCAGAATAATTTTATTGATTTTTTTTTGTACACGCTTACCGCTTGCGTAACTATTTTTATGACCATTTGTTACCGTAGAGTTTTCGCTGATCTTTTGTTTTCGTATAAAGTTTGAAATTAACTGTAGATAATAAAAATAACAGTTAAAATTATCCTTGTTTTGAGTTTTATTATAATTTTTGCGTCTAGACATCTTGACGCCATTTTTAAATCATGCACATAAATGTTATGTCTAGAAAGGTCTATTTACGCAATCAAGAGACGAAGCGGTTAGGGAGGAACTCACAGAAACGTGTCATTAATGTGACCATAACGGGAGACCTCCCAATTTTTTGCTAAAAGTAGGTAGAAAGGCATAAGAATTAAGAAGTTTCCCTTCAAAATATTTGGTTGTGATTTTAGATAATGATAAAATTCTTGGCAACTGCGAATGCATCTATATTCTATAGTATACTTATACTCTGTTCATTTTCAGGCTTGTGAATAGCCGAGCGTGTAGCAATGCTGTTGTTTACATGGCGTTGCTATGGTTCCTTTATTACAACTTACAATTCCCCAGTTCCCGGGTTCTAGTCCGAGAGCTGGTAAAAGTGTCAATTGGATTTTCAATTTATTATTAAACAAATAATGAATTGGTGCTAGGCCCAATTAACCTTAGCTTTAAAAAACACTATTCATTTTCAAGACGAAATAATACAATATGTGCGTTCTTTCCCTGGTTCTGATCATAAATTGCAAATATGAATTTGTGATAGGCCTAAATAACCTTGGCTGTTGAAGGCCTTTAAAAAAAGAAACCAATTGGCTTCTATAAGAAATGGAGGCCCTATTATCTCTCATCTAATGAATAAATGGATAGAAGTATCGTCCATTTCTATACATCCCGTTAATGCATAAATGAACCTTAAACCCGTGGTCGTCATATCAAATATCCTATTTTATTGGACATGCCTCCCCCTGCTAACAAGTTGCTTTATTAAATAGAAATTAACTTTTATCATTATATCAAATACATTTTTCATTGTTTTATTGAAAATAAACCCGTCTATGTACAGGCTGTCTCTTTAAACAGCCCTTATTTCATAACTACCCCTTTACGAGGGGCTTCCATCAGTGGCGGATTAAGCCCGCCGGAGGCCCGGGGCGGCAGAACTAAATAGGGCCCTCGTTCTGCTTAGAAATTGATGTATTTGTAGTGTAAATTTCGTAAAAAATGAATAATATAGATGTAATTGCTGACAAAAAATCAAATATTTATAATAAACGACCTACCTACGTTTATATTTTGTATATGTACGGGGCCTCCAATTCCAAACTGCCTCTTACTTACTAAACATATTTTGGCCTTGTTTGGGATTTGATTAAGAAGGACTTCTCGAGATTTAGAGATCCCCCAGGATCAGAGGCCCGGGGCAAGCCGCCCCCTCCGCGCCCCTTAGTCCGCCACTGGCTTCCATCGTGTTAATATTTACTTTGACATCTGATATCTTATCTTGCCTGGTAGTAGCGATGACATCCAACATACGATCATTAAAGTACCTAGTACATAAAAAACCTAAACGTTGATCTATCCCTCACATATCTAGCAGACATTGTTTAAACTCTAAAGTATAATATTATTAAAATGAACAAAATAAATATTAGTAAAAAAAACTTTTTAGAGAAGCTTTTATTTAAATGCACTAAAAAGAAAAAAAATAATTTTTAATAATTTAGGTTCATAATTATTAAAAATTATTTTTTCCTTTTTAGTGCATTTAAATAAAAGCTTGTCTCTAAAAGGTTTTTAACATTGGAAATGTTTATGTTCGTATATGGGGGCAGAGTTACGAGTTTTCGTTCAAGGCTAAAAGACAACGGTGTCGCGATCAAGTGAGGAGCAATCATGCAAAATTGAACAAGTGCAATTTTTTCGAAATGTGTTTTATATCATGTCTAGTTAATTGAGAGGTATTTGCGACGATCTGCGGTGTTATTTTTGAGCAAATGTTAATAAATACTGTAGAAAAATCCAATTAAAAGTTAAGTAATCAAGCAAAAGTGAACGCGTATATAACAGAAGAATAATAGGGTTATTCCTGACAAAACTAAACAGTGCATTGATAAATATTGTGTGTATAATAAACAGTTAATTATGTTTCATATATGCTGTTATCATTTCCAATGTCCTCGATGGTTGCAAGGATTGCGAAATCTGTGAATTTTTTTTACTAATATTTACCTATTAGTGTTACTTTTACATTTCATAAATCAAGAAAACCAAAATTCTGCTACATTTACAAGAATATTTGGACAGTTTGCTTTTAAACCGCGAAAAGAAAAAACAAAATTAAATTTCAACCAGCTTTCGAATAATCAATAAGAATACTATATATTATGTATAACGAGATTGCAACATCAGGATCCCTCTATCTCTAAATTCGTTTTTGCAGCCTTTTCATAGTTTCCCGGTATTTTTCATGCGCGGTAGGTACTTGAGAATTTTTGTCTGTCTTTTTAAAAACGCCTGGATCGGTTTTGATGTAACTTAGGTGCACTATCAATTGGTACCCAAATTTTAAGTATAGGCTGCATTTTAATCGTCTACGTTCGGGTTTAAAATAAAAAGGAAAAAATAATTTTTAATAATTTAAGTTCATAATTATAAAAGCGTGGATCGTGAACTCTATGATAGTTTATTAGTCACGACCCACGTTTTTATAATTATGAACTTTAATTATTAAAAATTATTTTTTCCTTTTTAGTGCATTTAAATAAAAGCTTGTCTCTAAAAAGTTTTTTTTACTAATATTTATTTCGTTCATTTTAGTCTTTCAAAATTTTACCCCCTCTTTCACATCCCTAGGGGTTGAATTTCGAAAAATCTTTTCTTAGTGGATGCTTACGTCAGAAAAGGAACCAATTGTCCAAATTTCAAGTTTCCAGCTTCAGCGATTTGGCCTGGGCGTTGATTAGTCAAAAAAACCCTACATCCCCGTTTGAACCCCTTAGGGGTTGAATTTATATTTTCTAAAAACGATTTATTCACGTATTGTCATCGGGAATACATACAAAATTTCAAATCGATCGGATACGTGGATGTCGTTCAAAATTGAATTGCAAGATTTGACCTAAACACACAAACAAACTAACATACATTGCAAGTTAAATAAAAGCTTGTAATAAAGCTTCTCGTCGAAACTAATTCAGGCAAAAGCTAGTTCAAATATAAAGAAAAATCTACAGATGTCTACAATTAATTAAAAAAGCCGTTGAAAGTTCTGGAACAAAAAAGCGCCTTGTGTTTTTTTATAGATATAGATGATGCAATTCTCTAGCGATGCATGTTTCATTTTTGCACGTCTGTAAAGGTTTTTTTCGTAGGGACACACTGTATAAAATGCATGAAAATTGAGCACAGTACGTTTGTGTGTGTGCAGACATTAAACTTGAGGTCCTGTAGGCCGCAGTTTTGTGTACCAGCCTACAAAAGACACGCAGGAACGCATCTTGTGCATCGTGTTGCACTGCAATGCATTCACGTTGAACGGACTGAGACAGACAGCGGTTCGACCAGTCAGTAGCGATGGCGCTCACGAGAGCTGTTGCCAAGTGGCCGTCAGACGCTGCCTTGATCAACCAATGGGCGGCAGTTGATCGGCTGCTCGCTCGATGACGCCACAAGTACACGTTTATCGTCTCGCACACACACTGTCAAGGCATCGCCTGTGCCAATTTTTTACACGACTGGCAAATAGTAAGTTTTTCGCGACAGGTTGATTTGATCAAAAAAACGTGAAACTTTTGAAACGGGATGTTGAATTGTATCGCAGTTATGTCGAGTTTGTGATTAGTTTTTTGTTTAAATCAAGTTAATACTTAGTGTGTCGGTGATTTAGTTAAATGCACGAAATTGAATAATTTGTTGTAGTGAACTGTTAGTGTTTTGTCTTCTTGAATTGGAAACACGGTGAGTCCAAAACGACCTACCAAGTTCTATTGTCTCTTTGCCCAAATATAACTTTGACCTAAATTTATTTGCGTATTATTTTTGCCCCAAAACGTTTTATGGTCGAATATAAATAAATTGAGAAATTCGTATTTTGGGGATTTTAACGAATCTGCAGTTAAAAATTTTCTTGAAAATTAAATTTTCGTTTTGGGAAAGTTTCAGTAAAAAGTCTGATTTATAAATGTTGTGAAACAAAAAATATCAAATTTGCATTGTTGAATATTATCGGTATTTGTAAAAATGTATAAAACGGAAACATGTAGATTTTAGGCCTACGCAATTACTCTTAACACTTTTTCTTTTTATTATTGCATTGGTATAATTTCGAATAATAATCTTGCAAAATCAAACTGGTTTACACAAAACAGAAGAAATAGAAAGACGTACTTATCTATAACAGCGAATTACCTAACAAAAAAAACTACAAAATTACCTAAACGTTATAAAATTTTTCAAACAAAACGTACTATTCACTACGCGAAAAAAAAATTGAGTGGAAAATTTCATAAGTTTTTAGTTTAAAATTATGCAACGAATATTTTCAACTGACTGCGTTTTTGTTATTTTTTTGCCCCTTTTCATCCCTTAGAAAAAATGAGACATTTACCATATAAGTACTTTGATATAATTTTGCAAACTAATTGTACCTACAACTTTTTAGCAGAAAAAAATAAAAAAAACAACCAATGTGGTCCTTAATACATAATATTAATTCCTGATTTTTTAAAATAATTTGCTAGACAATAAATTTAGGAACTCATTGCATTTTACATTTTGGAGACGCGCTTGTAAAAAAATTTGTACTTATCTAATTGACGTGCCTTTTTATTAAAAACTGTTTTTCAAAATCTCAAATAATTAGTATAGGCACTTACAGCATAAGTACTACCTAGCAAAAAATTGTGTTTGAAAGACCACCAACAGCTAAAGTTATTTGGGCCTAGCACCAATTCATATTTTCAATTCATTATTTTTTTTTAATAATAAATTGAAAATCCAATTGACACTTTTACGAGCTCTCGGGCTAGAACCCGGGATCTGGGGACTTGTAATAGAGGAACCATAGCAACGCCATGTAAACAACAGCACTGCTACACGCACGGCCATTCTCAAGCCCTACTACCTAGCAGAAATAGATTTTTAATTATTTATTTCATCTAAGTCGACATTTTTCTTGGAAAATAATTTTTTCAAATCTATTTACTTATAGACATAGTGTCCCATTTTGATGTCTTCATACGATTTACGTGTAAATATTTAACATTGTTTTTCCATAAGAAGAAAGTTTGATCACAAGTAGACTTTAGTAAATAAGAATATCATGGCTTATTCTGATCCATTCATTTTGTCCCAATACTAAATTCCCTATGGTGTACATCAATCTGGGACACGGTATAGCTGTACTTATATAATAATGTAGATAAGTAGGTATCCATCTAATTTTTTGTGTTGACTCAAAAAATGTCTAAACTCAAATACAAATTTAGGTACTTATATAATATAAAATCTTCCAAGATCTTGCAAAATGTTTCAAGACTTATTAAATGATCATATATAGGAGAGGTTTGAGAATAACCGAGCGTGTAGCGGTTCGTCGTCGCTTGTCTATATAATGTTTCCATGAAGATGTATATCTTTATAAACAATAAATGTATTATTATTATTAATGTTTCCATGACTCCTCTATAACAAGCCCCCAGTTCGCAGGTTCTAATCTGAGAACTCGTAAAAGATCAGTTGGGTTTTCTATTTATTATTAAAATAAAATTATAAATTGAAAATATGATTTGGTACTAGGCCTAAATAACTCCAGCTTTTGATGACCTTAAAAAATGACTAGTCGATTATTGCACAT
This sequence comes from Mongoloraphidia duomilia, assembly GCA_039654895.1. Taxonomy (NCBI): domain Eukaryota; kingdom Metazoa; phylum Arthropoda; class Insecta; order Raphidioptera; family Raphidiidae; genus Mongoloraphidia; species Mongoloraphidia duomilia. Next base: position 7,092,247 of record CM077521.1, read on the forward strand.
CTATTTTCAGTGTACACGAGCACTTTTTGCTCGACATACGTTTCGCTAACCATGTTAGCATCATCTGAAGATGATGAGTTTGCTAATTATCTCCTGCGATGATATGTTATAATTAATAGTGTTGCCGTCAAGACTTCACTTAAGTCTTGTCCTGAAATATCAAGACTTCACTAAGTCTAAGTCTAGAGTAAAAAACTCTTGTCTTGTCTAATATCAAGATTATTTTCAAGAGTCTAGATTACCCGAGTGGTTTACTTTACCTACTATACTACTTAGTTTATCTAGACTCATGAAAATTGTCTAGAGTTTTGGCAAGAGTCTTGATTTAGATAAAGCAAGTCTTGTCTTGTCTTGTCTTGAAAATTTCTAGACAAGACTTTTACAATTCTTGTCTAGAAAATCTAGACAAGACAAGACAAGAGTCTAGAAAGTTTAGATCTAGACGGCAACACTAGTTATAAACAAGGTTAGCAAAGCGTGGGTCGAAAAAAGTACTTTGTATTGGTGTTTTGTGGAAGCTTTTTTTAAAAATCCACAAAAAAAATTCATTCTTCAAGAAATTCGTTGATATAGATAACATTAATGTCATTGATATACGTATTAATCAGAAAAATTGAAAGTCTAAATTAAAAATCTACTAGGCCCAGATAAGCGTATAGCAATCACTAGTCTTAAGAAATACATTGTGTTTTAAAGACCACCAACAGCTAAGGTTATTTGGGCCTATAACACCAATTCATATTTTCAATTCATTATTTTTTAATAATAAATTAAAAATCCAATTGACACTTTTACCAGCTCTCGGGCTAGAACCCGGGAATTAGTGACTTGTAATAGAGGAACCATAGCATTGCCATGTAAACAACAGCATTGCTACACGCTCGGCTATTCTCAAGCCCCTCTTAAGAAATATAGCGGTCATAAAAATGAATATAAAAGCCAAAACTTTATTATCTGGTTCTGCCAAAAAGATAACATTGATAGTATTAATCAGAAAAGTGGTGAACTAAGCCCGTCGGAGACCAGGGGCGGCAGAACTAAATGAGGCCCCCGTTCTGCTTAGAAATTGATGTATTTGTGGTGTAAATTTCGTAAAAAATGAATAATGTAGATGTAATGGCTGACAAAAAAATCAAATATTTATAAAAAATGTAGGTAGGTAGGTAACCTACCTACGTTTATATTTTGTATACTTACGTACGGGGCCTCCAACTCCAAACTGCCTCTTACTTACTAAACATATTTTGGCATTGTTTGAGATTTGATTAAGAAGGACTTCTCGAGATTTAGAGGCCCCCCAGGATCAGAGGTCCGGGGCGAGCCGGTTCCCCCCTAGTCTGCCACTGGACCCAGATAAACCTAGTGTTACATAAGTTACATTAGTGATTAGCATCGGAATTTGAAATTTCTTTATATCATAATTAGCGTTATGTAACGTTTCTCCTTAGCAAAGTCAAGTTGTAACTTTTTAGAATTTTATTATTTTTTTATTTTAATTGACTATTAATTAATATTACTTTACAAAGAAATTTTTTTTGTCTGGTTCCGTCAAAACAGTTATAATATTATGTCTTACTTTTTCAAATATCAGTTGTTAGGAAATATAAATTCCTATAACAGTCCTAGATAACCCTGGCAAGTGGTATAGTTGACAGTGCCGGATTTAGGTTCGATGCCGCCCTAGGCCCTTGTCGATATGCCGCCCTTTTTTTCTATGTAAAAGTGATTGTCAAAATTATATTATATGAGTTATTTTTTCCACATATATTAGTTATTTTTCCACAGTGTAACAGTGAGAGAGAAAATAATAAAATTTGATCTCACAGTTGACGGAAAACTTAATCAATTTTGACTTTCCAACGCCCGGGAAAAATGTTTAGGTTCAGGCGCCTTCTTAATTGTGCCGCCCCTCAAATGTTGTCGCCCGTGTCTTTTGCGTTTTTATCTAGAAAATATTACTCGAAAAATCTTCATTTAAATTTATAATTTTGCAAATTAAGCATTTTCGACAGTTGTAACTAACAAAGTTCAAAAAAGTAGTCAATTTGTAATACGAAATTATAATTTGTGGGTTATTTAGGAGTAGGATCTATTTTTAAGAATAAAAATTTACACAATTCGCTCCAATATTCATTTCAAAACCGTCCATTTAATTAACTAATTTTATTACTCACGATTCCTAAATATTGTTACAATTAGTATTGTAATACAGTGCCAATAACTCAATGAGTTGATGCACAATTTGTTTTTGTTTGTTTTGTATTTTTTGATTTAAATAAAAAAAAAAAAAAATTTAATATAGAGATTACTTTATTTGTGGTTAGTATGATTAAGAAAAAAAATTGTTGCGGAATAAATGGAAATTACTATAATTAAACTTGCAAGTGCCTTAATACTATATAGATATAGACCGAGAGCTAGTGACAATTTTTTGGTGTTATTTATTCAAGGCCTTATTTTTGTGAAGATGTTGAGGGAGGCATATTAAAGTGCCCTGAGTAAGGGATTTTGCTAGATAGCGGTATGGGAGGGATGCGAACCGCCCCCAACATGTAACAAAAAAATGATCACAATTATTATTGCTTCAAGGCTGAAATTGTTTGTATAGCTTGTCGGTGACCTAACAATGCCATTATAATATTTGCAGATCGATTGATCAGTATTAAAGGGTTGGCAGATCACCCTAAACGTGTCGTATACACGACGAAATTTATATTATTAGTTCAAGGTTCGAATTTTAATATGTTGTTACGGCGACTGTTTTAAGCATACATTTCAATTTGCAGAACAAAATGTCGGTATTAACCCCCTCTTTTAGAGGGAAACTTGCTCGTCTAGGTGTTTATATCGTTCTACAAGGGGGTTAATACCGACATTTTGTTCTGCAAATTGAAATATATGGTTGAAACAGTCGTCGTAACAACATATTAAAATTTGAACCTTGAACTATAATATAAAATTCGTCGGGTACCTACATGACACGTTTAGGGTGATCTGCCACCCCTTTAATACTGACCAATCGATCTGCAAATATTATAATGGCATTGTTGGGTCACCGACAAGCTATATAAACAATTTCAGCCTTGAAGCAATCATAATTGTGGTCATTTTTTTTGTTACATGTTGGGGGCGGTCTGCATCCCTCTCATACCGCCATCTAGAAAAATCCATTACTCAGAGCACTTTAATATACCTCCCTCAACATCTTCACAAAAATAAGGCCTTGAATAAATAACACAAAAAAATTGTCACTATAGCTCTCGGTCTATAATAGTATAGATAGGTAAGATATATCTATATAATCAAAAATTATCGAAATTCTAATCGGTACTACATACCTACTGCTTTATAAATAAAATAGTTCGCATATTATTCGAAGAGCTCTTACACTGAATTTCACTTAAGAGGCAACATATAGGCGAGTTTACCTGGTAGTTATGGAAAATATTAATGTATTAGAGAAAATCGTTTCACTTAAAATGCAAAATTCACTGAACAAACATACTTATTATTATTATTGTATATTATAGACGCGTCGACAACTTAGGTCATTAGCGTCTTCAACACAACAATTAATAATTCATTTGTGTATCAGAATCTGCCAGCCGGCATACACAAACCGACTGGTACGAACTCGGGTTCCTGGGAACGCCAATTCCTCCTTTTGAACGAAATAAAATAATAATAATAATATCCCTTGTGTGACGGTGACGAACCTGAAGTTTAGGGTACTTGTGGATGCAAAATTCTTAAGGTTCTTCCTTCACAATAATAATAATACAACGCTTGATATAGTTCTCCTTGATAAAACTACGCGATTTATGTATGTCGTCGAGTTCTCAGCTCCTGCTGAAACTAACATAGTCGCGAAGGAGACTGAGAAGCGGACAAAATATCAAGACCTTCTTTTTGAGCTCAGGAAGCAATACCCAGAGTATTCTGTTAAATTAATTGTCCTTATAATTGGTATTCTTGGTGGAGCCAAACCGTCACTGTTGGCAAATATAAAAGCTATCCCGGCATGTCAGCGTAATGCTGAGTCACTAGTCTGCCGCATGCAAAAGGCTGTGCTTATTGGGTCGCTCCGTGTACTTCGTGCGCACGACCCAAACTCACTGTAATCGCCCATTTCATGGTTTGAGACGCGGTTATAGTTTCACCTTGCTCCGCAAGTATCCCTTGTGTGACGGTGACGAACCTGAAGTTTAGGGTGCTTGTGGATGCAAAATTCTTTAAGGAATTTATCCTTCGCATAATAATAATAATAAGAACATTGGAATGTAATTGCGAGAACAACTACATTCCAATGTTCTTTTTATTATTATTATGCGATGGATAAATTTCCTTAAAGAATTTTGCATTCACAAGCACCCTAAACTTCAGGTTCGTCACCATTGGAATGCAATTGCGAGAACAACTACATTCCAATGTTCCCCCTGGCGAGGGGAACAAGCATGCGTCACTATCAATATTTTAATTTAAAGAATGTATTACAGCAAATTTTTTTAAATTAAAATTGTGTTATTCATTATTGTTAGTGATGTAGTATATGAGAGAGATTTATTGTCATAAAGTAAAAATAAATCTACATCTGATTACAATTTGAACATAGTGTTCCTTTAGATTAACCTATGGTTTAAAATGTATTTAGTACTCTGCAGTCTTTGAATTTCTGCAGTGATTTTTGAATTAGGTGTAGTATTTCTGGGAAAAATCTGCCAAAAAACCCAGACGTTGGGTGATGTATGTTTTTGTTCAGTGCATGTAGCATTTTAAGTGAAACGATTTTCTCTAATGCCTTCATGTTTTCCATATCCTCCAGGTAAACAAAAACTCACCTATGTTGCATCTTTAAGAGTGAAATTCACAGTATAGGACATAGGTAGTACCTACTGTATCTAAACTAATATTATAAAATTGGTAAATTCTGCACTTTGTACAATAGAAGCACTACTGGGTATCGATTGATGTGTTCGTATATATAGTAACGCGCCTACAAAGTCCACATCATGAGAGAGTCATGTTTTTAATGATTTATACAGAAATTAATAAATTTAATAAAAATCAACTAAGTCGTAACTTAGTCTGTAATTGTAAAGTTTTAAGGACTAGAAGAGCGAATTTTCCGTTTTCATAATTTTTTTCCTTTTTTTCAAATTTTAATCTATCTATATCTATTTGTTTGGTTTAACGCGCTAATCTCAGGAACTACCAGTCCGATTTGAAAATTATTTTTTTTGTTAGATAGCCCATTTATCGAGGAAGGCTATAGGCTATATAATATCATGCTACGACCAATAGGAGCGGAACATCAATGAAAAATGTTGCAAAAACGGGAAAAACTATTCCTTTTGAGAGCTTCCGTTGCGTGCGCTGCGTAAACGGTTAAAGTTACGCAAAAATCATGTATGACGGAATTGTTCCCGGAAGGTTTATATATATACCTAGCGAACGAGCGAAGCGAGTGAGTAATGTAATTCCTAAACCACGCAACAGATTTTGATGCGGTTTTCACCATCAGTTAGATAATTTGTCACGGAAGTTTTATATATATATATATATATATATATATATATATATATATATATAGCGAACGAGCGAAGCGAGTGAGTAATGTAATTATAATATTCAAGCGAACGACCGAAGCGAGTGAGTAGTGTATTGCACCCGGACTTTCTTAGCACCCGGGCGAAGCTGGACGGGGCCGCTATGTATTTATAATTTTACAACAGTAAAATTTTATTGAAGATCAAGCATTTTTGTTATCTCGTATACATGTCCTAGATTTGTTTTTATTACTTAATAATTGTGTCAATACACCCAGTTTTATAATATTTATGATTGACGATTCTATTTTGTTTTGTCATAGGTGTGTTTGTTGGTATACAGTTCTGAACTAGTTCTGTCAGTTCTAAAGCGCTTGTTGACACTATATAACTCTTCGGACTAGGCGTATTTGTTAGTCAAGTTCACGGATTCTATTTGAAGTAGGTTCTAGCAGATAAGTGACAGCTAGTGAAGTAGGTACTTATGACTAGAGTTAGTACTCTTCGAAGTGATTATCCCTTATCCACTGCAGATAAATTTGTATTTTAACGTTTTAACAACAGCACAGAGCGCACACCAGGGCCGTAGCTAAAGCTGAATTCAAGATAGGGCACTGAAAGTTTAAAGTAGGGCTGAAGCAAAAGATTACAATTTTTTAATTGGATTGCCCACCTCATTTGGTGATATCAAATTACAAAAGCAAGAAAACGGTAAATGACAATTTAATCAAAAAAAAAAATAAATAAATACAAAACTTGCCATGTTATCAAATTTCCGAAGAACTTCATTTAGATCCTACGAATTTAATCTTGTTTTTCCAAATGCCAGATAGATCAAGTCTGTCATTCTGTCGTGACAGTCTTAGCGACTTGTTTATAATTCCTTAAAGTAGGGCACTGAATGTTTTAAGGTAGGGCATTGCCCCTTTAAACTAAATAACATCACAAAACATCCATGAGCGCAGGTGGGATTCGGACCCACGGCAGTCCAGTCCAGAGGTTGCGGCACTAAGCACGCTAACCACTAGGCTATACTGCCCTCGTTTCATATGTATATTTTGTTATTTTTTCTTTTGTCATTCTTCTCGATTTTATCGCATCTAACCTCGTCAATGTGACGTTTTACGAATGGTATAAACAACACTTTTTCGTCTGGGTATCGATTATCCGAAGTACAATTAGCAAAACTACATTGTTTTGTTGGCATTGTGGTTATTTAAAAATCAATTCTTTAATACGTTTATAATAATATTAATAATAATAAATTCTCGGGAACTTGGATAAAAATAAGTTGATGCTAAATTTTCAAAATTTGCAACGTTTCGTTGGTTTATTTTCCAACTTCTTCAGGCAATCTACAGAAATACAATTAATTTAATTAATTGTATTTCTGTAGATTGCCTGAAGAAGTTGGAAAATAAACCAACGAAACGTTGCAAATTTTGAAAATTTAGCATCAACTTATTTTTATCCAAGTTCCCGAGAATTTATTATTATTAATATTAAATCAACATGGATGCGTCTTTACACATGGGTTTATAATAATTTTAAATAATGAAGTTATACCTCTAAATTTATGACACGACACTATAATGGGGAATAAATAATATTTGTCCCTACCACAATTAATGCTGCCTCTCGTTGATAATTCAAAGGACTACTCTCAGGAAAATGGCTCATTATTCGCGATGTAGTATCCTAAATCGCGCGTTTTCAATACAAAAACATGTGTGCATTGACCTTTAATTAAGTAATAATTTTCAAATTTGATAATTAAATTTCATAGGTATTTGCAACGAAAAGTTTCCTTCGGGCTGCTCTGCTTGTTCTTCTTGCGAACGTATATGTATAAATAACTGGCTCCGGCAGAAATATTGTCAATATAAAAAATATTTTATAGCCTATAGATCACTCGCGTGACAAATCGAATAACACCTCGATTATGAAAATCGGTCTAGCAAATTTAGCCCTACGAGATAACGAACTTATATACATACAGTCGCAATTAAATTGAACTATAGGTAACAGCATGGGTAGTGTCTATGTAGGATGACCTTGTTCATTTAACACGTCAATGGCTGGTCACCGATGAGGCAAGGAGCGCTTACCATATTCTCATTTGAGAATATGGTGAACGATCCTTGCTTCAGACTAACATTCAATTGCTTGCTTCTTTATTTACTTATTATTATTATTTTAGCTTTTACCTTTATTTATCTCGTCGAAGGATTCATATGCACACACACCCACAAAACGTAAATAACAATAGACACCCACACACATGCATCCACACGCACGCACACACACGCACACACACACACAGATAGAGAGAGAGAGAGACAGACAGAGCGAGAGAGAATAATAGTCTGCACTACACACTACACAATTAAATTTATTATGTTAACTAGTAAACCCTACCCTAGCACTGGCACTGCCAAGTTGGGTAGGTTAAATTCCTAAGAATTTTGTATAAAAAATTGTGTATTGTGTATATTTTTGGAATAAATTTATTCATTTATTTATTAATGGAATCTCCATCCTACTATAACCTTTGACGATACAACTATAGACTATAGCAACGCTGACTTTGCTACTATATTACTATATGAGAAAAGGAGGTATAACTAATGTCCAGATAGATAGATATATTGTACATTATAGACGCTTAACAGCTGAGGTCATCGGCGTCTGTAGCTAGCTGTCAATTTCTGTATCTCTATGGTCTAGGATCTGATATTCAGCAGCGGCCATATTTTTTTTAGATCATCCTATTTGATTAATTTCAGTTACCCGACTAAGGATGTCAGAATTTAATCGCGAATACAATGACTGCTAAATTCATAATCCTTCCTTTTGGTTTTGCCGTAGCTATAGGTAAAAATAGTAGTAGAGACATTGCAGAGTTTCCCGGTATTTTGTAGTGGTATTCCTAGACAAGGAAAATTGTTTTTGATGTTTTTACAAGCTTTTATTTAGCTTGCAATGTATGTTAGTTAGTTTTTTTGTGGGTTTGTGTGTTTGTTTTTTTAGGTCAAAACTTGCAAGTCAATTTTGAACGACTTCCACGTATCCGGTCGATTTAAAATTTTGTACACATATGTATTCCCGATGACAACACATGAATAAATCGTTTTAGAAAGGGGTTCAAACGGGGATGTAGGTTTTTTTTGACTAATCAACGCCTAGGCCAAATCGCTGAAGCTAGAAACTTGAAATTTGGACAGTTGGTTCCTTTTCTGACGTAAGCATCCACTAATTCTCGAAATTCAACCCCTACGGGTATCAAAGGGGGGTAAAATTTTGAAAGACTAAAATGAACAAAATAAAATATTAGTAAAAAAAAGTTAGACAAGCTTTTATTGAAATTTACTAAAAAGGAAAAAAGAATATTCAATAATTTTGGTTCATAATTATTATAAAAGCGGGGGTTGCGACTAATAAACTATCAGTGAGATTACAACCCTCGCTTTTATAATAATTATGAACCAAAATTATTAAATATTGTCTATTTTTTCATTTTTCGTGCATTTCAATAAAAACTTGCCTCTAAAAAGTTTTTTTTACTAATATTTTATTTGAAATTTGTAAAGTAAATTTTGATCTAAATTGGTACTTATATCTATTCCATTCTTCACTTGTGGAGTTGGTGGTAAAATGCAAGATCTCTCTAAATTATAAAGTGACGGGGTACAAAATTTGTGTCGGAGCCTGCAGTCCATGCGTGGATGCTGTAAGTCGTATCTGGTACTGGTTCGAGGCACCAGCTATAATAAACCAGCAAGTTGTGTGTAACTAAGCATGACGGTAACCGGTTTTGATACATTTTCGTTACAAACCCGGTTTCAGAATATTGCAACTTTAAGAACTTCTCGTTATAGGGATGTTCTGATTTATTTTTAGACCTGCAGTCGATGTGAAAGTTTCCCGCGCCACACAAAATTAACATTTCTTATACTCAAATATTTTCTTGTGAATCGTGTTTTAAAGACCACCAACAGCTAAGGTTATTTGGGCCTAGCACCTATTCATATTTTCAATTCATTATTTTTTTTAATAATAAATTGAAAATTCAATTGAACACTTTTACCAGCTCTCGGGCTAGAACCCGAAAACTGGGGACTTGTAATAGAGGAACCATAGCAACGCCATGTAAACAACAGCATTGCTACACTCTCGGCCATCTCAAGCCCGATCAGGGTTCAGATTACATTACCAAAACCACGTAAACAAAATTATAAACTTTCGGCGATTTCGGGTTAAAAGTGTTTAGAGTTATGGCAATAAAGTTTCACTTGCAACCATCACCCTAGTTAGTGTTGCCGTCTAGATCTAGACTTTCTAGACTCTTGTCTTGTCTTGTCTAGATTTTCAAGACAAGACTTGCAAAAGTCTTGTCTAGAAATTTTCAAGACAAGACAAGACTTGCTTTATCTAGATCAAGACTCTTGCCAAAACTCTAGATAATTTTCAAGAGTCTAGATAAACTAAGTAGTATAGTATATAAAGGTTTACTTTACATACTGCTACTAATTTAGACTCTTGAAAATAATCTAGAGTCTTGATATTAGACAAGACAAGAGTTTGTTAATCTAGACTTAGACTTAGTAAAGTCTTGATATTTCAAGACAAGACTTAAGTGAAGTCTTGTCTTGATATTTCAAGACAAGACAAGACTTTGAAAGTCTTGTCTTGTCTAGACGGCAACACTAACCCTAATTTTTTTATTTCCATGGTTCCGTAAGAAAGTGCAATGGTTATAGGGTATAACTTTGCTATAATCTACAATCTACTTAAAAACCAGACGCTAATGGCCTCTGTTGTCGAGCGTCTATAATCCACAATTATTCTTCTTCGAAATTAAAAACATGCTATAATACTGTAATACAGATTACAGTCTACGTAGTTCTAGACAAAAATGAAATTTTGGTTCGTTCCTCCATACCTAGAGTACTGAAAGTGACCCCATGTATAGTTGATGTGTGATTGGCTAATAGACAATATAATGTTCTAGGTTATCTAAAAGTGGTAGGGTGAGTTTTGTATCCATGTTTTAACCTAGACTAGACTACCTTTTTGTTATGAGGGGTTCATGTAACACGACACCCTCAAAAGCGGAAAGACATACAAAAATTGGAAATTTCTTTCCAGCAATCATAGTAAAGTACAATTTTAATTTTATGCATTTTTTACCTAAGCTTTCCTGCATAAATATAGTGTGAGAAGTAAACACTGACATATTTTGTTGTGGTAGGTCATTGCTCATTGGTTGCTTTTGTAACAAATGCCTGTCTAGCTAGACTGCTAGACTGTTTTGTTATACAATGGACGATGGAGGATTAGGGGTTGTGACCGATGTACCCATATTTGTAAATTATTAGCATTTTTTCTTTTTGTTGCATTTAAACATGAGATTACTGTATTCTTGTCACAGGTCTGTGTCAACCAAATATCATACTTAATATTATAAGGAGAAAAGGTTTGATTTTTTGTATGTTTGTTTGTAATTAAACTCAAAAATTACTTAACTGATTTTAAAAATTCCTTAACCTATAGAAAGCTACATTATCAGCGAGAAACATGGGCTGTATTTTATTTACAAAAAAATAGAGATCCCTACGAAAATTACAATAATGTAACCCAAGGTATCAAAAATGTGCCTATAAAAGTCATTATTTGGCGTGCGCTGCGAAAACTATTGATTTAATTATAAATTCGAGCGAACGACCGAAGCGAGTGAGAAATGTCTTAATTAATTATAAATTCGAGCGAACGAGCGAAGCGAGGGAGTTAATGTTTTAAATGATTATAAATTTGAGCGAACGAGCGAAGCGAGTGAGTAATGTATTAATAAATTATAAATTCATAGCACCCGGGCGAAGCCGGACCGGGCCGCTAGTACAGTATATGTTGCAAACCATAATATTTCTGCTACTCACCAATAGATGTCGCCACGAGTATTTCATAACGCGCTAACGTTCTAGTTCACCCATGAAACACTTTTTTTAGGAATTCAATCAAATTTGAATATCTTATAGAAAACAATACTATTTAACAGCCGTTAAAATTTTATAGTGATTGCACGTGCCATCAAATTCCAAAACGCCGTGTGAACGAAGTCGTTAAAAAATTAAATTGTGTTTTAAAGACCACCAACAGCTAAGCTTATTTGGGCCTAGCACCAATTCATATTTTCAATTCATTATTTTTTTTTTAATATTAAATTGAAAATCCAATTGACATTTTTACCAGCTCTCGGGCTAGAACCCGGGAACTGGGGACTTGTAATAGAGGAACCATAGCAACGCCATATGTAAACAACAGCATTGCTATACGCTCGGCTATTCTCAAGCCCTGAACGAAGTCGTGGGTACAACTAGTCGAGAATAATTATTAATGTATTCGGTCAGAGAGAGCAGTATAGCCTAGTGGATAACGTATTTGGTACCGCAGCCTCTATAGACTAGACTGTCGTGGGTTCGAATCCCATCTGCGCTCAAGGATGTTTTGTGATGTTATTTATGGTTTTAGGAAAGTTGTTATTTAGTGTAGTTTTTTTTTAACCTTCACCTATGGCTTCAGGGTTTATCCCATGTGCCAGCATCTTATTCCTATTGCAATAACATATATAACTGGGACACAAAGATGGATGGATTAACAGGTTTTGGGATAAGAGACAAGGAAAGCAATAGACTCTTAAATGCAGGACCAACACTAACTAGAGAGTCTTTCGATTAAGGATTTGCTGGTTAAGGAACAACACATTAGGAAGAGATAAAAAAAATTACCTAAGTAAAAATAAACATTATTGTCTTATATCGAAATATTATGTTTGACACTTAGTGTAGCTGAAAGACGCTAAGGACCTGAGATGTCGACGCGTCTATAACCTACAATAAATAAATAAATATTCGTTTCCATAATATAATTGCTATGCATAAGTTCTTTGTAACTGCTGTACTTTTTGGCGCGTAGCTAAAGTAAATAATATTTTATGTATGAAGTTCTGTGCACGCAGTACCGCCCTTAAAATTGTTTTCCTTCCCCTGCCCCACGGTTCACGCGCTAACCGACCAATGTATTTATTATATATAGTTGTAGACTGCGTTGGACCTGTATCGTTCAAATATATTTGTTCGTATACATTTCCTGAACCGAGGCCAACGCGCTCATGAGGCTTCGGTTCACAACTGCACGCTTTTGCCGTGTTACAATTGGGTACCTACTTGCTTGAAATTTTTAGCGTATTTTTATTACCTATATCAGGGGTTCCCAAACTTTTTTGATCATGACCCTAATTTAAAATTGCAAAAGCCTTCGCGACCCTTAAACATTTTTTCCCACAATGTACGAAATAGTTTAAAAAAAGATTTTTCAGTAAAAAAATGCAGCAGTTCAAATATAAGTCGTTTATTCAAGAATTTAAGTATACCGCAGAGACCCCCCTTTCACCTCTTCACTCTGTTTTTATCAGATTTCGTGTTCTTATTTAGTATTTTTTTTCGCTATTATTCGAATTTAATGGTATAATCACGAGAGTTATAAATTCTATAATATTATTACGGAAACAGGCCGTGAGCCTAAAAAATCAGCCCGCGACCCTGACTTTGGGAACCCCTGACCTATATGAAGAACGAAAATTTACGTCAATTTGTTCCACTTTCACGCCTCAACTGCCCAACCAATCTCTGAAATTTTGCACACGAGTAACTTCCGCAATGGAGATGAACATAGGCTATAACTAACCGGCCCGGCTTCGCCCGGGTGAAAATCGGAGGCAATTGCAGAAGATCGATTTCAATTTTTTTTTCACTGTTCGATAGGTGATACTTTGTTTTAGGACGTAAGCTATAATAACTGACCGGCCCGACTTCGCCCGGGCAAAAATCGGGAGTAATCTCAGAACCGATTTCAATTTTTTTTTACCTCGATGAGTGACACTTTGCTTTGAGAATTAAGACATAGGCTTAACTGGTGCGAACAAGCGAAGCGAGTAAAGTAATAATAACTTCCAATGGGAAGTTAATAAATTATAAATTCGTAACACCCAGGCCACTAGTTAATCATAAATTATTGAATAAACTTTTCAATGGTCGAATTAAGATAAGAATCTTTCGGGCTTATGAGCCGTGGTCTACTGGAATGGCTTCTTCTTCTTCCAGACGTTTCGCTCGCAACTGCGGCAAGCATCTTTAGTGGTGTATTCGTCGAACACACCATTGAAGATGCTTGCCGCAGTTGCAGGCGAAACGTCTGGAAGAAGAAGAAGAAGAAGCCATTCCAGTAGACCACGGCTCATAAGCCCGAAAGATTCTTATCTTAATTCTATTAACGCCGGCCGTGGAAGCCTACATTCTTTTCAATGGTCGTTCATTAACCTGCAGCACAAAAAAAAATCAAATTCAAAAGAAGAGCTTTACCGAAAATCTTTCAATTTTTTCTCCAAAACTCCATCATGTTTGTGTATGATGGGTACTCAATAACTCTTGTTTCGGTGGAGATGTTCCCCCATGTTTTATAGAAGGAGGTTATGTACCTACTGTGCGTATATTATGTATGATATTATACTATATACAAGCATACATAGGCTTTATGTATGTTTTCAAACAGGGAAATTGAAGGGTCATGCGTAGAACGCTATTTGTAAAAATACACTTCCTTAAGCGATTTATCTCTATATGCAGTCTGTGTTTTCGCTGATTGATTTTGATTAAGATTTTTGTTAAAACCCACCAACTGCCAAGTGTATGTGGGTCTAGTATCAGTTCATCTTTTAATTTTATTTAATTATAAACTGAATATAATATTAATTGACAATTTCACCAAATCGATTGTGAAAGAAAATAGACTTGGGCATTTTAGTTCACTAAAAAGAGCTCTCAATTCGGATCATTCTTCCGCGAACTAGTTCGCTCGTATAGTTCGTTAGTTCGCTGTTAAAGACAATAAATTTGAACTATGAAATTATTTGATATTGATTTACATCACATCAAATTTTCGTAAAAATCTGTTTGCTGTTCCAGGACTCCTAAACCGCCAAAATACATTTCAAAAAGAATAATTGGACAGTCGGTAAAACAACCAACACTGCCAATAAATTTCCGTTGTTTCAGATTAGTAGGTATTTCGTGAGTCTCTTCCGCCATCTTCACTGCGTGGTAGATAATTGAACTAACGAATTGATTTCTTAATTAGCTGCCTTGTACTTAGTTTGCCACGTAGGATCGCTCTGCCCAACTAGTTCGTTAATGTGTCTGAGACCTTAACATATACATAGTTATACATGCTGTGTTTTGTTTCACATGTGAACCACTTCCGACTATTTCCGATACATCGAATATTCCTAAAATGCCACTCCAGTATGAGACAATAGACGTTATTTACGTCAAAAAAAAAACACAGGGCTTGAGAATAGCCGAGAGTGTAGCAATGCTGTTGTTTACATGGCGTTGCTATGGTTCCTCTATTACAAGTCTCCAGTTCCCGGGTTCTAGCCCGAGAGCTGGTAAAAGTGTCAATTGGATTTTCAATTTATTATTAAAAAAAAAATAATGATTTGAAAATATGAATTGGTGCTAGGCCCAAATAACCTTAGCTGTTGGTGGTCTTTAAAACACAGTAAAAAAAAACACTAATTACAAACAATAAACACCAACTGATTATACCTATAATAGAATACAGAAGTAGGCGGTCCTAATTTGAGCGCGAAATTTAAATTGGAGTCAATTGGCGTTCAAAAATATATGCGATTAACGGAATATTCATTACTATCCTCTTAAAACACATTTCTTACCAAAAAAATGGCTGTATTAATAAATCTTGTCATTATTGGCTACAAAACTTTATTATTTCGTGTGAAATAATTTTTTATTTGAAATTGAAAATTTATGAAAAATGAATGTCGTAACTTGATTCAGCCAGTGATGTTTATTCTAACATAACTTAACCTCGTTGACGTTTGTCGAGGTGTAATTTAAGCAATTATAATTAGAAATTGAGTTTGTTCTTTCCATTTGGAGTTGAAAAAGTGTTCTGAAGTCGTCTGAGCTACGCTGGATCAAGGGAGGGCAAGCTAAAAGGATAAAAAAAATGTTTTCATCAATTAGGTATTGGATATCTATAGGTATTATTTTACTTTTTCCTCAGTCGGAAATTTAAACTTTTTGCAGTCATAATTTTCATTATAACTGCAGTCAAGTACAAGACACCATCCCATAACAAATTGCTTTAATTATTAACGACGACGTGATTAAAAAAACGAGGTTATGTCAGTAGAATGAATGAAATTTGACAGTTGTGTCGTGTCAATAGATGAACGTACGTTTAACGCAGTTAGAAGGAGACAGTTGCGACTCCGCCACGCCTTCCTTTCCTAATCTATTTCGACGCATCAAATTAGGTGTGTTAATAATGTTTTGTAAAATTATGAAATTCCATTTGTGTTACAAGTCTTCTGAAATTTATGTACTACACCTATTTGACTTTTATGGGTGGACTAGCGTAGGTAATGAAACCCAATGTTTGTGCCGAAATACAGCACGCGTTCTATCTATATATTTTGTAGTATGTTTTAACGTCTCTTTGTTGGCATTACTGATATACATAATAATATATGGATATAATGCTTGCCAACTATGTAAATATAATCGTAATTCTGTTTTTACACGACTGCCGAAGGAGGGTAGTGTTTTTCGGGTATATATGTATTTTAACATTGGAAATGTTTTTGTTCGTATATGGGGGCAGAGTTACGAGTTTTCGTTCAAGGCCAAAAGACAACGGTGTCGCGATCAAGTGAGGAGCAATCATGCAAAATTGAACAAGTGCAATTTTTTCGAAATGTGTTTTATATCATGTCTAGTTAATTGAGAGGTATTTGCGACGATCTGCGGTGTTATTTTTGAGCAAATGTTAATAAATACTGTAGAAAAATCCATTTAAAAGTTAAGTAATCAAGCAAAAGTGAACGCGTATATAACAGAAGAATAATAGGGTTATTCCTGACAAAACTAAACAGTGCATTGATAAATATTGTGTGTATAATAAACAGTTAATTATGTTTCATATATGCTGTTATAATTTCCAATGTCCTCGATGGTTGCAAGGATTGCGAAATCTGTGAATTTTTGCATTTTCTTTGGCGCCGTCTATAGCCTAAACGGCTTGACGGATTTTGAAAAATGAGGTGTCTATGGATTTGCCATAGTCTCACGAGTGCTACTGTGTATATGGCGTCACGGAAAATTCAATATGGCGGACGCTAGACGCAATTTTGTCAATAAGCAAAAAATCGGTAAAACCTTTTGTGTGGGATATCATATGAAAAGGCTTGATGAGTAGATTCAACTAAAAGGAAGGAAGGAAATAAAAATAAATTATTTTAAATATACAAAACAACCTGACTGCGTAAAAAGCGAACTTAAAATTTACTTCTTTTATGTAGTTGGGTTTTAGTTTTTGACACTAGATATGCTTTCTCATCTCGATAGCAACGAGACCTCGAAAATTTAACATCAATCACGTTTCAACTACGGGAAATTGTTAATCTCATCTCGGTTAAATTAAAATTAAATTGTGTTTTAAAGACCACCAACAGCTAAGGTTATTTGGGCCTAGCACCAATTCATATTTTCAATTCAATATTTTTTTTTTTAATAATAAATTGAAAATCCAATTGACACTTTTACCGGCTCTCGGGCTAGACCCCGGGAGCTGGGGACTTGTAATAGAGGAACCATAGCAACGCCATGTAAACAACAGCATTGCTACACGCTCGGCTATTCTCAAGCCCATCTCATCTCGGTACTTTCTCGATAGCGAGGTCTTGAAAATTGAATATCGATATCGTCTCAAAATATGAGACGAGAAATATTGTCAATCTCGTGTCGAGATTTCTCGTCTCGGCTGCAACACTACTCACATCCAGTTAATTTCATATCACTGGTTAGAATGAAATTGTGGGTATATTGCATACAGAACTATGGCGTTGTCGTGGTAAAAAGGGGGAAGTGCGTGTGCTCTTGTGTTTTAGACGCGGAAGGGGAGAATTTTGTACGTTGCGTGCGGTAGGTATGTGTGTGTGTGTGTAACGCATTCACTTGCTTGACTTGTCCCTTCTAAGGGACTTTTTATCTAACACTGTAGCCTAGCCTAGCCTAGACTAGACTAGACCGGACTACTGTCTAGAAATAAACACACGCATGCTGCAGCTACCAATAACGTGACTGTCTTCTTTTTTCCAATGGTTGGCCGATATATTGTTGTTATGCGTGAGCCAACGTTTCTGCGCGGAAAACAACGCTGATGTCTAAATCAGTGCCGTAGATACGGGGGTTGTCCAAGAACAATATAATTTTAAATAACAATATATGAGTTAGGTTATTGTGGACAACAATATAATAATTAATTAATTCATTCTTAAAAAAGGTATTTATTTATACAGCCAAGATAAAATATTCAAAATACATTTTACCATTTTTTTTGTGATCATAGTATTGGTACCGTCCTACTAACATATTATTAAGAAAATTTGACTGATGACCAGTCCTATACTCCCCACCTAGTAAATATTTGTAAAAAATAAACACTCTTTTTTTATTCTTTGAAAAAAAGCATGGCCCTCTTTTTTGTTTGGTGATCTACTGATGGCTAGTAATATAGCAAAAATCATGGTTACCTTGATTTACGTACAATTTTTATTTTTTTTAGTAAAATATTTTTTTTCTCGAAAACTGTACACTTAAGAGAAAAAAATATTTACATTTTTTCATATTATAACATCTAGAATTCATTTATATTTTTTTTACCTATGTTAATACGTGACATTGAGAACGTTTTTTTTTTAATATCTCAGGATCCACTGAACCGATTTGACTCAAAATCTAATCAGATCTAAGTTAAAGGCTGATAAACACAATAGAACAATCGGCGTGGCCGTATGTTGTTCCGTTTTTATGATATCGAAGGCGAAAAATTGACCACATACACACACACACACACATACAGACATCAGTCAGAAAATGATCTTAAACGATTGCTAGGGTCTCAAAACGTGAAGATCTGTTAAAATCTCGAAATATTTTTTTCGGACTAAATCCATTACTTCCCTACCATAGTAGAGGTGGGAAGTAAAAATTAATGAGGGCAATAAGGAAGATATAAGCAAAATGAGAATTTTATTGTTGATAAAAAATATTTTTTTTTCAACAATAGATTATTTATAGTCTATAAAATAATATATTTTTTATCAACAATAGATTGACTAAAAAAATGGACGGACCCCCCACAGAGCAAAAACATATCTACGCCACTGGTCTAAATATAAGGTGAAGGTACCGATTCCCGATCATTTAGTTGTTTACCACTTTTATAGGGTAGTATTTAAGCCTGCATTAATGTTTAACAATTTCTGCAATAATTTTATTGATTTGTTCACCCGGTTGTTATCTCAGGATTCGCGTTAAATATGCTGTTTAAATTGCGGGATCTCATTCACTTCGTTCGTTCAATCGAGTTTTTGCCTTACTCACTCCCTTCGCTCGTTCGCTGAAATTTGTATGTAATTATCTACTTATAATTATTACGTTACCGGTTACTCACTCGCTGATATTTACTATTTTTACAAGCTTTTATTTAACTTGCAAATTTTGTTAGTTTGTTTGTGTGTTTGTTTAGGTCAAATAGCTTGCAAGTCAATTTTGAACGACTTCCATGTATCCGATCGATTTGAAATTTTGTACACATATGTATTCCCGATGACAATACATGAATAAATCGTTTTTGAAAATAAATTCAACCCCTAAGGGGTTCAAACGGGGATGTAGGGTTTTTTTAACTAATCAACACCCAGGCCAAATCGCTGAAGCTAGAAACTTGAAATTTGGACAATTAGTTCCTTTTCTGACGTAAGCATCCATTAAGAAAGGATTTTTCGAAATTCAACCCCTACGGGTGTCAAGGGGGGGTAAAATTTTGAAAGACTAAAATGAACAAAAAATATTAGTAAAAAAAACTTTTTAGAGACAAGCTTTTATTTAAACGAACTAAAAAGGAAAAAACAATTTTTAATAATTTAGGTTCATAATTATAAAAGCGTGGGTCCTGACTAATAAACTATCATAAAGTTCACGATCCACGCTTTTATAATTATGAACCTAAATTATTAAAAATTATTTTTTCCTTTTTAGTTCATTTAAATAAAAGCTTGTCTCTAAAAAGTTATTTTTAATAATATATTTATTGAGATGTTTTTCTCCATGCCTACACCGTTTCAGTCTACTTAGATATTGGCCATGTAGAATTTTTATAAATAAAATTTAGCAACGCCTTTTCACCCCCTTAAAGGTTGATTTAAAATAAAACGCTTGAACACGTACCTATTTGCTTATTTGAATAGTATGTAAAATTCAATATATTTCACTTTAATGATTTGTGAGATATGAACATTTTGTGAAGAAGTTCTACGTCACCTTTTGACCCCCTTAGGGGTTGAATTTCAAAAAATCCTTTCTTTGTGGGTGCTTACGTCACAAAAATAACCTACTGTTCAATTTTCAAGTTTCTATATATAGCTTTAGCGGTTTGACCTGGCCGCGTTGATAAATGAGTCATTCAGGACATAATGACATTTCTTATTTTATTGTAAGTATAACTACTAACTAGCGGTCCCGTCCGGCTTCGCCCGGGTGCTAAGAATTTATGATTTAATAACCCCCCTCCCCGCGAGTAATTCTCCTTCTGCGAAGCGAAGTCGGGCTGGTGCAGTGTTTATAATATTAAGTAGTAGGATTCCGCCAATACTTAGGTACGCTAAAATGAAAAAGAATTTCAGAGTTACCTACGTTTTGTTACTATCCCACAGGAACTATTCCCCCTCCCCCGCGAGAAATTTATTAAAATAAAATATAGCTTATACGTTAAAATATGAACGTTTTGATTCAATAAAAACGATTTTTTTGGTACAAAAAAAGATATCGGAAACAAAAAAAGAAAATATTGTAACAAGGATATAAAACTATAACTGAAGTATGAATTTTTATTTGATACATCATCAATCATCACTAATTACCAATTACTTTAAATTATGACACATTTACTGGAGTATTTAATTTGTCAACAATTAAACATTTAATTGTTGATAATACTCGAGTTAATTGCCTGTTTAAAAATAATTATTAGCGTTTACTATTTTATGTAAAGTAGAAGTAACACTTATACTTATAATAAAGCTTTAATAAAGGTTTAAAACCGTTAATTTAGATATGTAAATTCTACATATTTTAATTTAATACCAAGTCAGGAAATTGTGTATTATTAACTTGTTACAGACACTTATATCTATACTAATATTATAAAGCTGAAGAGTTTGTTTGTTTGTTTGGTTGAACGCGCTAATCTCAGGAACTACTGGTTCGAATTGAAAATTTTTTTTGTGTTGGATAGTCCATTTATCGAGGAAGGCTATAGGCTATATAATATCACGCTACGACCAATAGGAGCGGAGCATCAATGAAAAATGTTGCAAAAACGGGAAAAATTATTCCTTTTGAGAGCTTCCGTTGCAGCGTGCGCTGCGTAAACGGTTAAAGTTACGCAAAAATCATGTATGACGGAATTGTTCCCGGAAGGTTTATATATATAGCGAATGAGCGAAGCGAGTGAGTAATGTAATTCCTAAACCAAGCAACGGATTTTGATGAGGTTTTCACCATCAGTTAGATAATTTTTCACGGAAGGTTTATACCTATATATAGCGAACGAGCGAAGCGAGTGAGTAATGTAATTATAATATTCAAGCGATTACGAGCGAAGCGAGTGAGTAGTGTATTTATAATATTCAAGCGAACGACCGAAGCGAGTGAGTAGTGTATTGTATCCGGGCTTTCTTAGCACCCGGGAGAAGCCGAAGGGGTACCGCTAGTCCATTTATATAATTAAGAATTTGCATTATTTTTGAAATAGAATACATTTGGTAATGTATGTAGGTATATTGTATAGACCAGAGGTTACCAAATTCTAGAACTGTTCAAAGACTTGACCTACAAACACACCTAATTCTAATTATGACAATAGGTAATTCTGATTTTGGGTCAAGTCCGAATTGTCCAAAGAGTACCAGAACCATTCTAGGGACTTGACCAACAAACACATCTTATGAACCAGTCTGTAGATCCAGACAGTTGAACAAACACGCACACACATACAGTCAGTCGATAGCACATTTTTATTATAATTTATATCTTATACAGCCAAGTGCAAATGTTATTTCTATACACGTATGGACACAGTATGCATGTATTGTGGTGATAATATGACCGCGGGCGGCGAGCCAGACTCACGCGGTGCCGAATATTTCAGTTAAACCCCACCCACTGTTGTGTGGTGTGACTATGATCGCAGACATTACCTACACATGTAAACGTAGTGCATGTATGTGTGTGTGTGTGTCCACGCTGTGTATGATTTGATTTGACACCGTTCACTAATGAGTTGACCCTTCAATGATCATATTGATTCAGTTCTCCATTTTTGATGTGAAACATCTTATGTCGGGCTGTGAACAGCCGCGTGAGGGGAAATATGCAACGAAATTCATGGTCCGCTCCTGTCCTCCCCACCACTGCGGCACTCTCTCTCTCTCTCTTTTGGCTTCCGCGCGCTCGGGCACGGGAAGACAACCGCGTGTGTTACAGTGCAGTATATAGGATTACGTCAGCATAACAGTTAGTTGCTTTTGAAAAATATATACTACTACATAGAGAATACCACCGAGTTCATTAAGTTTTCTTTGATGTTTCACATCTGTCGGGGGTCCCGAGACCCACACCCCTTTTTTTGTAACCTTAAGCGAGAAGTGAATCTGATCGGATATGGAAAAAGTGAGACGGAAGTAGTGCCAGGAGAAAGGAAATCGATTTACATAATTATTTCAGTGAGAAATAGTCTATACTTTCAGGAAAGACAGACTATATACAGGAGTGTTCATTAAACCTTCTGTAAAACTAAAACCGGTAATAGGTCTGATCATATTTATTTATTTATTTATTAACTTCCCATTGGAAGTTATTGTAATGGGTCCGAAAATCGAAATCAAAATGTATAACAAATTTTTGTTTCAAGGTCACTACACTATTTTTAGAAAGATGTCTGTGTGTGTGTTATACGTATGTACGTACGTACGTGTGTGTCCATTTCTTTCTAAGACGAAATCTCGAGAATGAAAAATGATATCAACTACGTTAGGGTGCCAATCGACGCGTATTAACGTAAATATGATCTGAAAGAAATTTTTTCAAAATCGGTTCAGCCGTTCTTTTTTCTTAACCAAATAGACTCCAAAAAAGTAGATTTTACACAATATCTCGCGAATAAAAAATTATATTGACTTCGTAAGGGTGTCAATCGAGGCGTGTTACGTCATTTTGATCCGACATAAAATTTATAAAAATCGGTTCAGCCGTTTTTTTTTTTTAATTATTGTTAAAAATAAATAATAATTATGTTTTAATGATTAAAATGATTACTTTTCTGTGTAATATCTAATTTAATTATTATTATTAAATATTTATCAAACTGGGAAGTTCGTCGTGTGGACCTCAAGGGTCGCGCTTTAGTCCTAATGAACGACCCACCTCACGGCTTGTTTATTTATTGTAGATTATAGACGCGTCGACAACTCAGGTCATTAGCGTCTTCAACACAACAAATATTTGTGTATTAAAATCCGCCAGCTGGCGACTGGTACGAGCTCGGGTCCCTGGGAGCGCTAATTCCCAAAGAACATTGGAATGCAATTGCGATAACAACTACATTCCAACGCTCCCCCTGGGGGACTCTTATCATATTGTGCAATCAAAATAACAAAACATGACCCCAGTAAAAACCTCACGTGTCACGGGCTTAGAGATATTTAAAATTTTTAAAATTTTAAAAGCGCTTTGCCCCGGCCATAAAATTGAGTACTTTTCGAATAGTTGGTAATTACTCAACAATGAAACCCTGTCGAACATACATGTATGAATCGGGTTTCGTCTAAACTTTCGGAAAAGCCGAAAGCAAACAATCAACCATGTGAAAAAGGAGCGTTTAGAATAATTGTTTCATTTGTTTCAGTATACAGTAGTGTTGACCCAATGAATAATAATAGAGTTCTGTAGTCTAGCAGTGGTGTTGGAATATCGACTCTCGCATGTAGTGGTTTTTCAGTGACAGAATGCTTTAAAGGGAGAAATTCGGTCGTTTGAAAATGTGTCACTGTGTGAATAATTGTCAACTCAGTCCGCCGCGGCCCGCGATAGTGGAAAGTTTAGGGTTAAAATCCCTACGGTGACATAGGTTTGAATTAATACATTTTTCCTGATTACAGCAGTGTTACGTCATTGTTCTTACAATAGGTGTTTCATATACTGTTTGCAATCATTATGCATTCATTTAATAATAGAGTATAGTTGACAAAAATTTTGTTTGTGTTATATTAATAGAACAGTAAATGATGAACAAAATGACACCTAAATCACTACATTCTGATTTAAAATAAGCTCAAAAATAATTTTTGAAATATTTATGTTAGCCCCGCCCGCTAAAAATCGTTTTTGCTGTAGGCAAATATGACGTCATAATTTTATGAAAGTTCGTTTATATTAGCTACAAATATTATTTAAAGACCCAGAAACAGAGTGTTGAAAAATACCGTTTTGTACCTATGTAAACATGATGTAAGCAATCTAAGCTCCGTTGCTATGGATACATTAATATTTTACATGAATTGACGTCACGCGGTGTTTTAAGTCACGTGACAAATAGATTAAAAATCATGATTTTATTAGTGTATTTGCCATATGGCACATACACTATTGGCGTCGGTCGGATGGCGGGACCTAGGGGTCGGACCAAAATTTCTCGACGTTTCATAGCCTCCTGAACATTTTGGCACCATTTTTGGAAATGTCTATTTATATATGTATATATATATATATTTATATATATATATATATTATGTGTGCGGGCAATAACTTTCGAAAGAGTTAATTGATTTTGACGAAATTTGGTAGGCACGTTGAAATCCATCACCGCACGAAGCCTATTTAAAATGGGCTCATTCGGACCATTTTAAGGGTAGTTTTTAGGGGTTGAAAAATGTTTTTGGGCCCAAAAATGCCGAAAAAATTCTCAAAATCGTTTCAAAATTGAAATTTAACCTTTTAGTAACGATTAAAATGTGCTGCCAAAATTTTAATAAAATCGGCCCGACAGGACCGGACTTACAAATTTTATGAAAACACTAGTTTGCGGATAGTGCTTTACTTACTGAAGGGTGTATTTAATTTGGTACCGAGGTTGCATTGATAAAAATATTGAAATTAAGAAAAAAAATATTATTTTAAGGGATGTATTAAGGGGTTAAATTTTTTATTTTGTTCAAAAACAAACTTAAGTTTACATAATAAAGCCACAATGCCAGTATTAGCAAATACACTATATTGTCGGCAGGGTTTTGGCACTGCGACCCGAGTTTTTTATTAATTTAAATATGTTTACGAAACTTAATTAATAAAAATAAAAATTCTAATAAATATTTTAGAGCATAAACTTTCATTATAACAAAGTTTTATATTGATCACTGTCCACCGGAATGTACCCTATTGAAGGAAGGTTTGGTTGAGGGTCAAAATAATGAAGCTTTACCCGGTCGAATTTCAACGGAGTGGGGATTTTTGGAAAATTATCTTAGAAATAAAAAAAAAAATTGCAATATTGTCCATATTATTATAAAGAAACAATTATTAATAATTGAAGGAAGGTTTGGTTGAGGGTCAAAATAATGAAGCTTTACCAAAATATTTAATTTCATCTTCAGGGCCTACAAGTAGGCCCTGAAGATGAAATTAAATATTTCGAAACGTTGGCCACAAGCGATATTTTGGTAAAGCTTCATTATTTTGACCCTCAACCAAACCTTCCTTCAATTATTAATAATTGTTTCTTTATAATAATATGGACAATATTGCAATTTTTTTTTTATTTCTAAGATACTTTTCCAAAAATCCCCACTCCGTTGAAATTCGACCGGGTCAGTCTATAGTCGGGCCCCGCTTAACAAATGGAGTGATCACGTGAAAAGTATATGAATAGCTTGCGCCGCAGGCGTGGCCTTCGCATGTAGTTTCGTTCCCGAACGTTCAAGCAACCAATCAAGTACTTTGCACGCGCTGATCACGCATGTGATCATGCGTTTTCATTGCTCCATCTGTTAAGCGGCCCGACTATAATTTTCAATTGAATAAATAGGTAATTACCTTTCTTTTGTTTCAGACTAATATTGTGTAGTGTGCTTTTCTATATGGATTAACAGACGAACATCAATAAAACTTTCACACATCGCTTGAAAGATCTGTCGGATTTATCGGTAAGTTCATTTAACTTCGTTAATTTCTAGTCGTCAATATATTATTTACTAGCGGCCCGATCCAGCTTCGCCCGGGTGCTATGAATATATGATTTATTAATACTGTAACAAAACTGTTTTCTTACGTGGGTGGAATAAATTATTTATTTACAACAATTAAAAATGTAACAAAAATAGATAACAATAAGATGTAACAATTATATCTCACTTCTCTAATAGTCAACACTGTTTATATAATAATAACACGAACAGTAATTCTTAAACGAACTGAAGCGCTTTAATGCACTGAACAATTTATATGCTGTATTTATTTCAAATCGACACTGTCACACGACTCTCGTTGTTCTTTTTCCGGTAACCGCTCCTGTTTATATAGAGCTAGCAGCTTGACCCCCCCACGCTCGTGCACTTTCCAGAACATTCCTGTGTCTTCGATATCATGCGACACCTCATCATTGTTACTTGTTCTCGCTGATTCTATTGTCGCCAGCGGCGTAACATCTGGGGTTTTGCTACAATACATTACTCACTCACTACGCTCGTTCGCTCCAGTTATTATAGCCTATGTCAGGGATAGCGAATCTTTTCACATCTAAGTGCCAATTAAAAAAAATATTAGTAAAAAAAAACTTTTTAGAGACAACCTTTTATTGAAATGTACTAAAAAGAAAATAATAATACGCATATTTAATAATTATGAACCAAAATTATTAAATATTATTTTTTCCTTTTTATAGTAGGTACATTTCAATAAAAGCTTAGCTGTTGGTGGTCTTTAAAACACAATTTAATTTTTATTCTTTGAAAAAAGCATGGCCCTCTTTTTTGTTTGGTGATCTATTGATGGCTAGCTTAATATAGCAAAAATCATGGTTACCTTGATTTACGTACAATTTTTATTTTTTTTAGTAAAATATTTTTTTTCTCGAAAACTATACATTTTAGAGAAAAAAAATATTTACATTTTTTTCATATTATAACATCTAGAATTCATTTATATTTTTTTTTACCTATGTTAATACGTGACATTGAGGACGTTTTTTTGAATATCTCAGGATCCACTGAACCGATTTGACTCAAAATCTAATCAGATCTAAGTTAAGGGCTGATAAACACAATAGAACAATCGGCATGCCCGTATGTTGTTCCGTTCTTAAGATATCGAAGGCGAAAAATTGACCACATACACACACACACACATACACACACACATACAGACATCAGTCAGAAAATGATCTTAAACGATTGCTAGGGTCTCAAAACGTGAAAATCTGTTAAAATCTCGAAATATTGTTTTCGGACTGAATCCATTACTTCCCTACCATAGTAGAGGTGGGAAGTAAAAATATTAGTAAAAAAAAACTTTTTAGAGACAACCTTTTATTGAAATGTACTAAAAAGAAAATAATAATACGCATATTTAATAATTATGAACCAAAATTATTAAATATTATTTTTTCCTTTTTATAGTAGGTACATTTCAATAAAAGCTTGTCTCTAAAAAGTTTTTTTTACTAATATTTTATTTTGTTCATTTTAGTGTTTCAAAATTTTACCCCCTTTTAGATCCCCCTCGGGGCTGAATTTCGAGAAATCTCTTCTGAGTGGATACTTACGTCAGAAAATGAATCTTCTGTTCAAATATCAAGTTTCTAGCTTTAGCGATTTGGCCTGGGCGTTGATTTGTCAAAAAAACCCTACATCCTCGTTTGAACTCCTTAGCTAGCGGTTAAATTTAATTCTAAAAACGATTTATTCATGTATTGTCATCGGAAATACATATGTGTACAAAATTTCAAGTCGATCGGATACGTTGAAGTCGTTCAAAATTGGCTTGCAAGATTTGACCTAAACAAACACACAAACAAACTAACATACAAACATTGCAAGTTTAATAAAAGCTTGTAAAAAAATGTTTAATGTGGCCATGACGTGCCAACATGTAACCAAAGAAATTTAGTGGACAAAAAAATTAATCAAAATTACTGTAAAATTAAGCGCTATATGAAACTTACGTTGACTTATCGCGTCGATCTCATATTTGTTATTTGAAATTTGAATGATACTTATGTTAGACAACAATTAACATATTTTTTATTATTTCGATTTTGCAGTACCTCAATCAATGCCGTGCCGACAAAATTCTGTCGTGTGCCACTGCCACCTATGGCACGCGTGCCATTGGTTCGCCATCCCTATGCTATGCCTTAAAGCAAAGTATCACCTATCGAACTGTTAAAAAAAATTAAATCGCTTCAGTAGTTTCTGAGATTAGGTACCCCTGATTTCACCCGGGCGAAGCCTGGCCGACCACACTTATTATAGCCTATGTTCTAAAGCAAAGTAGCTATCACCTATCGAACATAGAAAAAATTTTGAAATCGGTTCAGTAAATTCTGAAATTATCCCTGATTTTCACCTGGGTGAATCCGGGCTGGTCAGTTATTATAGCCTATGTCCTAAAGCAAAGTATCATCTATCGAAGAGTGAAAATTTATTTCAAATCGGTCTTCTGAGATTACCCCCGATTTTCACCAGGGCAAAGCCGGCTCAAGGGTCATACTTTAGTCCTAATAAACGACCCACCTCACAACTTGTCTTGAAGATCAAAAGTAAAACGCTCTAAGAATGTAAACAGTTGTTTCACATTTTTGCGATACCTACAAATTACAATCGACATACAGCATATAGTTTTGTCCTTGTCGGCTGCATTTAATTAAATCCCATAAAGTACATTTTATTAGTCATTACATAATCGGTATTTTGTGTGTAGTGTTCATCGAAAAGCCCTCTTAATACATACTCAAATTCGCTTTTGGAGAATTGCTTTCGTGAACAGACTATAGATATATTGTATCAAGAGATCTCGAACAATTAAGTCGTCGCTACATTTGCACTATTGCTTGCCTATACTACTTACCTGTACACAATTGTGGGTGGATGCTTTACACATCACTTACATACAGTGGTGTAGACTATTTCAACTTTTGACCATACAGTTTGGATTTCCGCTTGCCATTTTGAAAAAGCCTACACCACGGTATGTGTCTGTGCCGCTTTTATAAATAGTGAAGTATATGAGCATGATTCACTAGTCATCTTCATATACTACACTATTTGGGGGATTTCAACACCTTCTTGGGGGATTTTAACACCTTTTTGGGGGATTTCAACACCTTTTTGGGGGATTTCAAACAGTTTTTTGGGGGATTTCAACACCTTTTTTGGGGATTTCAACACCTTTTTGGGGGATTTCAACACTTTTTTGGGGTATTTCAACCCCTTTTTGGGGGATTTCAACACCTTTTTGGAGGATTCCAACACCTTTTTGGGGGATTTAAACACCTTTTTGGGGGATTTCAACACCTTTTTGGAAGATTTCAACACCTTTTTGGGGGATTTCAACACGTTTTTGGGGGATTTCAACACCTTTTTGGGGGATTTCAACACCTTTTTGGGGGATTTCAACATCTTTTTGGGGGATTTCAACACCTTTTCGGGGGATTTCAACACCTTTTCGGGGGATTTCAAGACCTTTTAGGGAGATTTCAACACCTTTTTGGGGGATTTCAACACCTTTTTGGGGGATTTCAACACCTTTTTGGGGGATTACAACACCTTTTTGGGGGATTTCAACACCTTTTTGTGGGGTTTCAACACCTTTTTGGGGGATTTCAACACTTTTTTGGGGAATTTCAACACCTTTTTGGGGGATTTCAAACAGTTTTTATGCATGATAGCAGTACCTATCCTATATTGTATACCATTGGATTCTGCGCCAAAAACTTCAAACCATAACATGATTTATTACTGACTCTACAGTCTACACTCTACACTATTTCCGAATAGACTATAGAGTGATTGAAACCTTTCTATCACCCAATTACAGGAAGTGTGATATCACAAAACAGTTTATAAATTCAGAACATAATGAAACACCTTTAATATTGTTTATTCCAATTTTGGATGAGCAGTTGAAATAATAAAGCTTCCGACGATAGTTGTTCGATAGTTTAGTCAAAAGACGATCGGTGTGGTTTTACGATTTTTAGTCGACCAACTATCGTGTTGTATAATGCGCACTCTCATCACTCCATATAACTTTTGACAAACAACTAAACAGTTGTGCGATTAAAAATTGTATGTACATGCGCGGGCCCTATAGGCTAGGCGCATACACTCAATTGCTTCCACGACTATAACAGTTTAGTCGAGTTGTACGTCCGTGTCGCGATTTCAACTCGACTAAACTGTTAGTTGTTAGAGGTGCGCATACAATCAATAAGTTGTGCCATAATTTTACTATTAAACTATTGGGTTGCCGAATAACTATTTAGTCGAGCGTATGCTAGAGTCAAGCTGTGGACATAGCTGCCGATCGATAGTTGTTCAACAGAAAAGTCAAAAGACGATCGATGCGGTCTTTTGACTTTTTTGTCGTACAACTACATGCGTGTCGATATAGTATGCGCAGTTCCTTCTGATCTCATAATTTCACTATTAAACTAATGGGTCGCCGAACAACTATTTACTAGCGTTGATAGACAGCTGTGGACATAGCTGCCGATCGATAGTTGTTCAACAGAAAAGTCAAAAGACGATCGTTGCAGTCTGTTGATTTTTTTGTCGTACAACTACACGAGTGTCGATAGTATGCTCAGTACGTTCTGATCTCATAGCCTTTTGACAAACAACTAAACGGTTGATCGATTAAAAATTGATTGTATATGCGCCAGGCCTAAGTTGCCAAAAATCGCCGAGCGAGACTCGAAGGGCCGAGCCTCCACAAACCGCCCTCTACAAGCCCCCAGTAAATCAGTTCCAGGTTCTAATTCGAGAATTAGTAAAAGCATCAATTAAGGATTTTCAATTTATTTTTAAAAAAAGGGTGTGGGTCTCGGGACCCCCGACAGATGTGAAACATCACAGAAAACGTTATTGAACTCAGTGGTATTCTCTATGTAGTAGTATATAATATTTTTTCAAAAGCAGCAACTAACTGTTATGCTGACGTAATTCTATATACTGCACTGTAACACACGCGGTTGCGGCGTTTGAGCACGCCTGAGCCAGAAACGCAACTAAATGCACAGCGAAGTATCTATCAGGGTTGTTACGGATGCAAAAATTTAGACATCCGCGGATGCAGATGCGGATGCGGATTATTAGAAGTTCACATCCGCGGATGCGGATTTGATGCGGATGCGGGTGCGGATTTTGGGATTTTAAAAGGATAATTATTTAAATTTTAAGTGCATAAATAACTGAAAATCAATTTAATTTATTTATTTATTTATTTATTTAATCATATTTTTAGCACGTGCCACTCTGGCTCCGCCCACTTTCTTTACATGTAGTTACTTGTTGATATGAATCTGCATCCGTAAAAACTCCGCATTGATTGATGCGGATGTGAATGCGGATGCAGATGTCTGAATTAAAGCGAATATTCCGCATTTACGGATGCGGATGCGAATATTCGTAACACCCCTGGTATCTATATTACATACCTACACGTGTATACATATACTTTTGCTTTACAGTACGTTCGTATGTATACTCTCTCTCTCTTCCCGTGCCCGAGCGCGCGGAAGCCGAGAGAGAGAGAGAGTGTCGCAGTGGTGGGGAGAACAGCAGCGAAGGAGCGGACCATAAATTTCGTTGCATATTTCCCCTCACGCGGCTGTTCACTGCCCGACATAAGATGTTTCACATGAAAAATAATAAATTGAAAATATGAATTGGGCGGTTAGTAGTTTTAAAATAATTACGTGACTTAAAAATAAGCGCGGAACAAGGTTACTCACCACGGAACTACTACTGAGGTTTGCAGAGATAAGATTTGTTTTTTTTGCGTACGCCACTGTCTGTAAACATTTACAACCGTCGATTGAACGGTGGCGCGTGTGTGTGCGTGCGGTTGTGTGGGGGCGCGCGGGGACCCGAGGGGGGAGGCGCTGGGGATCGTATGTATGTCTAGACGTGGCTCAACGGCCTCCAGCGAGCGTCTGCTCTGCTCCTCTTATCCAATGCTTTAGCGACAAACTCGTACACTGAATTGTACTTGAACGTTTGCTGCGTCAAGGACGCGCGATCACTTGATAAAACGCGCGCCAAATTCAAAACAATCCGAATTCTCTATATTTGTTCGATTTTCGCGATTATAAAATTCTACTCATTTTTTGTGAGTGATCATTTTGTAGCGATTGCTGAAGAACTCTATCAATTTGGTGTATATATTGTAAGCAGGACCGATGACAGGGATGACCAGGATGACAACAGCGCCGGACTCCGAGATGGGAGCCCGTTGGAAAATGTCATTTTTAAGTGAAACTTTTTAGCCTCGTTTTTTCCGTTCCGCGGTTACTCATGTTGAGGTCACGTCACGTCAAATCGAAGAATCGCGTATAATATTATTCCAGTATTAATGCAGAACACTGTTTCATCCCAAACAGACAACTAGGTATCTATACCTACTACATTTTACATTATCACTAGCGGCCCGGTCCGGCTTCGCCCGGGTGGTATGAAATTATGATTTAATAGCGGTCACCCATTGCTCTGCTCACGTATATTTAGTATATTGTTAATTTTTTATCCCCCGCGAGAATCTCCCCCCTGCGTAGCTTTCTATTAATGAAAGAATTTTTAGAATCGGTTCAGCAGTTTCTGAGATTACTTTTTCACTCGGGCGAAGCCGGACCGATCAATTGTTATTATAGCCAATGTCTTAAAGCAAAGAATCACCTATCGGCCAGTGAAAAAAATTTGGAAATTTGGAACCGAGACGATTTTTTTCACTCGGGCGAAGCCGGTTTTTTTTTTCGAGACAAAAGGTAGTCTATGTCCTTCCTCAGGATGTAATCTATCTCCTTACCAAATTTTATCGAAATCTGTTCAGCGGTTTAGGCGTGAAAAGGTAACAGACACACAGACAGACAGACAGAGTTACTTTCACATTTATAATATTAGTACTTATAAGGATAAATATAGCAATACACAGTACCTACACATAACGGGATGCGTGGCAAAGGGCCCAAGGGGTATCACAGCTATTTTATACGCTGTAAGTCACTGGGTCGAACCCGGGCGGGGATTAATTTTAGTTTTTTTAGTGTATTTGCCATATGGCACATACACTATTGGCGTCGGTCGGATGGCGGAACCTAGGGGTCGGACCGAAATTTCTCGACGTTTCATAGCCTCCTGAACACTTTGGCACCATTTTTGGAAATGTTTATATATATATGTATATATATATATATATATATATATATGTGTTCGCGGCATAACTCTCGAAAGACTTAATTGATTTGAACGAAATTTGGTAGACACGTTGAAATCTATCACCGCACGGAACCTATTTAAAATGGGCTCAATCGGACCATTTTAAGGGTAGTTTTTAGGGGTTGAAAAAAGTTTTTGGGCCCAAAAATACCGAAAAAAATCTCAGAATTGTTTCAAAATTGGAATTTAACCCTTTAGTAGAGATTAAAATGTGTTGCTAAAATTTTAACAAAATCGGCACGACAGGACCGGACTTACAAATTTTATGAAAACACTAGTTTACGGATAGTGATTTATTTGCTAACGGGTGTATTTAATTTGGTACAGAGGTTGCATTGATAATAATATTGAAATTAGGAAAAAAAATATTATTTTAAGGGATGTATTAAGGGGTTAAATTTTTCATTTTGTCCAAAAACAAACTTAAGTTCACATAATAAAGCCACAAGGCCTGTATTAGCAAATACACTATATTGTCGGCAGGGTTTTGGCACTGCGACCCGAGTTTTTTTTTGTTTTACTATTCCATGTTCCACTTGATATTTACTTATTTATATTTTTTGTATTTTGTTTATATTTTCTCTATTTATTTTTTTTTATATTAGCTTCACCTGTATGTTTGCGTGCTTGCTTGCTTGTTTGTCAGTTTGTAACCGACTTCTTTGAACTTGATTTTGACCAACTTTGAACGGTCAGATTTAGTTTAAACTTTGTCGACTTATCAAGGACCGACGACAATACAATAATTCCATTAGTTTGTCCCATTATCCTGACCAGGATCTCCAGGACTAAAAAAAAAAGCAAAAAACTTCAGATTGAACTGAAACTTTGCACACTTATCAAGGACCGATTACAATACAATAATTCCATAAGTTTGTCCCATTATCCTGACCCGGATCTCCAGGACTAAAAAGCAAAAATAAATTATAATTTAAAAAACTAAAAAACACGCTTTTTTTAAATTATAATTTATTTAATATAATTTTTCGTTGAGTTTACTAGTCTTCTTTGACCTCCCCCAATTCGAAGTATAACTTTTACAATATGAGTAGGTTAATAAACTGTGTAAGGCTTTCGCGGCCATCGTTTAATCTTGACGAGTTTCTTGGGCTATTAGGCCGTCGTTTATTCAAGGTTTTTTGGAAAATGCCAACCACGTGTTTTGGCAAAACGTCAAGAACCAAAACCTTGAACAAACGACGGCCTAATAGCCCAAGAAACTCGTCAAGATAAGTATAGGTTAATTTGAAATATTTTTAAGTTTTCTTTAATTAATCAGGGACATGCTAGTAGGTAACAGCATACGAGTAATTACTAATAAAAAACTTTAAAAAAACCTACTTCAGAAAAGCAACTAAAAAGAGGAAAATAAAAAAAATTTGAGGTCGGCGCCCATTTCATTGCTAAAACTTTTTATATTATAGGTAAGTGGATACTAGATATCTATACTACTTTTATATTAGTGTATTTGCCATAATATGGCACATACACTATTGGCGTCGGTCGGATGGCGGGACCTAGGGGTCGGACCAAAATTTCTCGACGTTTCATACCCTCCTGAACAGTTTGCCACCATTTTTGAAAATGTTTATGTATATATGTATGTATATATATATATATATATTTTTATATATATATATTTATATATATATTTATATATATATGTGTGTACACGATAACTCTCGACAGACTTAATCGATTTAAACGAAATTTGGTACACACATTGGAACCCATTACCGCACGAAGCCTATTTAAAATGGGCCCGATCGGACCATTTTCAGGGTTGTATTTAGGGGTTCCAAAAAGTTTTTGGGCCCAAAAATACCGAAAAATTTGTCAGAATCGTTTCAAAATTGAAATTTAACTCTTTAGTAAAGATTAAAATGTGCTGCTAAAATTTTAATAAAATCGGCCCGACAGGACCGGACTTTCAAATTTTATGAAAACACTAGTTTGTTGATACGGATTTACTTAGATATGGAAGGGTGTATTTAATTGGGTGTATTGATGAAATCCATGTCTAATATTGAAATTTAGAAAAATTTAATTATTTTAAGGGCTGTATTAAGGGGTTAAATTTTTTATTTTGTCAAAAAACAAACTTAAGTTTACATAATAATGCCACAATGCCTGTATTAGCAAATACACTATATTGTCGGCAGGGTTTGGCACTGCGACCCGAGTTTTATTAAATTGGCGCCGACCTCAATTTTTTTTTATTTTCCTCTTTTTAGTGGCTTTTTTGAAGGAGGTTTTTTTTACTTCTTAGGAGCTTTACAATACTTATAGATATAGGTTTGCACGTTATTAACTGACTTTTGTCTTGATATTTGATTACTAAATAACCAAAAACCACTGACCCGATTTTAGTAAAATGTATGTGGAACCACTCTGAAGGTATGCTTTATTAAATAAAACAAGAATAATCAAAATAGGTTCACAAATACTGAAGATATGAGGTGACATACATACATACATAACATATATAAAAAAATACAAAATGTAAAAAAAATCAGTCGAACTACTGAACCTATTTAAGTAAAATTTATATGGGATCACCCTGAAGGTATGCCCTATTAAATAAAACAATAATCATCAAAATAGGTTCACAAATACAGGAGAAATCGGTGTGCATACATAAAAAAGTGAGAACCTCCTCCTTTTTTGAAGTCGTTTAAAAAGAGGTTTCATCCAGTTCTGTCTATCTACAGGGCGCCATATATTTCTTGACTGTTATATGGGTGATTTCGTTATTTGTGATGGTAGAGAATAGGTTAAATTACCAAAGTAGTGCAATTTTTCATAACGAATTCAGTCGTGAAAAGATAATTGATTTACCGGGTGTCAGTAAAAAGTTATATGGAAAAAACGAAGTTTTCAATATTTTTGTTATGCCTTGTAGATCCGTCATTTGAAGAGCTAGAGAAAAATGTTTTAGATGTTTCTTAAACACTTTCACAAGCAGAATAAAGCTACCTAAACAACTTTTAGATAGCTTTTGTCATATTCGTGTACGGGAGTGAGGTTATGTTTTTTTTAATGGAAATGATTACACTGCTTGCCACCTCCGCCACATACATTACACTGCTTGCCACCACATAGGTACATTACACTATAAGGGAGTGTAATGTATGTGGCGGCGGTGGTAGCAATTGTTTTGGACATTTTTTACCCGACTACGAAAAAAAATTCAAAGCGGACAATCCGCTTTGATTTTTGAAACTTCCTGTTATTATTATTGTAGATTATAGACGCGTCGACAACTCAGCTCATTAGCGTCTTCAACACAACAATTAATAATTCATTTGTGTATTAGAATCTGCCAGCCGGCATACACAAACCGACTGGTCCGAGCTCGGGCTCCTGGGAACGCCAATTCCCAAAGAACATTGGAATGCAATTGCGAGAACCAACAACTAGATTCCAATGTTCCCCCTGGAGGATTAAACTTCCTAGTGCAGGGGTCGGCAACCTGCGGCTCGCGAGCCGCATGCGGCTCTTATGATGTCAAGATGCGGCTCTCCAGTTCCATGCGCAAATATTAATACTTATATTATTTTATTTTCAAAACTCATAAAAAATATTTTACTGCAAAGAAAACTTTAAACAGGATAAAAACACTCAACAGAGAACAGTGAGAATAGGTGGAGTAGAGAGTATACGGACAGCTGACATTTTTTAAATGTGGCAACATTGTTCTGTTTGTTTAGTTATTGGTGCACTGTGTCGTCAACGGTCGCTGTCAGAACTTTTTTTTATATACCTAATCCTAATCAAATATCATAATATTGAAATAAAAATGTTAGTGGCTCTTTAAAAACTGGGAAATTTTGTAAATTGTAACTTTTGGCTCTTCCGTCTCAAAAGGTTGCCGACCCCTGCCCTAGTGCAATGTTTGTAGCGGCGGTGGTGGCAAGATCTTCACATTTGTACGTTGTGTTGAAATTGAAGAATAGATTCTAAAATTTGCTAAAATAAAAATATGACTTTATATAAATTGTAAGATACATTTCTAATTCTATATACATATCATGAATGACTGACGGCTGACGCACAAGTACATGCAGCTCAAACGGTGTTTGTGTGTAGTTCAAATGTCGTTTTTATGTGTAATCTGACAACATGTGTAAAGTTACAGTTTCGATTGTGCAGATGGTTAGATACTTACTACTATAATTTCGGAATGCCTAAATAGAGGCACAGTCAAGGTTCTAGTCTCTAGACTAGAGCACCGGTCCCATCTCTGGTGCAGTATATATCTACGGTCGTGCAACAAAATTGCGTATGTCATATTTTCGCAAAATAAGGTCAAAGAAGTTGTTATCAAATAAGTTCACTGACTGATCCAGTTCTCTATATTTTTAGCTGCAGTGCAAACAATTTTATATCTTTGTATACAGTGTATATGGTAGAACATTTGGAATTTTTAACCTACTTCAAAAAAAGGAGGTGGTTCTCAATTCGGTTGTATTTTTTTTTTTGTTTGTTACCTCAGAACTCCCTCATTTATGAACCGATTTGGAAAATTTTTGTTGTAGTATGCTATTGGCTATTATATATGATTATATCTAATGTAAATAATATGTAGTGGATGCTTTGTTTGTTTTTGGTGTTCCGTACCAAAACTGGAAAAACGGAACACGTATAAAAGTCGATTTATATTATCCGGTCAGACACGGCGCGGGAACGGAGCGTTTCCGGTTAGACAAACATTTTTACATGCATTTCAAATACGAATATTTATACTTAGCGGATCCCGTCCGTTCAGACACGTATCAATACTCGTATTTGAAATGCATGTAAAAATGTTTGTCTTGTCTGAAACGCTACGTTCCCGCGCCGTGTGACCGGATAATATAAATCGATCTTTAGGCGTCACTCCGGTGTCTATCCGTCTGTCTGTCATAAGTTTCCAGAGCCAAACGGTACAAGCTAGAGACTCGAAATTTGGCATAGTTAAAGCTTGTTATGACCCAATAATTACGGGTAATAATGAGGGGGTCAAACAGACCGACAAACGGACAGGGTAATAGTGCACTGTAAAAAATGGATGTAAAAATACTTTGAAAGTTAAGGTAGAATTCGCTCGATTTTCTAAGTGATTTTACATTATTATTTATTTTTATACAGAAAACTTCATAAAAACTTGGACTTTTACTGTAAAGTTAAACAAATTTGTGATTTTTACATAAAGTAAATTAAAATTACATAGTTTGTGTAATATTCCAATAAACTGTGTAAAAATTACAAAATAAAATGTATAGTTCCATATATAAATGAATGAATACAAAACAAATTAATGTAAAATTAGTAACCACGCATGCGCAATGTGTTTTATGGAATCTACGCGATGTGCAGGCGATACCTGTTTGCGACGCCATTGTCTCTTTGTGTGCCTATTACCAGATTAATCGCTGGCTACAAATGGACCATCGATAATCTATGTAATCGGCCTTCTCATTTCTTACGGTGTGGTTCCATACGAAGGTACAGAAGTACGGAACCCTACCAAAGGTTCATCTTACAGGTTTTGACTTGGGGTCCTAGATATGTGTTGTATGTGTCGCGACGGCGGCCAATCGATACGCCGGGCGGCAGCCAGCCAACTGGGGGCGGCAGTCTCAGACACCGCCACCTGCCGTCGCCAGACAAGCACAACTATCATACTACCTTCAGCACACACACGCACACACACTTACATATAGAAAGATCTATCTAACTTCAAAGGTCTGACTGCCGCAGGGGTGTCCAATGTCCATTGTCCAGCGCAATATTTGTATATGTTTATACGGAAGTTGTAGAGAATTTTGTCCTATACAAGATTGATAATAATTAATAACCATTTTTTACCAAAAATGGAACGGAACCGAGAAATTCGCAAAAAACTGTCTATCGTGAACTTGAACCTGGAATATCTGGCAACGCCGGCACGATATCGATGGGGACTTTTTACACGTTTTTTAAAACACCATAACGAAGCTTATAAAACAAGTCGTGAGGTGGGTCGTTTATTAGAACTAAAGTGCGACCCTTGTGACCACACGACAACTTCCCAGTTTGATAAATATTTAATAACAATAATTAAATTAGATATTACACAGAAAAGTAATCATTTTAATCATTAAAACATAATTATTATTTATTTTTAACAATAATTAAAAAAAAAAAAACGGCTGAACCGATTTTTATAAAATTTATATCGGATTAAAATGACGTTAACACGCCTCGATTGACACCCTTACGAAGTCGATATGATTTTTATTCGCGAGATATTGTGTAAAATCTACTTTTTTGGAGTCTATTTGGTTAAGAAAAAAGAACGGCTGAACCGATTTTGAAAAAATTTCTTTCAGATTATATTTACGTTAATACGCGTCGATTGGCACCCTAACGTAGTTCATTCTCGAGATTTCCTCTTAAAAAGAAATGGACACATACGTACACACATACACACACACACAGACATTTTTCTAAAAATAATGTAGTGACCTTGAAACATAAAAATTTGTTATACATTTTGATTTCGATTTTCGGACCCATTACAATAACCTTCCAGTGGGAAGTTAAAAAAATCAGCTAACTGGCGACGACGCTTGCGCGTAACTAATCGTGAAAAGGTCTATTGCAAGCGCTCAATTCCCAGATTCTAATCGATCACGTTTTTTTTTCAATAAAATATCCATTTGGAGAACAAAACTTGCTATTATAAAGAGTTTGTACAACCCTGGTACTGTGACATTTCGATTTAATCGTTGTTAATTTCAGTCTGAGAGTTTTCTGAACTGTCGCTAGCATACCTTAAAACTATTTTCTTCACAAGAAAAACAGTATTTTTGTTATTGTATCACTGCTTTGTTTTTATTTTTTTGATAATGGCGCGTAAAATTGTATTTAGTGATTGTGTACCGATCTATTTATTTACTGTTTTTAGGGTTCCATCCATTTGCCACAGCACCATAACTCCAATAGATTAGGAAAGGAAGGCGTGGCGGAGTCGCGACTGTCTCCTTCTAATTAGAATCTGCGTTAAACGTACGTTCACCCATTGACACGACACAACTGTCAAATTTCATTCATTCTACTGACATAACCTCGTTTTTTTAAACACGTCGTCGTTAATAATTAAAGCAATTTGTTATGGGATGCTGTCTTGTACTCGTCAACAGTTATGAATATTATGACTGCAATAAGTTTAAATTTCCGACTGAGGAAAAAGCTAAAATAATACCTAGATATCAAATACCTATTTGAGAAAAACATTTTTTTATCCTTTTTTAGCTTGCTCTCTCTTGATCTAGCGTAGCTCAGACGACTTCAGAACACTTTTTTAGCTCCAAATGGAAAGAACAAACTCAATTTTCAATTATAATTATTGCCTAAATTATACCCAGACAAACGTCAACGAGGTTAAGTTAGGTTAGAATAAACGTCACTGGCTGAATCAAGTTAGGACATTCATTTTTCATAAATTTTCAATTTCAAATAAAAAATTATTTCACACGAAATAATAAAGTTTTGTAGCCAATAATGACGGGATTTATTAAATATTTTTATGAAACAGTCGTTTTGGAAAGAAATGTGTTTTGTGAGAATAGTAACGAATATTCCGTTAAACCCCATACATTTTTGAATGCCAATCGACTCCACTTTAAATTTCGCGCTCAAATTAGGACCGCCTACTTCTGTAGTCTATTAATATTTTCTGATTAGATTCTGGAAACTGAGGGTTTGAAATATACACAATCCCATGGTAATATCGTATAAATAACGGCCCAGACATCTTGGCTATTGTAACCCAAATTGGACGCAATTTAATTTTTGAAAATAATCTAAGGTGGCGTTTTTGCCCTTATTTTATTTACGTTTTATTAATGTATTTTTTTTTTAATTATTATCACAGACTTTAAAAAGTTATGAATCATAAAGAAGTTTTTGTATAAAATCTAAAGTTTATTACAATTTTTCACTGTAGTTATTCTTCTAATTATTTCTGTAATTAACCGCGCAATGTCAACGAGTGAACGTTTATATGATTAAAATTGTTCTATTATTCAAAAATTTAAAGTAAAAACGCGTCTTGTTTTGCTTGGGTATCATAAAAATGTAAGTAGTTTTTATTCAAATCATTTTAATTTTTAATTTGCTTGAAAATTAATTTTTTAACGTGTAACTGACAGATAGGTTAATATTGAACAAGCCGTGAGGTGGGTCGTTTATTAGGACTAAAGTGCGACCCTTGAGGTCCACACGACGAACTTCCCAGTTTGATAAATATTTAATAATAATAATTAAATTAGATATTACACAGAAAAGTAATCATTTTAATCATCAAAACAGCAATAATTAAAAAAAAAAAAAAAAAAAAAAAAAAACGGCTGAACCGATTTTTATAAAATTTATGTCGAATCAAAATGACGTTAACACGCCTCGATTGACACCCTTACGAAGTCGATATAATTTTTTATTCGCGAGATATTGTGTAAAATCTACTTTTTTGGAGGTTATTTGGTTAAGAAAAAAGAACGGCTGAACCGATTTTAAAAAAATTCCTTTCAGATCATATATACGTTAATACGCGTCGATTGGCACCCCAACGTAGTCGATATCATTTTTCGTTCTCGAGATTTCGTCTTAGAAAGAAATTGACACATACATACGTACGTACGTACGTACGTTCGTACGTACGTACGTACGTACATACGTACACACACACACACACACACACACACAGACATCTTTCTAAAAGTAGTATAAAAATAGTGTAGTGACCTTGAAACATAAAAATTTTTTTTCCTTTTTAATTTCGACTTTCGGACCCATTACAATAACTTCCAATGGGAAGTTAAAAATATGCTAGGCATACGTCATTTTATCGCAACCACCAACTGTCAGGATTATATGGGCTACTACCATATAGGCGTAAAACCGGGGATGGCAGTTGCCCTCCTCCAATATTTTGGAGGAAAATTCGTAATATTTCAGAATTACTTATAGAAATAATAATTGTATTTTTAATAATTAAATGAATGCATAGGTAATGACTGCAAACAGTATATGAAACACCTGTTGTAAAGAACAATGACGTAACACAATGCTGTAATCAGAAAAAATTCATTAATTCAAATCTATGTAACCGTAGGGATTTTAACCCTAAACTTTCCACTATTTATTGTATATTTAATGCCGATAGAAATGGTTAAATTTTATCTTCCCCGTAAATTCTAAAAAATATTAGCAATAATTTTGTGGTCGCAAATTCCTCTCAAAAGGCTTTAAAATCTACCATTTTAATTCTAATTTTTTAAACCCCAGACCTCTCGGTAATTCCTGCCCCCACCC
Organism: Mongoloraphidia duomilia; assembly: GCA_039654895.1. Classification (NCBI taxonomy): domain Eukaryota; kingdom Metazoa; phylum Arthropoda; class Insecta; order Raphidioptera; family Raphidiidae; genus Mongoloraphidia; species Mongoloraphidia duomilia. The sequence continues at coordinate 7,134,820 of CM077521.1, forward strand.
CCAACCAAAATGCTCAAATTACGCCCATGACTATACTACCAAATAGTACGTATTTTCAATTTGCAGATCTCTGCTAATAAATTGAAAATTCTATATACAGGGTGTCCCAAAAAGAATGGGACATAAAGTAACAGCTGATTCCTTACAAAAAAAATTGCGATAGACCCCAACTTGTCTATTCCGAAAGTTGATATTAAAAGATATACAGGGTGTCAAAGTTTAATTTTTATTTTTGATTTTCTTAAATAACTTTTAAAATAATTTAGACATTTTAATGAAATTTGGTATATGGGGATTTTCTGACATGAGAAATTCAAATCTGACCTTGGTATGGCTCTTACTTGTAGGGGGCGCCACTTACACACCTTTTCACTCATTCAAATAGTCATAACTTTTTTGTACGCACTCGTACTATTTTTTTGGATTAAAAAATTGATTTTTCCGTCATTTTTACGTAAAAAAGATATACTTTGTAAAAGTGGCTAGGAGTAACCTTTTTCAAGATATTTGCACTTAAAGTAATCGATGCAATGTGGTTTTAAATGGTAAATTTTGAAAATGAACATAGGTGGCTTTGAAAACGCCGGCGCGGCGTTATCATGGTAATTTTGACAGTTTTATTTAATTTATTTTGCTCATTTTAGTCTTTCAAAATTTTACCCCCTTTGACATCCGTAGGGGTTGAAATCCTTTCTTAGTGGATGCTTACGTCAGAAAAGGAACCAACTGTCCAAATTTCAAGTTTCTAGCGTCACCGATTTTGCCTGGGCTTTTGAACACCTTAGGGATTGAATTTATTTCTAAAAACGATTTATTCATGTAGATATTGTCATCGGGAATACATATGTGTACAAAATTTCAAATCGATCGGATACGTGGAAGTTGTTCAAAATTGACTTGCAAGATTTGACCTAAACAAACACACAAACTAACATACATTGCAAGTTAAATAAAAGCTTGTAAAAACCGGCCAATCATGAACGTACATTTCAAAAAAATAGTTAAAAAATAATGTTTTTGGTGTCTTTAATGTGCGGAGGGTAGCCCTTATTCCAACGATATTATCCATTTATTGGCAGTGCAAATAAATATTATTTTATGTTATAAAATTTTACTAAAGTAAATCTTATTTTTGCCCCCGCGTGGAAAGCGTCAATTAACGTCTCACTGTTTGTAAGAACTTACAATTTTACTCTAGTCTGAGATATATTGTATTTTTGAGAAAAGGTCGTAAAGATATTTACTAAATATCAAAAAATAGCACTGTGTTATTTGAGTAGATATCAGACTTAATGCTAAATAACTTAAGCGATGATGGATGGATGAAATTACCTATTTGAAAAAAAATTCACAGATTTCGCAATCCTTGCAACCATCGAGGACATTGGAAATGATAACTGCATATATGAAACATAATTAACTGTTTATTATACACACAATATTTATCAATGCACTGTTTAGTTTTGTCAGGAATAATCCTATTATTCTTCTGTTATATACGCGTTCACTTTTGCTTGATTACTTAACTTTTAAATGGATTTTTCTACAGTATTTATTAACATTTGCTCAAAAATAACACCGCAGATCGTCGCAAATACCTCTCAATTAACTAGACATGATAGAAAACACATTTCGAAAAAATTGCACTTGTTCAATTTTGCATGATTGCTCCTCACTTGATCGCGACACCGTTGTCTTTTGACCTTGAACGAAAACTCGTAACTCTGCCCCCATATACGAACATAAACATTTCCAATGTTAAAATTATAGTTCAGATCGTATTGAGATATGTTTCGCATATTTTGGACACCCCTAATGCACAAGTATGCAAATATTTTAATGTGCCAGACAATGAATTATTAATTTGCTTATGATTTATGATTAACTTTTTTCGACCTTGCAATAAGTTGTAGATACCTACGTTTATTATGAACTAGCGGTTTCCCGTGGCTCCGCTCACGTAAAGAGTTTATAGAAGCTTGAACTTTAATATTTGATATTAATTTCAACTCGATACCTCTAGCTGTTCTTGAGAAAAAGGCTCTTGACGGACAGACAGATAGACGGACAACAAAGTCATCTGGTGGCCGTGTGGTCTAGTGGCTAGCGTGTCGGCCTCTAGATCAGACGTTCGTGGGTTCGATTCCCACCTGCACTCATGAATGTTTTGTGATGTCATTTAGTTTTAAGAAAGTTGTTATTTAGTGTATTTGAAAGACGCTAATGACCTGAAATATCGACGCGTCTATAATCTACAATAAATAAATAAAATAAAACAAAGTGATTCTATAAGGGTCCTGTTTTTTCATTCTGGGGTACAGAACCCTAAAAATGATAAAAGAAAAATTTAATCAGTCTGCCATCGATTTGATGTTTTCTATCATTTATTATCCATTAAATTCACTAATAAAATTTCAGTAGTGTTGTCCAGTAGACCTTTGTACGGTGGCAGCTTAGACTAATATACCTATACGTCCTACATTCCTGCAATATCGGACAAAATCATTTTGACAACCATAATCACAGTTAGGACTCTAACCTGAACCTCTCCACCATCGCGGCGGAATGAGCTTACATTACTCACCCGTGACATGCGATTACCAATCTAACATTCTCTATATAACAAGCGACTAGGCCTTGTAGTCAGGGTCAATTCTGATTGGTCGAATACCCCATCTTGATGTCGTTTGACACACGCACACACACCTAAACGAACGTAACAACTAATTAGTGAACTCTGTATACTAATATGGATAGTTGATAGCGATTAAAAAATGGGTTTTTTATGTGGAGAATGTTCAAATACAAATTCTTCAAGACAGGCATTAATGTTCACAAAATTAGAATGAAAACTTCAGATAAGGCTTTTATAATCTAATTCTTTCTATAAAATTCGATCAATTTTCTGACATTTCAAAATAAAACTTAATTAAAATTTATTTTTCCATTCCAAATTCTCAAGAACACTGTTACTGTATAAATTTTGGACATCCAATAATATTTCAAATAATAATATTAAATTTGGTTTCATTTTAAAATGTCAAAAAATTGATCGACTTTTATAGAAAGAATTAGATTACAAGCCTTACCTGAAGTTTTCATTCTAATTTTGTGAACATTAATGCCTGACTTGAAGAATTCCACATACAAAACCCATTTTTAATCGCTATCAACTATCCCTATTAGTATACTTACAGAGTTCACTAGTTAGTTGTTACGTTCTTTAGGTGTGTGTGCGTGTGTCAAATGACATCAAGATGATGTATTCGACCAATCAGAATGGATTGTGTGTGTGCTTTAAAGACCACCAACAGTTAAGGTTATTTGGGCCTAGCACCAATTCATATTTTCAATAATATTTTTTAATAATAAATTGAAAATCCAAATGACACTTTTACCAGCTCTCGGGCTAGAACCCGGAAACTGGGGACTTGTAATAGAGGAACCATGTAAACAACAGCATTGCTACACGCTCGGCTATTCTCAAGCCCAAATCAAAATGGACCCTGACTGCAGGGCCTAGTCGCTTTTCTTCATACATGTCACGGGTGAGTAATGTAAGATAGATAGATAGATAGATGATTTATTGGTGCTTACACTATATAGTTTACACAAGTCACATTAAATACATTTAAAATTCTATAAAATTATTTTTGAGTAAGTTCTCTCTTAATTAAAATCTTTAATATAAAATGACATTTTTTCTTCTAAAAAACATTCAAAAAATTTTTATATAAATTTTTTATTCAAAAATTCCTCGATGGAATAAAAACTATTTTTTGTAAGGTAGTTTTTTTATCTGTTCCTTAAACTGGTTAACTGGCAAGTCTCTAACAGACTGTGGTAGAACATTGAATAATTTTGGCCCATAGTGGGTTATACCTGTCTTTATTTTTTGGATACGATGAAATTCTATATGTATGTCCATGTTGGATCTAGTGTTTGTGAATGAAAATTATTGTTAATTTTAAATTCAGCTAAGTTTAATTTTACGTACATAAAGCTTATTCCGCCGCGATAGTGGAAAGGTTCAGGTTAGAATCCTGACTGTGACTATGGTTGTCAAAATGATTTTTTCCGATATTTGCAGGAATCAATTATGTAATTGGCTGCTCTTCCAATAAAAATTTTCAATTGCAAAACAGCCCTATAAATCTATTTAATATATCTACGTCCTACATATTCATGTCCAAACTGCAGTAGTATGTTACAAACAGTATCAGTGGCGGCGCGTGAACATTTTAAATGGGTGTTCTGCAGAGTCAACCCGGAGATTGGAGTAGCCCCCCCCCTAATGAGGCATCCTCGAAAAAAAAATTCAAAGATACATTTGATGCAATTTTTAAGTGTATTTTTTGATCTGAATAATTTGTCTATACATTATACAATGATTTCGCTAGCGCTAAAATCGTAAATAAAGTGATTTTTATAGCAATATTTTTTATTGTATTAAAAAAAGAGTGTGTGTGTACTATGTACGCACGTCAGAAGTTATACTTCTTTTAGATAAGAAAACAAAAATAACTCCGAACATTTTATCCCGCGTGCCAGTACTAAACGTTTGTAAAAAAGACGACAAAATAATAAAATAAAGATATTAAATAAATTAATTTAATTTAATAGATTATTAATTTATGAAATATATTTATTTATGATATTTATCTATTTATTTATTAAAAAAAATAATAAGGTATGTTTGTATTGAGATTTGAACCCGAGACCTATTGCTTATAGAGCCACTACGTTACCGCTACACCACGAAGACACCTTATTGCATTGCTATATAATACGGTATTATAACCAAGAAAAATAATACTGTACTAGGTTCTGTGCACCCGTTCTGGCTTTTACGCGTATAAATCTGTCTCATTTTTACTAAGTCATCTCTCTTTAACACATTGGATTTAGGTGCAACACAAACTGCAGCACCTCCTGCAGGCCTGCGGCATGCCGTCATTCATAATAATGCTATGTGATTATGAAATTAAAACATATTATGCAGATTTATATAATAATATCTGGGTGGCCGAGCTTTGCTCGGATGAGTTCAATAAAAACAGTACTTAATATGCTGTGAGATATTATTTTCTTAGAATATTATTCCGAAACGAATTTATTTCTGTAACATAATTTAAAATAATTGTTTCTGATATTTTAACTATAACCTTTGTGTATTTTTAAGCGTAAAAACTAAGTATCAACTTTTAATCAAGCATTTTTTCCTCTAAATATTATTTAGGTCGCCATTTTCAAATCTACCGCCGTTATTGTTTTGTTGACTGAAGAACTCGCAAAAACCGATTTTCATAGATTGAATATCTTGTAAAAATGTTCGAATCAGATGAAATTTTGCTCGCCCGTTACCATTTTAACAATCCAATTTTAAGCATTAATACCAAATATCAACTTTATCGAAGTACTTTTTCACTGTGATGTCATCTTAACAACTTCCAGTAAATTTCAAATACTTTTTTTTGCATAGGTACCTACTGAAAAACTCACAAAAATCGATTCTTTTAATAACAAACGTCAGACTATAACCTGCGCAAAACTTTTTTTGCATGTATCTTCACCATAGTTTTTAAAAATCGATGTGTTTTGATACACATGCCTGCGGCGCTAGAAATGCGGCCCTTTGGGCCGCCGTGCCAATTTTTAGATACGCTAAACGTTTTTGTATGTATCTTAACAATAGTTTTTAAAAATCGATGTGTTTTTACACAGACCCGCGGCGCCAGAAGTGTGGCCCTTCGGACCGCCGTTTTGTCATTATTTACATATTGTGCAAGACACTTCTTATATTAGTGTTCATTTACAATTTTAACACTTGTGATATATTATATAAAATATATGTAGAAATAGACTTCGAATCAATCTGACTTTAATTGAGCGAGCTATAATAAATAAAAAAACACCTTTTTTTTAATTGCTCCCCTCTGGAACCAAAATTCCTGTCTAGATCAATTTCTCGCCCCGAAAAATCCTCATTCTGTAAATTTCATCAAAATCGTTAGTCGTTTTTGAGAAAAAAAGGTCTAGGTAAGATTATACGTCATACTACATTTAACGTACCTACTTACCTATACTACATATTTTATATAGGTAATATAAAAATAACATACCTAATTATTTAAATATTAGCTAAAACTACTTACATAATTATGTTTAGATTTTATTGTTGTTATTTTTTTACTTTTCAAATAATTACTGATTATTTTAATAAGTTAAAGATTGACTGTCAGAGTAATTTTGACATAAATAATGAAAATAGTTTGTTTTTTCCAAAGCCTACTCACAATACGACACTGTTTTATGACGTTAAAAAAACTGTTTTTTAAAATGATAAAATCGATAGGAAAACGAATTTTTCCAGGGATGAGACCTACCTAAATCGATTTTTTGCCCCCCGAAACCCCTTTTCGGTAAATTTGATCAAAATCGTTAGAGCCGTTTTCGAGAAAATATTTATATAGGTACATAGAAACATATATACAAGATTTACTCGTTTAATAATATAGGGGGATTTTTTTTGAATTGTGCGTTATTTTCTGGCAGTGCGACAGCTCCGCAGCTCTCATAGAGGAGCCGCCACTGGTATACACTGAAATAACATACATGTTATTCTGAATTGATTCTAATCCACTAAGCTGTGTCCAGCTTACAAAGCGCGATCGTGTAGATTAATAGGCGGACAGTTCAAAGGTCACTCTCGCACTCTGAGTGGCCTGGCTTATAAAGGTGTGAAAACTGGACTGGAAACCTTGTTGTTTGGATTCAATTATTCTCTCTCTTATATAATAACTCTCCACACACAGTCCGTTGCCTTATTATTTAGACCCGCGAGGTAAATTGGAACAGCATATCGTTTGTTTTTTTTTAAGGGCCACCAACTGCCGCGCTTATTTTGTATTTTCGAGTATTGTGTTTATTATTCGAGTTCGGGTCGTTAATGCACATTTGCTTTGAGTATTTAACGTTAACGGTGCAACTCAGTTGTCGAGCGTCTATAATTTACAATTCATTCATTTAACGGTGCAACCATGACAACGAAAAACAAATCATATAATTTTTGAAGTTAAAACTTCCTTAGGCGCGTTAGGCACTCTTTGCCTGGGTAGTGAAATAAAGTGAACCATTCGCGTTCGCAGTTCGAATGTGACGCGGCTGACATACTTATATCATAAAAACGGTACGCAGTACAGTTGCACCAATAGCGTAGTTGGCAACGTCTTTGCATTGCATGCATAGGAACCTCGGTTCGAAACCTGATGGCACCGTAGAATTTTTGGCGTTTTTTTCTAATTTTACTTTTGGTATATTCTTTCTTTGACAATAATTATAATTTTTTTGAAACAAAAGGTGGAATTAATTGAAAATATAATTATTTTTTAAATCTTAATCTCTACATAGTATAAAACAAAGTCGCTGTCTGCCTCTGTCTGTTTCTCCGCTTACTTCTTCTAAACCACGCAACGGATTTTGAAACGTTTTTCACTAATAGAAAGAGCGATAAACGAGGAAGGTTTGTGTATATAATTTGTAAATATTTTGTACAAAATGGCTGAACTATGACGGTGTTTTGTCAAAAAAAACTGTTTTCTTACGCTTACATGGCTAACGCTGGTCAAATCTTTAGAGATACATCAAAACTTAATGTACGAAAAAATGGTATGTCTTAAAAACCGCTATTAAATCATAATTTCATACCACCCGGGCGTGGCCAGGAAATACCACCTCACTCATTCATCACGAATAGACCGAGAGCTAGTGACATTTTTTTGGTGTTATTTATTCAAGGCCTTATTTTTGTGAAGATGTTGATGAAGGCATATTAAAGTGCCCTGTGTAAGGGATTTTGCTAGACAGCGGTATGGGAGGAATGCAAACCGCCCCCAACATGAAACAAAAAAAATTGGCACAATTATTATTGCTTCAAGGCTGAAATTGTTTGTATAGCTTGTCGGTGACCCAATAATGCCATTATAACATTTGCAGATCGATTGGTCAGTATTAAAGGGGTGGAAGATCACCCTAAACGTGTCATGTACTCGACGAAATTTATATAATTAGTTCAAGTTTCAAATTTTAAGATGTTTTTATGGCGACTGTTTTAAGCATATATTTCAATTTGCAGACGAAAATAATAATAATAATAATGATCTTTATTATAGGTGCAAGAATGGCCGAAGCCGTTTTCATCTTGTCCTAAAAAACATATAAATATACAATAATAAACACATACGTCATTAAAACATTTTGATAAAGTACCATAAAAATACAAAAATATTAAAATTTAAATTAAAATACAAGAAACATGTCTGCTGATGTTACTTATAAGAATAATTAATAATTTTTTTATTTAAAAAGAAATGTTCACATAAGCATGGGAAAATTTAGCTATAGGTAATTAATAGAGCTTAGCAATAGCTTTTTTAAGTTGCTTTTAAAATTGCCGTATCTCTGGGAACGTATAGCGCTTCCGGCAACTTGAAAATGTCGGTATTAACCCCCTTGCAGAATGATATAAACACCTATTTGAGCAAGTTTCCCTCTAAGAGAGGGGGTTAATACCGACATTTTCGTCTGCAAATTGAAATATATGCTTAAAACAGTAGCCGTAACAACATATTAAAATTTGAACCTTGAACTAATAATATAAATTTCGTCGGGTACATGACACGTTTAGGGTGATCTGCCACCCCTTCAATACTGACCAATCGATCTGCAAATATTATAATGGCATTATTGGGTCACCGACAAGCTATACAAACAATTTCAGCCTTGAAGCAATAATAATTGTGACCATTTTTTTTGTTACATGTTGGGGGCGGTCTGCATCCCTCCCATACCGCTGTCTAGCAAAATCCCTTACACAGGGCACTTGTTCCGTACCGTTACAACAGTTAAATTAGGTATAGACATATTCTGTGATAATTTCAACCTCCTATATGTTACGGTTCCCAAGATACAGCCTTTAAAAGGTTTTCCGTTTTATGTGTGGGGAGTGTAATTTTTTCTTTTTGTGATTTTTGGATTTTTCCCTTTACTTGTGCTGCGAGACCTTGCTTTTTGTCAAATTTCGTGATTCTAGGTCAACCGGAAGTACCCTACAGGTTTTGATGAGTGATTTTGCGAATATCAAAATAGGTATAGAACCCCCTTTAATTTTTACTTTTTGCGATTTTCTGATTTTTCCCATTACTTGTGCTGCGAGACCTAAGACCTTGCTTTGTGCCAAATTTCATGATTCTAGGTCAACGGGAAATATACCCTTTATAGGTTTTTGATGAGTGAGTTTGCGAATATTAAAATAGGTATAGGACCCCCTTTAATTTTTACTTTTTGTGAATTTCGGATTTTTTCCTTTGCTTGTGCTGCGAGACCTTGCTTTTTGCCAAATTTCATGATTCTAGGTCAACGGGAAGTATATACCCTATAGGTTTTTGATGAGATGACAAAATGGCCGTATCTTTTGATTGCGTTGACCTGGAAGCTTAAATTCTTTACAACTTTAAGGGACCGTAGACCTTAGTATTTCGTATAAATTTCAACTTGATATCTTTATCCGTTCCTGAGAAAATGGGTCTTGAAAGACGCACACCCAGCCAGCCAGCCGGACAAACTAGTGATCCTATAATGGTTCCGTTTTTTTCTTATTGAGAAACGGAACCCTAAGATGATAATAAATTGATAATATTATTTTTCATAAAAACGGTAATAAACTGATGCCATTTCTTCAGAAACCGGCCATTGATGAGCGATTTTTAACGTATATTTAGTTATTTTTTGTATCCTTAAAATATTACCTTGCTTTTGAGATTAATAATACACAGCTGATATCTGCATATTGTACCAGAGTATGCCATGGCATGTTAAATGATAGTGTTTCTCATGATTTTCCCTTCCCACGTTTCTTCACAATTCAGGTCTTGATTTGATCATCACCTGCCGGTGAATTCGTACAGATTCAGGGTCTGTTTACCGCATCGCCGAGACACGGAACTGGTTCATTTCAGACCGGTGCAGCATTAAGGCACGTGCAGTACGCAGCTGGAATTCTAGATGGTAGCATGTATGGTAGATGGTGGCTGAAATTATAAGCGCTTATAGGTTTGCGCAACGAAGTTTTGATACTAGCATTGATGCAAGCTTAAATCGCGTTTGAAATGTCAGATAGCCAAGACGAATATTTGTGTTCTTCTGCTACAAAGTGGTATATTTTAAATACAAATTTGGGTAGGAGCTATCATGTCCACCCTATTAATAGAAAACGATCTAAACATGGCGAATTTCATCATTATTATACCAAGAATTAAAATTTTACCCAAACCTGTTTTTTGAATATTTACGTATGGAACCTAACACTTTTAAATATGTCTTAGAAAAAACTCAAAACAAATTAAATAAAAACTGGCAAAATTTCACTTATTAAACTAGTCGCACCCATTGCGAAACTTGTAACGGCCATTTGATAATTGTTACACGTCGATTGTAGTAGTCAGCGCGCTGAAAGAATGGTGAGATACATTCTTGAATCTTCCAGCTCTTGTAACAGCGCTTATACCTGCTACACTCACTGCTTCGTTGTGTACGCTCGCATATATAACAATGCATTAATTTAAGCAAGCCCTGCTATGATCTACGCTACCATCTAGAATCCCAGCTCCATACTGCACGTACCTTTAGTCGTAAACTGTTCGAAGTGCAGATGCCTACTACCAAACTTGACCGCTAGGGGCGCCAGCTGTATAGTGCGTTCGTAAAGTATAGAACTATAAAACTTTAACGGACGCTTTTTAAAAAAAATCCTCGGATAGGTCGACTTTATTTTTAAAAGGGACATCTTTCTAGGTGAATGACTTTTCGTGACGGTGTTATGTTTTTCATTTATAACGTCATCGACTTTTTTACTTCCCACCTCTACTATCGTCGGGAAGTAATGAACACGAAGAAAATTTGTACTTGTGGCTTAAGAAATTGTGAATACTCACGGACAAAAGCAATTTCAATAATACGATTTATTGAAAAATTGTTTAAACTGGAAATAATTAATAATGACGCGCGTAAACAATACAAGGTATCACATTGAAAAATTCCGCCACGCTGGCGCCTATTGGGATCCGTCAAATGAGCATATGACATCTGGTGGCACAAAATTGTACTCAAAACGAGGGAAAATTTTACATGCTAACAGTGCAAATTTATCGTGAAATTGTTTATTACAAATATAAAACAAGTAAAATAAACAAGAAGTTTATCGAAAATGGACTTCGCGAAGTTTTCTAATATCATGGCATTAAACACTGTCAGTTATTGCCTTGTAAAACTTACTTTACAGCGAATTATTTTCTAATGAAATGTGGAAAAACTGTATTTATGAATTAAAAAAAATATTTTATATTAATAATAAGATGTACTTATTATCATACTGTACTACAATAGTAAAATCATTTGATGATTGACAAATTTATAGGACTAACTTAGTATACAAATATTTTGAGGTTAGTAACTTACTTATTACAATATAACATATTATGTTGCAGTTATGTGTTTACATTATTCACCTAACCCTGTCTTAAAGAAGCATTGAATGGATGATTAATTTCGTGGAGATTTTCTTTTAATTTTGATGTTTTTAAGCAGTATGCCGTAAAGATTACTACTTTTGACAGCTCAGTTATCTTGTTTTTTTCACACATTTGGATAATATGTCCGGCTTTGAGAATCCGTTCTCCTTCAACGAAATTCCTTTGTTTAGGATTCGTACCGGCCCAATCGCAAATTGCACTTATATTTATTATTTGTTATCACTTTGAAAATCACAAAATTACACGCAAAAGTATACCCCGTATATAGAATTCCCCCCCCCCCCTTTGCGCCATGTTTTTTAAGCTCCACCCATTTGACGGATCCCAATTGCCCTTCTGCTCGTACTTCGTAGTCTATACCAAATAAATAAAACTCGCATGTTGCGTCTTACGTGAAATTCACTGTATATAGTCATAGTTGTGTCGGACCGTTTATTTTAAATCCGGACCGATGTGATGCGTTAATGAGTAAACAGACCTCAGTTCATACATTGCGAAAACACATATACACTGACCAAACGCGCTTATTGTACTGTATAAATAATAAAACGTAAGCGAAAGGGGTAAGTTGTCTTATATGCAAATTTTAATCTAGTCAGCGAGTCTTTCTTTATACTGACGTGATTTTTAAAAGCATATAATCATTTATTGTAAGCGGTGACGTCATTCCGTGTCTAACTACCACTGGATATAAATTATATAATATAGTTTACTTCTTCACAAGACAGCCTGTGTTGAGTCTGAACGGAAGAAATCAAAGTATAATTGGGAGAATAAAAAATATATATAAGTATCCGGAGAATAGCTGTAGTGTACGTATGCCATGCGGCGTTTCCATGGTCCGTCTGTTACAAATCCCCAGTTCCTATAGGTTTTAATGAAAGTGTAGACTGGATCTTCAGTTTGTTATTACCTCAGAACAGAGATAGCTATAGAAGTGGCATATCACAGCTTGTATATAGGTAGGTCTGTACAACTGAAGCCAGTGGAGACGTGCGACGGTGCGGGGAACAATTGAAAATATAATAAAATATATTTACTTATTGACGATAAATAAATATTAGTAAAAAAAATTCACAGATTTCGCAATCCTTGCAACAATCGAGAACATTGGAAATGATAACAGCATATATGAAACATAATTAACTGTTTATTATACACACAATATTTATCAATGCACTGTTTAGTTTTGTCAGGAATAACCCTATTATTCTTCTGTTATATACGCGTTCACTTTTGCTTGATTACTTAACTTTTAAATGGATTTTTCTACAGTATTTATTAACATTTGCTCAAAAATAACACCGCAGATCGTTGCAAATACCTGTCAATTAACTAGACATGATATAAAACACATTTCGAAAAAATTGCACTTGTTCAATTTTGCATGATTGCTCCTCACTTGATCGCGACACCGTTGTCTTTTGGCCTTGAACGAAAACTCGTAACTCTGCCCCCATATACGAACATAAACATTTCCAATGTTAAAACTTTTTAGAGACAAGCACTAAAAAGGAAAAAATAATTTTTAATAATTTAAGTTCATAATTACCTATAAAAGCGTGGGTCGTGAACTCTATGATAGTTTATTAGTCACGACCCACACTTTTATAGGTCATTATGAACCTAAATTATTAAAAATTATTTTTTCCTTTTTAGTGCATTTAAATAAAAGCTTGTCTCTAAAAAATTTTTTTACTATAATATTTATATTTTGTTTATTTTAGTCTTTCAAAATGTTATCCCCCTTTGATACCCGTATAGAGGTTGAATTTCGAAAAATCCTTTCTTAGTGGATGCTTACGTCAGAAAAGGAACCAACTGTCCAAATTTCAAGTTTCTAGCTTCAGCGATTTGGTCTGGGCGTTGATTAGTCAAAAAAACCCTACATCCCCGTTTGAACTCCTTAGCGGTTGAATTTATTTCTAAAAACGATTTATTCATGTGTTGTCATCGGGAATACATATGTGTACAAAATTTCAAATCGATCGGATCCGTTGAAGTCGTTCAAAATTGACTTGCAAGATTTGACCTAAACAAACCCACAAACACACAAACTAACATACATTGCAAGTTAAAAATAAAAAAAAGCTTCTAAATATACCTTGTTTTTTATGCATAATCGCTTTGAAACCTTTATTATAACATCCAGACACACAACACGACCGTCCCAATTTAGCACAAGTATTTTCTTCCACTGATGTGTGCACTAATTTAGCACCGTCAGTAACATTTTCATATAAATTAACATTGAATAACGTTTCTGGCCTAGTCAATTGCGTTAAAAAGTGTACGAAACTTCTGAAAGCCACGATCATAACCATGGCGACGGCGCTTGCGCGTAACTAGTCGTGAAAAGGTCTATTAAAATTGACTAGAAATTTAGCACCGTTAGTAACATTTTCATCTAAATTAACATTGAATAACGTTTCTGGCCTAGTCAATTGCGTCAAAAAGTGTACGAAACTTTTGAAAGCCACGATCATAACCATGGCTATGACGCTTGCGCGTAACTAGTCGTGAAAAGGTCTATTAAAATGTACTAGAAATTTTAAAAAATCCATGTGGAAACTTCACTACGCACTAAGCAAAAAGAGAATAAAAACGGTAAGGCTATTGTTCAGCATATATCGAGAGGTTTCGAGAACAGTGTGATCCAGTGGGTAGCGTCGCGGCCTCTGGATCAGACTGTCGTGGGTTCGAATCCCGCCCCGCTCATAGATGTTTTGTGATGTCATTTAGTTTTAAGTGAGTTGTTATTTAATGTAACCAAGACGCTAATGACCTAAGTTGTCGACGCGTCTATACTTTACAATAAATATCGAGAGGTTTCGATAAGTACCCGCTCTCCTGACTCCACCATCAGGTCGGACTGTTGGAGACACGAAAATGTATGTAAGGTGTACTTTTATTTGCTTATGCCCGGGTTAAGATATATGGTTACCGTTATATTATAGACTTGTGTAGTTCACGAACGAACTAGTTCGGTAGAGCGATCCTATGTGCGAACTACAAGAACTAATTCGCAGCCAATCAAGAAATCAGTTCGTTAGTTCCGTTATCCACCACGCAGTGAAGATGGCGGAAGAGAACTCACGACATACCTATAACCTGAAACAACGGAAATTTATTGGCAGTATTGATTGTTTTACCGACTGTCAATTCTTTTTGAAATGCATTTTGGCGCTTTGGGAGTCCTGGAACAGCAATAAGATTTTTACGAAAATTTGATGTGATGCAAATCAATATCTGATCATTCCGTAGTTCAAATTTAATGTCTTTAACAGCGAACTAACGAACTATAAGAGCGAACTAGTTCGCGGAAGAATAATGAACTAAATTGAGCGGTCTTTTTAGTGAACTAAAATGCCCAAGTCTATTATATTAATGAGAGCGAATATCTTGGAAAAGTTGACGAAACAACGGGCGAAAGTCGATCTTGAAAGTTTTCCATAAAGTTGGTAATATTTTATTAATTGTACTTATAATTAACTGTTTTAATAATAATGCTGTACGTGCAATGAATAAGGTTATGCAATGACTAATAATTGATGATTCATAATTACTAAAATATCAGCGTACGAATCAAAATGGTAACACAATAGAAAACGTGACATACATTTTGTTAAGAGGGCGATGCACTTACTGGTCTGTTTAGTCGAATTTCGAATACGTAGATTGAATAAAGTTCGCCTTTTCAAAATTAAACAACATAATGTAACAAAACTATTTTCTTACGTGGGTGGAATAAATTATTTATTTCAATAATTAAAAATGTAAACAACAATATACAATAATTCGTAACAATGAAAAGTCAATTTCAACAGTCAACACTGTTTATATAACACGAACAGTATTTCTCAAACAAAGTGAAAACACTTCAATACCACTGTATTTATTTCAACTGTCACTCGTTGTTCGTTCTTTTCCAGTGACTGTTCTTGCTTATATAGTGGTAGCAGCTTGACCCTCACCACGCTCGCGCACTTTCCAGATCATTCTGGTGATTACCTGTGTCTTCGATATAATGCCACGCCTACACATTGTTATTTGTTCTCGATGCTTCGATTGTCGCCAGTGGCGTATCATCTGGGTTTTTGCTACACATTGTTATTTGTTCTCGATGCTTCTATTGTCGCCAGCGGCGTATCATTTGGGGTTTTGCTACAATAATAAATAAAATCGTAACTGTGGTCTAATTAGCATTTTTTGCTACACTGAACCTAATTCTAATTTCTAGTGTCGTAATGAGGTATATTACTGACGAGTAGTGACAGTATGTTAAAACGAGCGATATATAGTGACTCTTTCAGTCACACGAGTCATAATATCATTTACCAATTTACCTGAAAGGTCTGAACCTTTCAGGTAAATTATGATTTATGGACCAAATTTAACGGGATATACTTTCCTTCTAAAAATGAGACATAGTGACGTCACAATGTTTCTGTGTCCGACTTTCTGTTGTTTGGGGAGGTGCATGTTTTCGAGAGTTTGCTGTACTAAAATGAGTCGTGATTTGAAACACGCATCTTTCTTATCTGTCTGCGTGGATTAGAACATCGAATAAGGTATTCCTTATTCAGTAAAAAAAATCTGTTGATATTGCAACGCGAAAATCTCTGATTAAAACACACATATCTGAGGTCAAGTTGAGCAAAATGCACCGTTGCATTTCACCCGCTCATTCCAAAGCAGACTAGATCAATACACCATGTTCGTGTACGTACGTCCCGTTTCGTGTACCGCCGGTGGATCGTTCCACTCTCACTTGTTTTTGTCCCATTATTACAATATTTATATTGTTGTACTCGTTGCTGTGTTGCTGAGCTTTTTTACTTCGCGTTCGCATAAAATCTGAAACTGTTCAGTGAAGCGCACACGAGTCGTACAATTAATGAAAAATTGTTGATGAGGGAAAAAAACAAACAAACAACTAAACAAACGCATATCCGAATGCATAGTCTGTTGAGAATCCGCGAGTTAGCGCTCGACAGCAAGTTGACGGCGGCTGATATGCTAGTTACGACTTACGCCGAAATTTGTCGAATGTCGAACGACTTGCGGCACTAAAGCTGTATGCGAAGACACGAATGCACGCTTGTCTTTGCTACATTCAGACAAATAAACAAATAAAAATGGCGTTCGGTGCTTTATGCAGTTTGATGTGTGCTTAATGTGGCAATTGAATTGTTCTGTGTTTGTTGCGTTTATTATAACAGATAATTGAAATTGTGTTTTGCTGTGGACATGTGTGTTGACTCATTTGTTTATTTTCAGTGATTGGACGTGTTGAAAAACCGGGATTCGCTGCAAATCGATGCTCGGTATGTAAACCCATTGTTGAACTCTTCTATCTATAGTCTATAACTCTATACAGTGCATTTTTTATCTATGGCTCATTATAGGGGTTTAATAAACTATATCTCGTGTTTATAGCTTTTCTACTGTGAATTTAAACATGATTTTTGGCACAATTTTAGTTTATATCATTTTTTACAAGTTATGATAGTTTTTTGAAATCTAAGAAGTGAAATTGTTTTAAATAACTAAGGTAATTTTTGGGTCGTTTAAATTTTTTTTAAGTTAATAGGCAGTGTCCTGCACTGGCAAGCCAAAAAATAACTTTATTTATTTACATAGCATACCTACTAACTTACGAGTTACGTCCCTTATATAATAATGTTACAAAACTGTTTTCTGAGTTGGCGGAATAAATATTTATTTACAATAATTAAAAATACAATAATAATGAATGCAACAACGAAAAGTCAGTTCTAATAATCAACACAAGTAAACAATAACTAAATAGTAATTAACACTTAACTATATATACAATTAACTATATACCAGGACTATTTATTTCTAGTTATTTATGTTTCAAATATTTGTATTCACTGTATTTATATCAGACGCACTATTTGTCGCTCAGTATTCACCATTGACTTATTGCGTGACTCACCGATGACTGATTCCCTCGCATCGGCTGTTAATATATGCTGCGCGGCTTAAGCCCAGTACGTTCTCGCGTTCTCTAGAACTTTCGTGCAGGTACTCGTTGTTACAGTAAGCAGATCCCGATTCTCGGAGCTCTCGCCTGCTGTTTATATACAGGCTGACCCGTAACAATAATAATTAAAGCCGCAACTTTTTTCGGGTCTTTAGTCTTTACTAAATCCATAAATTATTGAAAATGCTTAAACATACATAGTTACGTTAATTAATATGCTTTAGTTGCACTGTGCACAAGAAAATTTGATCTCTAATGAATGAATAATTGTAAATTATAGACGCTCGACAACTGAGATCATAAGCGTCGATTTCTACTATGAAAACGGTTTCTTAGTTGCATTTGCGCATGTTGAGTCCGAATTTCTTTTGGGTCTATACTACTTACAAACGCGTGTCATTTTCAGGTCTTATGATGTAAAGAAAAATAAAAGGAAAATCGCATTAGATATATATTTCTTGACTTGAAAACTTTCTGATATACCTTGTTTATAACCAGAAACGTATTTGGTACCAATATTATGTTTGCATTCAAATATTTTTTGTAAATTTTGTACTACTTCTTCTGAACTTGATTGTAAGTGGTAACTTTCTGATGTACCCTGTTTGTAATCAAACGTTGTAAACAGGTTTCTAAAAGTACTAGTACCTTATATATTTAAACATTCTAATGCGCATGATTTGTTAACCCGCTGCAGATAACGTGTGTTCAAAAACCCGCCAGTAGCTACTCAGGAGTGACCGAATTCGTCAATTAAAATTTTTTAAGCTACAAGTCATGAACATTTTGAAATTGGTAACTTAAGAATCTGTGTTGAATTAGATGCTTGGAATCCGTTGGCAATCCAAAGTTTTTACTTCCCACCTCTACATATGGTAGGGAAGTAATGGATTTAGTCCGAAAAAAATATTTCGAGATTTTAACAGATCTTTCACGTTTTGAGACCCTAGCAATCGTTTAAGATCATTTTCTGACTGATGTCTGTATGTGTGTGTGTATGTGTGTGTGTGTGTATGTGGTCAATTTTTCGCCTTCGATATCGTAAAAACGGAACAACATACAGCGATGCCGCGATTGTTCTATTGTGTTGTGTTTATCAGCCTTTAACTTAGATCTGATTAGAATTTGAGTCAAATCGGTTCAGTGGATTCTGATACATTAAAAAAAACGTTCTCAATGTCACGTATTAACATAGGTAAAAAAAATATATCTAAATGAATTCTAGATGTTATAATATGAAAAAAATGTAAATATTTTTTTCTCTAAAATGTATAGTTTTCGAGAAAAAAAATTCGACTGATGACCAGTCTTATACTTCCCACCTAGTAAATATTTGCAAAAAATAAACACTCTTTTTTTTGTTATTCTTTGACTAGGCCCAAATAACCTTAGCTGTTGGTGGTCTTTAAAACACAATTTAATTTTTATTCTTTGAAAAAAGCATGGCCCTCTTTTTTGTTTGATGATCTACTGATGGCTAGGTTAATATAGCAAAAATCATGGTTACCTTGATTTACGTACAATTTTTATTTTTTTTAGTAAAATATTTTTTTTCTCGAAAACTATACATTTTAGAGAAAAAAAATATTTACATTTTTTTCATATTATAACATCTAGAATTCATTTATATTTTTTTTTACCTATGTTAATACGTGACATTGAGAACGTTTTTTTGGATATCTCAGGATCCACTGAACCGATTTGACTCAAAATCTAATCAGATCTAAGTTAAAGGCTGATAAACACAATAGAACAATCGGCATGCCCGTATGTTGTTCCGTTCTTAAGATATCGAAGGCGAAAAATTGACCACACATACACACACACACACACATACAGACATCAGTCAGAAAATGATCTTAAACGATTGCTAAGGTCTCAAAACGTGAAAATCTGTTAAAACCTCGAAATATTTTTTTCGGACTAAATCCATTACTTCCCTACCATAGTAGAGGTGGGAAGTAAAAATATTTTACTAAAAAATTCGACTGATGATCAGTCCTATACTTCCCACCTAGTAAATATTTGCAAAAAATAAACACTTTTTTTTTATATTTTTTGACTAGGCCCAAATAACCTTAGCTGTTGGTGGTCTTTAAAACACAATTTAATTTTTATTCTTTGAAAAAAGCATGGCCCTCTTTTTTGTTTGGTGATCTACTGATGGCTAACTTAATATAACAAAAATCATGGTTACCTTGATTTACGTACAATTTTTATTTTTTTTAGTAAAATATTTTTTTTCTCGAAAACTATACATTTTAGAGAAAAAAAATATTTACATTTTTTTCATATTATAACATCTAGAATTCATTTATATTTTTTTTTACCTATGTTAATACGTGACATTGAGGACGTTTTTTTGAATATCTCAGGATCCACTGAACCGATTTGACTCAAAATCTAATCAGATCTAAGTTAAAGGCTGATAAACACAATAGAACAATCGACATGCCCGTATATGTTGTTCCGTTCTTAAGATATCGAAGGCGAAAAATTGACCACATACACACACACACACACACACACATACAGACATCAGTCAGAAAATGATCTTAAACGATTGCTAGGGTCTCAAAACGTGAAAATCTGTTAAAATCTCGAAATATTTTTTTCGGACTAAATCCATTACTTCCCTACCATAGTAGAGGTGGGAAGTAAAAATATTTTACTAAAAAAAGAAAATTGTACGTAAATCAAGGTAACCATGATTTTTGCTATATTACTAGCCATCAGTAGATCACCAAACAAAAAAGAGGGCCATGCTTTTTTTCGAAGAATAAAAAAAGAGTGTTTATTTTTTGCAAATATTTACTAGGTGGGAAGTATAGGACTGGTCATTTGCAGGGGGTTGTAATAAATACGGTAGTCAAATAAGGAAATAATAAAATAAAGAAAACATAAGTTTTCAACTTATTTTTTTATTTGTTGGTGCCAGTTTTTCTTTTCAAATTGTTAGAAGATTTGAGCACATTTAAGTAGTATAGCACTTTTATATGAGTTCAAATAATATTTTCAAGAAAAGTTTGGTAAAACTTTAAAGTTTTTAGTTTTGATAAGTTGACTCATTTTCTGTTAGCACATGTACCTGCACGTTGGAAATAGCAACACGTTATATGCGTAGAAAAATGTTTCAATGTGAGAATTGTACAAAAAACTATGTTAAAATCTATCAATTATTATTTTTCGAGCATGAGCGATTTAAAATTCTTATGGAGAAATATGTGTGGTCACAATCTTGGGTCATTTTCAAACTAGATTTTCTGACAGTGCTTTCTGCAACCTAGCATCTGTATATCCACA
Source organism: Mongoloraphidia duomilia (assembly GCA_039654895.1). NCBI lineage: Eukaryota > Metazoa > Arthropoda > Insecta > Raphidioptera > Raphidiidae > Mongoloraphidia > Mongoloraphidia duomilia. The sequence continues at coordinate 7,155,721 of CM077521.1, forward strand.
GGGTTCGACATGCACTGTAAAAAATGGATGTAAAAATACTTTGAAAGTTAAGGTAGAATTCGCTCGATTTTCTAAGTGATTTTACATTATTATTTATTTTTACACAGAAAATTTGATAAAAACTTGGACTTTATTGTAAAGTTAAACAAATTTGTGTTTTTTACATGAAGTAAATTAACATTACATAATTTGTGTAATATTCCAATAAAGTGTGTAAAAATTACAAAATAAAATGTATAGTTACATATATAAAATGGATGAATACAAAACAAATTAATGTAAAATTAGTAACCACGCATGCCCAATGTGTTTTTATGGAATCATGCGATGTGGACGCGATACCTGTTTGCGACGCCATTGTCTCTTTGTGTGCCTATTACCAGATTAATCGCTGGCTACAAATGGACCATCGATAATCTATGTATTCGGCCTTCTCATTTCTTACAGTGTGTATATAGGCTCATATAGTATTCTGTTAGTATAGCAAAATGTAACTTTTAAAAGTTACTACTTTGGTTTATTTATAATGATAGAAATAATATTTACCAGTATGGCTGTTATTTTCTAAATCAACAAAAAAAACAAGTTTTGATACCAAATTTTATTTATTCTCACTACCAAAAAATTGTTAGGGGAACCAAATCTTATTTCTTGTTATTACTAATATTTTTTGTTGGAGTGACAATAAGTAACGCGATTTGTTTTTCTAACCAATATTTCTCTTAATAGTACCAAGAAATAAGTAACTAAAAAAATTGTCTAATAGTACCAAAGTCACTTTATTAAAATAACTAATAAAGTTCTTGTTAGACATTTGCAACCAACACTTTTCTCTAAATTTATAAAAATATTTGTACCTCTAACGAAAAAAAATGTTATTAAAAAATATTAGTTATGTGGTACAATTCATTTTTCTCTATGTGCACACATAAGTGGAAATATTTCACTAACGGTTCGTTTGCGAACCTATGTTAAATTTTTCGACTTATTTTGGGTCATACTACATTCCCGTAAAATATTTTAGCCTTTTTTTTCAACACTCTGTATAGCCATTCTCGTTATAGTAATTATTTCGATAACCACCTAATTATATTTTATCAGTTTAATCGCGTAATTGATTAGATATTGAACTGATGAAGTTTCGATATAGTCGCGATCCGTGAGTCGTGACCGCGAGAGAGAGTAGAGTGCTTTGGCCTGCAAACGATCGGAGATGATGTGGTGGACGTGCAGGGTGTGAGTGAATTGAATCGATATTATATATTCTTATGTGTATTCGGAAAGTTTCTCTCAGCTCCGCCACGAATAAATCAACGCGAATATCTAAGCGTTCAGGCTGTAGACTGTTTTTTCAACGTTTTCTTAAAACATTTTTAAAAGAAATTCTGAGATATGTGTTGAGACGATGTCTTCAGAAATAAAAATAGTAATTGCGGTTCATTTGGATCCTTGAGCCACTGAAGACATCGTCTTCAACAAATATTTAGACATTCTAGGATATCGCTTTGTCTACTTTTGAAAAGCAGATTTTGATACAAAATAAATTATACAGGGCGTCCCAAAAAGAATGGGACATAAAGTAACAGCTGATTCCTTACAAAAAAATATTGTGATAGACCCCAACTTGTCTATTCCGAAAGTTGATATTAAAAAAGATACAGGGTGTCAAAGTTTAATTTTTATTTTTGATTTTCTTAAATAACTTTTAAAATAATTTAAGCATTTTAATGAAATTTGGTATATGAGGATTTTTTGACATTAGAAATTAAAATCTGACCTTGGTATGGCTCTTACTTGTAGAGAGCGCCACTTACCACACCTTTTCACTCATTCCAATAGTCATAACTTTTTTGTACGCACTCGTACTATTTTTTTGAATCAAAAATTGATTTTTCCGTCATACGTAAAAAAGGTATACTTTGTAAAAGTGACTAGGAGTAACCTTTTTCAAGATATTTGCACTTAAAGTAATCGACGCAATGTGGTTTTAAATTTTTTATCTTTCTGAATATTACATAAAAACGGTTGACTCGATTTTTACTAAACTTGCAACTCACCTTGTTGACCCAATTTGAAACTTAGGTATGATTTATTTATTGTAAATTATAGACGCGTCGACAACTTAGGTTTTTAGCGTCTTGATTACTCGCTTAAAACTAAATGACATTACAAAACATCCATGAGCGGGGTTATTATCGTCTTGATTACATTATATAACAACTCGCTTAAAACTAAATGACATCACAAAACATCCATGAACGGAGGCGAGATTCGAACCCACGACAGTCTAATCCAGAGGCCGCGACGCGAACCACTGGACCACACTGTCTTCAGGGCTCAGTTAGGTATGACATCCCGTATTAGAATTTTATTTGGAAGTGAAAATCCACCTTGGGGTTGGACAGGGAACACATTTAAGCCTGAGTATCAATTCTATCTAATCATCACGTAAAAACGACTGGACCGATTTTCACTTATCTCGAAACGTAACTTATAAGGTAACCAATTTAAAACTTATATCACGTCCCTTATTAGAATTCAAATAATTATTTAAACCCAGAAATATATTATGTGTCACTATGTGAACTTCACCCACAAAACGGATGGACCAATTTTTACCAAACTAACAACATAACATTATAGTTGACCCAGTTCAGAATGAAGGGTACATAGATAGATAGATAGATAGATAGATATATATATTTAGTGACCAATATTGGTATAAAACGTCAGAAAGATACAAAGTAATTATTACATAAATATACAATAAATTCTACACGCTACAAGAAAAGAAATCTTCGAAATTGTACAAACACATATTTTGTAGCACATTTTTAATTTTATTTTTAAAAGTGTTCAGCGGTAAGGCCTTGATTTTGTCTGGAAGATGATTATAGAATTTGGGTGCCCAAAAGTTGGGACCATTAATTAATTTATTGTTTTTATAAAAAGGTATCCTTATGTCAGTACAGCTTCTGGTGCTGTGAGAATGTACCTGATTTGCTGTCTCAAAGATTTCCAGGTTTTGTTTTACATAAATTAAGTTTTCATATACATACAACGAATGCAACGTCAAGATGTTAAAGCGTTTAAATAAGAAACATTATAAAGATGGCAGCAGGTGATCATTAGAAAAACGCGCGAGAATCAAGTTTTTTCCCTTCTGATAGCATGCAACAACTTCTTTTCAGTTCCGGATCCTTTAGAATTACAAAACCTCTATGATTTGAACATTGGTAAACACAGCACATCGGCATTGTCAATGATTTGTTATTAAACGGTTTTTATTTAGCTTGACCCCGTATGTTTGTTTGATTGTTTGTTACTATCTTTGTTTCAAATCTTGTGACAGCTTTTTTAACTACTTCTTTTAAATACATTTATTCTGTACACGCTACTATATGAATTGCCTACAGACAGGGTTATGTAGCGATAAAGTTTGGCAATCACACTCACAGCTTCAAAATTTATTTACAGAGACTTCTTCTTTGCGTTTACTAAAGTGATATCATAAATGAAATGAAATGTTTTTTAAAACAAGTATTTATCAATAGACACTTTTGATTTACGGCTAATATGTAGCAATAAGTAAAAACGAGAAACTTCAATCTGCTAGCTCAGTATATTTATAAATAAAATTGTTGATTGATAAACTTTTTTTTTTATTTTATGTACTTTCGATGTCAACGAGGTTAGGTTAAAATAAATTACTCGGTATTTGTGAATTTTTTCATGTATGTATTAATAAGAAGTATATTAGGTCTCCTAACACTCTAAAAATGTAAAAGTGTTGTTTTTAATTGTTAAGGGATTTAAGAATAGCCGAGTATGTAGCAATGCAGTTTATTTAATGGCGTTTCCATGGCTTCTCTATTACAAGCCCCCAGTTCCCAGGTTCTATTCCTAGAACTGGAGTAAAGTGTCAATTAGACTGTCAATTTTTTACTAAAAATATTTTAATTGGTGCTAGGCCCAAATAACCCTGGCTGTTGGTGGCTTTAAAAAAATTAGTTATTAAAAAACAGTCGAGATAATTTGTCGTATATTTAAATTATGAATATTTTTTGATTAACAGGGTGTAAACGGTTTTACCGAACATTATAGGGCAAATAACATTGAGAACATTTACAATTTTGTAGTAGGTTATGGGCTATAAGATTTAATGTAAATATGTAGTAGATGTTTTATTTTTTTATGTAGCAGGTTCCAAGTTACTCTTAATAGTCAGCCGTTGCCATGGAAAATTGTTTAAAAAATTCACTGTACTATTTTTTCTACGTAATCCACTACATAATATTTACATTAGGTCTTATGGCCCATTGCCTACTACAAAATTGTAAATGTTCTCAATGTTTTCCCTATATGTTCTGTAAAATCGTTTACACTCTATATATACTTACTTATAAATATCGCTTCAAAATTTCTGTTATTGCGACAATTTTTTTTTAAGTTCCAATATAACACCTTTTCTTCCACCATCTAAAAGATGGTGTTTTGTTTGTATAGGAAATCACGTGTTAATTTTGAACTATACATAGTACATTTTTTTTTTATTTAGTAAAATAAAGTACAAATAAATACAAAATGAAATGCATCAACTGCTGTGGTCAACATACATTTTAATTATGTGACTGTTGCTTATACAGGGTGCTGAATCGTTTTGCGGGTAATAGGGATTTAACCCGTAAAATCAAACTTTTGCGATTTCCTGCTTCCCTAATTATTTTAGGAAAAATATCTTCGAATGTTTTAGAACATAAAATTCTGCATCTAAATCATTAAACAAAATTAATTTTGCATGCTTCGTAACGGCAGAAATTTGATATGAAAATGTCAAAATTACCTCAAAAACAGATAGCGATAGCCATGGAACTTGAACAAAATGATGACGTTTTAGCTGTCAGAAAAATTTCTAATCATTTTGTTCACGTTCCAGGCAACTTTCAGCTACAAAGCCTGATATAGTTCTTCTTGATAAAACTACGCGGTTTATGTATGTCATCGAGTTCTCAGTTCCTGCTTAAACTAACATAGTCGCGAAGGAGACTGAGAAGCGGACAAAATATCAAGACCTTCTTTTTGAGCTCAAGAAGCAGTACCCAGAGTATACTGTTAAATTAATTGTCCTTATAATTGGTGTTCTTGGAGGAGCCAAACCGTCACTGTTGGCAAGTATAAAAGCTATCCCGGCATGTCAGCGTAATGCTGAGTCACCAGTCTGCCGCATGCAAAAGGCTGTGCTTATTGGTTCGCTCCGTGTACTTCGTGCGCACGACCCAAACTCACTGTAATCGCCCATTTCATGGTTTGAGACGCGGTTATAGTTTCACCTTGCTCCGCAAGTATCCCTTGTGTGACGGTGACGAACCTGAAGTTTAGGGTGCTTATGGATGCAAAATTCTTTAAGGAATTTATCCTTCATAATAATAACTTATTATAAATAATAGTTTTATACGGCTGAAATGCAATTGAAAAAATTTTTTTCGTTGGAGAGCAGCCAATTATATAATTGTTTCGAAACATATTGAAAAAAATCATTTTACCAACCAGTGGTCACAGTCAGGATTCTAACCTGAACCTTTCTGAAGCATATAAGGAGAATGTTAATTTAGCAATCTTGTCACGGTTGAGTATTGTAAGCTCATTCCGCCGCGAAAGTGGAAGGGTTCAGGTTAGAATCCTGACTGTGACCACTGGTTGGTAAAATGATTTTTTCCAATATGTTTCGAATCAATTATATAATTGGCTGCTCTCCAACGAAAAAAATTTTTTTTATAATAATTTATTGTCAATTGAACTGAAAAATACACTTGTTATAGTACTTATGTGTCGAAAAGCCTTTGAGTTCGTCCTTGATATATCAATCTTTCTCCAGACAGTTCAAACTCCTTGCCGATGCAACAGGACAGTCTGTATAATGTGAATGCACACCTGTATGCAAGTTCGGCCTGCATTTTTTGCAGTGCATTGACTTGACCCCCTCACATAAACACGTGCAATATACGGTATGTATGTGTGTGTGTTTTTGTCTTACACTAGTGAAACGTAGTCTAGAGCGAATTCGTATTTGCAGATACGGAATACAGGGTGTCTAGAATACCTTCCGTAAGACTTTAACCGATGATTATGTCTGACCATGTAAAATAACAACTTGATCCCAGTAAAAACCTCAAATTTTTCGAAATATTTTCCTAAAATTTTTTTGAATTTTAAAAACGCTTGTCCCCGGCCATAGGCGTGGTCGATTTTTTTTTTCGAAATGTTTTTAGGGTTCCATAAAGGAACCTTATTGTTGTGCCAACGATGTATAAATAAATACCCTTCAAAGTTTAATTATTATTTAATAAATGAAAAGAGACAATAACTGCATATAAATATTTATTATTTTGGAACACAACTTGTTTATAATAATATGAAAAAATATAAAATAGATGAATATAATATTATAATAGTATATTGTGTGACAAGTGTGCTAAATACATCTTTATGCGTCAGGCGCGATGTTTTCAGCACGAGTAGTAGGAAAGCGCTCACGAGTCTGGGCGAGTTAGCATCGCGAGCCGAATACGAGTGCTGAAAACATCGCGCCTGACGCATAAATATTTAGCACACGTGTTGCACACTATACTTTATATAACACATGCATGGTTTTAGACTTTAATTGAATAATTTAATGGCACTGACAGAAGTACATCTCATAATAAAAACATTGGGCTCGATACAATATTTATTAACTTCCCACTGGAAGTTATTGTAATGGGTCCGAAAATCGAAATCAAAAAGGAAAAAAAAATTTTATGTTTCAAGGTCACTACACTATTTTTACACTACTTTTAGAAAGATGTCTGTGTGTGTGTGTGTGTACGTACGTACGTACGTACGTATGTGTACATTTCTTTCAAAGACGAAATCTCGAGAACGAAAAATGATATCGACTATGTTAGGGTGCCAATCGACGCGTATTAACGTAAATATGATCTGAAAGAAATTTTTTCAAAATCGGTTCAGCCGTTCTATTTTCTTAACCAAATAACCTCCAAAAAAGTAGATTTTACACAATATCTCGCGAATAAAAAATTATATCAACTTCGTAAGGGTGTCAATCGAGGCGTGTTAACGTCATTTTGATCCGACATAAATTTTATAAAAATCGGTTCAGCCGTTTTTTTTTTTTTTTTTTTTTTTTTTTAATTATTGATGTTTTAATGATTGAAATGATTACTTTTCTGTGTAATATCTAATTTAATTATTATTATTAAATATTTATCAAACTGGGAAGTTCGTCGTGTGGACCTCAAGGGTCGCACTTTAGTCCTAATAAACGACCCACCTCACGGCTTGTTCACTTTGTTACCATAGTAACCATATTTCATTTATAACACCGAAAAGAGGTAGTACATAGTTCATTAGATAACGGGTTTTTCAAATGTTTTTCCATTATTCATCGAAAAGCATATCATAATGGATCATGACGTCACTCGTCAATAAACGGTCATTTAAGGTCCGCAAAACTGATACGAAAAAACACTAAAAGCATGCATGTGTTAATGTGTTATATAAAAATATATAATAAATGAATATTTAAACTCCAGAAAATATGTAAAATGTTTCTGTTATTTTAATACGTTTTGGGATTTTTCTTCGGAGTTATCCCGATCAAGATCCCAAAATTTCAGGATGCCGACATTCGGGATCTGGAACCCCACTCATTCTATTCACGTAGCGATGTCGCGGGAAGAAACTAGTGGAACATGAGTTGATATGCATTTAAAAATAGTTCGTTTGTCATTTGTCTGTTGATAATTTATGAAAATAACTAGAAGTAAGACGTGACAGCAATTGTGATTTTTTTCGATCAATATTGAGGTCCGTTGAGGTTCTTTCGAGTGCATTGAACACATTATAAAGATACTTTGGCCAGTGCAGTGCATCGGCAATGGCCGTTTGCCAAATCTGTGTTGCAAACAAAATAAAAACAAAATGCGTATGTTGACCTTCGCACAGAAATAATAAAATTGCAAGAAATAAAACAATAATTTTGAACTTACGAAACAATATAGCGGATAAACGATTCGTAGAAATGCAGTGAAAATTGTTATACAGTATGTAAACAGGTAAGCTGCACATAGGAAAATTAGCATTGGGAAAAAATGAATGGATCGAAGTGAGCCATGACTCATAATGCACGTATTTATATAGAGTTGCTATGGTTTTGTCAGTGTTTTTATTTTAGTTTCAATTATTTTTATTTTACTTGACATTTAAACAGCAAATAAAATAAAAACAAGCCGTGAGGTGGGTCGTTTATTAGGACTAAAGTGCGACCCTTGAGGTCCACACGACGAACTTCCCAGTTTGATAAATATTTAATAATAATAATTAAATTAGATATTACACAGAAAAGTAATCATTTTAATCATTAAAACATCAATAATTAAAAAAAAAAAAAAAAAAAAAAAAAAAAACGGCTGAACCGATTTTTATAAAATTTATGTCGGATCAAAATGACGTTAACACGCCTCGATTGACACCCTTACGAAGTCGATATAATTTTTTATTCGCGAGATATTGTGTAAAATCTACTTTTTTGGAGGTTATTTGGTTAAGAAAAAAGAACGGCTGAACCGATTTTGAAAAAATTTCTTTCAGATCATATTTACGTTAATACGCGTCGATTGGCACCCTAACGTAGTCGATATCATTTTTCGTTCTCGAGATTTCGTCTTTGAAAGAAATGTACACATACGTACGTACGTACGTACACACACACACACACACACACAGACATCTTTCTAAAAGTAGTGTAAAAATAGTGTAGTGACCTTGAAACATAAAAATTTTTTTTCCTTTTTGATTTCGATTTTCGGACCCATTACAATAACTTCCAGTGGGAAGTTAATAATTAAATTAGATATTACACAGAAAAGTAATCATTTTAATCATTAAAACATCAATAATTAAAAAAAAAAAAAAAAAAAAAAAAACGGCTGAACCGATTTTTATAAAATTTATGTCGGATCAAAATGACGTTAACACGCCTCGATTGACACCCTTACGAAGTCGATATAATTTTTTATTCGCGAGATATTGTGTAAAATCTACTTTTTTGGAGGTTATTTGGTTAAGAACAAGCCGTGAGGTGGGTCGTTTATTAGGACTAAAGTGCGACCCTTGAGGTCCACACGACGAACTTCCCAGTTTGATAAATATTTAATAATAATAATTAAATTAGATATTACACAGAAAAGTAATCATTTCAATCATTAAAACATCAATAATTAAAAAAAAAAAAAAAAAAAAAAAAAAACGGCTGAACCGATTTTTATAAAATTTATGTCGGATCAAAATGACGTTAACACGCCTCGATTGACACCCTTACGAAGTCGATATAATTTTTTATTCGCGAGATATTGTGTAAAATCTACTTTTTTGGAGGTTATTTGGTTAAGAAAAAAGAACGGCTGAACCGATTTTGAAAAAATTTCTTTCAGATCATATTTACGTTAATACGCGTCGATTGGCACCCTAACATAGTCGATATCATTTTTCGTTCTCGAGATTTCGTCTTTGAAAGAAATGTACACATACGTACGTACGTACACACACACACAGACATCTTTCTAAAAGTAGTGTAAAAATAGTGTAGTGACCTTGAAACATAAAAATTTTTTTTCCTTTTTGATTTCGATTTTCGGACCCATTACAATAACTTCCAGTGGGAAGTTAAAAAAGAACGGCTGAACCGATTTTGAAAAAATTTCTTTCAGATCATATTTACGTTAATACGCGTCGATTGGCACCCTAACGTAGTCGATATCATTTTTCGTTCTCGAGATTTCGTCTTTGAAAGAAATGTACACATACGTACGTACGTACGTACGTACACACACACACACACACACACACAGACATCTTTCTAAAAGTAGTGTAAAAATAGTGTAGTGACCTTGAAACATAAAAATTTTTTTTCCTTTTTGATTTCGATTTTCGGACCCATTACAATAACTTCCAGTGGGAAGTTAATAATTGAAATTAAAATAATAACAAAATTAAGCAAAATCGCAGGATAGTGGACAAAATAATTTGATTTATTAAATTAAATGTACGACGTTTCGTCTATAGATTTAGACTTTTTCAAGTACAATTTTGCTTAATTTTATTATAATCACGATGGACACGATTTCTAATATTTAAAATAATAACGCTAAAATAACCATAACAACTTTATATAAATACGTGCACTATGAGTCATGGCTCACTCTGATCCATTCATTTTTTCCCAATGCTAATTTCCCTATGTGCAGCTTACCTGTTTACATACTGTATATGCTTATACTTAAAATTATTTCAGTATTCTCCCTTCCGAAGTCCCTTAAAGTTACTTCAGCCCCCCCCCCCCCCCCCCCGATGTTGGCCTTTGTGCTAGTAACTAAGGGATTTGGGGAAACTTCTAGAGAACACCGTTTAACAATTTATTACGTTTTGTTACTAACCCGCAGGAATCCCCTCCCTCGCGAGAAATTTATCAAAATAAAATATAGCCTATATCACTCAGGGATAGTGTAGCTTTCTATTAGTGAAAGAATTTTTAGAATCGGTTCAGTAGTCCCAGAGATAAGAATCTATGATTTATTACCCCTCCCCCACGAGGAATTTTCCCCCTGAGTCAAAATCTCCTACACTCCCGTTTTACGCTCTTTGGGGTTGAATTTAAAGAAACTCAAATAGCCTATAACAATTTTTTTTCAAATCGGACTGGTAGTTCCTGATATTAGCGCGTACAAACCCATATTATACAAATTCTTCAGCTTTATAATATTAGTATAGATTGTAGATAATAAATTGGAAATATGAATTGGGGTTGTGCTGAGCCCAAATAACCCTGGCTGTTGGTAGCCTTAAAAAAATAGTGTAGCTAGAATTTGTTAGCTATATTTTTAATTGTGAAATTTTTTTCTGTTTGTATATTTCTAAATGTATCACTTTTATAAAATGCGTTTGTTCCTTAACATATATACTATATTATATTTTACCTAAATCTAAAAAAAAAATATATAAAAGTCTCCCTGAATCCCGATGCAATACGGTGGCCGGGTGCTCATGAAAGAGCTCTCGTCTCTCAAACTGAAGATTTGTACAAAAATCATAAAATTCAACAATATTGAAACTCTATAGTTATTATAAGATAATTCTTGCACGGGATCCACTAACAAATTAATTAATCTTTTTTTCATCCATAAAAACATGATAATTGGTATGGGACCGTATAGGCCATTCTTGTACGGGTTCAGTTATTAATTTTAATTTATTAATTAATCTTTTTTCGTTCATAAAACTCATCATAATTGATAAGAGATCGTTATCAGATTTGTCGTAGTTTGCGCTAAAAAAATAGAACACAGTTTGAAATTGCCACTTTAGTGTTTCAACTACCGTAGCATAGATGGAAACATACCGACGACGCTGTACTCTGCTTTATCGGTTATAGTACAGGCCGTGTTCGATGTTGACGTTTGCCGCGATTCGCGAGTGTAATGAACTAGTCTTCTGTTGACATATTTGTAACATTTTATTGTGATATTGAAGGAATTTTCTTAAAGGTAAATAGTTTTAATGTGTTTTTTAGTAAAATTGTATACTTACGATCTGTATGGAAACCTTGTATTGATGTTGAATACTTAGAGGAAAAATTTACGATTGCAAAATGTACACATAACCTCATTTCGCGGATGCCGTCACGTTATTTTTAATAGTTTCGTTAAAATTATTGAATTGTTAATAAATACTTGTTTGTTTTTATGTTCGGTTTTTGATACACGATTTGAATTTAGCATAAAACTGTTCGATTTTAATAGAACATGTGAAATTGTAATTTTGCTTTTTTAGTGTGAATGTATTCAGTACTAGACAAAAATGCATTGGCTTGTATTAAACAGTTCATTTTTTATGCACACATAATAATATACCGTTTGTATTTCAATATTGGTTTAAATATAGCGGAATAAAATTAGTAAAGTGTTTATTTGAAAATATCTGCAATAAAAAGCAATAGGTACTTATTAGTGTATTTGCCATATGGCACATACACTATTGGCGTCGGTCGGATGGCGGGACCTAGGGGTCGGACCAAAATTTCTCGACGTTTCATAGCCTCCTGAACACTTTGGCATCATTTTTGGAAATGTTTATATATATATGTATATATATATATATATATTTATATATTTATTTATTTATATATATATATATGTGTTCGCGGCATAACTCTCGAAAGACTTAATTGATTTGAACGAAATTTGGTACACACGTTGGAATCCATCACCGCACGGAACCTATTTAAAATGGGCCCAATCGGAGTATTTTAAGGGTAGTTTTTAGGGGTTGAAAAAAGTTTTTGCGCCCGAAAATACCGAAAAAAATTTCAGAATTGTTTCAAAATTGAAATTTAACCTTTTAGTAAATATCAAAATGTGCTGCTAAAATTTTAATAAAATCGGCCCGATAGGACCGGACTTACAAATTTTATGAAAACACTAGTTTTGCGGATAGTGATTTACTTACTGAAGGGTGTATTTAATTTGGTACAGAGGTTGCAATGATAATAATATTGAAATTAAGAAAAAAATATTATTTTAAGGGATGTATTAAGGGGTTGAATTTTTTATTTTGTCCAAAAACAAACTTAAGTTCACGTATTAAAGCCACAAGGCCTGTAATAGCAAATACACTATATTGTCGGCAGGGTTTGGCACTGCGACCCGAGTTTTATTATACTTAGGAATAGAATAATTTTTGTCATTTGCAAAATCAGATATCAAGAGTTAAATTACAATGATATTTTTTTATTCAGGCATTTGCATAATATCTGTTTTTTAATTAGGTAGTAGAAAAATGTTTTAATGTTAAAAAAAGAGATGAAAAACACGTACAGGTATAATAAAAAAGAATACATAAGTAGCGTCATTTTTGGTATTTGGAAATCAAATTTTGAGGGCAAATTCCTAATTGCTTTTGAACGAAGTTAAAATGAAAATTGTTATTTAGGTGTTTTACTTAATTTAATACCTGTTTCTTCTATTCTTTGAAGTACTTACTAGATAGGTAGGTATATATTATAGGCAGCGCTGGATTTACACTAGGGGCTAGTTCCCAGGGCGGCAAATTTTCAGGGGCGGCAAAATTTGGAACTTGAAAACACTCATAAATTAAAATAAATAAAATACTTTTCTCATTATGAGAAAGTGTGTAAAATTATGAACACTTCAATTTTATTTACAAAATTGTGAAAAAAACTTCAGTGTGGGACGGAATTTTTCACGATGGCCCAAGGCGGCACTTTGGGTAAATCCGGCCATGATTATAGGTAATTTTTTAAAAATTGTTCTATAATTTTGTTTTGTTTTTTCGCTATACGAAGCGTCAAGTAATATTTAATTACTGATCAATTGATCAAAATGCAGTATTATGCATTAGTATATCGTTATTTACAGTATAACGTAATAATTTGGGGTCAATCAGTTGACATAAATAGAGCATTTATACTACAAAAACGAATTATACGTCTAATTTTTAATATACTGTTGAGAAGTACTTGTCGAGAAATGTATATAAATTATTGGTAAATGATAAACAGAATATTATATCCCGATTCCCGTTATAAGACAGTTTCTGATATCAATAACTCCATAGGCAATCATCTCAAATCTATGCTAATATTATAAAGCTGAAGAGTTTGTTTGTTTGGTTGAACGCGCTAATCTAAGGAACTACTGGTTCGAATTGAAAAATTATTTTTGTGTTGGATAGTCCATTTATCGAGGAAGGCTATAGGTTATATAATATCACGCTACGACCAATAGGAGCGGAGCATCAATGAAAAATGTTGCAAAAACGGAAAAAATTATTCCTTTTGAGAGCTTCCGTTGCGTGCGCTGCGTAAACGGTTAAAGTTACGCAAAAATCATGTATGACGGAATTGTTCCCGGAAGGTTTATATACAGGGTGTCCCAAAATTGCTGGGACACAGAGCTACCACGTGTAGCATTATTTAAGAAAACATTTTTTTCCTTCGGAACTATGCGGAATACGAAATTTTTACAAGAGTAACAAAATGAAGATAATTAATCAATCTTCTCGCTAAAAAAATTTGAGAACCGTATTACCACCCCTAAGAAAGTTCTGAAAAAAAATGTCAGGGGGTGAGGGTGGTTTTAACCCTTCTACAATTTCTTTTGGGTTTCTTTGATTACCGAAAGGAGAGTAATCCTCTAAAATGCACTTTTGTCAAATTTCATTCAATTTGTTTCACTCATTTCTGAACAGCGTACAAAAATATGTTTTTTTATGTAAACTTTGAACTCTTCTCACGGACAAACGGTACATTTTGGTATATAAATAAATTGGGTCCAATCGACTTATTTTTACCTCTACTACACGTGGTAGCTCTGTGTCCCAACCATTTTGGGACACCTGTATATAGCGAACGAGCTTAGCGAGTGAGTAATGTAAATCCTAAACCACGCAACGGATTTTGATGCGGTTTTCACCATCAGTTAGATAATTATTCACGGAAGGTTTATTTATATAGCGAACGAGCGAAGCGAGTGAGTAATGTAATTATAATATTCAAGCGAACGAGCGAAGCGAGTGAATAGTGTATTTATAATATTCAAGCGAACGAGCGAAGCGAGTGAGTAGTGTATTGCAGCCGGGCTTTCTTAGCACCCGGGCGAGCCGGACGGGGCCGCTAGTGCATTATACTATTGTAACTTCCAAATTTATCCCAGACTGTGTATCAACTGGCATATTAAACATTGCTTGCAAAATGAACGACTGAACGCATTTACATAATGAAAAATAAAAATTGTTTGTTTTTGTTTAAATTCTAAAATGCATCGAGCAATTATATAACGAAGAACTTCTCTGGTTGGTCGGCGTATTTTTACAGACTGCTCACCATCACCAAGTCTGTTGTACTGTTCCTGCTGTGATCTTCTTCTGTTCTTGAGATCGATTGTCCGCTGTTTTGTATTATAATAACCCTGGCCTGCTTGATCCCAACTGCACCGATTGACATCATAACCGTCCCTTTCTTTGTTGCTGATTTTTACAGACAGTGCTGCCAGATGCAGTTAATTTTGAAAATGCCGGGAGGGTTACGCTTAAAAAATGTAGACTTTTTTAAAAAAAGTGTGTCCGTGTCGATTTTTACAAGCTTTTATTTAACTTGCAATGTATGTTAGTTTGTTTGTGTGCTTGTGTAGGTCAAATCTTGCAAGTCAATTTCGCACGACTTTCACGTATCCGATCGATTTGAAATTTTGTACACATATGTATTTCTGATGACAATACATGAATAAATTGTTTTTAGAAATAAATTCAATCCCTAAGGGGTTCAAACGGGGATGTAGGGTTTTTTTTGATTAATCAACGTCCAGGCCAAATCGCTGAAGCTAAAAATTTGAAATTTGGACAGTTGGGTTCTTTTTTTACGTAAGCATCCACTAAGAAAGGATTTTTCGAAATTCAACCCCTACGGGTGTCAAAGGGGGGTAAAATTTTGAAAGACTAAACTGAAAAAAATAAATATTAGTAAAAAAAACTTTTTAGAGACAAGCTTTTCTTTAAATGCACTAAAAAATAACTTTTAATAATTTAGGTTCATATTATTAATAAAAGCGTGGATCGTGACTAATAAACTATCATAGAGTTCACGACTCACGATTTTATTAATTATGAACCTAAATTATTGAAAATTATTTTTTCCTTTTTAGTGCATTTAAATAAAAGCTTGTCTCTAAAAAGTTTTTTTTACTAATGCTTATTTAAAACTAACTTTAAAATTTGAAAGGTCCTGAGTTAACTTTCAAGAGATTTTTTTAAATTATAAGTAAGTAAGACATTTGCTGACTTATTAAGTAGGTAACATTAAAATTTAAAAATTTCGTTCCTCTAAACTAGCATAAATACCTAAATGTTTTCAAAATAATTATCGATGCCCTTTTTTTAAGAAATCTGAACAGGATGTAGAAATTTTGCAACAGAAACATTCTCTATACGGAATCCTATAAATTTTAGTGTCAGTTTATGCAGACCAGAGTAGAGTAATGGCCGATTTATCGTACATTTTAATCACGATGTTTTTTTAATAACACTGTTAAATTTTGACAGCTACGTGTCATTGGTTGCTGCGTTTCGTTACCATAGCAACCCATTTTAGTGTCAGTTTATGCAGACCAGAGTAGAGTAATGGCCGATTTATCGTACATTTTAATCACGATGTTTTTTTAATCACACTTAAATTTTGACAGCTACGTGTCATTGGTTGCTTCGTTTCGTTACCATAGCAACCCATTTTAGTGTCAGTTTATGTAGACCAGAGTAGGGTAATGGCCGGTTTATCGTACATTTTAATCACGATGTTTTTTTTAATCACACTGTTAAATTTTGACAGCTACGTGTCATTGGTCGCTGCGTTTCGTTACCATAGCAACCCATTTTAGTGTCAATTTATGTAGACCAGAGTAGAGTAATGGCCGGTTTATCGTACATTTTAATCACGATGTTTTTTTTAATCACACTGTTAAATTTTGACAGCTACGTGTTCATTGGTTGCTGCGTTTCGTTACATAGCAACCCGTCATTTAACAGTGTGATTAAAAAAACATCGTGATTAAAATGTACGATAAACCGGCCATAAATGTCAGATTTAGATAAAATAAGAACAAATCGCCGTCTGTCGAGGGAACGTGTGAACTAAGGTTCTTGAACTTGGTTAATTAATTTTTATTGTTTTTGAATTTTAATTTTTTTTTATAAAAATAAACAAGCCGGTTATATACTAATTGTATGCAGAGCAACGTGTGTTTCGGACCTTTTTTGCGACGTAAGCCCTTTGTCCTACGCCTTATATGCATTTGTAAACAGCTGGTAGATGTACGTCTTGTTCCTTCAGTACCTGTTCGATTCGCAAATTGCTTCAGAATAACGCCGAGTCGAACGAAACAATCACACAGTCGCAGTGGCGGCGCTAGGATTTTTTATTAGGGTGGGCCAGTGTTGGACATAGTGATCTCAAGGTTGGCCAATAACATCCCCAAAATTTCAATGTTCGGTAAAATTTTAACCCGCGTTACTTGCTATAGAATTTGTAGGAAAAATTGCGGAAATTTCGGGAGTTTAAAACGTATTTTAAAAATTAGACATAATATTGGATATTAATTAGTTACACATAATTATCCACATTAAGACATGTCTATATTTGATTAAATCTTAAAGGTTCAAATGTGTTATTTGCTTGGACACAGAGCTACCACGTGTAGTAGAGGTCAAAATAAGTCGATTGGACCCATTTTATTTATATACCAAAATGTACCGTTTGCCCGTGAGAAGAGTTCAAAGTTCACATAAAATTTTGTATATAAAATTTTGTATTACAATTTTATTAAACTTGTACTAGAAATATCTGTTAGCATTATTTAAGAAAACATTTTTTTCCTTCGGAACTATGCGGAATACGAAATTTTTACAAGAGTAACAAAATGAAGATAATTAATCAGTCTTCTCGCTAAAAAAATTTGAGAACCGTATTACCACCCCTAAGAAAGTTCTGAAAAAATGGGGGTGATGTGTCGCACGAACGCACGATTGTCGAAAACATATTATAGCACATTTAGTCGTAATGAATACCGATGAGATCGAGTGAAAGTGCGATTGAATATGCTGTTGCCAAATCGCGCGATCGAACGAGAAATTTCGATTATCTAAGACTCAGCGGTTCCCAACCTTTTTTGTTGTGCGGACCACTTAACTTTTGTAATAAAATATTTGAGGCCCACTAACTAAATATACAAGTAAAAACTATAAACACACACACTCGATTGTTCCCATCTCTCTACCTCTGAAGCTCCGATAATATTTATTTTGGCTTAGACTCTCGACCAGCGTCTACGGCCCAGTACCACGCTGGGCACGGTCCATGGGTTGGGAATAGCTGAATTCTAAGTAATCGTCATATCGCGATTCAATTGCTAAATCGCGCGTTTTCGATACAAAAAGTAGCTTGTGTGCGCTGGCCCTAATTGTTTAATTCGCTATACTGGCTAGGATCTTAATCTGGACAGTTGATGGTCTTCTAAAAAATTTACTAGGTACATCTTGTCTAGTCGAGTAGTCAGTCTGACGGAAAAGATTTTTCTGCTTTGTCCATTTAACTCAAGATTTATATGCAATTGTCGAATAGTTATGTTTAGAGAAGATAGTAGCGTCATTTTATGCGCACAAACGAGTTTCGGATCGAACGGGTCTATGTTTTCTAATAAGGGGTGGTCCTATGAATATGCTTCATTTAGTTGTTCATCGCCAGACCACCTCTTGTTGGAAAACGTAGATCCGTCCGATCCGAAACTCGTTTGTGCGCACAGAAACGACGGTAAACTTATCTTCTAAAAATTGTGTTTTAAAAAACACCAACAGCTAAGGTTATTTGGGCCTAGGACCAATTCATATTTTCAATTCATTATTTTTTTTTAATAATAAATTGAACATCCAATTGACACTTTTACCAGCTCTCTGGCTAGAACCCGGGAACTTGGGACTTCTAATAGAGGAACCATAGCAACGCCATGTAAACAACAGCATTGCTAAACGCTCGGTCATTCTCAAGCCGTATACTATATCTTCTCTAATCGATACTACTCTACATGTGAATACTCGAAACATACGCAGTGACTACTGACGCTCTGTAAATGCTATCAGTAATCCACTGCGCATACACGACTCACCATGTTAGACAAGAATTGTGATTGGCCGAAACTGAAAAGCGCGGGAAATCTCAACATTCGTCGTGTTATTTATACTGAATGTAATTATTATAATAAATTATACCGTACTTACACAATGCAGTAGCTTTTAACCATATGTGCATTACCCCCCCCCCCTGCATTTGTCGGCCTTCTGTGTGAAATGCATTCATTATTCATCGTCTTCCTGTATTTACAAGGAAATAATATCGGTAACCTTAAGGCAAAACTGTTTAGATGAAAGTTTTATTATATTTTCTTTGTTTCGTTTATTTTCAAAATTGTAAAAGACGGAATCCTTGTCTATGCGTCAGTCTGTATAGATCAGGGGTCATGACCCCTGATCTATACATGCACCAACTGACGAATCGCGGTTCGAATCCGAACACATTTTTACGGACCTTGTCAATAAACAAAAGAAATTATCTCACATTGAACATAAATAAAATTTTATAATGATTTGTTTGACTTGGAACGTACATTTTTGATGTGAAACATCTTATGTCGGGCAGTGAACAGCCGCGTGAGGGGAAATATGCAACGAAATTTCTGGTCCGCTCCTTCGCTGCTGTTCTCCCCACCACTGCGGCACTTATCTCTCGGCTTCCGCGCGCTCGGGCACTGGAAGAGAGAGAGAGAGAGAGTATACATACGAACGTACTGTAAAGCAAAAGTACATGTATATACACGTGTAGGTATGTAATATAGATACTTCGCTGTGTATTTAGTTGCGTTTCTGGCTCAGGCGTGCTCAAACGCCGCAACCGCGTGTGTTACAGTGCAGTATATAGGATTACGTCAGCATAACAGTTAGCTGCTGCTTTTGAAAAAATATGTACTACTACATAGAGAATACCACCGAGTTCAATAACGTTTTCTTTGATGTTTCACATCTGTCGGGGGTTCCGAGACCCGCACCCTTTTTTAGTGTTTAGTACCTCCGAACGGAACCCTATTAGTGAGCTTACGATGTCTGTCCGTCCGTATATCATAAGACTCTATCTCACAAAGTTAACGATAAGAGGTAGCTATAGTTGAAATTTTCACAGATAATGTGTTGTTATGGCATGAATCCTGGCAAGTAATTATTAGAATTAAGTAATCAATTAATTTTAATAAATTAAGGTTTTTATTTTGCTATGATACTGCCCCAGCCCGAATTTCTATATTGTATTGTAGGTATAGAGCTGTATCGAACGACTATGTCCAACATCATTCGACTAGCTCTAAAGGTACCCGGTTTCGAATCGCAATATTTTTGTTTTTGAAGTTATACTTCTTTTGGCGCGTTATGGAAAAATGATGAGAGTGAATTTTTACGATGCGCGCGCATCGCGTCACGAGAATTTAACACCATGAAGTTAGTCGTTAGTAATACCATGAAGTTAGTCGGAAGTTCATGATTATAATACCCTATTATATAGCACTGCTAAGTAAGATGAACGTAGCGTAATGGATAGCACCGCCACGTCATACGCAATAGGTCAATCTCAGCACAAACATTTTATTTATTTATTATTTTTTTTGATAAATATTCAGATATAAATATAATAATAAATTAATAATTTATTAAATTAAATTAATTTATTTAATATCTTTATTTTATTATTTTATCGTCTTTTTTACAAACGTTTAGTACTGACACGCGGGATAATATTTTTGGAGTTATTTTTGTTTTGTTACGCCAAAGAAGTATAACTTCTGACGTGCGTACATAAGTACACACACACTCTTTTTTTTATTCATCAAATATTTTATTAATTTATTTTTTTTACTTTAAATTCAGAAGCGGTCACATTTTCAAACACTTACAAGAACAATATAAATTATACTTAAGTAAAAAAAAAACTTTTTAAAAATAAGCTTAGATAAAAAAATCTGGTAATTTTTACTCCTACTTAACTCATTTTTTTATTGTACGAAACCCTCGGTGCGCGAGCCTGACTCGCACTTTGCCGGTTTTTACAATATTCTAGGTTAGATACCTGTAGATGCTATTTTTATTTATTGTAGATTATAGACGCGTCGACATCTAAGGTCATTAGCGTCTTTCAACTACTCTAAATATTAACTATCTTAAAACTAAATAACATCACAAAACATCCATGAGCGCAGGTGGGATTTGAACCCACGGCAGTCCAGTCTAGAGGTTGCGGCGCCAAGCATGCTAACCACTAGGCTATACTGTCCTCCGTAGATGCTATTAAAAAAGGCACGGCTTCATTCGACATACGCTGTTTTGTATTTTAGTCATTGATAAATCAAGAAAATTTTTCTTATCCCACTTTATTGTTTGTCAAGTGAAAGGGGGTTACGACTGGAAAAATGCTACGTCCTTTACTTTGATTAAATGATTTTATTTACGTCCCTTCGTTCATGCAGACTTGGCGTATAGGACAAAAGTTAACACAGCTGTACTTTGTTTTCTTCTCGTATTTTATAATACACTAGAATTCGGATAGAACGACTTTCAAGGGAGCGGCGACATTATGTCGTATTAACCGGACGACCCACAAAGCGACCGCATAATTTAAGTTTGTTTTTATATAATGCATATAAGTGTACAATAGATTAATTTCTATGAAAATAAAACAAAATATATTAGACTTACAAATATGTACAGTCGCGGACTTAATAAGGTTTACACTTGAGTTTTTCAGTGTGAGTTGACAAAAAGTCCGCGACTGTACATATGTACACTCGGGGATTTAAAAAAGTTTACACCTGTATCATCTAGTTACCGGTTTTTTTAATTTTTGCATATTGTAATTTGACTTTTGATAGTAATGTAACAATTACTAAGGTTACATCCTAAAAATTCAAAAAAAATTATCAAAACACTTCATATTTTGTTTATTATATCTACAATCCAAAAATTGTATTTTTAAAGACCACCAACAGCTAAGGTTATTTGGGCCTAGCACCAATTCATATTTTCAATTCATTATTTTTTTTTTTAATAATAAATTGAAAATCCAATTAACACTTTTACCAGCTCTCGGGCTAGAACTCGGGAACTGGGGACTTGTAATAGAGGAACCATAGCAACGCCATGTAAACAACAGCGCCGCTACACTCTCGGCCAGGGCCGCAGCAAGGAAATCTTGCGCATGGGGCCAACATTTCAATTTGCGCCCCCCCACCCAATAAAAATCAAAAAATGCATGTTACAAGATTTTTATAAGATATTCCAATACAACCAACTGAAAAACATAAAAAATGTTTACTAATCGACTCCAACAACTCGCACTTTTAGTTTCAAAGATATAACCAGCATCTGAGAGATTTTTGTTTTTTTTTAAAAATGCCAAAAGTAAGAAGACCGGGCTCTTTGTACAAATTTGCGAAATTTTTGAAAAATAAATTCGACCCGATTCGTTTGATATTAAGTCTATTTATAGAAAAAATAACGCTGAATCTACTCCAACACCCAGCACTTTTAGTTTCCAAGATATAGGTATAAACAGTATCTGAGAGATTTTTGAGTTTTCTTAAAAATGCCAAAAGTAAGAAAACCCCCTCTTTGTACAAATTTGCGAAATTTTTGAAAAATAAATTCGACCCGATTCGTTTGATATTAAGTCAATTTATAGAAAAAATAGCGCTGAATCGACTCCAACAACTCGCACTTTTAGTTTCAAAGATATATAAACAGCATCTGAGAGATTTTTGAGTTTTCTTAAAAATGCCAAAAGTAAGAAGACCCTCCTTTTTGTACAAATTTGCGAAATTTTTGAAAAATAAATTCGACCTGATTCGTTTGATATTAAGTCAATTTATAGAAAAAATAGCGCTGAATCGACTCCAACAACTCGCACTTTTAGTTATATAATATATTTCTATAGAAATTATCGCCAAATTCGTTAGCCGTTTCTGACTCATTGAAGATCGTAAATAATTTTTTATGAGCTTCGGTTTACTGAACTATCTCTCACATGAAGTAGTGGTTACGGGAATTGTTAAAAAAATTCTATATGCTATTCCCATATTTGAATAGCTTTCCACTAAACCCAAATCATGAATTGTTTGTAGTACTCTAAATGTGACATTTTATTAATATTTTCATTTAATGATTCAAGCATTTGCTTTGCGCTTGCTACTTTTGTAATATTAAATACGTAATGTGAAATACAAATTAATAATAAGTGTTATATATTTCTTTCTTTAGTCCTATTTGCAAAAGTATTATTATTTATTGTATATTTTATATTTGTCGAATTGTAATTAGCCTGGCAATAATCATTGTCGTTTTTCATGTCAAAAAATACAGCGTCTTCGGCGCCCCTTGCTTAATGCGCCCGGGGCCGTCGCCCCCTCCGCCCTACCCTTACTGCGGCCCTGCTCTCGGCTATTCTCAAGCCCTTCTACAATCCAAATTACTTAATATTATTCAATTAAAACATAAAAAGATTTGATAATTTATCCGTCTATTTCTCATATCAATCATCCCCCAGTTTCGACTTCTGACATAATCTTTATTTATTTATCGTAGATTATAGACCCGTCGACAACTTAGATCATTAGCGTCTTAAATTACATTAAATAACAACCAGCTTAAAACTAAATAACATCACAAAACATCCATGAGCGCAGGTGGGATTCGAGCCCACGACAGCCTAGTCTAGAGGCTGGTACCAAGTACGCTATTCACTTGGCTACACTGCCCTCGACTGATAATAGAAGTTCTACTGTATAGTATATGAATTTCTTGAACTTCGGTATATATTGCACATACCGCTAGACTACCAGCAGATGTGCTCTATTTTATAATTTAAAAGATCGACATTGAAGACGTTCAGCTTTTTAATTTAATTTTAGGTACATCCACCTTGTAGACTGTAGATGCTTATATTATACTCCTTTTATTTTTTTAAACTGCACTTTTTAGTTTGAATTCAACACAATCAACAAATTGATTTAATTGTATATTATTAATAGTTGTTTATAAATTTATAGGTTATGTTTGTGGAACAATTTGTATTGAATTGAAATGTTGTTTTGAGCTTTTTTCCGTTGCATAAAATTCGACTCAAATTGTTCCGCATTTCAATGTAACACTTATTTACATTTTTTTGACTTCCGCTATGATTTAATTTTTAAAACAAAACGTATATTTAAAAATTGAATAAATATTATTTCTTCTCGTTTGATTTAAAATAAAAAATTTTGATTTTCTGTATGTTATACATATTTTATTATACTTTTACAGTAATTTCGTTTTGTTTTATAGTATGGGTTTCCGATTCGATAAGTATACAATTTCAAATGACTGATATAATTTGTATTTTTAACTTATTATTTGTATATTTTCTTTTATATAATTTAATACAACATTTTAGACAATTTTTTATGATAGAGTAGAAATGTGTATTTTATACTTTTGTCCACATATTTTTTTATTAATATAATAATATATTCAGTAGTATATGCTTTTTATATTGTTGATATTCCATAATCTACCTAATTTTAATTTATTGTAAGGTTGGCTGCGAAAAATCCTAGTCATTAAGGAAGCAGTGGATAAAAAAAGTGGGGGTCGAACCCGAAGAAATAGGATTTCAGACGACTGTGGTTCAATCTATATCGTCTGTATATATCGATGACTATACTAAAAGCGGACTAAAAAAAATCAAATTATGACCGGCAATATTATCTTGCAAATCAATAAAATATTATATTAACAACGAACGAATTTACAATATAAGCAGGCAAACAAAAGCAAAAAAAAAACTGGCCATGCCAGTATTGTGACATAAATTAACTAAAGTACTAAAATGCACCTTGAACGAATTCCCGTCCGATCAATTGAGAAATTGGATTCACTAGTACAGTCGTTTAAAATTGTATACTCCGGAAACCTGTTGTCATAAAGGAAGTCATCAGAAAAATTAAATTGTCAAAATACTGACACGATATTTCCATTGCTTCAGAAACTATTCGTACGCCGCATCGGCTGAAAAACGTTGAGGAAATATTGGCAAGGCTCGGAACTTAGAATAAAAGACTTCGAAGATGTCGTGGCAGCCGCAGCAGGACGGCTTGAGCCAAATAATAACTCTGTTGAAAGAGTCGCAGTCACCCGACACTAACACCCAGAGAATGGTGCAGCAGAAACTCGAAGAGTTGAGCAAGTTTCCTGACTTTAACAATTACTTAATCTATGTACTGACCAAAATGACCAACGAAGACGAGGCGACTCGATCTTTGAGCGGATTGATCTTGAAGAACAACGTCAAAGTCCACTACAATCAGTTCGTACCAGAGGTGGCGTCGTACATCAAATCGGAATGTTTAAGTTCTGTTGGCGATCCGTCGCCGCTGATACGCGCGACTGTCGGAATTCTTATAACGACGATCGCTAGCAAAGGTGATCTGGCAACGTGGCCGGAATTGTTACCGGCACTGTGTCAGATGCTCGACTCGCAGGACTACTTCACTTGCGAGGGCGCTTTCGGCGCTCTTCAAAAGATATGCGAAGATTCGGGCGAATTGTTGGACAGCGACGCGCTAAACCGACCTCTCAACATTCTCATACCCAAATTCCTACAGTACTTTAAACATTCTAGTCCGAAAATAAGATCTCATGCGATCGCCTGTGTCAATCAGTTCATCGCGACCGGCACCCAAGCGTTGATGAACAACATCGATCAGTTTCTAACAAACCTGTTTGAATTATCGCTCGACGATGACGTTGAGGTGAGGAAAAATGTGTGTCGTGCGATCGTGATGTTGCTCGAAGTGCGATTGGATCGACTCGTGCCTCACATGCAATCGATCATTGAATACATGCTCGCCAGAACTGTTGACCCGGACGAATCGGTCGCTCTTGAAGCTTGCGAGTTTTGGTTATCGTTGGCCGAACAGCCGATATGCAAATCCGTTCTCGGACCGTACCTTCAAAGGCTCGTCCCTGTCCTGGTCCACGGAATGAGATATTCCGATATGGATATTATGTTACTGAAAGGAGACGTAGACGTGGAAGACGCCGATTTGCCCGATAGAGAGGAAGACATAAAACCGCGCTTCCACAAATCTCGTGCCCATACGGTGAAACATTCGGAAACGAAAACAGGAGAAGCGATCGATGATTCTGATGAAAGCGACGATGATGGTGATGACGACAGTCCATTGGCAGACTGGAATCTTAGAAAGTGTAGCGCGGCAGGTCTGGACGTATTGGCGAACGTGTTTAGAGAAGAACTTTTGCCTGTGCTTTTACCGATATTAAAAGAGACATTGTTTCATAGAGAGTGGCATATTAAAGAATCGGGTATTTTAGCTTTGGGAGCGATTGCGGAAGGGTGTATGAACGGTATGGTGAGTCATTTGCCCGAACTGGTACCATTTCTTGTAACGTGTCTAAACGATAAAAAACCATTAATTCGTTCAATAACGTGCTGGACATTGAGTCGATACACTCACTGGATTGTATCGCAAACTAATCACGACCTGTACTTAAAACCCTTAATAACAGAACTCTTAAGACGAATCCTTGACAGTAGTAAACGCGTTCAAGAAGCGGCGTGTTCCGCTTTCGCGACCCTCGAAGAGGAAGCTTGCACAGAACTTGTGCCTTATTTAGGGTACATTTTACAGACACTCGTATTTGCCTTCTCAAAATATCAACAAAAAAATCTGTTGATTTTATACGACGCGATAGGAACACTTGCCGATTCGGTCGGACATCATCTAAACAAACCCGAGTACATAAATGTGCTGATGCCGCCTTTAATCAACAAATGGAATGTGTTGACTGACGAAGATAAAGATCTGTTTCCGTTACTCGAATGTTTGTCTAGTATTGCGACCGCACTCCAATTGGGTTTTCTTCCGTACTGCGAACCTGTCTATAAGCGTTGTGTTGCGCTGGTTCAGAAAACGCTCAATCAACACTTTGCGAACGCTCAAAATCCCGACCAATTCGAACCGCCCGATAAAGATTTTATGATCGTCGCTCTGGATCTGCTGTCCGGCTTGGCGGAAGGATTGGGTGAACACATCGACTCGTTGATCATGAACAGTAACATGATGAGTTTGTTGTTTCTATGCATGCAAGACCAAATGCCCGAAGTGCGCCAGTCGTCTTTCGCGCTGCTCGGCGATTTGACGAAAGCGTGCTTCCAGCGCGTTTTGCCTGGCGTACCCGACTTCATACCAATACTCGGACAGAATTTAAATCCAGACGCAATATCTGTTTGTAACAACGCGACGTGGGCAATTGGAGAGATTTGCATAAAGTTAGGCGACGACATGAAGCCTTACGTTCCGATGGTACTCAATCAATTGATAGCGATCATCAATCGACCGAATACGCCCAAAACCCTTCTCGAAAATACGGCGATAACGATCGGCCGACTAGGTTATGTGTGTCCCCACGAAGTGGCTCCCCTTCTTCAACAATTCGTACGCCAGTGGTGTACCTCGCTACGAAGTATACGCGACAATGCCGAAAAAGACAGCGCTTTCCGCGGAATGTGCCAGATGATCCAAGTCAATCCGGGGGGCGTGGTCAATGACTTCATCTTTTTCTGCGACGCGGTCGCTTCGTGGGTGACGCCCAGCGAAGACCTGAAACAAATGTTTGTTAAAATATTACACGGTTTCAAAAATCAAGTCGGCGAAGAACACTGGAAATTGTTCATTGATCAATTTCCACCCCAACTTAAAGAAAGACTGACATCTATGTACGGGGTATAAAAGTAAATTAAGTGTTGTGTGGTAGGGACTGTTTTTGGACTTCAAATAATTATTATTAATGAAATGAATGATTCTTTTCCAAGTTCTTTTGCGTGCATTTGTTACATTTACGTATTTTCTCTCAAATCGAATATTTACAATCAGTGTAAATAGTAAAATAAATATTTTTTAGTAGGCGTTAAAGCAAATTTTATTGAATTTTATTTATTAAAATAAATATTAGGGAATTTTGTTTTTCATCGTGAAAAAAGTAGAGTTCAGATGGGTTTTGTTAATTGAGTAATGGACGTCTTTCAGTGAGCGCGCTTAGGTCAAATTAGCGATCCAAATTTGTGTTGTTTTGGCAACTTTACCAATCATACGACGGGACAAACGAAATTTGTTCACTATAATTACGTTTCTGAATAGGTGATGAGCGTAATTTTTTTTTTATAAAAGTTACTTCTTTCTAATTCCTAGGACTGTTAAAAAATAACAGTTTGCTACTGCCTTTTTATACGATAAATTTGTTAACAACAGGTAACAACAGAACAAATATGAAACGTTTGTGAGAACGCATGCTGTTTTTCTAAATGTTGTTTTTGATCAGCATAATCTTAGGAACTACTATTTTCTGGTAACAGTTTCGAAATAACTATTACTGTTATTTCGCGTCATCACTGTTCTAAATGAACGCATATACCAACTGGAACGGTTTTGTGACCTCAGCGCCCACTGAAAGATAAAAAATGATTTTAGTTTCTTAATATTTTTAATCTTTCTCAGGTTTGTTAGTGGACTTTTTCCTCAATACACGTGTTTATAAAAAGATATACTATATTTTCAATTTAATATTATTATATACCTATTTTTTTTCGTAAAGTTAATTGATGCATTTTAAAAGACTTTTATTGATAATCTGCCCGTATCGCGTGTCAAAAATCGTTTAATTATTATAATATTGAGAAGTGACGATTGTCGAATGTTTTTTTCTCTCAGCCAATTGCAGTGACCGTATTTTGTGATCGTTGCGTTAGTTTTTTGTTCGTTGATTTCGATTGTGCATACTGTGATATATATATTGTATTTTTTAAGACGTGGACAGTAAATGTATCAAATTCTCAAGCAGAACTTCGGAACAGCTTCGAAATCATTCGTAGGTAAAAAGTATATTAGGAAAATACAAATTTAACTGCATTCCTTTTTATTGTTATTTTTATTTTGTCAGAACATCGTAACGGCTTATTGTTTGCTTTTCAGTTCATTTTTATTGTAAAATGTTAGTTCCTAAAAGAGTAAATCATTGTAAGTGAAAAGAAATAATATTATTATAAATGCCTACTTAATCTATTCTTTACTAATTTATATTATGGACTTATTTATTAAAGTCCGGATAGTAAGTTCTCCTAGGCCCGTATTCACCGAGCCTAGTTAGTTATTTATTCCGTTGATTTATTCCCCTGGTAACTATCACACGGAATAAATACTGATAATTCAAATTACCAAACATAGTTAAGTTTACTGCAGGTATAAATCGTAAGAATAGCTATTCTGTCTAATTTCAAGGGTATAAATATTTATCCGCCTAGTTAAATAGGGTGTGCACGAAATGCATAAATTACTTTACGGCCTGGCTACCTTTTCAGATAAATATTAATTTCATATCTTACAGGTAAAGGTTTTTGTCAGTAAAATATGTCAATATTCACCATTTTACATTTTCGATAGATGCGCCATCGGTCGGATCTTTGGTAAACGTGCTTTATTTGACAAAATCTGCAAGGCGTATAGTATATAGTAAATTTTTACCTGCAGTTACTATTCTATCGAATGAATTGCTTGGTGAATAGAAAGTTTATTTTATTCCAAGGAATAAATTTATTCTAAGGTTAGTAACTTCTATCTTTAACAGTGTTTGGTGAATACGGGCCCTAATC
Source organism: Mongoloraphidia duomilia (assembly GCA_039654895.1). Taxonomy (NCBI): domain Eukaryota; kingdom Metazoa; phylum Arthropoda; class Insecta; order Raphidioptera; family Raphidiidae; genus Mongoloraphidia; species Mongoloraphidia duomilia. Next base: position 7,185,134 of record CM077521.1, read on the forward strand.
CTTCATTTCTTATATGTGCGCTAGAGCAGCGGTTCTTCATCTTTGGTCATTCACGGACTCACATCAGGAAGACATTTCTGCCGTCTTAACCTAAAAAAACACTATGTCCATTTTTTCCCCATTTGTAGTTAATTCGTTTTCTAGGTGATAAGAAGATCTGTTATCCTACGACGCTAGAAAGCAGTAAGAGTACTAGATTAACAAAAAATGTTATATGCACTTTAGAGTATATGCACCTGACATCAAGAACTTAAAATATCCGCTTTCTCGAAACTAACAATTTGGAGATACTATTTTTAGGTTAAGACGGCAGATTTCTAAGACATCTGACCCGAGAACTTAAAAATGGGATTAATAAATAATCAGGTTTTTGCTGACTTGATTGGTATGTAAAAGTTAAAAAAATTCTTAATGCCTCCTCCACACAATCGGCCATGATGGACAATCACAGAATGGGCCATGCTTGTTACCATAATTGCGCATCTGTCCACACAATCGTGTTGTTGAATTGTCATCTGTCCGACATGGATATCGAAACAAATATGAACTGAGTGATCGACGAACGTATGGAAACGCGCGCAATCATGGCCGAAAAACCCATACAGAGGCGATCACGCTCCATCATGGGCGATCACGGGCAATTACAGGCGATTATGCCCTCCACATAATCGTGATGACCTGTAATCGCCCATCATGGCCGATTGTGTGGAAGCACCATAAGCATCACGAAGATCCACGATACACAGGTTAAGAACCGCTGTGCCAGATGTAATTGCAGTAAGAACTAGGGGCGGATTTACCGATAGGCTAGACCCTAAGATGGTAAGTTCTGATAGGGTTGAAAATTTGAGGCAGAAGCCAAAAAGAATACCTAATAACTTTGAAATATAAAATTCTAGCAGCTATAGTTTTTTACTGGGATCGTAACCAGATATTTAAATTGAAGGGTGCGATTTTTTTTCGTTCCTAAGTACAACCGTGGCCAAAGCTTCGTCGTCGGCGTAGAGCTTTTACGGATTTGTAGACGCTCTACAGTCCATGAAAACTTCCTTCATAAATCACGTGAAATCTAAATTTGTTTACCGATAAAATTGTTCATTAATAAAACAATGGTTTTGATAATAATTGGAAAAATAATAAAGATATTTCTGCCCCTGTACCCACATACACATAGAAGAGTCTAGCCGTCAGACCATGAGAAGCAAGATGCACAAAGTAAGATAAATTGTGTTTTAAAGACCACCAACAGCTAAGGTTATTTGGGCCTAGCACCAATTCATATTTTCAATTAATTATTTTTTTTAATAATAAATGGAAAATCCAATTGACACTTTTACCAGCTCTCGGATTAGAACCCGGGAACTGGGGACTTGTAATAGAGGAATCATAGCAACGCCATGTAAACAACAGCATTGCTACACTCTCAGCCATTCTCAAGCCCTGCACAAAGTAGGTACCTTTTACAGGTTAATATACTACTTGGTGTACCATAAAAACAGCTATAAATCAAACAGCTTCCATAGTCGACCTGGTAGCGCGTCTACTCCGTATGCAGAAAGTCGCTGGTTCGATTCCGGTTGGCACCTTTAAAATTTTTTTTTACAACTATTCCATATTCCACTTGATATTTTTTCTATTTTTTTATATTGTCTATTTATTTTTTTATCATACAATCGAATTATAGCTAATTGTGTTTTAAAGACCACCAATAGCTAAGGCTAGTTGGGCCTAGCACCAATTCATATTTCTCGTACGGGGGGGGGGGGTGCTCGTGCGATTGTGTTTTTTTGCTGCAGGTGAAAAGATGGTGTAGGGGGGAGTTCCTCAAAAAACGTACGCGAGGGGTTTTGGTGTGAGGTGGCGTTTTTGCGAAGTGAAACGGGGGTGCAGGGGCGAGTTCACCAAAAAACTTACGCAGAACGGTGTTCATGCGATGGCGTTTTTCGCAGGGTGAAGATTCAGTGAATTATTCCAAGCCAGATCACGTTCTCATCATGGTTTGACGACTAAACACTTGTCATGTACACATTAAACCAAAATATAAGTACGTTTATTAAGTCATACGTACAATGAAATTGGTTTTTATCATTTTTCTTCGATAAGAAAGACCACTCTTTCCCTTTATTGTTCGTGGAAAGAGCGATACACTCCCAGAAATCTAGGACGGCCAAAACTGTAAATTCGCCCCTGAGAGCGCCTTGTATCAAAAACAATTCCATGCAATAAATGAGGTTAGGTACGCTACTTCCTAGTTTGTCACCTTTATATTTTTTTATAGCTAATGGCCTCATATTTTTCAATTGTTTCAAAAACGTATGCAGTGATTTCGCGGACTTATTCAAGGATTTAAACTGAACGAAAACAAATCTTCATGGTTTCCGGGCTTGTAGGCCGTGGTCCGGTGGTATTTCTACCTGACGTTTCGTCTACAACTGCGGTAGACATTCTCAAAGGCGATGTGGCAGCGGTCGAAGTGTCCTCCTTGGCGGCTCACAGGTCAGTGTGTCAGTGACTGGTGACCTGTGAGCCGCCAAGGAGGACACTTCGACCGCTGCCACATCGCCTTTGAGAATGTCTACCGCAGTTGTAGACGAAACGTCAGGTAGAAATACCACCGGACCACGGCCTACAAGCCCGGAAACCATGAAGATTTGGAACAATGCCGGCCGTGAAAGCTTGCACACTTGGATGAACGAAAACAGTTCATATGAAACGCCATACCGAAACGAATATTGCTTATTGATAATACAGAATAAGTAGCACTTGCAAAATCAGTAATTTAAAAAAATCAGGCAAGATAAATCAGACAACTTTATGATTATTTCAATTAAATGTAAAACCCCACTGTGCTATTTAGTTTCTGAAACCTCATAACTTCACGAAGTTGACGCATGCGTTTTAAGGACAAGCTATTTGTTTACTACACGTTTAATGTTGATCTTAGAGAAGAGAACCGAAAATCAGTCTGGATGAACTTCTAAATCAGTGCTTCTCAAATATTGTGTCATGACCTCTGTTGTGGAGCGTCTATAATCTACAATATATCTGTCATTTTAAATATTGACTCCAGGGCCCCCTAAAAATGTTTAAGGCCACCAAGAATTAAGATTATTTGAGCCTAGCGCCAATTCATATTTTTAATTTATTATTTTGTAATAATAAATTGAAAATCCAATTGACACTTTTACCAGCTCTCGGATTAGAACCTGGGAACTGGAGGCTTGTAATAGAAGAGCCTTGAAAACGCCATATAAACGAAGGCATTGCTACACGCTCGGCTATTTTCAAGTCCGCTCTCTAAATTAGAGAAGAAAATTGAAAGGCTTCCCTATAGTTACGCAAACATTGGAATTACTAGAAATTGGACTGCAGGGTTGGTGTGTGTGTTTTAAAGACCACCAACAGCTAAGGTTATTTGGGCCTAACACCAATTCATATTTTCAAATCATTATTTTTTTTTAATGATAATTTGAAAATCCAATTGACACTTTTACTAGCTCTCGAGCTAGAACCCGAGAACTGGGGACTTGTAATAGAGGAACCATAGCAACGCCATATAAACAGCAGCATTGCTACACTCTCGACTATTCTCAAGCCCTGCAGGGTTGATAATAATCTGAGATTCTCTCCCGAGAAAATTATGAATAGTTTTGCTCAATGGTGTCAATTTTGACACTTCATTTTCAAATTCGAAGATTTATATGCAGTTGGGTTTTTAAACGAATTTTTTTTTTTACTTAAATGGAAGGACCACATCAAGTTTTATAGCAAAACTGTTTTTATTTAATTTTTTTGCTTACTAATTAAAAAGTTATATTTAAATAAAAATTAATTTTTAAACTCAGTTCCGATAACGCGCCGAAAGAATCCGAACGCGTGTGACGTCATTATGTTATCTATGGTCTTTGTATCCATGGTTACCAAGTTAAAAATTTATTATTTTTGATAGTATGTGTAATACATATACACAAATACCAACAAATGCAGACACATTTTAACATAACGACGTCACAAACATTTCTGGCGCGTTTTGAACTCACGTGATATTTTTTAAATTTTTATACATTTTAATTAATTTTTAGTAATTTATCTATAGCTTTAAAAAAATTTTTCTTTTCGATTTTCAATATTATTTATGTTAAATTATTAGAAAAAAATAAAAAATTAATAATTTTTTTTTAACTTAAATACCTAATTGCGTGGCGTCCTAATTAAAGCTCCACTGTTTCCCAGGGTGCCGCTGCCCCCTGGCCACACTGAGAAATACTGTTATAGATACTTAAAACTGGATGAGAAGGCAATATATATTCCAAAAACAAGGGGAAGGATAACTCTACGCCCCTCTGAAGAGTACCATTTCGAAATCCAGAGCCTTATTATTGGTACACTGTAATGAATACATCAGTTTCATGAGTCCAGATTTTATCATTTCAAGTCTATCTCATGAATGTTAAATTTTAACTTTTTTTATTCCATAACACTGATCTTTTGCATGGATTATTTATCAAACACACTAATGCTGGGTTGCAAAAAGCATTGTCAGAAAATCTTGTTTGACAATGATCTTAGATTGTGACAACACATATTTCTCCATAAGATAAGCATTGTCGAATTTTAAATCGATCCTGTTTGAAAAATAAACTCCATACTACGTCTATTATGAAGTATTAGAAATACCTTGTATTTTTTGATGTCCGTCTTGTGACTTCCTGTGTTTTAACACGACGCGTTTCAGCAACGAGTTGCTATCTTCAGGTGTGGTTAAGGAAGTCACAAGACGGACATCAAAAAATACAAGGTATTTCTAATACTTCATAATATTCATATAGTGACTTGGAGACCCAACACTCTAAAAATGTATCCATATGTCTATTTAACATAGTTTTTTTGGGCAATATCCACTTCGAAACAACATTTTTTACGCATTTTCAGCAAAATTTAGCTTGAAAAGCGATCTTTTTTACGCAGATCAATCATTTGTTTTTGTGTGAGTACAATCTAATGTTCTACATGTCAGAGTTTCACAACGACATAAGACTATTCCTACAAGTATGAAATAGTAATTTATGCAACTAGTGACAAAAGTGACGGATTATATGACAGTCGCGATTTTGCGATACGAACCTAAGGTTATATTGCAGAACGAGTGTGTTTACCGCGCGAGCCGAAGGCGAGTGCGGTAATCACACGAGTTGTGGTATAAATGCAACATAACCTTAAGAGAGTATTGTAAAATCGCGACTGTCAGGTCCGTCACTTTTGCCACACGTTACATACAATATTTTTTGCAACAACTGCTTCAAAAGTTCAATTTTAAGCAAATAAAACACAATTTGGATAAATATTTTATTAATGACATTATATAGTAAAGTAATCTATAAAGTACTTTATTAAGCATTTGTGTTATAAAGTAAAACAAAACAGTATTACTTTATAGAACGGAGTGCGTTAAAATTTACTTTAAACACTACCGTTCGAATGCAGTAGAAACTCTTTTCAAACGGTAAACAGCCATCTAAAATTGTACTTTTGATGCAAGTGTTGCAAAAACTGTATTTATATGATCACAGTCTAAGGTCCCAGCATAGTTTTTCAAACAAAACTCAAAAAAATAATTTTTAAGGTATGATAGAGCCTCTGTTAATGTTAACGTGTAGTATGGAATACAAATCTTTTTTGATTTTTGGTTTCTGTGTGACAGAAAGTGTATAATTTGAGGAGATTAATTTCAAAAACAGTTTGGTCCATGCGAGCTAAGATTTTTTTCGTAAAAGTGAAAATGGATAGAGAAGACAATAATTTTTCCATATTTTTTTTTAGAAATTTCATTTAGCGGTTATTTTTTTTTTTGACCAATAATTCAATTTAGGTCACGTGGACAAAACTATTCAGTTTAGAATCGAGTGTTTCGTACTAAATAATTAACCAGATTGTTGATCTACTATCTTTCAGTAATAATTAGATATATTTTTAAAAATATGTACATTTTTTTAATTGTTTATTTAGTACCTAATAGTAACCTTATTATTTTTATGAATGAATGATACAGTTTGAAGTTTAATTTGAAATATTTAGAAGTCATTATTGACCAACTGAATTTGGTACGAAATTGTTCAGAAATGATGTTAATTTCGTTGTATTTTTGATTGAAGAAGTTACTATTAATTTTTTATCTATTTTTTTCCTAGGTAAAAAGTATATGGAAGTCTTGTGATATAGTGCATAAATTCAATTTTGTATTTTTGGTGAATTTTAACTTTTCAAATTTCCTGAACTCAAAAAAAGTGATTTAAATATGGATATGCTGTATCGTGGGTACAGACAGATGATGTGAATACCGTTAAAAATAAATAATTGTATTCGTTGTCACATGGAAAGATCCACTTCTAATAAGATCAATAAAAGTGAATATTGTATTCCTTTCCATGCGACAATTAATACAATTATTTGTGTTTAACGGTATTCACGTCATCTGTCTGTACCCGTGAATCAGACATACCCATTTTTGTGTCTTTGTATGAGTTACTGTAAATATACAACAAAATTGAAATTTTCAGAACAAAATCGCTAAAGTATCACTACACTGTTACACTGTAGGTAATTAAAAATTATAAAAACAACGCACAAAATATCATTTTAATTGAACAATTTTAGAAATTAGGAGACAACTTTCTGTTTTGAATCATCAGACAATAAATCTATTTGTTTTAATTTGAATTTTACTGAAGATACAGTTCAAATGTTCCGTAAGTAATAAATAAAAGTATATGTATTTTTTTGTCTCCAATTATGGCATTCATTTTCAAAAATGCTAACTGAATTCATTGGCGGATAGGCAAGGCATTATACCTACTTACGAAGTTGTGCGACATGGTCTCAAACGACAATGCCATTTCACCACGTTCTTCAAATTCTAGATGCTATAGGATTTACCTTTATCCCACAAATACAGTCGTTCCTCTTATAACGCGATACATACTGAAAATTCTGGATATTCGCGCAATAAAAGGGCTGATGGAGAAAATAGGATGATACACAAACCGTAGTCTGAAGTCACCTAGCGACTTAATAAATAAATCGCGTAATAACTAATAATAAATTCGCGGAAACTTATCTCACAGATTCTATAATATTTACCTTCTCTGCGTAAATCCATACTTACCTCTTTACTTCTTCCTAGTGCATTGGGCCCTCTTGCTATACGAACTTCTATAAAAATCGCGCAATACAAATACGCGTTATAGCAGAAAAAGTGTAAGTACACACGGATAATTACCTGTTCTTACACGGAAACGAAGAGCATGGTGATTTTGGAGATTTTAATGCTCTATTTATCGATCGCGTATTTACAAATACTTGCAATACAAATACGCGTTATAGCAGAAAAGACTGTATTAGGTTGTACTTTTAAGGTGGAGCCACTATTAAAATTGCAAAAAAAATATTCTCAGGATATAATTTTAATGTAGGACATAATAATATAATTAATTAAGTACAATGATTCAGATTTCTATTTTTAATTTCTTAATATTATCACAAGTTAAGTAAATAGTTATTTTGTGTAACAAAAATATGACGCAAGTGGAAACAATGTGCTATTGTAAAATTTACGTGGTATTTTTAAGGTCCCGTACTGGAACCCTATTACTAAGCCTACGCCGTCTGTCCTACTTTTAAATGGCTGTATCTTTTGAACCGTAACAGGTAACCGGTTGAAATGTTGTGTGTGTGTTTTAAAGTCCACCAACAGCTAAGGTTATTTGGGCCTAGCACCAATTCATATTTTCAATTCATTATTTTTTTTTTAATAATAAATTGAAAATCCAATTGACACTTTTACCAGCTCTCGGGCTAGAACCCGGGAACTGGGGACTTGTAATAGAGTAACCATAGCAACGCCATATAAACAACAGCACTGCTACACGCTCGGCTATTCTCAAGCCCGGTTGAAATGTTCACAGAATATGTGTTATTACTTATTATGGCTCATATCCTAACAAATAAGAAAAAAACAAGAAGAAAAAATTAAGGAGGGTCCCCATACAAAAAACTTTTTTTTTCAACTTTCTTTTTTTTTGCTCTATATCGTAAAAACGATAATACATACAAGCGTCACACTTGGTGTGATTATAGTGCAAACTCTAAACTAAAACAAGTGATAAAAACCGACCAAGTGTGAGACAGACATTATGTTGAACAGTTTTGACATTTACATTAACGGTGTCACATAAAACAACAGTCGCATTTTAAAATTGACATATATTTTTTATTTGTCAACCGATTTAAATGAAACAAACACTAAATGTTACCCAATACAAATGCATTGTGTGGTTGTACGGAACCCTCGGTGCGCGAGTCCGACTCGCACTTGGCCGGTTTTTGTCTACAGTTTGGTCTCATCACTACTTTTTGTAAAACGTGTAATGTATTATTCATTTGTATTTTAATATAAGACTGATCAATTTTTTGGCATGAAACATTCGATTTTAAATTTTTGTTTCTAATACAAATTTGCATGATATTTGCGGTGTTTATTATTTGTGAATAATTTTGACTTTTAATACAGCCGGATACAGGATTGACCCATATTGATAGCTTGCTGTGGAAAGACCCATACTGGGGTGGCAGTTTAGAAATATTAGATGTATTGGAAATAGTCGGAAGTGGTTGACATGTGATACAAAACACAGCATGTATATGTATGTTAAGGGCTCAAACACAGTAAGTCAGGTGGCCGTGTGGAAAAGTACGAGTCTACTGAGTACTGACGCAGGTACAAACGTCATATGAAGTATTAGAAATACCTTGTGTTTCTAATACTTCATAATATTCATATAGTGACTTGGAGACCCAACATTTTAAAAATGTGTCATATCCAGGTTCGACTACCAAAGGATTTTAATATACAGAGAGGGTAACGGTTGTCAAGCAGCACTGTAAGAAATGAAAAGGCCGATTACATAGATTATCGATGGTCCATTTGTAGCCAGCGATTAATCTGGTAATAGGCACACAAAGAGACAATGGCGTCGCAAACAGGTATCGCCTGCACATCGCGTAGATTCCATAAAAACACATTGCCCATGCGTGGTTACTAATTTTACATTAATTTGTTTTGTATTCATCCATTTTATATATGTAACTATACATTTTATTTTGTAATTTTTACACATTTTATTGGCATATTACACAAATTATGTAATTTTAATTTACTTTATGTAAAAATCACAAATTTGTTTAACTTTACAGTAAAAGTCCAAGTTTTTATGAAGTTTCCTGTGTAAAAATAAATAATAATGTAAAATCACTTAGAAAATCGAGCGAATTCTACCTTAACTTTCAAAGTATTTTTACATCTATTTTTTACAGTGAGACAGTCCGTTGCTAGAGGTTGCTAGTGAGGACAGTGCTTTGACGTCACATGACTGATGACGTCACTGAGTCATTCTAAGAGTAATCTTTTGATTTCAAAAAGCCCAAACGGAAATAAATCTTTAGAGTTGCCGAAATCTGTCCGCGCAATGGAACAATAAGGTCACGACGAAACAGTGGCGGCGCTAGGATTTTTTGTTAGGGCTGGCCAGACTTGGGCATGGTGTTCTGAAGGTAGGCCATTAACATTTATTCCCAAAATTTCCGTTCTCGTCAAAATTTTAACCCAGATTACTTGCTATTGAATTTACAAGAAAAATTGTTGAAATTTCGAGGGTTAAAAACGTATTTAAACATAAACTAGAGATTGGCGATTATTCCAGGGTGGGCCAAGACAGTTTAAAGTAAGTGACCATCCGTCCCGATTTAGGCGGGACAGTCCCGATTTTAAGTCACGAGCCCCGATTCAACAAGCGTCCCGCTTTCATTAAATCACGCGCACTATGTTTTTTGGGTTATCAAAACGTAGAATTTCTAGGTTCTGATAGCCCAAATCCAAAACCAAAAAAGGCTTTTTTGGGCGTGCAATCTGGCGGTTTCCTGCAGCGAGTTCTTAGAAATCTTGTCCCGCTTTTTGATATACAGGATCTGGTCACTTTAGCCATGGCCCACCCTCTAACGCCGCCACTGCAACGAAAATGCCTCGCCATCCAGGTCAAAATATAGCACACTTGACTAAAAAAAAACTCTTGATTAACGAGCCAATTAGCCATCATCGTTAACACGTTCAATGATTTTACAATTTGACATCGTTTATAAAAAATGGGACAATCCTGTTTCCGGATCCTGCATAAATGATTTTTTGTAATAATTTGGAATTATGGTGATTCTAAGGAGCGTTCAATTTGATTTTTTTCAGAACAATATTTTAATCATTAATGCTAGTTTTTAGTTTTTAATCGTGATAGACTGTAATAGCAATTATTATTTATTTTTGTGAGATTGTATTGAATTTATTAACAAGGGTATAAATATTTTTTTTTTTATTTTTTTAATTAAAATTTATAAAATGGAAAATTTTGCACCTTATTGTCACCGCAATTTAATTTGTTGATGTTATTATTGAATAATTGTTCAGTTTGGATTTTCCAGCAATAATATTTGTGGAAAAATAAACATTTGAACTTATTTATTTGTTTTGTTTTTTTTTTTTCTTTTTTTTTTGCATTACAGGCGGAAAATAGTAAGATATTTGCATTTTGCATTATTCTCTAATAGAAACTGTCATCTGACATCTATTATCATTTTTTTCACGTAAAAAAAGATTACAGTTGAATTATTTTTAGTGCTTTTGAAAATGGCCGACGTGTGACGTCACTATGTTGTACTGACTACAATGACTTTAGTACTGACAAAGCGTAAATTGGTTATAGACGTTATAGTTAATAGAACACTTCAACTGTTGAATTGTGTAATTGTGTTTTAAAGACCACCAACAGCTAAGGTTATTTGGACCTAGCACCAATTCATATTTTCAATTCATTATTTTTTTTTTAATAATAAATTGAAAATCCAATTGACACTTTTACCAGCTCTCGGGCTAGAACCCGGGAACTGGAGACTTGTAATAGAGGAACCATAGCAACACCATGTAAACAACAGCATTGCTACACGCTCGGCCATTCTCAAGCCCTGTATTTTTTGGTAAGTTAACGTAATAAGACATGATTATTTAAGGATAGTATGGAATTCAGATCATTTTTAAGAGTATTCTCTACCGGAAGTTACCCCCTGCACACTTTATCTCAAATCCTTTCCCCTCGTCTATAAAAACGTTTACAGCTCTCCCGACGCTATTTTTAAAGCTATTCGGGTAAACGCCAAATGAAGGACCAAGAATCACACTACAGGTTTTACAGGGGAATTTTTTGAAAAAAGTTTTTACTATGTATGCAAGATTACTATAAACCTTAAGACTAACATCTAGCGTCTATAATTTACAATTTAAGACTAACACACTGAAGCAAAGATTTTTCAAAACTAGGGGATGATTTGCTGTAGATGAAAGCATAACTCTCGAATTGTACATTCACTAATAAAATAGTTGTGGTAAGAAGTGACTAAACTGTTGTTTTTACAAGCTTTTATTTAACTTGCAATGTTTGTATGTTAGTTTGTTTGTTTAGGTCAAAACTTGCAAATCAATTTTGAACGACTTCCACGTATCCGATCGATTTAAAATTTGGTACACATATGCATTCCCGATGACAATACATGAATAAATCGTTTTTAGAATTAAATTCAATTCCTAAGGAGTTCCAACGGGGATGTAGGGTTTTTTTGACTAATCAACGCCCAGGCCAAATCGCTGAAGCTAGAAACTTGAAATTTGCACAGTTGGTTCCTTTTCTGACGTAAGCATCCACTAAGAAAGGATTTTTCGAAATTCAACCCCTACGGGTGTCAAAGGGGGATAAAATTTTGAAAGACTAAAATGAACAAAATAAAATATTAGTAAAAAAAACTTTTTAGAGACAAGCTTTTATAGATGTGTACTAAAAGGAAAAAACAATATTTAATAATTTAGGTTCATAATTATTATAAAAGCGGGGGTTGCGACTAATAAACTGTCATAGAGTTTACAACCCACGCTTTTATAATAATTATGAACCAAAATTATTAAATATTATTTTTTCCTTTTTAGTACATTTCAATAAAAGCTTGCCTCTATAAAAAGTTTTTTTTTTACTAATATTTTGTTTCAACCAGTACAGTGCTCTTATTAATTATTTCTATGTTTATATTATCTTTTGTAGAATCTGAAGATGTTTAAGAAATTATTCGAAACGTGATTTGGCAAAAAATATAGTGATCTCCAATATGCACCCATTAATTAATTAAGTAATTGATTATGGAGGACGGTGTTCGAGTCCATTAAAAATACTCCATAGTTCACCGCCCATCCGCTTTGTTCACGTAGCGAATACTTTTTACCAATAAAATTTGAAGTTTGTTTTACATTGAAGAGATCTGTTTTTAGAGAGTTCAATAAACTTAAAACGTACAGCAATTAAAAGAAATTCGTTTTGTAGTTTAAAAATACACCGCAATACACCTAAGCCTGAAGAATTCGAACGAAATATCTTGCCAAAGTATTTAACACATCTGTTATTCCCAGGAATTTTTTTACGTCAAGACCTGCCGTATATTTTATGGTGCTGAAAAAAATTTGCTTGACGTGTAACCGTTCTTTGACTGTATTGAAATATTCTCGACTAGTGATGGAACGAAATAATAGCAACTGTTCCCGAAATAGTAGATTGTATATTTAGTGGCGTAATGAGGTATATTACTGACGAGTAGTGATAACTGATAGTATGTTAAAACGAGCGCTAGTGAGTTTTAACAGTCATATTATCAATATAACAGTCATTGGCCTGTTTATTGTACTGTTACAAAACTGTTTTCTGAGTTGGCGGAATACATTTTTATTTGTAATAATTAAAAACACAACAATAATAATGAATATGCAACAACGAAAAGTCAGTTCTAACAATCAACACAAGTAAACAATAACTAAACAATAAATAGCACTTAACAAATAACTATCTATATACTTACAAAGATTGTTTATAAATTCTATAAAATAAAATAAAGTAAACTCCTGATGATGGATTAGAAGCCCGAAACGATCGTTGAAATGAATAAATGTGTAGAATTTTTCAAGTGTTTGTTTATTAATTTTTAAAGATTATTTATTTCTAATTAAACAATACATATTTATATTCACTGTATTTATATCAGATTTATTTCGCACTATATTCGCTATTCAACACTGTGACCGTATAATCTACACTAATATTTATTTTATCAATCTCTTTATTTATTTCACGGCACTATTATATCACTGATCCACCGATGCTTGACTAATATTTATATCACTGATCCGCTTGGTTGCACGACTCACCATTGACTCCCGACTTCCTCGCATTCGGTTGCTTATATAGGCCGCTTGGCTTAGGCACAGCGCGTTCTAACGTTCTCTAGAATGTTCGTGCAGGTACTCGTTGTTACAGTAAGCAGATCCCGTTTCTCGGAACTCCCGCCTGCCGTTTATATACAGGGTTATCCGTAACAGTACATTACAATTTTCATAGACTTTTATGAAGTTATACTCCTTTAGCGATGGTAGTGAATTGGAATGACCTCGACTCAAAAATTAATGAAACGTAGTAATGTACGTTGATAGGGATAAAACGCCTCTAACGATTTGAATTGACTGAAAATGGGCTTTGAGAGACAAAAAATCGATCCAGCTATGTCTCATCCCAGAAAAAATTCGTTTTCTTGTAGATTATATATAAATTTAAAAATCAATTTTTTGACGTTTCAAAATAGTGTAATATTGTAAGCTGGCTTTGGATACTTATGTATAGATGTTATGATATCCTGTATGTATTTTATTAATTATTTATTAATTTTTAAAATGCTGAGAGTGGGAAAGCAAAAATTTAAATGTATGAAGTATAACTTCGACCGTGCGTTTATGTGGGTGAGGCGCATACTTTTTTTTTTAATTTGCAATGCACCCTTGCGTCCCCCGTGGATCCTTGCTTCCCCCGTTGACTGAAGCTTCACTCAACGCTTCCCCGTGGAACGTTTGGAACTGTTTCTCATTTAGAATTAAGATAAGAATCTTTCGGGCTTATGAGCCGTGGTCTACTAGAATGGCTTCTTCTTCTTCCAGACGTTTCGCTTGCAACTGCGGCAAACATCTTCAGTGGTGTGTTCGACGTGGTCGTAGTGTTCTTCTCGGTGTTCTGCTGTCGAGTGTGTCACACCGCAGAACACCGAGAAGAACACTACGACCACGTCGAACACACCACTGAAGATGCTTGCCGCAGTTGCAAGCGAAACGTCTGGAAGAAGAAGAAGCCATTCTAGTAGACCACGGCTCATAAGCCCGAAAGATTCTTATCTTAATGCTATTAACGCCGGCCGTGAAAGCCTACATTCTTTTATGTTTCTCATTTAGTTTTATGCACGAAAGTTCTGCAGCATACATATTGAGTGGTAAAAATAATATCTCTCGAAAATAGTAATTTTTTTTTTTACGCAATTCTAGCCAGATTGAGCTAGGTCGTTTTTCTTTTATGTGCAAATTATTTTTAGTTACATTATTACATTCTTGACTAATGGTCTAGGTCATTATTTTATATGCAAAATTATTCCCAGCTACGCAGATTATTCGATTCTTGACTAATTTGACGAGGTTTGACGCCAGGATACTACAGAAGTTACATCCCCGGGACGTCTCAAAATTTCCAGAAATTTGCTTTTTAATTTTATTTATAATCCCATTGTAATTTTACGTTCGGAATACGATTCATTCCAATATTGAGTGTCAGTAGACAGAGGGCAGTGTAGCCTAGTGGATAGCGTACTTGGTACCGCAGCCTCTAGACTAGACTGTCGTGGGTTCGAATCCTACCTGCGCTCATGGATGTTTTGTGATGTTATTTAGTTTTAAGAAAGTTGTTATTTAGTGTAGTTGAAAGACGCTAATGACCTAAGATGTCGACGCGTCTATAATCTACAATAAATAAATAAGTCAGTATAGAATTCTTTTGGGTCCAAATAGTCCTTGCTGACACTACGCCTGAATCAGAAACTTGTTTTATTACGAAAACTTTATGGGGTCTTCTGACTTCCAAGTTTCCATAGTTCGAAAAAAATTTGGGCACGCCAGTGGCGACGTTAGAGGGTGGGCCGGGTGGTCCATGGCCTAACTTAAACTGTCTTGGCCCACCCTGGAATAATCCCCGCCGTGAAAGACGTTTATCGTACATTTAACACGCTGTTTTGTTAATCGTTAAATTTTCACACATAAAACATACGAAGTAACCATAGATATAAAAGCGAATTAACATAACAGCGTGATTAAAATGTACGATAAACTCGACATTAATTTTTACTTCCCACCTCTACTATGGTAGGGAAGTAATGGATTTAGTCCGAAAAAAATATTTCGAGATTTTAACAGATTTTCACGTTTTGAGACCCTAGCAATCGTTTAAGATCATTTTCTGACTGATGTCTGTATGTGTGTGTGTGTGTGTGTGTGTGTGTGTGTATGTGTGTGTGTATGTGGTCAATTTTTCGCCTTCGATATCTTAAGAACGGAACAACATACGGGCATGCCGATTGTTCTATTGTGTTTATCAGCCTTTAACTTAGATCTGATTAGATTTTGAGTCAAATCGGTTCAGTGGATCCTGAGATACTCAAAAAAACGTCCTCAATGTCACGTATTAACATAGGTAAAAAAAAATATAAATGAATTCTAGATATTATAATATGAAAAAAATGTAAATATTTTTTTTCTCTAAAATGTATAGTTTTCGAGAAAAAAAATATTTTACTAAAAAAAATAAAAATTGTACGTAAATCAAGGTAACCATGATTTTTGCTATATTAAGCTAGCCATCAGTAGATCACCAAACAAAAAAGAGGGCCATGCTTTTTTCAAAGAATAAAAATTAAATTGTGTTTTAAAGACCACCAACAGCTAAGGTTATTTGGGCCTAGTCAAAGAATAAAAAAAAAAAGAGTGTTTATTTTTGGCAAATATTTACTAGGTGGGAAGTATAGGACTGGTCATCAGTCGAATTTTTTAATCATACACAGGGTGGTGACCGTGACTGCTGCACATGGGGATTTAACCCGTAAAATCAAATTTTCGCGATTTCTTGCTACCCTAATTATTTTAGGAAAAATATCTTCAAATAAGGGTTTTAGAACATAAAATTCTGCTTCTAAATCACTAAACAAAATTAATTTTGCATGCTTTGTAACGGCAGAAATTTAATATGAAAATGTCAAAATTACCTCAAAAACAGATAGCGATAGCCATGGAACTTGAACAAAATGATTAGAAATTATTCTGACAACTAAAACGTCATCATTTTGTTCAAGTTCCATGGCTATCGCTATCTTTTTTTTAGGTAATTTTGACATTTTCATATCAAATTTCTGCCGTTACAAAGAATGCAAAATTAATTTTGTTTAATGATTTAGATGCAGAATTTTATGTTCTAAAACCCATATTTGAAGATATTTTTCTTAAAATAATTAGGGAAGCAAGAAATCGCGAAAGTTTGATTTTACGGGTTAAATCCCTATGTGCATCAGTTACGGTCACTACCCTGTATACATTTTTTGACGGTCTCGAAATTTTTTGTCGGCCTCCACAGTTTTAATTCCAGTTCAATCTGACTGTAAATTGTAATGTAAGTACAGTCCGGTTATTTTTATTCATTTCCGTATATTTTGAGTCGACAGACATTTAAAAATAGATGCAATTCGTGTTTCTGCAGTTCAATTTTAAATGCTGAAAGATTTCTTGTATTGTGTTTGCATATTTGAAGTGGGTGAGCCTGTTTTGATAACGGTTTCCGGAGTGAGCCCACGTAAATAAAACAGCCTTTCCGGCTACCGACCATCAGTGGCGTAACAGATTTCTTCGAAATCAGTCAACAGCGTTATATTTTTTTCAAAGCCATCAACTGCCGGTATTCTCTTTGAATTAATCAATATAATTTAACTAGCTTTCCGCTCTATACCGTGCGTGGCTTAGAAAAGACAGCATTAGGAAAATAACGTTGTGAACATTTAGTTTTGTAGTAGGTTATGAGCCATAAGATCTAATGTAAACTATTCCCTATTTGGCCAAATAGTAAAAACATTGCCGAATATAGTATAAAAATACCGAATAGTCAGAGATTCGTTGCAACTCTGGTAGACACAAGCAACTAGGCCCTCCTGCAGTCAGGGTCCATTCTGATTGGTCGAATACCCTATTGACACACGTACACACACATAAACGAACGTAACAACTAACTAGTAAACTCTGTATACTAATATGGATAGTTGATGCGATAAAAAAATGTCTTTTGTATGTGGAGAATGTTCAAACACATAGTCTTCAAGACAGGCATTAATGTTCACAAAATTAGAATGAAAACTTCAGGTAAGGCTTGTAATCTAATTCTTTCTATAAAAGTCGATCAATTTTCTGACATTTCAAAATAAAACTGAATTAAAATTTATTTTTCCATTCCGATTTCTCAAGAACACTGTTACTGTATAAATTTTGGACATCCTAATATCTCAAATAATAATATTAAATTAGGTTTTATTTTGAAATGTCAAAAAATTGATCAACTTTTATAGAAAGAATTAGATTACAAGCCTTAGCTGAAATTTTCATTCTATATTTGTAAACATTAAGCCTGTCTTGAAGAATATGTATTTGAACATTCTCCACATACAAAACCCATTTTTTAATCGATATCAACTTATCCATATTAGTGTACAGAGTTCACTAATATTAGTTGTTACGTTCGTTTCGGTGTGTGTGCGTGTGTCAAACGACATCAAAATGCGGTATTCGACTAATCAGAATGGACCCTGACTGCAGGGCTTATAAGTCGCTTGTCTCTGGTAGACATGTAAACTTATTATGATTGATATATTAAAGGTTGGGTTGATCTTTTGCAGTAGCGGCGCTAGGATTTTTTTTCTAGGGTGGGCCAGTGTTGCTCATATCTGAAGATGGACCAATAACATTTATACCCAAAATTTCAGTGCTCGATAAAATTTTAACCCACGCTACTTGCTACAGAATTTACAAGAAAAATGGTTGAAATTTCGTTGAAAACGTATTTAAAAACCCTAGATATTGCGGATTATGCCATGGGTGGGCCAAGACAGTTTAAGGTGGGTCATTGCCCACCCTCTGGCGCCGCCACTGGAACTCTGGTAGAAATGTGAACTTATTATGATTGATATGTGAGAGGTTGGGTTGATCTTTTGCCCCGGGCCGCCGGGCGCCAACTTACGACGTGACGGGCCTGCTACTTACATGAATATATTCCCAATATATTGCATACACGTACCGGTATAATGTGTTGCAAATAATTGCTAACTGTGATACAACTTTACTTGTATACACGTCGTCCAGCCTTGACTGTCACAAAGACGCTGTCTACATGCAAACTGTATAATGGTGACGTATGTATGTGTGCGTGTGTTAATAAACATTGAATAAACTTCGCATTGTCTGATCACCCTGACGTGGTACACGTGGCCACATTATTTTTATCGGACCATCATGGAAAATGTTTTGTATTCACTTATAGAAGTTGTTAAAAAATTTCCCAAAATTTCAAACATGCGTGTGTTGTCAATAAAAGAATGGTAAAAAAAATTTAATAAAAAATATTTATAGATAAATATCACGGTTTTATTCAGAAACGCATTTTAAAAACTAGAAAAATAGGTAAAAAAACTTCTAAGTTAAACGGTTTTATTTTAAATCAACAGCTGTACCAAAAACTAGAAAATAATTAGGACACAAACCAAGGGGCATTTTGTGTCGCTATGTCAGCGGAATAAGTAATAATCTGGGACTTTTAACACACTAAAATAAAAACGCGAGGCGCATAAAAATCTGTATAACGACTGTATAATTATTAAATAAGAACTTCTTGTCTAGAAAAATGTGTTTCCAAGCCCACCAACAGAAATATTTCAAATGCGCCCCACGTTTTTCTTACTGACGCAGCGACACAAAGTGCCCCTTGGTTTGTGTCCTACCTATTTTCTGGTTTTTGGTACAGCTGATGATTTAAAATAAAACCGTTTAACTTAAAAGTTTTTTTACCTATTTTTATTTTCTAGTTTTTAGTTTGATTCTGGCCCGTATCATTATATGCAAACTCCTCATCCTTTCAACTGTCCACCTCCTGATTCCATCATCAGACTCTCGTTACCAAGTTGAAATTATCATAATATTGTATTGTCACGGGCATTGTGTGTGCAAAGTTACATAAGAATCGGTTAAGTAGAAGTAGTTGAAAAAGCTGTCACAAGATTTGAAACAAAGATAGTAACAAATATACGGGGTCAAGCTAAATAAAACCGTTTAAAAAAATACTAATTTTCAATTAGAAATGCACAACACAACAAAAAATGTTTTTAAATCGTGAGCCGTTCATAAAGCAGATAGTCGAGCAGGATAATGAGTTAAATGAAATCCGGTAATAACAATTATTTTTTACTAAAAAAATAGCCTCATTTTTTTAGTAAAAACAATTATTTTTTACTAAATAAATGGGGCTCCCCCCTTAAATTTTAAGTAAAAGCGACCCAACCACGTTTTAGTTTCGTTGTGTCTATTTACTTCGGATAGATAGATTGTAGATTATAGACGCTCGACAGCTAAGGTCATCAGCGTCTATCATTTTACTTCAGTAACACTAAGGCCTGGCGCATATACAATCAAATTCAATCGCTCAACTGTTTAGTTGTTTGTCAAAAGGCTATGGGATCAGAAGTGACTGCGCAATGCGCATACTATATCGACACGATAGTTGTACAACAACAAAATCATAAAATCTCATCGATCGTCTTTTGACTTTTCTGTCGAACAACTATCGTCGGCAGCTTATATCTACAGCTCGACTAAATAGTTGTTCGACGGCCCATTAGCTTAATAGTGAAATTATACGCTCGACTAAATAGTTGTTCGGCGACCCAATAGTTTAATAGTGAAATTATATGGCACAACTGATTGATTGTATGCGCACCTCTAACAAATTGTTAAATTGTGTTTTAAAGACCACCAACAGCTAAAGTTATTTGGGCCTAGCACCAATTCATATTTTGAATTCATTATTATTTTTTTTAATAATAAATTGAAAATCCAAATGACACTTTTACCAGCTCTCGGGCTAGAACCCAGGAACTGGGGACTTGTAATAAAGGAACCATAGCAACGCCATGTAAACAACAGCATTGCTACACTCTCGGCTATTCTCAAGCCCGCACCTATAACAACAGCTGAACAATTTAGTGTCGAGTTGAAATCGCGACACGTACACAACTCGACTAAACTGTTTAGTCGCGGAAACAATTTGTGTGTATGCGCCTAACCTTTACGTATATCGTTCATTGCAATTTGCAGCACACTTTTTAAGCATTCAGTTATGATATTAATATCAGTTACGTTTTGTAGTGCTTGCGTGCAATGTTGCCAGATCAAACAAAGCCGTCAGTTCCCGCCTGATTATCAGCAAAGGTCGTTCTCTTTACACACCACTGATCTCTAAGTTATGGATAGTGAACGGCGGTTATTTTATGAAATCAACATGTAGATTGTAGGCACACCGCGTCAATCGATATTTGATGGGTGCCTTTTTTCGCGGGATGTTCATACCTTATGATATCATTACTTCTATAAGAACACTCAGGCTGGGTTGCAGAAAGCATTGTCAGAAAATCTGATTTGACATTGACCTTGGATTGTGATCATACATATTTCTCCATAAGAAATGCATATTGCAGAATTTTAAATCGATTCTACTCGAATAATAATTGTTGGATTAGACTGTGTAAATATAATATATGTATTTAACATATTTTTAAACGGTTTTATTTAGCTTGACCCCGTATATTAATTGTTTGTTACTAGGTATATTTGTTTCAAATCTTGCGACAACTTTTTCAACTACTTTTACTTAACCGATTCTTATGAAACTTTGTACACACATTCCCGTGACAATACAAAATAACGATAATTTCACCTTGGTAACGAGGGTCTGATGGTAACATCAGGAGTTGGACAGTTGAAAGGTGAGGAGTTTGCTTAATGATACGGGCCAGAAACGAACCAAAAACTAGAAAATAAAAATAGGTAAAAAAACTTTTAAGTTAAACGGTTTTATTTTAAATCATCAGCTGTACCAAAAACTAGAAAATAATTCGCTATCCATTGATTAGAGATCAGTGTTCCGCACACATGCAACACCAGCGCACTCGCGAAATTATTAATAGATTCCCGTACATCGCGACTATAAAATGATCTTGCGTTACATGTATTAACCCTCCAGTGGGGCGCCTGGGTCAGACATCCTTTTTTCGCTGCAAATTCATTGCCGCTAGGGTTTCGCATGAAATCGAGACTTTTTTGATGAGACAAGACTAAAGGTACGTGCAGTATGGAGGTGGGATTCTAGATGGTAGCGTAGATCATAGCAGGGCTTGAATGAATGAATTGTGGATTATAGACGCTCGACATATAGCAGGGCTTGCTTAAATTAAAGCATTGTTATATATGCGAGCGTACACAACGAAGCGGTGAGTGTATCAGGTATAAGCGCTGTTACAAGAGCTGCTAGATTCAAGAATGTATCTCACCATTCTTTCAGCGCGCTGACTACTGCAGTCAACGTGTGACAACTGTCAAATGGCCGTTACAAGTTTCGCAATGGATGTGACTAGTTTAATAAGTGAAATTTTGCCAGTTTTTATTTAATTTGTTTTGAGTTTTTTCTAAGACGTATTCAAAAGTGTTAGGTTCCATACGTAAATATTCAAAAAACAGGTTTGGGTAAAATTTTAATTCTTGGTATAAATGATGAAATTCGCCATTTTTAGATAGTTTTCTTTTAATAAGGTGGACATGATAGCTTCTACCCAAACTTATATTTAAAATATACCACTTTGTAGCAGAAGAACACAAATATTCGTCTTCGCTATATATTTCAAACGCGATTTAAGCTTGCATCAATGCTAGTATCAAAGCTTCGTTGTGCAAACCTATATAAGCGCTTATAATTTCAGCCACAATCTACCATACATGCTACCATCTAGAATCCCAGCTGCGTACTGCACGTATACCTTAAGACGATACCGTCTTAACAGCGTCGGTTCTCGATAGTCGGTATACACTAAAAATTACGCCTTGTGTCTAGGGCGACAAATTTCGAAAATCTGTACAAATAAATACCTAAAATTTAATTTTAAGTTTTTAACGAATTGACTTCCTAGACCGAATTAATATAGGTAGGTAGCCATTTTCAGATTTTTTTTCTGTCTGCAGTTTGGTCGTTCCGGGCTAACTCCAAAACTACTGAATCAATTTAAATCGGATTTTAGATCTAAAATTATAATATTTTAAATTAGTTTAGGAGAACAGGATTCAAGGCTAAAATAACAATATTTGTTTACTGAATTATTTAATGAGCCCAACGATTCAACACTAATTGTGTCTTCTAGACTTCTATAAATATAATTCAGTTCGAAAATAATAGGCAGTGACTCATACATAGTTACTACTTACTAACAAGATTAATGGGGCGGAAAAGCATGAAACAATGCAAAGCATATACCTGTCCCATATATGCATAAAACATAGCGTTGGGCGAATACGAGATGTTTTTACAATCGAAACAATCGCAATCGTTCATAATAACAATCGAGTCCACAATCGACTCGGAGTTTGATTTTACAATCGAAATCTTCGATTGCTCAAGTCGATTATTTGCCAACGAATGAGAATACATATAATCGCGATTCAAGGTTATATGCTGGTCGAATGAAGTCTGGCGTTTACGCTACTCGTTCATCGTTGATTCACTGTTCAGTCGGTCTCAGAGCACTCGATTACTGCACAATCGACCATCCATCGACTCGACCACAGTTATTGAGTGATGAACGATTATATATTATGTCATATGTGGCTCTCGACAGTTGACATCGTCTGTACGATTCAGTACTATGCAACTTGGTCTCGGTGAAATATGAAACAACAACAATCGAGTCCAAGTGAAAACCATCGAGAGTCATCGAGATGTTTGAACAATCGAGACGATCGACTAAAATATCTCGTAATCGCCCATCACTAATAAAACTGCAGTGCCGCTTATATTATACATTGTGAAGTATAAGAGTATGAATCACTGACCCCCGTATCTACGCCACTGGTAAAATCAGTTAAATAATATCGCTTGCATTGTGAAAAAAGCGTTTTTATGAGTTAGAAAAAAAGGTAGGTATCGAATATGATAAAGATAGTAAGTATGTATGTCTTTTTCATTTGTTTATAAAATGCTTGGCTTTTATCTATCTACTAGCAGCCCGGACTGGCTTCGCCCGGACCGGCTTCACCCGGACCGGCTTCGCCCGGACTGCAATACACTACTCATTCGCTTCGCTCGTTCGCTCCCGGGGAACATTACTCACTCGCTTCGCTCGTTCGCTCCCTTGTGGTACATTACTCACTCGCTTCGCTCGTTCACTCCCGGGTGGTACATTACTCACTGGCTTCGCTCGTTCGCTTGAATATAATAATTACATTACTCACTCGCATCGCTCGTTCGCTCCCGGGTGAATTTTTCCGATGTTTTAATAGTTATTCTGTTAACTAGGGCGGAGACAAATCCAAAAAATCAAAGATCGGTCCAGCCGTTCTCGAGTTATAAATGGTGTAACTAACTAGCTAACTTATAACTAACTAACACGACTTTCAACGCTAATGACCTCAGTTGTCGGGCGTCTATAATTTACAATTCATTCAACACGACTTTGTTTTATATATATAGATAAGTCTGTCTATACAAAAAAGTTGCATATTTAATTTGTATATATCGAATGTCAATCCAGTCATTTTGTATGCTAATTAAATAAATGACGTTTTATTCAAATTTAAAAGTCTAATTGCTCGTTGCATATAAAACAGTATAATCTCCAGATAGTAAAAAGTGTCTGTCAGAATTTTTTATAAAAATCGTAACATTCAATTGTTATTAAACTCGCCACAGGGCACAGATTCACGTAATATCTTAAGTAGATAGATAGATATTGTAGACTATAGACGCTCGACAACAGAGGTCATAAGCGTCATAATCTTAAGTTGAGTAATGAGTTGGAACGCAAATGGTAGATATTCAACACCATAAACCTAACACCGATTACCGAATCCTCGCCAATAGAGTAGATAGATAATACTTAAATGAAATTGGAGGCACCGCAGACAGGAAAAGATTCCTGTTGCACTCTGCAGGGCTACAATAAAGGCTTATTGTGCATCCCCGCGCGACATCTAAACCAGGTCCTGACAAGTTCTGGGCTTTCATGAGAAGTCGTTCCGTCATTCGTGATGAACCTGTTATATATATATCTTTATCTTATGGTATGGCCGGTGTCGAGTTTTTGTAGCCAGCTCATATTTATACTTTTTTTTATATCCGGGAGCCAACTCAACCACACGCTTTTATGACCCGGGAGCCAACTCGACCATATAGCTTAATGACCCGGGAGCCAACTCGACCATACACCTCAATGACCCGGGGACCAACTCGCCCATACACCGTAATGACCCGGGAGCCAACTCGATCATTCACCTTAATGACCCAGGAGCCAACTCGACCATACACCTTAATGACCCGGGAGCCAACTCGACACATTTTCAAGTTATGGGAGCCAACTCGACATCTCTACATGGTATAACCAAATACTTGCTTTCCATTAGGGTTAGTCTGAGGCGATGATGTTATTTATTACAGTCGGGTTATGTCTCCGAAAACCCCTGAGTCTTCGCAGAAGGCAATAAGTCCTTTCAAGGTCATAACTCCCAATTAATTGGTTCCCAGAGTATAGGCCTATATAGAAACCAAAGGTTTTTATATTATCTATGAAAGCCGCCAAAGCCCTGAGTCTTCGCAGAAGGCAATTAGTCCTTTCAAGGTCATACCTCCCAATTAATTGTTTCCCTGAGTATAGGCCTATAGGGGAACCAAAGGTTTTATATTATCTGAGAGCCGCCAAAGCACTGAGTCTTCGTAGAAACCAATCAGTCAGCTTTCAAGGTCATACCTCCCAATTAATTGTTTCCCAGAGTATAGGCCTATAGGAGAACAAAAAGTTTTTATAATTGAAGGAAGGTTTGGTTGAGGGTCAAAATAATGAAGTTTTACCAAAATATCGCTTGTGGCCAACGTTTCGAAATATTTAATTTCATCTTCAGGGCTCATGAACATGTGTATCCAAAATTAGAACAATTCAGTCGGTATGAAACTAGTAGATAGATACACGCTAAGAAAAGCATTCGCTTTCAGAACGAAATTATTTTAACTGCAAAATATTAACTAGAATAGCTGAAAAATTAACTCCTCTAGATAAAATGTTAACAACTTAGTTATTGACGATTTAAACCTACAGTGAAGAAAAAATAACTGACGTCGTTAGCTAGATCAGTTACATTTAATTACTATACTACAGAATTGGTCTTTGAGTTAGATATAGAAACAAGAAATACTCTGCTAGTCGATTTTATTTTAACTCGAATAGTTGATTTTTTTCGTTTGTTTCGTTTTTGTTAAGTATTTTCAGTGAAAATTAAAACATTGTTTAACAACCCAGTTAAAACGTTCTAATTGTATTACTTTTGTTAAATTTATTCACTGGAGATCCGTCGGTTTAGTGAATAGTGTTGATTATTCTAGTAAAACTGTATTTACCCGATTATTTTTATTAAATGATTGAAGAAAAGGATAGTGTCATATAAATCGCTTTAAGAGAAACTGAGAAAAATTGCTTCTCGATGGAATCATTTATTAGTTTACATGACATTGCGCAATATAAATTATAAATTTTACAGACGCCATTCAACTGCCGACATTATTAATCCGATGTTAGTGTTAAACTGATAGAGCGGGTATTGAAATTAATAATATTAAAAGATTAATATTCTGTGAGATAAATAAAGGTGTTTTGTTTTGGTAAGTACGCATTATATTATGTTTACAACTTGTAATAGGGGTACTATAATAAAATAATATCGAAAATGTTTTTTTCTTACGTATCAGTTGTAGACTATATATTTATAATAAAAAAATGGAAACAGGTAACGACAGACAACGATAATTTATATTTTTCAGTTACTCAAGGGTTTTAATTACTTATACCCAGGGAAAGAGTTAACATTATTTTCGGAATGGCCTGTTTTTACAGCAATATGATAAAAAAAATGGTACAAGTTATAAAAAAAAAGCTAAATAAAAATTTAGAATTATAATTGTGCAAGCTGGAAAAAACATTTTCGACAAAAAAATTGTTTCATTTAATTCTTAATTATAATTCCTTTTTCAAATCCAATGTAATTTTATTTTTGTAGATGCTGTCAATGTCGTTGGATTTTTATAGAAACTAGTACGTGCGAAACCTATGTATAACAAAAATCAATTAAAAAAAACTGGTGACGGTCCAAATTAGAAGTACAGGAGAGTTTTCTGCTTCATTTAACGGTAAATTAAATTATTAGCCATTATACATAATATGTCTTATTTTCCAAGAGGCAAGAATATTTTACTATTTCTTGTTTATTTTTTAGGATAGCAGTTTATTGAATAAAAGGATCGCCGCAAGCCAAGAAACATTGCAAAAGTTAAGCCTCACGTTACAAGCCCTGCCAATTGTCTGCTGTTATTTTCAGTTTTTATTGAAAATTATATTATATTATTATGATTGATAACTAGTATTAAAAATTTCTATAAATAATTGGAAAAGTTGTTTTATTAAAATTTTATGTGGAATTATATTTATCAGCTGCAGTCTTGCATTACAGAACTGTAAAGAAGCCGATTTGCTTTCTTTCTGTACAATAATTGTACAGAAAGAAAGCACATCGGCTTTTAATATAATTTACTGTAGCGGATTAGCCTATTAAAAACTTCTGATGATTCTACCAGTCATTTTATAGAAATAATTTTATATGAAACATGTAATATCAATTTTTTGTATTTTCAAAAATGTCATGATTAATAATTAATCATAACATTTTTGAAAATACAAAAAATTGATATTAGATACATGTTTCATATAAAATTATTTCTAAAAAATGACTTGTAGAATCACCAGTAGAAGTTTTTAGTATAGGCTGATCCGCTACAGTAAGTTATATTAAATGGAACAGTTAAAATAAATACTAAATCCAGTGATTAAAATTCACTGTGTTAGTTAATAATGTATTTTTATTCCAGTAGGAAAGTATCACTAGTTCAGTGTTTCTATTTCTACAGAGTTAGTTAAACATTTTGACTCGGTCAGTATTTTCATTTTATGCCAGTTGTTATAAGGTTTTAACTTATGACAAATTTTATTTTTACTAGAGCAGTGAACGACTTATTTGTTATAATAATGAAGTAAATTTATTTAATACAGTGATCGTCATTCACTGTTTTGATGAAATTTTGTAGTTGAAAAATGTTCACTTCTTTAGTAAATTTCCTTAAGTGTCCCTATTTGTACTAAATAGTTTAACTACCAGAGCGAATTATTTCTTAGCGTGTACTGATAGGTAAATAGTTATTTTGACCCTCAACCAAACCTTCTTTTAATTATTAACATTCATTGGGTCAAAGATTTTATATTATCTGAGAGTCGCCAAAGCAGCACACTCATTGGCTCTTAACTCTATTACCATATTTGACAATATAGGCTAAAAGCCAGTGAAGATTTTTGGATAGGAATTATGGCTAAAAATTGGAACTTTGTAGAACAGTAAGTATTTCTACCTTACTTATAATTGATGAAGAATAGTATTTCTACCTTACTTGATGTATAATAATAGATATTTATATGCCTTGCTTGATTAAGGTCCTGCCAGGCCGCCATTGGGTTACTTTCGCACCAAAGAATTTTGTAAAGTAACCAATGGCGGCCTGACAGGTCTTTAATACCCTTCATCAAGTAATGTAGAAATACTTGTCAACGAAACTTTCATCAAGAACCTATACCCAAAAATATTCGCTGCCTCTTAGACTGCATAGGTCACATGCCGAATAACCGAACTGTTTACTTTGAATAAATTAAATTTCAAATTTTTGAAAGGCGTTTAAAACTTTACTATATACACTTAACATTTTCATTTTTAACGATAATTTGACATGTTTCTAAAATAATTTTAACGACGAAGCAAAATTTTATTCAACAAATTTAAAGATATGTTTAATGTGAAACCAATATGGCGGCTATCCAAAATAGCGCGTCGAATCTCTCTCTCTCTCTCTCTCTCTCTCTCTCTCTAAAAAGTATAGCCGTCTCATTGATTTTTCCCCACCAAAATGTAAAAGACGAAATTGATTTAGCTGGTTTATTATATGTGACCACATCAGCCAAAAATAATTCAAACTGACATTGCTATGCATATGTCTCACGCATATCTTACTTGTAGATTAGCTTATAGGAGTGGGGATATTCTCCTACACCCCGATGGCTGAACTCCTAGAAAACGCCGACTGTACTTTTTTGGTAGGTAAAATATAATTTTATCTTTTTTGTTTATCATAATAATTAGTTTAGAGCAGTGGAGGACTAATGAGGGGGCGGCTCGCCCCAGGCCTCTGATCCTGGAGGGCCTCCAAATCTCGAGAAGTCCTTCTTATAATCAAATCCCAAACAAGACCAAAATATGTTTAGTAAGTAAGAGGCAGTTTGGAGTTGGAGGCCCCGTACGTATATACAAGATATAAACGTAGGTATATAGGTAGGTCGTTTATTATAAATATTTGATTTTTTTTTGTCAACAATTACATCTATAATATTATTCATTTTTTACGAAATTTACACTACAAATACATCAATTTTTAAACAGACCGGGGACCTCATTTAGTTCTGCCGCCCCGGGCCTCCGACGGGCTTAGTCCGCCACTGGTTTAGAGTCACGACCCGCTACTGCAGTGGTGACATTTAAATGTTGCTATTCCTGCAGAGCATTTTGCAGACATTCAACTGTTTCTTTTGTGTCTAGTGTTTTTAAGTGAATTAACATAAATTTCAAACAATAATTACAATTTTATGTTGTATATATATGCAAAATTATGTCGCAGAGTATTTCTGGAAAATAATACTATTGCTATCTACCATAAGTGCAGGAAACAGTAGGTCACAACGCAAAACGACTTATGCCAGATTTTTGTGTAAATTCGCATTTAATACGTTTCGAGATTTTTTTCTCACGTCCAGATTTCAAATGATTTATCTGGACGACATTTAGGTTCATTTCGCACCAAATCAGTCCAGTCCAGTCACTGAAATATAGAAATTCTGAAACGTTTATTCTGACGCGCTGCTAGCGAGTAGTGATGAGTGAGACTGGCCTTGGTCTTGCAGTCTTGGTCTTGCAAAAAAGCAATAAGTACCAAGACCAGGAATAAATACGCAAGACCAAGACTGTAATAAATTCAGTATGTACTATTGATGATATTTTACTAGACCGAATGAACATACCAAGACCTTGGTCTTGTTTATTTGGTCTTGGTCTTGTTTATTCGGTCTTGCGGTCTTGCATACCTATATTTAAAACTTTAAACTTAATATTGTCGAAATTTATTCATTAGAGATAAAGTGAAGTCATAATTTTTAGTTTTGTCTTGCGCATTTGATCTTGGTCTTGCGGTACTTGATTTTGGTCTTGTTATTTCGGTCTTGGTCTTGCATACCTATATTTAAAACTTTATAGTTATTTTCGAAATTTATTCATTAGAGATAAAATGAAGTAATAATTTTTAGTTTTGTCTTGCGCATTTGGTCTTGGTCTTGCATACTTGGTCTTGTTCATTCGATCTTGGTCTTGTTCATTAATTCGGTCTTTGTCTTGTTCATTCATTCGGTCTTGGTCTTGCGTATTTAATCCTGGTCTTGATCTTGGTCTTGCTTTTTTACAAGTCCAAGACCAGTCTCGCGCTCATCACTCTACCAGTATATCTGACCCAATAATGGTAAATGATTAATAATTAATGGACCATCGATGACAAATGATATTATAGGTATTGATCGGTATTATATAATGTTAGCCAATCAATGATTGCTGATGCTTGTCAATTGCAATAATGGTTAAACTTTTCTCCTTGCCAAAGAATAAAGATGGCCCAGTGTTAAATCACCAATCGTTGACCGATCATTGGCAATCGTATAAGAACGGCCAAGTGCTGACTGCTGGTTTTGTATAAGGACAGGTAAATCCTTGATCCTATATATTATGGGAATTCACCTTAGAATTTAGTGTTTATATGTAAAAAGTAGTGATGAGCAAAATTGGTCTTGCAGTCTTGATCTTGCGAAAAAGCAAGACCAAGACCGAATGAACAAGAACAAGACCAATACCAAGGCCGAATATGCAAGACCAAGATCAAATACACAAGACTGTGGGAGGACAGTATGGCTCAGTTGGTAGCGTCGCGGCCTCTGAATCAGACTGTCGTGGGTTCGAATCCCACCTCTGCTCATGGATGTTTTGTGATGTTATTTAGTTTTTAAGTGATATATTTTGATATTTGTTGTATTTTAAAACGCTAATGACCTAAGTTGTCGACGCGTCTATATTCCACAATAAATAAATAAACACAAGACTGTGAATTATTTTTAATTTATAACTATGATGATCTTCAGAAGTAAAAAACTAAAAAGACAGATTAAATAAGCAAGACCAGACATACTTGAGCAAGACCAAGACTGAATCAGTAAGACCAAGACTGTCCAAGTCTTGGTCTTGGTCTTGATTTGCTCATCACTACTAAAAAGTGAAACATTTATACACAAAAAACCTGAAGATGTACCTATAAAAAATTACTAAAATTGTACATGAGCAGTTTTGTCTTGTGGACACAGGTAACGAGTTATAAGCAAAGAAAATGCAACGAGTAAAGTTACACCACACGCGATGTTTGACACTTTGATATTTAATTTTAGATAGTTCCATTTTCAAGAATAAAATATTAATATAATTATATATTATGCATTCGTACTTCGTAGCCGATCCGAGTGCCTAGGGAATTTATTACTTATTGCAAAAAAGCTGTTTTTTTAGATATAAAATAAAAATATTAAATAGCAACCTTGGTCTAATACTACGGGAGGTAGCGTTGCAAATGAGTCAATTATTTCATACCGGCTGATAATTATACCAATGTCTAAATGTTATTGTGTGTGTTTTAAAGACCACCAACAGCTAAGGTTATTTGGGCCTAGCACCAATTCATATTTTCAATTCATTATTTTTTTTTAATAATAAATTGAAAATCCAATTGACACTTCTACCAACTCTCGGGCTAGAACCCGGGAACTGGGGACTTGTAATAGAGGAACCATAGCAAATGTTAGTTCTCATCCACCTGATGAGATATCCGACCGCCAGCTGCGCCAAAAGCGGTGGGGGAGTAGTAAGAGGGTGTCAAAGTCGCTAAAAATAATATATTTTAAAGTTATTTCATACCGCATCAAACTTGGTATGGTGATTCTTTATATAATAAACAATAAGAAAAAAACCGTCAGTAAATTTTGAACACACAAATAAGCAAGGCAGACAGTTTTGGAAATGTAAACATAGAATTAAAATACCCCAAAGTTGAAATATCTCACTGACAGCTAAAAATATTTACTTCGTTACCATAGCAACTATATTTTATTCCATC
Organism: Mongoloraphidia duomilia; assembly: GCA_039654895.1. Classification (NCBI taxonomy): domain Eukaryota; kingdom Metazoa; phylum Arthropoda; class Insecta; order Raphidioptera; family Raphidiidae; genus Mongoloraphidia; species Mongoloraphidia duomilia. Next base: position 7,216,819 of record CM077521.1, read on the forward strand.
GAGAAATATAAAAATATATGTAGCAAACCCCAAGATGTTACGCGCTGGCTACAATAGGTAGCAAACCCCAAGATGTTACGCCGCTGGCTACAATAGAAGCGTCGAGACCAGGTAACAGTGGTGAGGCGTGGAATGATATCGAAGACGCGGGTAACCGCCAGAATATTCTGGAAAGCGCGCGAGCGTGCTGGGTCAAGCTGCTCGAACTATAATATAAGCGAAGTACGAGGCAATCAGGCAGTCAGTCGTGAATTAGTGTCGTGTTGAACAACAAATAAATACAGTACATAAATCTAGTTATTTGTTCAGTGCTATTGAAGTGTTTCACTTTGTTTGAGAATTTACTATTGTGTTGACTGTTAGAATCGACATATAATTGTTGCTTTTATTGTTATCTATTTTTGTTAACATTTAATTCTTGTAAATAAATAAGTTATTCCGCCCTGCACGTAGAAAACAGTTTTATTACATATAGTTGCTATGGTAACGAAGTAAATATTTTTAGCTCATGTCAGTGAGATATTTTTTTACGATTTTGATAACCTCTTACTACTACCCCCACCGCGGGTGCGATGACTGACGCTCACTTTGGTTACTGTTGATACTTAGAAATACTAGAAATAAGAATTGGTCGGTATGAAATCATTACCTAAAATGCAACGCTGCCTCCCGTACTATAAAGTCTATTATACTATACATATAGATATACTGGTAGCTTTTATGATGATGCATTTCTGATTAATTCTGAAGTAAAATTTGCATAATATATTTGGATGATTTTTTGCTGCTGCTGATTTATGAGCAATAAACTAGTGTTATTATTGTAAACTTATATTGTTCTTATGAGTTTAGTTTGTATGTTAATCGCTGTAAATGAGTAATTTTAAAATTTACGTAAATCTGCAGTGACATTTGGAAGCTAATATAACTGACCGATTTTATCCGGCGTTGCCCTAGAATGACAGACATGCAGCTGTTATAATAGCGTATAAGGGCTTGAGAATAGCCGAGCGTTTAGCAATGCTGTTGTTTACATGTCGTCGCTATGGTTCAAGTCCCCAGTTCCCGGGTTCTAGCCCGAGAGCTGGTAAAAGTGTCAATTGGATTTTCAATTTATTATTAAAAAAAAAATAATGAATTGAAAATATGAATTGGTGCTAGGCCCAAATAACCTTAGCTGTTGGTGGTCTTTAAAACACAATTTAATTTAATTTAATGATAGCGTATAATGATCGATGTCACCCTCCAATATTTTAGGAACTCCCATGCGTCTATTTTGCAATACCGGATAAAGATCTTTTTGACGTTATTTAATAATATTGTTACAAAACTGTTTTCTGAGTTGGCGGAATAAATATTTATTTACAATAATTAAAAATACAATAACAATAAATGCAACAACGAAAAGTCAGTTCTAACAATCAACACAAGTAAACAATAACTAAACGGTAATTAACACTTAATTATATACAATTGACTATACTAATATTTATTTTATCAGGTGTATTTATATCGCGGAACTATTTATATCACTGATCCACTTGATTGCACGACTCACCATTGACTGATTGACTGATCGCTTCACTCACTCGTTTATATACGCTGCGTGGCTGAAGCCCAGTGCTTCTCGCGTTCTCTAGAAACTTCACGTAGTTACTCGGTTTTCAGCAAGCAGACACCGCTTCTCAGAATTCTTGCCCGACGTTTATATACAGGGTGATCCGTAACAATATCGTAGATCTTTATATAAAATTAATAATAAATAAAACACAACAAAATTTGATCTAATCAAGACGAGTCTAAAATATGCCTGATCACAACGAAATTATAATTTTGATTAACTAGTTTGTTTCAAAAGCGTAGATCATAGAACCTGTCAAAACGAAACAATGTTGTGGTCGACAATGTAGAGTATTTTAATATTGACTCAAAAAGACACAACATAGGTACCTACTGCAAAATAATATTCGTAATAAGTAGAAAGATTTCGATAATAAAATTTCTCATGGAATTAAAATATTTTCTTTCTGGTGTCGTCTCATTGAGCATTAAGATCTCTCAGTGTACCTTTCTTGAAATTTGCCTTACTATTAACCTTGAGGATAGTAAATCAAATTATAATATTAATAGATCGATAGATAGTTTATTAATCTTTATAATAATTATTAATTAATTTAACAATGATTTTTTAATCCACAAGGCATCCACTAGGTAGTGAATAGTATTTCTTAACATATCAGTCAGCATATTATGCCATCATGATTGTTAAACGTCAAAGGAATGACACAAACAATCGTTTGACGTTTAACAATCATGATGGCATAACATGCTGACTGATATGTTAAGAAATACTATTCACTACCTAGTGGATGCCTTGTGGATTAAAAATTCATTGTTGAATTAATTAATAATTATTAATTATTATATTGTTGTCCACAATTACCTAAATCATATATTGTTATTTATTATTAATCTTTATTTATAAGCTGTCTGCATAGTTTTAATTGTTTCATCATGCCAAATCCGTTGAAAAATATATATAGGTATCTACCTACCTAATCATTTAGGTATATATCCTCAATATTGCTCTATTGTATGATAGACTATAATATAGACACTCCTTTGTAAAAGTAGCCATCAACAAATTAGCATTATTTACTGTAGATTATAGACACTCGACAACTAAGGTCATTAGCGTCTTAATTAACAAATTGCCTTAAATTGAAACATCACAAAACATTCATGAACGGAGGTGAGATTCGAACCCAGGATAGCATGATTCGCAAACGCCAACGTACGCTAACCATAATATATTACAGGTACCTATACCAAACTGTCAAATTAGATACGAAAATATTTTTTTGTAATATGTATTAAAATTAAGAAAAATCGCAGGATAGTGGACAAAATATGTACTTGAAAAAGTCTAAATCTATAGACGAAACGTTGTACATTTAATTTAATAAATCAAATTATTTTGTCCACCATCCTGCGATTTTTCTTAATTTTATTATAATCACGATGGACATGATTTCTAATATAAATTTTTGTAATATTCTTATAAGTATGAAATATTTGGAGATATAGGTACTTTTTCGAAAATATATACACGTTCAGAGAAAATATATGTGCAGAGAGAGAGAGAATACAGAAAACTAGCTACCTCTTACCGTTTGTGATATAAATAGAGCCCTGCGTTACAGACAGACGGACGGACGGACATCATAGGCTCAGTATTAGTATTACGGAATCATAAACATTAGAAAAATCCCATATATTATACCTATAGATTTTTGATTTGTTTATGTATTCTCATAAGAATTCTTTCTTAATATAATATTTGCTTGTTATAAGTATCCGTATAAGTTTATATTTTTTTATCTATTTATTTATTGCAAATTATAGACGCGTCGACAACTTAGGTCATTAGCGTCCTATATTTTTTTATCAATGACATAACTTATTTGTTTATTAATTAAGTATAAGTATTGTATATTTTCATTCATTATCTGAAATTGATAATTAAAGAATGTCCTCGTTGTGTATCATGCGAGTTACTTTTTAGTTTTTGTTCAATTTGTTTTCTTCGTATTACACCTCATATACTAGGGTAAATGCGGAAGAGATGCCGCGCGTTTAGAAAAAATTTATCGTAATTTTGTAAATATTGTATTTTATGATTTTATATTTTAACACATCCAACTAGGCCAAAAAAGCCACAATAACAGGCTTAAAAAACGCCTGCCACAAGATGTGCTACTAAGCGAAAGTGACTGATTTTAAACTTTTCATTATAGTGAACAATTAGATTGTTATTTATTTACCAATTACCAATATAATAATGTATTATAAATCATAGTGCAGTGGGCAGAACACCCTTTATCGTTACATGTCTGTAGTGCTCATTACCATGTATAACATGTAATATGTAGATCTGGTATTTAATACTAAAAAAAAAAAAAAATATTTTAACACCTATATAGCCTAATACATTCATTTAGCCTTAATTATACACAAAAACAAAATAAAAATTCTGAAAAGAATCATACTAAAATAAAAATAGGGTAAATACGGGAGAGATGCCGCACGTTTCGAAAAAATATTGTAATTTTGTAAATATTGTATTTTATGAATTTATATTTTAACACAGCCTAATACATTCATTTAGCCTTAATTATACACGAAAACAAAATAAAAATTCTGAAAAGAATCATACTAAAATAAAAATAGGGTAAATACGGGAGAGATGCCGCACGTTTCGAAAAAATATCATAATTTTGTAAATATTGTATTTTATGATTTTATGTTTTAACACAGCCTAATACATTCATTTAGCCTTAATTATACACAAAAACAAAATAAAAATTCTGAAAAAAATCATACTAAAATAAAAATAGGGTAAATGCGGGAGAGATGCCGCACGTTTCGAAAAAATATCATAATTTTGTAAATATTGTATTTTATGATTTTATATTTTATCACAACCTAATACATTCATTAAGCCTTAATTATACACAAAAACAAAATAAAAATTCTGAAAAGAATCATACTAAAATAAAAATAATAAAAAACATTGCAAAGCGGCGTCTCTCCTTCAGTCTTAGGTGAGACGCCGTACCGAAAAAGGATAGATGCCGCAGTCCCTTTTATGCTGCTTTCCAAATTATTTTTCGTAATTCGTCCCTGGAACATGCATTGCATTTGTCTTGATACATTAAATGCAAGACTGATGAAGCCATTCTAAGCATTTAATTAAGGCATTCCAACCAATCATCTTTTCTTGTGGTTTTGTGATAAAGCATTCAACGCAAAAATTTTTTTTTTCTTTTGTGTATTTATTATTTTGGCAATGGGTTCTTCGTCACTGCTGCTCCGCTCATGTAGACTGCTGGTTTTATTTGAGCATGACATGTCAACTTTACTGCAGGGCATCTATCCCAAATCATAGTGCGGCAACTATCCTTTTTGTTGGAAGAGACGCCGCATGCAAAGGCGGTGGAGTACAAATGTCAAGTTAGGTTATGTTGATTTTAAACGTGTTCACAAGACCCTAAAATTTCCTCCCAATTTCTGAAACCATGAAATGCTGCGAAAATTTCACCCCAGCATTTTTACAGATGTATATAAAACCACTAACAAAATTTCATCATAAAAATTTAGAGATACCTTCGAAAAACTTTAACTTAAATACGCACAAAATCATATTCAACACATGCGACGTATGTGTCAAGATAAGATGAACGAACATACGTACTTGTAGCACGATCCATTGGTAAATAGGTAAGTTAATAGCCATGCGACGTCTCTCCTACCGCGGCATCTCTCCCGCATTTACCCTATATACTACATTACATGAAATTGTTATAGCTGGACTTTTTCGAATTTCTGAAGCATTTTGAGTTTTTTTTCTGTGCGATATAATATAAATGTCAAGCGAAAAAGTCATGGTGTTATACACCGTGTCCCAGATTGATGTATTGAATTTAGCATTGGGACAAAATGAATGGATCAGAATAAGCCATGATATTTATTGATATTCTTATTTGCCTTAAAGCTTAATAGACCAGGGTCGATAATTTTTGAAACCAAAAAAAATTATAGTAGGATGAAACCCATTGGAAAAGGAAGAGAATAGAACAAAAATGAAAGGAAAAATAATTTACGGGCGATCTGAGGTCGGGAAGTGGTAGGGGGTGGGTTTTTAAGGGTAAAAAACGGTTTATATCGATTTCCGGCAAAAATACAAGTCCTATGGAAAAAAGTTTAATCGCAAAGTTGTAGGTAATAAAAAGATCAACAACTTTTGTATCATACTTTTTTCACATAACCTCAAAATTTATGTAAAAAATTCAAATAACCAAGTTTTTGGTTTTTTATTTTTATCTTTTACAAAAAACATTTTTTTTTCACGAAATTTGGTGAAAACTTACCTTTTTATGTCCCAAACACACTGTAATTTTTTTGATTTAAAATATTTATTTTTTCACCTTATTTTGACTTAATATCGAAAAAGCACCCTAATTTTCAATCGAAAATTCTCACGTCAAAATATCTGCTTTTTTAAAAAAGTCGGTGGGCTTTTTGTTCGTTGAAATATCTACTTTATGATGGTGTAAAAAAAAATATACATTACTACGGTAAATGTTCTCAGAAAATGCAAATAAACGAGTAATTAAAGTGTAAATTTTAATAAATACCTCAAAATTGTACATAATGATAAAAAAAAAATTTCGGATACGAGTTTTTTTCTCGTTTCTTTGCATTTTCTGAGAACATTTACCGTAGTAATGTATATTTTTTTTACACCATCATAAAGTAGATATTTCAACGAACAAAAAGTCCACCGACTTTTTTAAAAAAGCAGATATTTTGACGTGAGAATTTTCGATTGAAAATTAGGGTGCTTTTTCGATATTAAGTCAAAATAAGGTGAAAAAATAAATATTTTAAATCAAAAAAATTACAGTGTGTTTGGGACATAAAAAGGTACGTTTTCACCAAATTTCGTGAAAAAAAAATGTTTTTTGTAAAAGATACAAATAAAAAACCAAAAACTTGGTTATTTGAATTTTTTACATAAATTTTGAGGTTATGTGAAAAAAGTGTGATACAAAAGTTGTAGATCTTTTTATTACCTACAACTTTGCGATTAAACTTTTTTCCATAGGACTTGTAGTTTTGCCGGAAATCGAGATAAACCGTTTTTTACCCTTAAAACCTCACCCCCTACCACTTCCCGGCCTCAGATCGCCCGTAAATTATTTTTCCTTTCATTTTTATTCTATTCTCTTCCTTTTCCAATGGGTTTCATCCTACTATAATTTTTTTTCACTTTTTACCATTTTCAAAGGCTTCAGCTCTAGTCTATAACTCACACGTACCACTTTCCGACGACATCAGAACCACAATAAAATCGTCGTCTGTGGAGAGTAGCTAAAATGTAACCTAAAAGTATGGAAACTGGGTCGCAGCACTCACACGTCCGACACATTGCCCGACAATGCGACGACAGTCGCAATGTGTTGACGGTATCATCCACAAGATTGTTGCGGTCGGCAGGTCAACACAACTCACACGTGCGATTCTCCAGCAAAACACCAACAACAGGCCGGCAGTCTGTGTTGTGTCAACGCAGACTGACTGTTTGCCCTGCAAGTTTGACGGTTTCATCCACAAAATTGTCGCGGTCGGCAGGCCAACACAATTCACACGTGCGATTCTCCAGCGACACACCAACAACAGGCCGGCAGTCTGTGTTGTGTCAACGCAGACTGACTGTTTGCCCTGCAAGTTTGGCGTGTATATTGTCGACAAAACGATCTACTCGCACGTGCGTCTGCACGCCAACTAAAATGTGGTTGAAAAGGGGTCCATTGCTGCGACAGCGTAACCACAGAATGTCGTTGTATTGTGGGACGTGTGAGTTAAAAGCCTAAAGCCAAACTTTCTACTTATGGAAAAACAATGTTAAATATACCTAAGTATAAGTATAAGTACCTATAACATATCAAAATGGGACACCCTGAGATATTTAGGTACCTAGGTACTAAATAAAAAATAAATCAATCAATCAAAATGAACCAATTCAGTATATAGTTTAGTTCAGAAATAATAGGCAGTGAGTCATGCATATAGTTATACTAACAATCTTAATGAAGCGGAAAAGCAATGAAACAAATATCAATGTTTAAAGCATATATTATATAAGTACGTATTACCCGTCCCACATAGGTACCTACCTATAAGTATATGCATAAAAACTGTTCCGCTATCATTGTGAAGTAAAGTGCATGACTCACTATTATTTTTTAATATAGGTATATAAGGTACAATTCTCAGCTCTTTTATTTTCTTTATGGAAATGCAATATGGTGACAGGATTTTCCGAGAAAAAAAATTAGTTATTCATATTATAAGTACCTATTAAATAAAAATTAAGTAATAAGTAACTATCTATATGTATCTATAGATACTTATATAGGTTACATGACGTAATAATAAAAATTATCCATTAATATTTTTGTCTGTGAATTTTTGTTTACTTACCTTATAGATATGTAGATAGGAATAGGTAAATCGAAATTTCTGTTTTCAAAAAAATATAACTGCTTTCCTATTTTTTTTTGTTTAAAAATTTCATTTGTTCAAAGAATTAAATTAAGCAGCAATATTCACGTAAATTATAAGTAGGTACCTATAATCATATACTTACGCGAAAATTTATTTTATTTTGAATAAAATTCCATTTCATTAAAAAAACAAACGAATTTGAGACAAATGAAAAACGTGTACACAAGAATTGTATAATATTGTTGGTCTTGGTTGTATTACATGCATAAAATGAACGGAACCATTTTGAAATAGGCGGAGTTTAATTTAGACCAATAGAAGGTCAGCATTGAAATTAGAGGACCGCCTTGTTACCAATCGCTTGCTTGTTCTGATTCTTTTCTGTGCATACATAGTTTGGGGAAATGATAATCAAATAAAGTTAGCCGTTTTTTGCCTGCACAATTTATTCGAGTAATGATTTCGAGAATCTATGCTCAAATAATAGAGAAGAAATAGTGAACTAGATTGCATCTAGAGTGCCGCGTAGTGCAGTTTAGTGTTTGTGTTGCACGTGGCGTTCTGTTGTTTCATAAACATAACCTAAAATGCAGTTTGTGTGTTTGATTTGTGTGCAGCACTATAATGTCTGCAGTGAATGAAAGTTATTTCATATAAAATCCTGTGCTTCATTATTCTGTCTTTGTTATCTGTGTGCAGTTTTTTAGCGCATCTTGTTTCTCAGTGTGGATTTAAATTTAAATATTTTTTCATCCAGTTTTTCTTATACTTATATAAGGTATGTGCAAATCGTCTTAAGTATTATATATAATAAATATTTCCTACTATAACTTGTTATAAGTACCTATATATGAGGGCTTGAGAATAGCCGAGCGTGTAGCTATGCTGTTGTTTACATGGTGTTGCTATATATGGTTCCTCTATTCCAAGTTCCCGGGTTCTAGCCCGAGAGCTGGTAAAAGTGTCAATTGGATTTATTATTAAAATAAAAAATAATGAATTGAAAATATGAATTGATGCTAGGCCCAAATAACCTTAGCTGTTGGTGGTCTTTAAAACACAAAGCACCTATATTATGCTATAATATTTCGTACGCATTTGATTTATTTATAAAATCATGGTGATCCAGAATTTTTGACTGACTTACTGAAAATGTAACTTTATGTAGCTTAGGGGTGATTTGAGAAATATTTTTTTGCGTTTTTTTTGTAATCACCCAACGAGTACGGTTTTTCAGGCATAAAATAGTAGATACCTATATACTTAGATAGTATTTTAGGTATTCTGTTGTGTCTGCAGATTGACCTTATTTTTAATTACGTATACTTACCTAGTAATTTTCCACTTTTCTTTGAAGCATGAAAAGATTTACTGCAGAGATTCTTGACTACATTTATAAGTATAGGTAATAAATTTAATAAATCACTTAGTAAACTGACAAATTAGCAACAAACTACACTTTGACAGCTAAAACAAAACAGCCGTTTACTAAGCCAACGCGAATTTCAACTGTTTGCTAAGCCTTCTGTTGTTTTATCAAATAATTTAGCATAGCCTACTATTAAAAATCAGTGTTTTACGTATAACTCTGTTATTTTTGAAAATAAATCCATCAACCCTCATATCAATTTAAAGAGAAAAAAAATCTCTTTCGAATGTTGTCATGGCCATCTTTGATGTATATAAAAAAAACAAAGTTAATACAATTATCTCTAAAACTATAAAAGTTAATAAAAATATGAAAAGAGATTTGAAATCTTCATAAAAAAGGGCCTTAAGAAAGTGAAAATATTTTTTTTAACTTACTTAATAAGCGAGTTATAAACAAAAAACCAAAATGGGTAAATCTCGTTTTTCAACTGTCGGTCGTGAACCAAGCAAAATATGGAAAGTTTGACTACGCAGGGTAGTAGTACTGGAGATTCTGCACATTTTGTCTCATTTAACCAAATCTCTATCTCCCATAACAACGGAGATCCCCATGTTGAGGATGAGTCTGTGGACACACTGTATACTTACTAATTAGTTTGCATGAATGAATTTTGATTACTTACATCAGAATTGTGACTCGTGAATTAGTTAATTTATATATAGGTATAGGTACCGCGCCGTCGTGATTAATATTCTTTCTGGAAAGTGGAAAGCATTGTAATCTCCTTTATAGTTTTTCTTATTATTTTTAAAATAACAATATTATAATAATACCAAAAATAACAAAATAATAAGAAAAACTAAGGAGATTACAATGTTTTTGTCAAATACTGACAAGTATATGTCACTTTTACAATCAGTAAAACATATGCAAGTAGGTATTGCCGTATTGATGGAAGATATGTCACCAGGAGACGTGATATATTTAGACTCTAATATTATTAATTGTATGTCTAAGTAAGTATTCATTTGCAAGATAGAGTAATCACGTGGAGAGCGCGTGATCAGTCTACACTATATACAGGATCGGCATTACGTAAAGTAATGAAATAGGTAGATACATTTGATCAGTAGAACTGGATATTAAAAATGTGCAAACTAATTTTCAAATTCATTTTTCTCCAAAAACGGTTCATTTTAAGACGTTTTAGAAAGAGGATCTTTTTAAAGGAAAATTGTTAGAAAATTTTTATCGTATTTGTGAAAAAATTATATGCAAAGAAAATAGGGGTGCGACATTCCTGACACATCACCCATGCGTAGGAACGCCCCCGAAGAATTTTTAAATTTAAGGTTTACTATTTTGTTAAGCACAATAAAGTAAATTCTATATCATAGAAAATTTTATTAGTTTAGACTTTAGTGTAGGTATCTACCTACTTATTGAACGGTTCTCGAAATATGTGAGAAAAACATCTTTTTTAGAAGCCCTTTAAAGGGCCCCCCTTAGGAAGCGTTTAATTGGAACAAAGTCTACTTATATGAAATTTTTGGTTTATTTTGATGAGTTACTATACCACTATATATGCCTTTGGATTTCAGTATACCTTTACCCGAACACCCTGTATCTACTAGGTAGGTACCTATCTATAATATAGTCAAGTTTCAAAACTTAAGATAGTGAGTCATACATAGTTCGTAACAAAATTAATGGAGCGAGCGGATAAGCTATAAGTGCCTATAATTGAAACAATGTAAGAAAAAAACTTAAACAAAAAAAACCTTCAAAAAATCCCCTTAAAGAGGAAAATAATAAAATTTTGAGGCTGGAGACAATTTAATTACTAAAACTTTTTATATAGGTTTATCTACTTTTATTTTATTAATTGGCATTTGGCGCCAACCATAAAATTTTATTATTTTACCTCTTTTTAGTTTTTGATGGCTTTTTTGAAAGAGTTTTTTTTTGTTAAAAAGTTTAGTATTTTTTACGTTGTATATTTTGCACGTTATTAACCAAACTTCTGTCTTGATATTTGATTGCTAAATAACTAAAAAAAGAAAAACACTAATATTTACTCAACACGTGTCACCTCTAACAGCTATTATATATATTATACGTCAGACAGTCGCTTGCTAACTGGCTCACTTCTACTAACTTTTTTACGCGGTGTCAAAACTGACATTTACCTTAACGGAATAACAGTCCGTTACTCACTTTTATTAAAATCAGTCGAACTATACTAAACTGATTTAAGTAAAATTTATATGGGATCACCCCGAAGGCATGTCCTATTGAATAACACAATAATCATCACAATCGGTTCACAGCTGCAGGAGAAATCGGTGAATATATATACCTACATAAAAAACATATAGGTGCTTCTTTTTTTGAAGTCGGTTAAAAACGCGTTCCATAGATATATTATGATGCACGGCCGGAGATGGAAGTGTTGGGTTCAAGTCCCGACAGTGGCTTTAATTTTTTCTTAAATATAGCCAACCAATCAGGACAGCCGCAGCTTTTCTGTCTGATATATATTTTCACTATACTTATGCTATGTGAAATAAGATGTGGACTTAATTAAGGGAAAAACAAAAAATCATTTGATTTAATTATTTCAGTGGCCGTCTACGAACTCGAACATTGTTGTTATTTATGTTTTGTTTGGAATGTGGTTGCTATCGCAAATTGCATTCCAATGTTCTTTGAGAATTAGCGCTCCCAGGAACCCGAGCTCGTACCAGTCGGTTTGTGTATGCCGGCTAGCTGGCGGATTCTAATACACAAATGGATTATTTATTGTGTTGAAGACGCTAATGACCTGAGTTGTCGACGCGTCTATAATCTACAATTAAGTAGTGTTGCCGTCTAGATCTAGACTTTCTAGACTCTTGTCTTGTCTTGTCTTGTCAAGATTTTCAAGATAAAACTTGCAAAAGTCTTGTCTAGAAATTTTCAAGACAAGACAAGACTTTATCTAGATCAAGACTCTTGCCAAAACTCGAGACATTTTCAAGAGGTTAGATAAAGTAAACCACTCGGTTAATCTAGACTCTTGAAAATAATCTAGAGTCTTGATATTAGACAAGACAAGAGTTTTTAAATCTAGACTTAGACTTATAGTGAAGTCTTGATATTTCAAGACAAGACTTAAGTGAAGTCTTGTCTTGATATTTCAAGACAAGACAAGACTTTGAAAGTCTTGTCTTGTCTAGACGGCAACACTACAATTAAGTAATTAATTAATCTCCTATACAATTTTCTTTTGCCTCTGGAGAAATAAAGAATTTGATTTTCAAGTAATATTGATAACAAAAAATATTCGATAATTTTGTCCATGAGTGTAACATTTTATTGTTCAAAATAAAGAAACTTATATGGTACGTATAGGTAGGTATTTATCTATGCATGATCAAAGGTTTTTAAATAGTTCGGATCCAAACCGTAGGAGTAGGTACAAAAAGGGATATGCGCACAACTTCAGTTCAAGTGCATCCTGTGTAGAGTGCAGCAGTTACTGGCTACCCATATATCGTTTGTCAATTGTTATTGACTTTGTTTTGTTTATATTTTAAACCCACGCCCGCTTTATGCAGCAATTGTTCCACGTTTACGAAAATTATTGAAAAATGTAAATTAATATGCTTATCCAAAAACGTCAACGGAATTTTTATGTGATTGAAGCGAAATTTTGAAATTGTAAAGATCGAAAACGTCCTGTAATTTGAAGTTTTCAAGATAACATTATTTGATAATTGTACAGAAACGGTTAAATTCAGTCATCTGATTGTAAATTGAAAAATAAAATATACAGGGTGTCCTAAAATTGCTGGGACACAGAGCTACCACGTGTAGTAGAGGTCAAAATAAGTCGATTGGACCCAATTTATTTATATACCAAAATGTACCGTTTGCCCGTGAGAAGAGTTCAAAGTTTACATAAAAAAACACATTTTTGTACGCTGTTCAGAAATGAGTGAAACAAATTGAATGAAATTTGACAAAAGTGCATTTTAGAGGATTACTCTCCTTTCGGTAATCAAAGAAACCCAAAAGAAATTGTAGAAGGGTTAAAACCACCCTCACTCCCTGACATTTTTTTCAAAACTTTCTTAGTGGTGGTAATACGGTTCTAAAATTTTTTTAGCGAGAAGACTGATTAATTATCTTCATTTTGTTACTCTTGTAAAAATTTCGTATTCCGCATAGTTCCGAAGGAAAAAAATGTTTTCTTAAATAATGCTAACAGATATTACTAGTACAAGTTTAATAAAATTGTAATACAAAATTTTATATACAAAATTTTATGTAAACTTTAACTCTTCTCACGGGCAAACGGTACATTTTGGTATATAAATAAATTGGGTCCAATCGACTTATTTTGACTTCTACTCACGTGGTAGCTTTGTGTCTCAGCAATTTTGGGACACCCTGTATATAGGTAGGTAATATACGTATTTAATAATTTATAGGAATTCATAATTATAAAAGCGTGGGTTGTAAACTCCATGATAGTTTATTAGACATGACTCATTACTCATGCTTTTATAATTATGAACTTATAAATTATTAAATATTATTTTTTACTTTTTAGTCAAAAAAAAAACGATCGATGCATTTGTCACTGCAAGCTCCAAACTTTGAGCTTCCATTGTGCGGATCTGCAGCAGGCTTTAGAGAAACTTGAACATAAATGGGACATTTTTATGTAAAATTTAGTGGAAAATATTTTTATATTCCAGTGGCGTCGCCAGAGGGTGGACCTTAAACTTTCTTGGCCCACCCCTTGGTTAACACTGGCATAATCTCCAATCTCTAAGTTAGGTATATCTTTTAAATAAGTTTTTAACTCTCGAAACTTCAAATAAATAGTTTTAGAACATAAAAATCATTAAACAAAATTAATTTTGCATGCTTTGTAACGGCAGAAATTTGATATGAAAATGTCAAAATTACCTCAAAACAGATAGCGATAGCCACGGAACTTGAACAAAATGATTAGAAATTATTCTGACAACCAAAACGTCATCATTTTCCTCAAGTTCCATGGCTATCGCTATCTGTTTTTGAGGTAATTTTGACATTTTCATATCAAATTTCTGCCGTTACAAAGCATCCAAAATTAATTTTGTTTAATGATTTAGATGCAGAATTTTATTGTTTTAAAACTATTATTTGAAGATTTTTTTCCTAAAATAATTAGGGAAGCAGGAAATCGCGAAAGTTTGATTTTACGGGTTAAATTCCTATATGTGCAACAGTCACGGTCACCATCCTGTATATGCCTATATATAGTTTGGATTCCTCCCGTGACATTCTGCAGAAATCTGACTATGGTTATGCCACCTCTTGGAAATAACTGCAATTAAACCCGCCCTTGAAATATAAACCGATAGGTTTTTCTTTTTCGGCACTTTTCTGACATTGGCGTCCTTGGCAACTGTCCCAACGCAACGCAGATGGACCTGGTCTTATCTCATTAACGTTATGGCGTTGATGTGGAGCCAACAATTGAAACTTTATAATTGTAATAAACCTTATATATTATTACAAAGTTATCATCATCACGCTCATGTTCTGGAGTTAGGCCAATTTTACTTTACGTTTTTCTACACGTGGATCAACTGTTTATAATGTATGGTGATTCTTCAATCAAAATTTTAGTCACGTATCTTATTATTTAAGTCTGATTTATATTGACATAACGTTCAACCTTCTCTGTCCGCTACCGCTCTATACACACATATAATAAAGTAGAGTCGTCAATACAAATAAATAAAATCGTAACTTTGTGTGCAATTTGTAAGTAACTAAATTTCGACTTAGTTGTACACACTGTAAAAAATGGATGTAAAAATACTTTGAAAGTTAAGGTAGAATTCGCTTGATTTTCTAAGTGATTTTACATTATTATTTATTTTTACACAGAAAACTTCATAAAAAATTTGGACTTTTACTGTAAAGTTAAACAAATTTGTGATTTTTACATAAAGTAAATTAAAATTACATAATTTGTGTAATATTCCAATAAAGTGTGTAAAAATTACAAAATAAAATGTATAGTTACATATATAAAATGGATGAATACAAAACAAATTAATGTAAAATTATAGTAACCACGCATGCGCAATGTATTTTTATGGAATCTACGCGATGTGCAGGCGATACCTGTTTGCGACGCCATTGTCTCTTTGTGTGCCTATTACCAGATTAATCGCTGGCTACAAATGGACCATCGATAATCTATGTAATCGGCCTTCTAATTTCTTACAGTGCTGCAGTTTATAAAATACACGTGTACGATAGTCAGCTACCACTCAGGGGAACATTGGAATGTGGTTGCTAACGCAAATTGTATTCCAAATGTTCTTTGGGAATTATATAGCTCTCCCTGCAGAGACCCGAGCTCGTACCAGTCGGTTTGTGTATGCCGGCTGGCGGATTCTAATACACAAATTATTTGTTAAAGACGCTAATGATCTGAGTTGTCGACGCGTCTATATAATCTACAATTAGTTAATTAATTGATAGTCAGCTATTTTTAATCGACTTCAAAAAAGCGGCCAAGTGCGTGTCGGACTGCACGCACAGTGAAGGGTTCCGTAGTTGGGATGAACGTTCACACTGTAAAAAATGGATGTAAAAATACTTTGAAAGTTAAGGTATAGAATTCGCTCGATTTTATAAGTGATTTTACGTTATTATTTATTTTTACACAGAAAACTTCATAAAAACTTGGACTTTTACTGTAAAGTTAGTGATTTTGACATAAAGTAAATTAAAATTACATAATTTGTGTATTTTTTCAATAAAGTGTGTAAAAATTACAAAATAAAATGTATAGTTACATATATAAAATGGATGAATACAAAACAAATTAATGTAAAATTAGTAACCACGCATGCGCAATGTGTTTTTATGGAATCTACGCGATGTGCAGGCGATACCTGTTTGCGACGCCATTGTTTCTTTGTGTGCCTATTACCAGATTAATCGCTGGCTTCTCATTTCTTACAGTGTAGGACGAAATTATAGGTAATTGTGTTCCGTTTTTGCCATTTGGCTACGGAACCCTAAAAATCGACATTAACGCGAGCGAATCGCAAATAAAAGCTAGTATGGTATAATAATGACGTTTTTTTCTTTGTTGCAGGTATTTTGGATAATATCAATTTTATTTGTGGATTTCATCAGTCATCATAAGGTAAATACTAAATACATTATATTATAACAGTTAAATTACCACAATTATATAGGTAAATGTACGTATTTAAGGTCTTCCTGGCCCCAAATTTCTCGGTGAAATGTCACGGAAGTAATGCGCGATTCAAAAATCCACTGAAGTCAGCTCTTTTCTCCCTTCGTTGACCAGATGTCGTGACTTCAAAAGTTTCATGAAATCACTTGTGTAATTTTAGAATAGGAGTCGTTATATAAATCTTCATGTTAAATCACTTACCGATAGCATAATATTAATGTTTTCCTATAGTGACCCTCGGAATTAGCTGTTGGGGGTTGCACGTCTAATCGATCATTCAGCTCTATCTATATACATAGTCAGCTGGGAATCATTTTGGTCATCGGATATGTCTTTGCAGGCGTTTTTCTGCAAGTACGACCGGTTTTTTCCCCATTTCATTGACACAGTATTGTTTCACAGAACACGTCGACCTGAAGTAAACAGGTTTTGCACAGTAAACTCAACAAATATACAGGATGTACGTGTTTTATGACCGACCAACAAGTAAAAAAATACATTGGCTCTATACGACTGCTTGATGTTGAGAATTAATTTCGATATTGATAGAAATAATATTTAGACGACACACAAAGCTGTCAGATTTCACACAGTCGGGACCGGTTGTGTAATCCTAGAGCGTTTGGCCCGATGTTGAGAATTAATTTCGATATTGATAGAAATAATATTTAGACGACACACAAAGCTGTCAGATTTCACACAGTCGGGATCGGTTGTGTAATCCTAGAGCGTTTTGCCCGATGTTGAGAATTAATTTCGATATTGATAGAAATAATATTTAGACGACACACAAAGCTGTCAGATTTCACACAGTCGGGATCGGTTGTGTAATCCTAGAGCGTTTTGCCCGATGTTGAGAATTAATTTCGATATTGATAGAAATAATATTTAAACGACACACAAAGCTGTCAGATTTCACACAGTCGGGATCGGTTGTGTAATCCTAGAGCGTTTTGCCCGATGTTGAGAATTAATTTCGATATGGATAGAAGTAATATTTTAGACGACACACAAAGCTGTTAGATTTCACACACTCGGGACCGGTTGTGTAATCCTAGAGCGTTTTGCCTGATGTTGAGAATTAATTTCGATATGGATAGAAATAATATTTAAACGACACACAAAGCTGTCAGATTTCACACAGTCGGGATCGGTTGTGTAATCCTAGAGCGTTTTGCCCGATGTTGAGAATTAATTTCGATATGGATAGAAATAATATTTAGACGACACACACAGCTGTCAGATTTCACACAGTCGGGACTGGTTGTGTAATCCTAGAGCGTTTTGCCCGATGTTGAGAATTAATTTCGATATGGATAGAAATAATATTTAGATGACACACATAGCTGTCAGATTTCACACAGTCAGGACCGGTTGTGTAATCCTAGAGCGTTTTGCCCGATGTTGAGAATTAATTTCAATATGGATAGAAATAATATTTAGACGACACACACAGCTGTCAGATTTCACACAGTCGGGACCGGTTGTGTAATCTTAGAGCGTTTTGCCCGATGTTGAGAATTAATTTCGATATGGATAGAAATAATATTTAGACGACACACAAAGCTGTCAGATTTCACACAGTCGGGACCGGCTGTGTAATCCTAGAGCGTTTTGCCCGATGTTGAGAATTAATTTCAATATGGATAGAAATAATATTTAGACGACACACAAAGCTGTCAGATTTCACACAGTCGGGACCGGTTGTGTAATCCTAGAGCGTTTGGCCCGATGTTGAGAATTAATTTCGATATTGATAGAAATAATATTTAGACGACACACAAAGCTGTCAGATTTCACACAGTCGGGATCGGTTGTGTAATCCTAGAGCGTTTTGCCCGATGTTGAGAATTAATTTCGATCTAGATAGAAATAATATTTAGACGACACACAAAGCTGTCAGATTTCACACAGTCGGGATCGGTTGTGTAATCCTAGAGCGTTTTGCCCGATGTTGAGAATTAATTTCGATATGGATAGAAATAATATTTAGACGACACACACAGCTGTCAGATTTCACACAGTCGGGATCGGTTGTGTAATCCTAGAGCGTTTTGCCCGATGTTGAGAATTAATTTCGATATTGATAGAAATAATATTTAGACGACACACAAAGCTGTCAGATTTCACACAGTCGGGACCGGTTGTGTAATCCTAGAGCGTTTTGCCCGATGTTGAGAATTAATTTCGATATTGATAGAAATAATATTTAGACGACACACAAAGCTGTCAGATTTCACACAGTCGGGACCGGTTGTGTAATCCTAGAGCGTTTTGCCTGATGTTGAGAATTAATTTCGATATGGATAGAAATAATATTTAAACGACACACAAAGCTGTCAGATTTCACACAGTCGGGATCGGTTGTGTAATCCTAGAGCGTTTTGCCCGATGTTGAGAATTAATTTCGATATGGATAGAAATAATATTTAGACGACACACACAGCTGTCAGATTTCACACAGTCGGGACTGGTTGTGTAATCCTAGAGCGTTTTGCCCGATGTTGAGAATTAATTTCGATATGGATAGAAATAATATTTAGATGACACACATAGCTGTCAGATTTCACACAGTCAGGACCGGTTGTGTAATCCTAGAGCGTTTTGCCCGATGTTGAGAATTAATTTCAATATGGATAGAAAAAATATTTAGACGACACACAAAGCTGTCAGATTTCACACAGTCGGGACCGGTTGTGTAATCTTAGAGCGTTTTGCCCGATGTTGAGAATTAATTTCGATATGGATAGAAATAATATTTAGACGACACACAAAGCTGTCAGATTTCACACAGTCGGGACCGGCTGTGTAATCCTAGAGCGTCTTGAGCGTAACATATTATAGATATGCATGGGGTGAAAACTGTTATAGAAGTAGGTAATTACTTTAGAACACTTGGGTTGCAGAGAGTATTGTCAAAAAATTTGATTTGATAACGACATTAGATTGTGATTATATAATTACAGTTTTTATACATGCAGGAGCAGTCTAATGTCGTTGTGAAACTCACATGTCATGTAGAACATTAGACTGTATACTCACACAAGAACTAATGATTGATCTACGTATAGAAAAAGATCTCTTATTTCAAGCTAAATTTTGATCAATATGCATAGAAATATGTTTTGGAGTGAAAATTGTGCAAAAAACTATTGTTACAAAACTGTTTTCTGAGTTGGCGGAATAAATATTTGTTTACAATATTTATTTACAATAATTAAAAACACAACAACAATAAATACAACAACCAAAAGTCAGTTCTAACAATCAACACAAGTAATTAACACTTAACTATATACAATTGACTACACTAATATTTATTTTATCAGGTGAATTTATATCACGGAACTATTTATATCAGATTTATTTCAGTACTAATTTATTTATATCCACTCCACTATTTATATCACTGTACTGACTGATTCGACTGTTGATTGACTAATATTTATATCACTGATCCGACTCACCATTGACTCCTCACTTCCTCGCACTCGCTTGCTTATATAGGCGGCTTGGCTTAGGCACAGCGCGCTCTAGCGTTCTCTAGAATGTTCGTGCAGTTACTCGTTGTTCAGCAGCAGCCACCGCTTCTCAGAATTCCTGCCTGACGTTTATATACAGGGTGATCCGTAACACTATGTTAAATAAATATATACATAGTTAAAAAAATTGTATCAATCAATCGATTATTTTTCGAGCAGGATCGATTTAAAACTCCAGAATTCTTTTAACTTATGGAGAAATATGTGGTTACAATTTAAAGTCATTATCAAATTAGATTTTCCGTCGTTTGTATAGCATTTCCCTCCTCTATTGCAAGTCCCCAGTTCACAGGTCCTAAATTATTATTAAAAAAACCGGCCAAGTGCGTGTCGGACCACGCACAATGAAGGGTTCCGTATAGTCGACCAAAAATATCCCATATCTCAAAAACTACATACTAACATATCTTATTCAAAACAATTTTCGTTGAAAGTATTTTATAAGTTCTACTTCCTTAAGTTTTTTCAGAATTTTCCACCCCATAGTTGAACAATTAGAGGGGGGCACACGCTTTTTACGACTTAAGAAGCGCATATCTCATTAAATAAATAAAAAAGTCATTTTGAAACTTCTTCATCATTTTTGAAGACCTATCTAACGATATACCCCACACGCTTATATACACTAAACATTTTTTTCATCCCTCATTTACATGTATGGAGTGCCACCCCTATTTTTGTTTTTCGTAATTTCACTTCACCATTGTATAGCGGTTCATAATTTGAAATTGAAATGAATTTATTTTTTCATAAAAAATACAAGCAGTATAACACTGCAATGTGCATATCTGAAAAAATAATAGGTACATCTAAAGGAATCCCGTACTAGATGCACCTTCACAATAAACATTTATTAGTCCCTGTTGAAAATAAAGGAATTATCTTATATATAAAATTCTCGTGTCGCGGTGTACGTTATTGAACTCCTCCGAAACGGCTGGACCGATTTTGATGAAATTTTTTGTGCTTATCGGGTAGGGTGGAGAATCGGACAACATCTATTTTTCATCCCCCTAAATGTTAAGGGTGGTCCACCCCAAAACATTTTTTTTTATTTTTTTGACAAAATTTTTTGTTTTAATTTTTTCATGATTCAGCATTGAAAAATACATACAACTCTAAATTTTCACCCTTATACGATCAACCCCTGATTTTTAATCGCGATTTTTATATTAAGCTTTAAAAAATACATATATGGCGATCGAGCGAAGCGAGTGAGTGGTGTATTTATAATATTCAAGCGAACGAGCGAAGCGAGTGAGTAGGCGAAAATATTCAAGCGAACGAGCGAAGCGAGTGAGTAGTGTATTAATAAAATTCAAACGAACGAGCGAAGCGAGTGAGTAATGTAATTATAATATTCAAGCGAACGAGCGAAGCGAGTGAGTAGTGTATTCATAATATTCAAGCGAACGAGCGAAGCGAGTGAGTGCTGTATTAATAAAATTCAAACGAACGAGCGAAGCGAGTGAGTAATGTAATTATTCCTAGAAATTATTAACAACGTTTGCCGGATCAGCTATACTAAATATACGTGAGCGGAGTAATGGGTGACCGCTATTAAATCATAATTTCATACCACCCGAGCGAAGCCGGGACGGGTCCGCTAGTATAATATAAAAGAGAAAAAAAAATAGAAAATTAATGAACTGAACTTAATTTACTTCAAAACATCAAAGAAATACTCAATATTTTCAACAGAAAGCAGCCATGACTTTAATTCTTTAATTAAACACACCTACCTTCCAAATTTCATCTATATAGTGCCAATAGTCTCCGAGTAAAATGGCTGTGACATACGGACAGGACGAAATTATAAAGGTTCCGTTTGTGCCGTTTGGCTACGGAACCCTAAAAATAATAAATTGAACGTATGAATTAATACTAAGCTCAAATAATCATGGCTTTTGGTAGCCTTAACAATACAATGGTGACTCCTATAAAACCCGTGAACAAATACCCTTTTAGCTGCGTTCACAAAATAAAATTGGTGTTGATCCAGCAGATACTTTATATACCGGGTAACGAAAAAAGTGAAACGTGACTAAGTCACGTTAGTTGACGTACAGCCTGTATACAGGGTCAGTTCGACCACCCGTATCAGTCGTTTTTTTCGAAAACGGTTAGTCGTAGAGAGTTGTGTCAAAAATTTGTATTATAAAAGCCCTTATAAAGAATCGAATGGTGATAATTTTTTTTTCCCGGGAAGGTCGGCTTCCCTATTAGTTTGCTCCAGAATGTCCAGAACTCCGGAATTATAAATGTAACGATAGGTCGAAAGTGGTATTGTTGAAAAGATCTTTAAAAAATAAGCAAGTTTTGTAGGAACATTTTTTTTATTACTGCCACCCCTGTAAATTTCTATAAGTATAAATATAAATTATTATATGTTCAAAACTCCGGAATTTTAGAAAGCACGATAGGTTGAAAGTGGTGCTGTTGAAAAGCTCTAAAAAAAATAGGCAAGTTTTGTAGGAAAAATTATTTAATTACTGCCACCCCTGTAAAGTAACAATCGTTTGAAATTATTAAATCAAATTTTCATAATAACGATCGAAGTCGGCATTAAAAATCTAGCAACCTTAGACATTGTCACAAGTGTTCAAACTGTCTTCCATTTACTCTTTAATACATACTACTGAGCTCTTCTGGTTATACTGTGAGTGTACTTCTTCAGTGTTTAATGATCGATAGATAGGTAACTAGATTTTAAATGCGGACTTTTAAAAAGTTCGTTATTATGACATTGTAATTTAGTAATTTCAAACAAATATTACGTAACCGGGGTGGCAGTAATAAAAAAAATGTTCCTACAAAATTTGCTTATTTTTTAAAGATCTTTTCAACAATACCACTTTCGACCTGTCGTTACATTTATAATTCCGGAGTTCTGGACATTCTGGAGCAAACTAATAGGGAAGCCGACCTTCCCGGAAAAAAAATTATCACCATTCGATTCTTTATTAGGGTTTTTATAATACAAATTTTTGACACAACTCTCTACGACTAACCGTTTTCGAAAAAAACGACTGATACGGGTGGTCGAACTCACCCTGTATATAGGCTTTCAGACAAAACTGTTTTTTACTTCCCACCTCTACTATGGTAGGGAAGTAATGGATTCAGTCCGAAAACAATATTTCGAGATTTTAACAGATTTTCACGTTTTGAGACCCTAGCAATCGTTTAAGATCATTTTCTGACTGATGTCTGTATGTGTGTGTGTATGTGTGTATGTGTGTGTGTGTGTATGTGGTCAATTTTTCGCCTTCGATATCTTAAGAACGGAACAACATACGGGCATGCCGATTGTTCTATTGTGTTTATCAGCCTTTAACTTAGATCTGATTAGATTTTGAGTCAAATCGGTTCAGTGGATCCTGAGATATTCAAAAAAACGTCCTCAATGTCACGTATTAACATAGGTAAAAAAATATATAAATGAATTCTAGATGTTATAATATGAAAAAAATGTAAATATTTTTTTTCTCTAAAATGTATAGTTTTCGAGAAAAAAAATATTTTACTAAAAAAAATAAAAATTGTACGTAAATCAAGGTAACCATGATTTTTGCTATATTAAGCTAGCCATCAGTAGATCACCAAACAAAAAAGAGGGCCATGCTTTTTTCAAAGAATAAAAATTAAATTGTGTTTTAAAGACCACCAACAGCTAAGGTTATTTGGGCCTAGTCAAAGAATAAAAAAAAAGAGTGTTTATTTTTTGCAAATATTTACTAGGTGGGAAGTATAGGACTGGTCATCAGTCGAATTTTTTTATTTTGTCTTCGACATCGCGTAATTTAAAAATAACCTGCAATCGTGCATGTGGTAAATTCACATGCACTTATTGCAAACTACAGGTATGTAGGCCTAGGGATGGGAAGACTGCATTCTATAATTTTCTATCCATGCATTTCTTTTATAATGTCAGTAAAACAATTAGACTTTGAATGAAATTTGACAGTTGTGTCGTGTAAATGGGTGAAGGGGAAGGGAAAGACTGATTCTTTATTTTTATTTATTGTAGATTATAGACGCGTCGACATCTAAGGTCATTAGCGTCTTTCAACTACACTAAACAACAACTAACTTAAAACTAAATAACATCACAAAACATCCATGAGCGCAGGTGGGTTTCGAACCCACGGCAGTCCAGTCTAGAGGTTGCGGCACCAAGCATGCTAACCACTAGGCTATACTGCCCTCAAAGACTGATTCAATGCACAACGTACATTTAACGCAGATTCTAGTTAGAAGGAGATAGAGGACAGTGTGGTCTAGTGGTTAGCGTCGCGGCCTCTGGATCAGACTGTCGTGGGTTCGAATCCCGCCTCCGCTCATGGATGTTTTGTGATGTCATTTAATTTTAAGGGAGTTGTTATTTAATGTAATCAAGACGCTAATGACGTAAGTTGTCGACGCGTCTGTAATTTACAATAAGTAAATAAATAGGAGATAGTTGTGACTCCGCCACGCCTTCCTTTCCTAATCTATTGTTATTATTTAATGTAATCAAGACACTAATGACCTAAGTTGTCGACGCGTCTATAATTTACATTAAATAAATAAAAATACAATGCTTTTCTTATGGAGAAATATGTGTGGTATACAATCTAAGCTCATTGTCAAATCAGATTCTCTGACAATGCTTTCTGCAACCCAGCATCAGTTGGTATAATGTCATGGTCTGAGATCGTTTCAAAATCCTGATCGGTGCACAGCTGCGATTTGCCCCAGTTTTGTAGACAGATTTGATATTTTTTAACATTAATACAGTTTTTTAAATTTCTCTTTTATATGTGAAAAGGAGTGGTTATTTACATAATAATATAATCCTTTGTTCACCGAGTCTAGACTCCTGTTCAGGC
Source organism: Mongoloraphidia duomilia (assembly GCA_039654895.1). Taxonomy (NCBI): domain Eukaryota; kingdom Metazoa; phylum Arthropoda; class Insecta; order Raphidioptera; family Raphidiidae; genus Mongoloraphidia; species Mongoloraphidia duomilia. The sequence continues at coordinate 7,241,935 of CM077521.1, forward strand.
TGTCTACTCTTTTATCCAGAACAGTGGTCCTCAAACTGCACCGCCGCGCCGTGAGATAAGAGTCCGGAACAAAAAGATTCATGACCGCGTTGAAGAAAACGCGCCCGAATATATATATAACATTCCTTTGGTTCCTTTAGGAGCATAGGGCTTCTACAAATGCTCTGAAACGAGGTCTATCGAGAGCGAGTCTCTTAACTTCTTGCCAGGTGACGCCATATTCTCTCATTTCGGCCTCCATAGTGCGTCTCCAAGTATTTTTTGGACGTCCTTGTTGTCTGCTTCCTTGCGGGTTCCACTCTAGTGCGCTACGAGTAATATCAGTTTCTTCTTTTCTAAGGGAATGTCCTATCCATTTCCATTTTCTTGATTTTATTGTTCTCCCTACTGGTATTTGTGCTGATCTAGCTAGTAACTCAGCATTTGAAACTCGATGGTACCATTTCAACCCGAGTATCCGTCTCAGACAATTATTCACAAAGACTTGACAAGCGTTTGTATGTTCTTTTCAGCATGCGTATAATAATACCGACTTGACATTTGTATCAAAAAGACGGAGATTATTAATTAATATCAATTGCTTTCGGTAGGATTTTCGCCGGCACCGTTGCCGTTTTAGGGACATGTTTTCATAACGAATCATTTAGAAAACATTAATATCGTCCGGGGATTCAAGATAGAAAAAATATTAGTAAAAAAAACTTTTTAAAGACTCGCTTTTATTACACTTGGTACCCAAACCAAGTAATTGATCAAACGTTTCCAATATTTTTTACTTCCCACCTCTACTATGGTAGGGAAGTAATGGATTTAGTCCGAAAAAAATATTTCGAGATTTTAACAAATCTTCATTCTTCACGTTTTGAGACCTAGCAATCGTTTAAGATCATTTTCTGACTGATGTCTGTATGTGTGTGTGTGTATGTGTGTATGTGGTCAATTTTTTGCCTTCGATATCGTAAAAACGGAACAACATACGGCCATGCCGATTGTTCTATTGTGTTTATCAGCCTTTAACTTAGATCTGATTAGATTTTGAGTCAAATCGGTTCAGTGAATCCTGAGATATTAAAAAAAACGTTCTCAATGTCACGTATTAACATAGGTAAAAAAAAATATAAATGAATTCTAGAAATTATAATATGAAAAAAAACTCGGGTCGCAGTGCCAAAACCCTGCCGACAATATAGTGTATTTGCTAATACTGGCATTGTGGCTTTATTATATGAACTTAAGTTTGTTTTTGGACAAAATAAAAAATTTAACCCCTTAATACATCCCTTAAAAAATATTTTTTTTCTTAATTTCAATATTTTTATCAATGCAACCTCGGTACCAAATTAAATACACCCTTCAGTAAGTAAAGCACTATGCGCAAACTAGTGTTTTCATAAAATTTGTAAGTCCGGTCCTGTCGGGCCGATTTTATTAAAATTTTGGCAGCACATTTTAATTGTAACTAAAAGGTTAAATTTCAATTTTGAAACGATTCTGAGAATTTTTTCGGCATTTTCGGGCCCAAAAACATTTTTCAACCCCTAAAAACTACCCTTAAAATGGTCCGATTGGGCCCATTTTAAATAGGCTTCGTGCGGTGATGGATTTCAACGTGCCTACCAAATTTCGTCAAAATCAATTAACTCTTTCGAAAGTTATTGCCCGCACACATATATATATATAAATATATATATATATATATATATATATATATATATATATATATATATATACATATATAAATAGACATTTCCAAAAATGGTGCCACAATGTTCAGGAGGCTATGAAACGTCGAGAAATTTTGGTCCGACCCCTAGGTCCCGCCATCCGACCGACGCCAATAGTGTATGTGCCATATGGCAAATACACTAAAAAATGTAAATATTTTTTTCTCTAAAATGTACAGTTTTCGAGAAAAAAAATATTTTACTAAAAAAAATAAAAATTGTACGTAAATCAAGGTAACCATGATTTCTGCTATATTAAGCTAGCCATCAAATAGATCGCTAAACAAAAAAGAGGGCCATGCTTTTTTTCAAAGAATAAAAAAAGAGTGTTTATTTTTTGCAAATATTTACTAGGTGGGAAGCATAGGACTGGTCATCAGTCGAATTTTTTTCTTCTGTGACATTGATGAGCGTCAATAAACTACCATCTCTCTATTTTGAGTCATTGCGGAAGCCGGAAACCCTTTTATATCAGAGTGTCAAAATTTACGTAAATTAGGTATGCATAGATTATTGAACCACTGGTTTAAAATTATAACCGTTAAGAAAGTAACATTTTTTAAACTAGGACTCGAACTGTCATTATCTTATAAAATCTGTTATTGTGCAATATTACGGGTGTAAAAATCATTCTTGAATAAGATTTTTCAGTGAATTCTGGTTTTGGATTGTTATAGGGGAGTCTTTTGAAATGAGGGTAACACGTGTTCAGGAATGGTAATTTTTCAGGCCAGTTCTTCCTGAAAAAAATGAGAATAGCTGTTGATGTGAAACTGGTAGGATTAGTTGATTTTTAAAAATTACCACGGTCTGTGGGCAGCTCATATAGTAGTGTGTACAGGATAATAATCTTGATGTTTCAGGGAGTAGTTTGTACAGCATAAGTATATTTTAAAATAATAAATCGTTGACAATGCTGATGTGCTGTGTTGACCAATGTTCAAATCATAGAGGTTTTGTATTTCCAAAGACCAAAGGATCGGGGAACTAAAAAGAAGAGGTTGCATGCTATCTGCAGAAGGGAAAAAATTAATTTCTCTCCCGTTTTTCTATGAAAACCAATGATAACTTAGGTGCTGCCAATTGCCATTTATATGTTCCGCCCATCATTGGCGTAACTAGGGATTTTTTCCAGGGGGGGCTATGGCCCTTTCAATCTGAGAACTGAAAATCACTATTATGAGATCTTTTATTCTCAGTAATTTAATAGTCATTAAATGCCATATATAATAAAAAAAAAACTCGGGTCGCAGTGCCAAACCCTGCCGACAATATAGTGTATTTGCTAATACAGGCATTGTGGCTTTATTATGTGAACTGTTTGTTTGTGTGTAAAATAAAAAATTTAACCCCTTAATACATCCCTTACAACAATATTTTTTTCTTAATTGCAATATTGTTATTATTACAGCATCTGCACCAAATTAAATACACCCTTCGGTAAGGAAATCCGTATCCGCAAACTAATGTTTTAAAAAAAAATCATAAGTCCGGTCCTATCGGGCCGATTTTATTTAAATTTTAGCACCACGTTTAATTAATCTTTACTAAAGGGTTAAATTTCAATTTTGAAACGATTCGGACAATTTTTTCAGTATTTTTGGGCCCAAAAACATTTTTCAACCCCTAAAAACCACCCTTAAAATAGTCCGATTTTTTTTCTCTAAAATGTACAAGTTTTCGAGAAAAAAAATATTTTACTAAAAAAAGAAAATTGTACGTAAATCAAGGTAACCATGATTTTTGCTATATATTACTAGCCATCAGTAGATCACCAAACAAAAAAGAGGGTCATGCTTTTTTTCAAAGAATAAAAAAAGAGTGTTTTTTTTTTGCAAATATTTACTAGGTGCGGGAAGTATAGGACTCAGTTGAATTTTTTTTTCTCATAATAAAGCATATACAAACAGTTTTTTGTGATTTACTCAAAACTACCACTCGTGGACATTGACCGATTGTGGTCGCGATCGCGTAGATGTGTAGAGCGCTATATATGAACGGTGTTTCTCTGTACGTGACATTATAATCATGGGTCTACTGTACTTACTTTAATTTATGGTTTTGTTACATTGAAAAAAAAAATACTAATTAAGGAAGGTACATAATATCAAGTATAGGTACTTAGTTGTGAGTTTTTCATAGCGAGATCACAGAAACACTTCGCTTGTAGTGTACTATATAATAATAATATTTTAAAAGCGAATAATCGCAACTGAACACACACTATACGATCGTCGTCTGTTCGTTTCGCGGATCGGTGATTTTAAACCGCTTGCGCGTTCGTTCGCCGGCCGGCTTCGATCCCGACGACGTGAAGCGAGCGAGCGATTCGGCCCGATCGTCAACTGTCTGCTCTGGTGAACGCGACGGCGCGCCGTTTCACGTTTGTTTTATAAACGTCAGTTCACGTCAGTTGCTTTTGAACCTTGGTAGATGTACGCCAGTGCATGTACACGAAATGTCGATAAACTCGGTCGCGACTCGCGCAAGATTCGGCCTCTATAAACACTCTCTATTGTTTATTCTGCGCTGTTGCTGTTTTTCTCTGTCTCACTCACTCTCTCTCATTTTTTTGTATGTGAGAGTGCGAACGATTGTCTGCTTTTGTTTATCTGCCGCCTTGTGGTTTTTTGTGCTATGAACATTTTGTTTGTTACAATTATTTTATAACCGAGATAAAAATAATGTTATGCAATACACGAAGACTTGATTAGTGGTTTTAATTTGCACCTATGTAAATTATTATATCCACATAAATATAACCTTTATTTTAAAAATATGTGAAACGTGCAATCAGCTGATTGTTTTTTGAGCTGCCATAATTATAACAACATTAATCATGTTTTTTTGGTTTGTTTACTTTAGTATAATTCAAAAATATAGACGTGCTATTTCTAAAAAAATAATAATTTATTTTATTTTATAAAGTATTTCTTTTAAATTAAAGATTGTATAATCGAAAATAATTATTAGGTTACAAAATAATTAATTGTTATGTAACTACTTTAATACTTACAATTTTTTGTGGACTTATTTTCAAAGTTATTTCAATCTTATTAAATTCTAGTATTAAGGCATATGCATTCGTAATTAGTTTTCAGTGATAAAACTCTAAATTTTATTGTGGTTCATTTCCTTATAATGTGCTTTTTATAAATGGACAAAAATTAAGTGATAATAATTTAGTGAAACGATAATTATTGCTGCAAGATTTTATAATTTAGTGATCTAAAATTAAAATTAATAGTGAACGAATGATTATCGGGTTCTCCTGTATACTGGTTTTACCTTCTTCTAGCCAAATTATATAGGCTACTTTGAAGAAAAGGTAAGCTTCAGTTTAATGCTCTGTATTTTCGAAGAATTTTTATTATTCATATTGTGCATAGCTTACGACTTCGTTCGCGTGAACTTCTATATTTTGCTCCCGTTAATTTCGGTTTTGACGGGAACTAAGTTTCAACAAAATCGGTTCAGCCGTTTTGGAGCAACGCTATTAACACAAAAGACCAAATTTGTATATTTTAAATGCAGTACAGTCTGTCAGCAAATTTTTACAGAATAAGTATGAAAATCATATTGTCAGCGTCAGTACACTAAGTACATAATAATATGGTCTGTTGGAAAAGTTATACTAACACACACTACTTATTAATACAAAAACTAAACAAGCCGTGAGGTGGGTCGTTTATTAGGACTAAAGTTTGACCCTTATGAGGTCCACACGACGAACTTCCCAGTTTGATAAATATTTAATATTAATAATTAAATTAGATATTACACAGAAAAGTAATCATTTTAATATCATTAAAACATAATTATTATTTATTTTTAACAATAATAAAAAAAAAAAAACGGCTGAACCGATTTTTATAAAATTTATGTCGGATCAAAATGACGTTAACACGCCTCGATTGACACCCTTACGTACATACGTACACACACACAGAGACATATTTCTAAAAATAGTGTAAAAATAGTGTAGTGACCTTGAAACATATAAAAAATTTGTTATACATTTTAATTTCGATTTTCGAACCCATTACAATAACTTCCAATGGGAAGTTAATTAGTTAATCCTGAGTTTAAGTGTAGATGAAGCTTTAAAATATTAATTTTTTTGTCTTCAAATCCCACGCTCCGGAAACTAACCTCAAACAATCCACTCCCAAAATTAACCTCAATTTTAAATAATACGCTTCAAGAATCAACCTCAGACATTGCACTCTAAAATTTAACTACAAACAGTGCACTCCAAAAGCTATATTGGTAAGTGGTAACGCACAGACACATAACACTACCCATTGGCGTAACTAGGGGGTGGCCAATGGGGACAGCCCCCCCCTGGAAGCTGACGGGCCCCCCTTAGAATAATTACGGTACGTAGCTCAGAGTGCTGACGTAAGAATAAAGAAAGTCGACTTAAAATTATTACAAACTATTGAAAGTAATAAGAATGACAAACATAAAATTATATATAGGTAGTAGACAATCAGGGTGGCGGAAGGGCCGGGCGGCCGCCCGGGGTGCTGACTGTTCGGGCGTTTGGGGGTACTAAAACTTGATCCAAGCGCCATATTCTGTAATTTTGTATTTTCATCTAATATACTTAAAAAATAGCCACTCAAAATGAAAACTTCACAAGACAGGCAACTTTTACTGTTTTTTTAATATGGAATTTTATGACCATTAAATTACTGACAATAAAAGATCTCATAATAATAATTTTCAGTTCTTAGATTGAAAATGCCATGCCCCCCCCTGGAAAAAATCCCTAGTTACGCCAATGACACTACCATAAAATTGCAGTATATTTTTCCTCTTATAATATCCACCCGACCTCAGCTGTATCCTAATCATAACTAATATTATAAATGCGAAAGTTAGTTTGTTTGTTTGTCCCAACTTGTTTGTGCCTCAACTACTCAATCAATCTCTGTGAAATTTTGCATACTAGTAGCTTACGCAATGGAGATGAACATAGACTATAAATAAACAGCCGGCGCGGCTTCGCCCGGGTGAAAATTGAAAGTTATCTCAAAAGATCGAATTCTCCGTTAGGCGAAACTACTGAACGGATTTTGTTCCGGTTTTCACAATTAGATTCATTCACGAGGAAGGTTTAGGTGTATAATTGAAACTGTATGGCCGGATGATGATAGAGAAATTGTCGCCTGGACGTTTCCGACAGACTGTGTGCACAATGTATGTAGTATAGCTTAATGCGCGGGAAGTGAGCATTATGTGATTATGGCAGTCATTATCTATTTATTTTAGTTCACTCCACATAACCAATTATTAACTCGTATAAAACTACCTACAGACACATACTGAAACAAAACCTTCGTTACTGTGAAATTGTTGACGGTGTTGCGTCGATCGGGCACTTTTCAGAGTGTAGTATACTGATACATTTTTAGAGTGTTAGTGCCCATATTCATAGTTAACCCTTAAGGTAAGTGATAAGGGTTCACCGCTGATGGTCGCTTGAGTACTGAGGGCACCTTATTCAAAGGAGCGTTTCATAGTCATTTCCTTGAGTGAGGAAAGAATTATAGTAAACCTCCATGATTTTTTCCTTTAGAACAGTTGATCATACTGCAGACCGATTGTGTTTAGTTGTCATTTTTGATATATAAATACGTGTTTTTAGCCACGATTAGCGACGATTATTAATTTTCGTCAAACGATGGAATACCAATGGTTAACAATACATCTATTACAACTCCTTTGCTGAATCGATATCTTTTCGAAAATTCATTTTCTTCGTAAAATTCAAAAGGATTTTCACGATCGCGTATATGTCTCTTTTGTAAACGTTCTATACTTTCATCACTACTATCATACAATTCGTCAAAATCGTCCATTTTTAGTGTATTTGCCATATGGCACATACACTATTGGCGTCGGTCGGATGGTGGGACCTAGGGGTCGGACCAAAATTTCTCGACGTTTCATAGCCTCCTGAACACTTTGGCACCATTTTTAAAAATGTTTATATATATATGTATGTATATATATATATATATATATATATATATATATATATATATATATATGTGTGTACACGATAACTCTCGACAGACTTAATCGATTGAAACGAAATTTGGTACACACATTGGAACCCATCACCGCAAGAAGCCTATTTAAAATGGGCCCGATCGGACCATTTTCAGGGTTGTATTTAGGGGTTCCAAAAAGTTTTTGGGCCCAAAAATACCGAAAAATTTGTCAGAATCGTTTCAAAATTGAAATTTAACTCTTTAGTAAAGATTAAAATGTGCTGCTAAAATTTTAATAAAATCGGCCCGACAGGACCGGACTTTCAAATTTTATGAAAACACTAGTTTGTTGATACGGATTTACTTAGATATGGAAGGGTGTATTTAATTGGGTGTATTGATGAAATCCATGTCTAATATTGAAATTTAGAAAAATTTAATTATTTTAAGGGCTGTATTAAGGGGTTAAATTTTTTATTTTGTCAAAAAACAAACTTAAGTTTACATAATAATGCCACAATGCCTGTATTAGCAAATACACTATATTGTCGGCAGGGTTTTGGCACTGCGACCCGAGTTTTTTATAATCTTTATTTTACGTAATATTACGCTGTTTACACAGAGAATGCAGGTTAGGTTAGCAGAATAATAATAATTATTATATCTACGTCTATTTGCTTCTTTGTCTAAATAAAGACGCACATACTTTTTCGACACTTAAAGGACATATATTATCCACCCTTAAGGTGAGGGTGATGTAAGGGCCCTTACAGACGTCAATTTTGACTATGAAACGCATATTCGATTTGAGGGTAGAGTTAAGTGTCCCTTACTACTTAAGGGTTAACTATGAATACGGCCGTTAGTCTCCAAGTCACTGTAATTGTAATTGTATTTTAAAGACCACCAACAGCTAAGGTTGTTTGGGCTTAGCACCAATTCATATTTTCAATTCATTATTTTTAATTCATTATTTTTTTTTTTTAATAATAAATTGAAAAATCCAATTGACACTTTTACTAGCTCTCGGGCTAGAACTCGGGAACTGGGAACTTGTAATAGAGGAACCATAGCAACGCCATGTAAACAACAGCGCCGCTACACTCTCGGCTATTCTCAAGCCCCCAAGTCACTATATATGAATAATGATAAGTATTAGAAATACCTTGTATTTTGGTGTCCGTCTTGTGACTTCATGTGTTGTTAACACGACGCGTTTCAGCAACGAGTTGCCATCTTCAGGTGTGGTTTATTTTTAACCACACCTGAAGATGGCAACTCGTTGCTGAAACGCGTCGTGTTAACAACACATAAAGTCACAAGACGGACACCAAAATACAAGGTATTTCTAATACTTCTTATTATTCATATAGTTGTGTACCACTGTACCTAAATGCGTACAGTTTGTCATTGTGATGATGGTTGATGAGGGATATCTAACGTCCACCCTCCATCTATGTCTTGAGATGATAATTCGTACCATGAGAATCTCTTGCGTTATAAAAAAAATGTGCTTCACCTTTTTTTTTGTCCAGGGAATTTTTTACCTGCTGTTTCCCTTCTTTAAAGGTCTATCACACTTGATAACGGTTTTTTAGTTTGTTTTTTTTTATATAAAATAGTCGTCCTTGAAATTGGACAACATTATTATATTGTACTGATTTTTATGCTTCTATTCTGCAAGTAGAAATGTTCCGTTCTGTGTATCAAAAATTTGGGCGTTATCCAGGGTGTCCAAGACTTGCGTTGTCGGCCGATATTTTGATTTTGGGTGAAGGTAGAAAAGAAGTTTAAATACAAAAGTTGTATAAATTTTAATTGTGTATAACTTAAAATATTTTCAATTATACAGCCTGTCTCATTTAAGCGTGGCAGATCAAAGTTATGTTTTTTTCAACTTAACACCCTGTTTTTATTTGTTTTTTCAATTCTGCACCTAAATGTGAATAGAAATTGTAAGGGAAGCCATTCTCGAAAATTCAGTAATTTTTGAGTTGAATATTCAATTTTTGGACATTTTTGACACGTGCAGACCTTTACCTAAAATTCGACATAGCCAAAACAGCAACCTTTATGAAACTGAAATTTTGAGGATCACTAGATAGTAGACGGACAAATCAATGTCTGTCCTAAAAAAATGAATTTATTATACAGGGTGTTCAAAATAATGTACTTCTTTTACCTAACTTCAATCACGTGTAACTTTTGATAGTTAAATACAACGAGGTTATTTTTTTGCTGGAATTGTATTCTTTGGGATATTTACTAACACTTTTATTAAGGGTTCTCCATACCTAAACGTAATATTTTAATACGAAAATATTAGGTTTAGGTTGTTAATAAATTTAGAATAGTGGCATATTTGTTGTATTTAAGACGCTAATGACCTAAGTTGTCGACGCGTCTATAATCCACAATAATTAAAAAAATAAATAGAATAGCGGCTCTTTATCTGAGGTGCTTCATGCGCCGAGGGCTCCATACATTAATTATTTTGCGATAAACCTTAAAAATTAATTAAAGTAGTAAATTCGCAGTTATGTGGACAGTAAATAATAAAACAGACAGTTTTTTTAAAAGCACGACGTTTCATTAATTATTGATGTAGAATTTAGATGCCCCGTCTGGCTTCGCCCGGGTGTTCTTGATTAACTCTATCGCTCGAAATGCAATTAAACAAACAAACGGTCTTTAATTCTTTGTAACATTAGTAAAGATTGCAATTATTTAACAGGGTTCATTTTCCCTCCTACTTCTCCTACTTAAAAGTAGGAAAGTAGGAAAGTAGGAAAACTCCTACTTTTGGATAAAATCTCCTACTTCTCCTACTTTTTAGTTTTAGTTAATAATATTAACTATCATGGGAAGTTAGTGAGTTAGTTGCAAGTAACTTTTAATTTTATATTGGAAGAATAGACCGTCTTGATTATTGTGTGTTATTGCCTATTGTTAGATTGCAGAATAGTGGAAACTGTAAATTTTTATTTTAACCTGTAAATTTTGAAGAGGGGGTGAGAAATTTTTGCTGGCATAATATTATATCGAAAAGAAACGTAAATTCTGTTACCACTATACACTGTCCCAACACTCAAAAATGAACCGAAATGGCTTGATTCATTTTTAGGGTTGACATTTTCAGGAAAATCTCGAAAACTACTTACTTATTAAAATTCTGAAAAAAAAATTTATTTTGACATCCTTAAGAAAATCCTTTTCAAATTATACCCCCCATGATTGAATAAAAATACTTTTTTGGATGTCAAACTTTAACCTTCTCATTGAAAAATATACTTATTGGAATATATATGGGGGTTATTTTATAACCATGATATTGATACCAAATTTCAACGTGATGTCTTTAACAACGTGACTAGACCCTGCAGTCAGGACCCATTTTGATTGGTTGAATACCCCATCTTGATGTCATTTGACACACACACACACCTAAACGAACGTAACAACTAACCTAGTGAACTCTGTATACTAATATGGATAGTTGATAGCGATTAAAAAATGGGTTTTGTATGTGGAGAATGTTCAAACACATATTCTTCAAGACAGGCATTAATGTTCACAAAATTAGAATGAAAATTTCAGGTAAGACTTGTAACAATAAAAAGTGGTGGAACCTTTGGTGTAAAGATACGAAATGTTATAATTACCACAAAAAACCAAACCATAACAAACACTCTCGACGTACGTTTCGCCAACCAAGTTGCTGATGATGCCAACTTGGTTGGCGAAACGTACGTCGAGAGTGTTTGTTATGGTTTGGTGTTTTGTGGTAATTATAACATTTCGTAAGACTTGTAATCTAATTCTTTCTATAAAAGTCGATCAATTTTTTGATATTTCAAAATAAAACCTAATTTAATATTATTATTTGAGATATTATAGGATGTCCAAGATTTATACAATAACAGCATGTTCTTGAGAAATTGGAATAGAAAAATAAATTTTAATTAAGTTTTATTTTAAAAATGTCAGAATATTGATCGACTTTTATAGAAAGAATTAGATTACAAACCTTATCTGAAATTTTCATTCTAATTTTGTGAATATTAACGCCTGTCTTAAAGAATATGTGTTTGAACATTCTCCACATACAAAACCCATTTTTTAATCGCTATCAACTATCCATATTAGTATACAGAGTTCACTAGTTAGTTGTTACGTTCGTTTAGGTATATGTGTGTGTGTGTGTGTGTGTCAAACGACATCAAGATAGGGTATTCGACCAATCATGGAATGCCCCCTGGCTGCTGGGTCTAGTCGCTTGTATGCCTTTATTTATAGTCCAAACTACCAGAGATATTTGACTGTGATAGACATTATACGGACGCAGAGCCGACAAACGAGGGTTCTGTAAGGATTCCGTTTTTTTGACGTGACAACGTCTCACTACAGATGTAGGTACGAAACCCTAAAAATGTCCGTGCTATAGGAAATCTTGTTTACTTTAAGAGCTTGTTTTAACTTTAAGACACCCATATAGCTCTATTTAATAGCGTTTTCAGTTGGTAAGCACTTTTTGACACTAGTGGCGCGTAGTTTTGCACGAGTGTAACACTAGCACCGTGTCAGTGCTGAGTAGTGTACACGCCTCTGTCATTAACGCTGTCATGTTGCACTCTATTTACATAACCTCCCTGCGACTGTGGTAAAAGTGTAACTCTGAAGGTCACACTAGCATCCTACCGACGCCCAGCCGAACACGCTGCTCTCTACACTGACCAGTCGAACACGGTTCTTGATTATAGTTTACACTAGTGCGGCATTATGTAACAAAGTGTAACCAGCTGAAAACGCTATTAATAATTAAAACTCTTTTGATAATTACATCTGGCTGTATTTGTGTTTGTCCAGGTGATTTTGCGGGTTTTTCTACAATTTCTAAAAAGACAAAATACTACGATGTTTGCAGTGTTTTGTTTAACAAAAATAGCGTGAAGAATTTCTTTCAATTCGTATACGTATTGTTTTTTTATTCGGTCTGTTATTGCTTTTTCAAGTTGTATTGTTTCTGCAAAAAATTATAATAATAATCCGCGGATTTTTAGCATTCTTTCAATTATTAAGTAACATGGTTATTTTTTTCTATTGTATTTTCATTGTACTTTTGAACCTTTGTTATAATTTAATGTACGTATTGTTTTGTTAATTTTAGACTTGTTTGCATTAAAAATAAAATATTTAGTGTTGCCGTCTAGATCTAGAATTTCTAGACTCTTGTCTTGTCTTGTCTAGATTTTCAAGACAAGACTTGCAAAAGTCTTGTCTAGAAATTTTCAAGACAAGACAAGACTTGCTTTATCTAGACCAATACTCTTGCCAAAACTCTAGAAAATTTTTAAGAGTCTAGATAAACTAAGTAGTAGTAGGTAAAGTAAACCACTCGGTTAATCTAGACTCTTGAAAATAATCTAGAGTCAATTGATATTAGACAAGACAAGAGTTTTTTATTCTAGACTTAAACTTAGTGAAGTCTTGATATTTCAAGACGGCACCACTAAAAATATTTCTTGACTAAAACCGTCAAGGGTTTTACTCAAATTCCAACAGGATTAAATACTTTTTTATATAAAATTAAGAAAAATCGCAGGATAGTGGACAAAATATTTGATTTATTAAATGTAAGTTTCGTCTATACGAGTATATGTAGACTTTTTCAAGTACATACATAAAAATTTATATAAATCTGACAGTTACTTCGTATTGATGGCTATCTCGTTTAGTCTGGATCTTGTCTCGCCAAAACTCTTGGTCTCGACTCAAGCGAATTAAGGGATTAAGAAGGTGTCTAAATTCTATAATTTGGGTGTATAACAAAAATTTACATCGCCATAAACACGCATGAGTCATGTTTCGATTAGGGCATCAAGTCCCTGGATCCCGTAGACTATAATATTAGGTACACTAAGCCACAAGGGGGATGATCAGTGAGCGAAATAGAGCAAGCGATTTCTGCGAGCTAAATTGGCGTACGCCGGCTACACAATTAGTGCTATACGAGAAATTAGTTTCTCGTGGTTATTTGGATGCCAAACCGAAAATACTCCGGGCGAAGCTGGATCAAAATTGAGTATCACAAAATACAAATATAGAATCACACAATAATTTTTTCATAAGCGACTGGGTGCAAGTGGTTTGTTGGTGTTTTAAATTAGTGTGTGCGGTGGTCTGCAGTTGGCATTGCGATATAGACAAGTGACGTGCGGGTTTTTGACTGTCTGCTGTTTACCTTATGCGTCTGTGACGTATCAGACAGTTGACAAACGCAAAGTAATATTACGTAAAGCGCAAGTAAGGAACACACAAAGACATGAAGACACTGCCACCACCGCGATCGTAGTACCCGAGAATCGGCATTCGGCAAGGCCTATTACGCTCGCCCTCCAACCTAGAGGTGCTGACTATGAACAATATACACTCAAGATAGTGATCTTAATTTTTTTAAAATTTGTTAAATTGTGTTTTAAAGACCACCAACAGCTAAGGCTATTTGTGCCTACCACCAATTCATAATTTCAGTTCATTATTTTTTTTTTTTAATAATAAATTGAACATTTAATTGACACTTTTACCAGCTCTCGGGCTAGAACCCGGGAACTGGGGACTTGTAATAGAGGAACTCTTAATTTTTTAAGGTCATCAACAGCTAGGGTTATTTTGTCTTAGTATACTACTCTTATTTTCATTTTAATATTTTTGAAGTGAAACTTCTTATGCACGCGCCATTGTCTCGCCAATTTGAAGAACAAAATGCTATAAGCTCGATGAAACAAAGAATGCAGCACGGGAAATAATGTTTGGAATGCATCACCTCTTCTCCATGGGGTCTGTATTATAATATTTATATTATATAATAGTCTGTAGATACATTCGAACGGCAGTTGCCGCAGTTAATGTGACGATTGTGATTGGACGGTCCGTTTATCGATACATATAAACACTGAAACAGCTCGTGGCAAGTCATTCGACTTCGCATGACGCAAAGTGCACAAGTGCTTCTAACCCATAAATAAGAATTTTCATTTCAATCGTGCCTTTTGGGGCGGCAATAGGGTGGTGGCCAGTGATCAAAATAAAATATAAAACTTTGTTAAAATGAAAGTTTATGCTCTAAAATAGTTATTAGAATTTTTATTTTTATTAATTAAGTTTCGTAAGCATATTTCAATAAATAAATAAAATGATGATTTTTAATCTATGTGTCACGTGACTTCAAACACTGTGAAAACGTGTGACGTCAATTTTAAGTAAAAAATGAATGTATCCATAGCAACGGAGCTTAGATTGTTTACATCATGTTCATGCATAGGTATACAAAACGGTATTTTTGAACACCTGTTTCTGATATAATTAGCATCGAGTTAGTAGATATAAACGTACATTCATAAAAAATATGACGTCATAAATTCGTAGAGCAAAAATGATTTTTAGCGGGCGGGACTAACATAAATATTTCAAAAATAATTTTTTAGTTAATTTGAAATCAGAATGAAGTGATTAAGGTGTCATTTTGTTCAGGATTTACTGCTCTATTAATATAACACAAAAAAAAAATTAGTCAAATACCCTATTATGCTTGCATTCAACCTAGTTTAGCAATGATGGCCCGCGTCAAAAGCTTAACAGCTGAAGTCCAGCCAACATGGAAAGGTTTTTAATTTCTTTAGAAAATATTGGTGATATATCAAAGCGCAGAAATGGAAGATTGCATTTGAAATTTATTATCGGATTTAGATATTAATTTGCAAGAATGTAGAGGACAATCTTATGATAATGCCTCCATTAATATGTCGGGTATATACAGCGGCCTCCAAACACCCCTCTCCCTCCCCTCCCGTGTATTTTCTTATGAAAAGTGGCGCATTATTGTTAGTAGCTCACGAGCGCCAAATATCTTAGGACGGCTTTGACGAGAGGACAGAGTGGTGTAACGGTTAGCGTAGCGGCCTTTGGATCACACTGTCGTGGGTTCGAATCCCGCCTCCGCTCATGGATGTTTTGTGATATGTCATTTAGTTTTAAGTAAGTTGTTATTTGATGTGAACAAGACGCTAATGACCTAAGTTGTCGACGCGTCTATAATTTACAATAAATAAAAATAAACGGCTTTGACGAATACGCTACTTATTTTGGGGGTGTTCGATCACGGTTGCCAAGATGTGGCTCTTTGACTAATAGTTCCGTTCAACGAAGGAAACTGCTTGAGAATGGACGAGCGTGTAGCAATGCTGTTTACATGGCGTTGCTATGGTTCCTCTATTACAAGTCTCCAGTTTCCGGATTGTAGCCCGACAGCTGGTAAAAGTGTCAATTGGATTTTCAATTTATTATATAAAAAAAAAATTCGACTCATGACCAGTCCTATACTTCCCACCTAGTAAATATTTGCAAAAAATAAACACTCTTTTTTTATTCTTTGAAAAAAAAAGCATGGCCCTCTTTTT
Organism: Mongoloraphidia duomilia; assembly: GCA_039654895.1. Classification (NCBI taxonomy): domain Eukaryota; kingdom Metazoa; phylum Arthropoda; class Insecta; order Raphidioptera; family Raphidiidae; genus Mongoloraphidia; species Mongoloraphidia duomilia. The sequence goes on from CM077521.1 coordinate 7,258,117, forward strand.
TGTTTAGTGATCTACTGATGGCTAGTAATATAGCAAAAATCATGGTTACCTTGATTTACGTACAATTTTCTTTTTTTGGTAAAATATTTTTTTTCTCAAAAACCATACATTTTAGAGAAAAAAAATATTTACATTTTTTTCATATTATAACATCTAGAATTCATTTATATTTTTTTTTACCTATGTTAATACGTGACATTGAGAACATTTTTTTAATATCTCAGGATCCACTGAACCGATTTGACTCAAAATCTAATCAGATCTAAGTTAAAGGCTGATAAACACAATAGAACAATCGGCATGGCCGTATGTTGTTCCGTTTTTACGATATCGAAGGCGAAAAACTGACCACACACACACACGTACAGACGTCAGTCAGAAAATGATCTTAAACGATTGGTAGGGTCTCAAAACGTGAAGATCTGTTAAAATCTCGAAATATTTTTTCCGGACTAAATCCATTACTTCCCTACCATAGTAGAGGTGGGAAGTAACAAATAATGAATTGAAAATATGAATTGGTGCTAGGCCCAAATAACCTTAGATGTTGGTGGTCTTTAAAACACAATATTTCAACGAAGGAAACGTTCCATGTTCATTCGTCTGGAACCGGTTTGTGCAAGTCGAATGCTTCCGGTTTCAATCGTTATGAACACCTCTAAGAAGAGCCCTGAGACCTCGAGCCACCATCACCCATGTGTTGCCGCTGTCTAGCCGTGCATTGCACCGTCGCGTCGCCCGGAATGGTTTTTGTCTTAAAAAACGCTCGCAGTACAGTCAAGTGCATAGATATAGGAATCATAATATGTCATTTTGCCATACCCACTATATAAAATAGCTGCTATACATGCATGGTTCTGTATGTATACATGTAAACTGACTTTTGATAGGCCGGTATACGGGAACTTATCTTTCCCACACAAATGTTCGTTTAGACCAGAGGATCCCAAACTTTTTTTTTCATAGACCACTTTAAAAATTTTGCTGGTTCCGGTGGACCCCCTGCAGCTACATTTCTACCATATTCCCAAAACTCGACAAAAAATGTGAAGATTAGATCTAACTATGGAAATTTGGTTTGCGGCTGAGTTCCAACCACGAATTAACAGTTTTAGAAAAAAAAGTGAGAATTGATTGGTTAATTAATTAATTGATTGTGCTGTGAGTGGATGTCAAAAAAGTAAAGTTGGCCAATCAAAAAAGTGATTCCATCCAACTTTACTTTTTTGACATCTATACTCACAGCACAAGAAACCAATCAATTCTCACTTATTTTATTTAGAAAACTCCCCATTCGGAGTGGTAAAAATAAAAAGAAAAATAGTATATTTTCTTGTGTTGTATATTTATTCAAATATGTAATTATTACACTGTTAATTTTAGTTCTTCACTATCGAAACCAGATAAATTTTCGTGGACCCCCGCTTACGAATTGTGAACCCCCATTTTTTTGTCACGCCAACGGAGACCCCCGTCGAGTCTCCCGTGGACCCCTGGGGGTCCACCTGGACCACTTTGGGAATCAATGGTTTAGACTTACGTAACATATATTAAAGGTTATTAGCTGGATTTCTCATCGAACCAGTCCCAAACCACGGATGGTTTTAATATGTTGTTACGTCGACTGTTTTAAGCATATATTTCAATTTGCAGAACGAAATGTCGGTATTAACACCCTCTCTTAAAGGGAAACTTGCTCGCCCAGGTGTTTATATCGTTCTGCAAGGGGGTAAATACCGACATTTTGTTCTGCAAATTGAAATATATACCTACTTAAAACAGTCGCCGTAACAACATATTAAAATTTGAACCTCGAATTAACAATAAAAATTTCGTCGGGTACGTGACACGTTTAGGATGATCTGCCGCCTCTTTAATACTGACCAATCAGCAAATGTTATAATGGCATTATTGGGTCACCGACAAGCTATACAAACAATTTCAGACTTGAAGCAATAATAATTGTAATCATTTTATTTGTTACATGTTGGGGGCGGTCTGCATCCCTCCCATACCGCTATCTAGTGAAATCCCTTACTCAGGGCACTTTAATATGCCTCCCTCAAAATCTTCACAAAAATAAGACCTTGAATAAATAACATCAAAAAATTGTCACTAGCTCTCGATCTATTAGGGTGGCCCTGCATCTACCTATTATAATTTTGTTAATTATGTAAGTTAATATAAGCTTGATTTTTTTTAAATCAACGTTTGCAATTCATTTTATCAAATTTCCTTGACCGTCATTTTTGCGAAACTTCATAGGTCAATCTACAAACTTTCTATTTTTATCACTAGAGATAAGAGATAGGAGCTCATTATTTTTAGTAACTTAGATAAAGTCAACGTTTATATTTTGTTGTCAGCGTGTCTGTACATGTTCATAAATTGGAAGTATTCAACTTTTTAGGGTTCCGTACATCCGATCTGTCTATTCGTCTGTCACAGCTTATTTTCTCCGAATCTACTGGACGAAAAAAGTTGAAATTTGGTACATATACAGGGTGTCCCAAAATTGCTGGGACACAGAGGTACCACGTGGTCAAAATTAGTCGATTGGATCCAATTTATTTATATACCAAAATGTACCGTTTGCCCGTGAGAAGAGTTCAAAGTTTACATAAAATTTTGTATTACAATTTTATTAAACTTGTAGTAGGAGTATCTGTTAGCATTATTTAAGAAAACATTTTTTCCTTCGGAACTATGCGGAATACGAAATTTTTACAAGAGTAACAAAATGAAGGTAATTAATTAGTCTTCTCGCTAAAATAATTTGAGAACCGTATTACCACCCCTAAGAAAGTTCTGAAAAAAATGTCAGGGGGTGAGGGTGGTTTTAACCCTTCTACAATTTCTTTTGGGTTTCTTTGATTACCGAAAGGAGAGTAATCCTCTAAAATGCACTTTTGTCAAATTTCATTCAATTTGTTTCACTCATTTCTGAACAGCGTACTAAAATGTGTTTTTTATGTAAACATTGAACTCTTCTCACGGGCAAACGGTACATTTTGGTATATAAATAAATTGGGTCCAATCGACTTATTTTGACCTCTACTACACGTGGTAGCTCTGTGTCCCAACAATTTTGGGACACCCTGTATAATATAGCCGTAATAAAATTTTACACCCTTGACTTTTGATCCTTTAGCCGGGGCGGATTAACCATTTGGAGGTGTTTCTAAGCGCTGACGGTTTTCAGTTTTTTTTTTGCACTCTGTACTTCAGAAATAGTACTTAAATCGTAGTTTAACATTGACATTGTCGCTTTATAGTACTTGTTTGTCAACATAGATAAAATAAAATTACTGTTCAGCTAATTTATACAATTGTTATTTTAATCAAGAACAAGGTCGAGGGTCGTTCGGCAAACATCGAGCAAACCCTCGTGTTACTTGTCGATTAGAACATGACTGAAATTACTTTTTTTCCATACCCACTATCAAATAGCTGCTTTACATGCATGTATAATGTATGCATCTAAAGTGACTTTTGACAGGCCGATGTAAGTGATTTTCCTTCTAAAGACATCGATATACGTATATCAAAAGAAAGGTCTCGTTGAGATGATTTCAAAAGACGTAAAAAAAAAATTAAATTTAAAAGAATCAAAAAACCCGACTGCGTCATAAACGAACTAACCAGATGATTGTTTCCATCTTGTTAGTTCGCTTTTGACGCAGTCGGGTTTTTTGATTCTTTTTAAATTTAATTTTTTTTTACGTCTTTTGAAATCATCTCAACGAGACCTTTCTTTCAAATGATAACATGCAGTCGGAGCAGACATACAAGTTAAACAGAAATATGTGATGCCTCCGACTGCATGTTATCATTTGATATTGTTTCCATCTTGTTAGTTCGCTTTTGACGCAGTCGGGTTTTTTGATTCTTTTTAAATTTAATTTCTTTAAATAATTTTTGACGAAGTTAATTCCACTAGCTGATGGTTTTCAAACAAATAAAGTTAATGTTAATTATAATATAGCGTAATTTTTTATAACTTGACGCTCGTGACCTCTGTTGTCGAGCGTCTATAATTTACAATTCATTCATTCTTTATAACTTGTGAACATCAATCGAATGCGAGTATAAATCCCCACTTTAATTAAATCTACAACAAAAATCATCTTCAAGCGAGTAAAGTTAACTTACAGATTATTTTTTTTCTGTAAGTTAACTTTAGTCTTAAGCTTGAAGATGATATTTATTGTATCGACAACATGTCGCTGTGAAAATTTATTTAAAGAATTTTTTGGTATCTTGAGTGGATTCTCGTATATGATTAATGTTAATTATCAGGAGAAGTTACAGAGGAGTTATTAACTTCCCATTGGAAGTTATTGTAATGGGTCCGAAAATCGAAATCAAAATGTATAACAAATTTTTATGTTTCAAGGTCACTACACTATTTTTACACTATTTTTTGAAAGATGTCTGTGTGTGTGTATGTGTCCATTTCTTTCTAAGACGAAATCTCGAGAATGAAAAATGATATCGACTACGTTAGGGTGCCAATCGATGCGTATTAACGTAAATATGATCTGAAAGAAATTTTTTCAAAATCGGTTCAGCAGTTCTTTTAGACTCCAAAAAAGTAGATTTAACACAACATCTCGCGAATAAAAAATTATATCGACTTCGTAAGGATGTGAATCGAGGCGTGTTAACGTCATTTTGATCCGACATAAATTTTATAAAAATCGGTTCAGCCGTTTTTTAGTGTATTTGCCATATGGCACATACACTATTGGCGTCGGTCGGATGGCGGGACCTAGGGGTCGGACCAAAATTTCTCGACGTTTCATACCCCCCTGAACAGTTTGCCACCATTTTTAAAAATGTTTATGTATATATGTATGTATATATATATATATTTATAAATATTTATATATATATGTGTGTGTGTGTGTGTGTGTGTACACGATAACTCTCGACAGACTTAATCGATTTAAACGAAATTTGGTACACACATTGGAATCCATCACCGCACGAAGCCTATTTAAAATGGGCCCGATTGGGCCATTTTCAGGGTTGTATTTAAGGGTTTCAAAAAGTTTTTGGGCCCAAAAATACCGAAAAAATTGTCAGAATCGTTTCAAAATTGAAATTTAGCTCTTTAGTAAAGATTAAAATGTGCTGCTAAAATTTTAATAAAATCGGCCCGACAGAACCGGACTTACAAATTTTATGAAAACACTAGTTTGCGGATAATGCTTTACTTACTGAAGGGTGTATTTAATTTGGTACAGAGGTTGCATTGATAATAATATTGAAATTAAGAAAAAAAATATTATTTTAAGGGATGTATTAAGGGGTTAAAATTTTTATTTTGTCCAAAAACAATCCTAAGTTCACGTATTAAAGCCACAAGGCCTGCATTAGCAAATGCCAAATACACTATATTGTCGGCAGGGTTTGGCACTGCGACCCGAGTTTTTTTTTTAATTATTGTTAAAAATAAATAATAATTATGTTTTAATGATTAAAATGATTAATTTTCTGTGTAATATCTAATTTAATTATTGTTATTAAATATTTATCAAACTGGGAAGTTCGTTGTGTGGACCTCAAGGGTCGCACTTTAGTCCTAATAAACGACCCACCTCACGGCTTGTTAAAAGAATTTTTTGGTATCTTGAGTGGATTCTCGTATATATGATTAATGTTAATTATCAGGAGAACAGAGTTACAGACAAGGGCGTCGCCAGCCAATGGGCCAGAGAGGGGCAAGATAATAGATAGAGGATATGAATAATTGTAAAATAAATACGGTTTGTAATGTTTTAATCGTTTACTACAAAAATCTTAATTAAAACATTATCTTCTTGGGTTTCTTGTGAATTTTTCGACTACTTTATTATTAAAATCTTCTAGGTTGCGATCAAAATTTTTAAAGCTTTACCCTCTAGAGGGGGGCAGCTGCCCTCCCCTGCTCCCCCTTGGCAACGCCCTTGGTTACAGAGGAGTTATTATTGAATCATTTGACATTTCCTATTAGACAGTTATCAGTTTCTAGGCCATAATATTATATTATAGTACCTACGTAATACACAACGATTCGTCAAATAGCTCGTTAACATTAATATAAAGTGATTTCAGATGAGGATGTGGCCATGAGAGATAATCGCTATAACTATTATCAACGAGTCTGGCCTGTTTCCGGAATTCCATCGCTGTCCGTTCTATAACTTAAAACAATCGTGCCACTGTTGCTATACCATTGATTCTTTACCGGTGGCACACGTTAAACATTTTAGGCAAAAATCTAACTCCTACTGTTTTCTTTTAGAACATTGGATACCTACTAGTGATGTAACGAATGTCAATTTTTAGACATCTGTACTGTAAAAAATGGATGTAAAAATACTTTGAAAGTTAAGATAGAATTCGCTCGATTTTCTAAGTGATTTTACATTATTATTTATTTTTACACAGAAAACTTCATAAAAACTTGGACTTTTACTGCAAAGTTAAACAAATTTGTGATTTTTACATAAAGTAAATTGAATTACATAATTTGTGTAATATTCCAATAAAGTGTGTAAAAATTACAAAATAAAATGTATAGTTACATATATAAAATGGATGAATACAAAACAAATTAATGTAAAATAAATAACCACGCATGCACAATGTGTTTTTATGGAATCTACGTGATGTGCAGGCGATACCTGTTTGCGACACCATTGTCTCTTTTTTTTTCAAAAAACTCGCCTGTATCTGTAGTGATTCTTGGTTCTTCATTTGGCAAGTTGCAGGTACAGCTAGTAAATAATATGAATGCGTGTATCTAGATTTGTGAAATTCTAAAAGAAAATCATTTTAACGCGGGGGGCAATTATGCAATTATACATTCTCTTTTAGAGTCAGTCCGCAGCATCGTGTGTATTTTAAAATCTTTTTATTTATTTATATCTTCGAGCGTCTTTCTGGGAGACCTCATATTGAGCATGACGAAACAACTGTAGTGGTGGAGAAAAATGAGATTATGCATCTTAATGATTTTTTTGTCATACCGGGTACCCACTACAAAATAGCTATACTTTCGACGTATGTATAGCGGCCATTAATGAGTCATTTAACAGGCAGGTGTGTGGAATGTGTTTTATTTACCGCACTAGTGCCATTACTTACTCACGACCTTCACAGCATACTATAAAAGTAAATATGGCGACGCAAATGAACTGTCAAATTTTTTTGAAAATGAATTGAAAAGTAGGCATTTTGTAGTGGGTATGGCAAAAAATACCATATACCTATATCTCGTGCGTAATGGTATTATGATTCGTGTGACTGTAAAAACTCGCTTTCGCTCGTTTTTACATACTGTCATAACTCGTCGTAATATATAGTCCATTACACAACTAGATGTACTCTAGTGAGAGGGAGTATCCTTTTTATATATTTTTGTATGGAAGTAACTGCTGTAATGTTTGGAAATATAAATAAATAAAATAAATAAATAAAATAAATAAATAAAATAAATAAATAAAATAAATAAATAAAATAAATAAATAAATAAATAAAATCTACTATTAATATTGTCTTTTCAAACAAATATTGTTTTTTTCCTTCAATTTTTTGAAGTGAAATTTATGCGGCGCCACTACCTCGACGATTTGAAGGATAAAATGCTAGCTCGATGAAACAAAGAATGTATAAAGGTATACGTGCAGTATGGAGCTGGGATTCTAGATGGTAGCGTAGGTCATAGCAGGGCTTGCTTAAATTAATGCATTATTATATATATGCGAGCGTGTACAAGGAAGGAAGCAGTGAGTGTAGCAGGTATAAGCGCTGTTACAAGAGCTGCTAGATACAAGAATGTGTCTCACCATTCTTTCAGCGCGCTGACTACTACAATCAACGTGTGACAACTGTCAAATGGCCGTTACAAGTTTCGCAATGGATGTGACTAGTTTAATAAGTGAAATTTTGCCAATTTTTATTTAATTTGTTTTGAGTTTTTTCTAAGACGTATTTAAAAGTGTTAGGTTCCATACGTAAATATTCAAATAACAGGTTTGGGTAAAATTTTAATTCTTGATATAAATGATGAAATCCGCCATGTTTAGATCGTTTTCTATTAATAGGGTGGACATGATAGCTCCTACCCAAATTTGTATTTAAAATATACCACTTTGTAGTAGAAGAACACAAATATTCGTCTTCGCTATCTGACATTTCAAACGCGATTTAAGCTTGTATATGCTAGTATCAAAGCTTCGTTGTGCAAACCTATAAGCGCTTATAATTTCAGCCACCATCTACCATACATGCTACCATCTAGAATCCCAGCTGCGTACTGCACGTACCTTAAGACGGGAACGAATGCTTGGAATGCATTCCCTCTTTTCCGCGGGATCTGTGTTTTAATAGTATAGATTGTATATCTAGTGCAGGCGTAATCGAGGTATACTACTGACGAGTAGTAACATATGACTCGTGTGACTGTTAATACTCGCTATCGCTCGTTTTAACAGTCACACGAGTCATAATATCAGTACGCACGAGATATATATGATATTTTATGCCATATATCCACTATAAAATAGCTGCTTTTCACTTCATTTTCAAAAATGTTTGACAGTTCATTTGTGTCGCCAACTTCACTTCTATAGTAGGCCGACAGTATATAGCTTTCAGTACTTAGATGCTAATGACCTCTGTTGTCGAGCGTCTGTAATCTACAATTCATTCTTTCAGTACTTAATAACGGGCGGATCAGAGCGAATAAACGCATAAATCATTTTGGAATTGGTTTGCTTTCCCACACTACATTCCCACACACCGGCCTGTCAAAAATCACAATAGACATGCATATTGCATACCTACATACATGCGTATAAAGCAGATATTTTATAGTGGGTATGGCAAAAAAAATTTACATGTCTTTTTTAAGTTTTGATCATTTTTACTACTTCCGTTTCTTCTCTTCCGTCTCTTCTAGGCGTCTTGCTAACAACTGTTAGCATGACGCTTAGAAGAATTCTTTCACCACGTCTGCCGCACTACTGAAGATGCTTGCCGCAGCAGCAAGCGAAACGTCTGGAAGTAGAGTGCCCGCGGTGAGAGATGAAGCCAGGCACGTCATCAATAATATGCTAGTGAACGCCTGCTTGCCCGCAGACAGTGCCGTGTACACAAAACTGCACATTGGGTTTTATGACGTTAGGTACAATTTTGGCAAACTGCTATTCATGACAATAAACAGCCAATAGCAAGCTAGAAGGCGGGCGCAATGCAATTACGTTACTATGACGCGGTGGCTTCATCTTGCGCCGCGCGAGGTCTAGAATTCGCTCCAGTAGACCACGTGGCTCAGAAACCCGAAACAAATCATCTTTATAGTTATTTATCTCTTCTCTACATAGCGATAAATGGGATTGATATTGGTGACGCGCGCCCACTGTAGGGTTAATAATATGTACAATGGTTGAGTGACGTCTTCGTACACTTGTGTGTGTGTGTGTGTACGTACACAGGTTATGTCCTTGTCGCCGTCTTGTTGGTTGTCTGGTGACAGACGACAGACAGACAGACAGACAGTGCGTGCACATGCGTGTCTGTGTTTGTGTCTAGACGGAATCGGTTCACATGAACGCTGTGCGTGCAGTTCGCTTAGTCTATACTCCTAACTGGGTCACTAACCCACGCACAACACAGTATTATACAAGGTGCGGCAGCGAAAAGTGGTGTACAGTCCCGGATAGATATTGTGAATTACAAGACGCTCGACATCAGAAACTATGTATTTGCAATTCAGTTAACATGTTTATTTTTGTTAGGTATAAAAAACCTGCCAATTCATATTTTTTGCAAATATTATAAGGAGTTCGTTTTGTAATTATGTTTCGAATGAAATTGGTCCGGAGTCGATATCATTATTAGTGTATTTGCCATAATATGGCACATACACTATTGGCGTCGGTCGGATGGCGGGACCTAGGGGTCGGACCAAAATTTCTCGACGTTTCATAGCCTCCTGAACACTTTGGCACCATTTTTAAAAATGTTTATATATATATGTATATATATATATATATATATATATATATATATATATATATATATATATATATATATATTTTTTGTGTGTGTGTGTGTGTGTGTGTGTGTGTGTGTGTGTGTGTACACGATAACTCTCGACAGACTTAATCGATTGAAACGAAATTTGGTACACACATTGGAACCCATCACCGCAAGAAGCCTATTTAAAATGGGCCCGATCGGACCATTTTCAGGGTTGTATTTAGGGGTTCCAAAAAGTTTTTGGGCCCAAAAATATCGAAAAATTTGTCAGAATCGTTTCAAAATTGAAATTTAACTCTTCAGTAAAGATTAAAATGTGCTGCTAAAATTTTAATAAAACCGGCCCGACAGGACCGGACTTTCAAATTTTATGAAAACACTAGTTTGTTGATACGGATTTACTTATGAAAGGGTGTATTTAATTGGGTGTACTGATAAAATCCATGTCTAATATTGAAATTTAGAAAAATTTAATTATTTTAAGGGATGTATTAAGGGGTTAAATTTTTTATTTTGTCAAAAAACAAACTTAAGTTCACATAATAATGCCACAATGCCTGTATTAGCAAATACACTATATTGTCGGCAGGGTTTGGCACTGCGACCCGAGTTTTTTTGTTCTTGAGATACCTATATTATGCGAGCCAAAAAAAGTTCACCTACGTACGTACGTACAGAGAAAGAGAGAGAGATACATCTCTCTAAAATAGTAGATTCGGACTCGAGGGACCTCAAAACGCCCAGATATATGTCCAGATTTTTCATTCGCAAAATCGAACCCATTACAACAACATCCAATGGGATAGCCGAGAGTGTAGCGGCGCTGTTGTTTACATGGCGTTGCTATGGTTCCTCTATTACAAGTCCCCAGTTCCCGAGTTCTAGCCCGAGAGCTGGTAAAAGTGTCAATTGGATTTTCAATTTATTATTAAAAAAAAATAATGAATTGAAAATATGAATTGGTGCTAGGCCCAAATAACCTTAGCTGTTGGTGGTCTTTAAAATACAATTACAATTACAACATCCAATGGGAAGTTAAAAAAAAAACGGGTATATCTGTATCGCGGGTACAGACAGATGTCGTTCATACCGGAGGGCAGTACAGCCTAGTGGTTAGCGTGCTTGGCGCCGCAGCCTCTAGACTGGACTGCCGTGGGTTCGAATCCCACCTGCGCTCATGAATGTTTTGTGAAGTTATTTAGTTTCAAGTTGTTATTTAGTTTTAAGTTGTTATTTAGTGTAGTTGAAAGACGCTAAGGGTGCGTCCATTAATTACGTGAGGCGTTTAGAGGAGGGAGAGGGTTGAGCCAAACCTCACCCAATCTCACGTGGGGCAGAGGGGGGGTCTCGGCAAATATCACGTAATTTTTTTTCCGCAAGAAACAGTGTAAAATTGCGGGAAACTGGGTTAAATTAAGTAAAACATGTTTCTTAGAAGTCTGAAATACTAGTCTTAACTAGTCTTAAATAAAAATAATTAAGCAAATTATGTTTTTTTAAATAAATCCAACGCAATCAAGCACAGATTAACATATTTAAACTAAAAATACGCATTTTGAAAAATCTCACGTGAGATTAGGGGAGGGGGAAGAGGATCGAGCAAAATCTCACGACATCTCACCAAGGGGGGAGAGGGGGTCGAAAAGTCGCCAAAATCACCTCACGTAATTAATGGATGCCCCCTAATGACCTGAGATGTCGACGCGTCTATAATCTACAATAAATATATAAATCGTTCATACCGTTAAACACAAATACTTAATTATATTCGTTATTGTCATGTAACCTAACACTTTTAAATACGTCTTAAAAAAAACTCAAAACAAATTAAATAAAAATATGCAAAATTTCACTTATTAAACTAGTCACATCCATTGGGAAACTTGTAACGGCCATTTGACAGTTGTCACACGTTGATTGTAGAAGTTAGCGCGCTGAAAGAATGGTGAGATACATTCTTGAATCTACCAGCTCTTGAAACAGCGCTTATACCTGCTACACAGTCACTGCTTCGTTGTGTACGCTCGCATATAATAACAATGCATTAATTTAAGCAAGCCCTGCTATGATCTACGCTACCATCTAGAATCCCAGCTGTGTACTGCACGTACCTTTAGACGGTACTCAGGTCAAAATAGAAAAATGTATTTCTTATTTTTTGCGGTATGTAAACAAATCTACAAAAAATCAATAGTAAACCGCATCCTTAGACATATTATTGTGTCTACTATAGGTGATGAAAGCGAAGGACGTGGGCACATAGACATAATATTATAGGTATATTATTAATATTATACAGGTGTGTCTATGTGTGTGTTTGTCTGTGTTTACATTGTTATGAATATATGAACACGTTGACAAAATGTACACCAGACGTGAAATCTTGCTCTAACGGAAATTTACTGAAACGTAAAATTAATTGTTTCCGTTACGTTCAAATTTCGTAAAAAAAGTGCACAGATTAATTTTTCTAGTTGCATAAAAGTTTGCTAATGAGGCTGTAAAAAATAAATAGTACCTATATTGCATTACAAGGGACGAAACAGCGTTTGCAACTAATGTGAAGTTTGCTGCCCGTTCAAGTGCCAAATAAAGGACTGAGAATCACACTACAGATCCTATATAGACGAATTTTTTTAAAGAAAGTTTTAGCTACGTGTGAATGAATTGTAAATTATAAACGCTTTTTAACCGACTTCAAAAAAGGAGGTGGTTCTCAATTCAGTTGTATTTTTTTTTTTTGTTACCTCAGAACCAGAGGCGTAGCTAGTTAACCAAAGGCCCCGGTGCAAAAAAAAACTGGGGCCCTAACTAAACTGTTTAGGTTTAGGTTTAGAAATATTGGGTATGGGCCAAAACTACTTGTAGAAGGCTGACTAAAAAATTTGTCAATTTTGGGTAATTTTTGTTTACTATCTTCTCTTTCCTGGCGTTGTTTGCGCTTAAACGCACCACTAGGTTTCTTTTTTTTATCCATAATTTTAGTTCTCTAATTTATGCAAAATTAAACGATAGATGGCGGTAGCAAACCTATACTATAATAGCGTTTCTCAAGTAAAAATAAATATCTTTCTTGTGTATACTGGAACTCGAATACATATAATCATTTTTTCAAGTAACAGTTTACAGAAAAAAAATTTGAATTGAAAATAATAGGTATAAAGTTTTCTATAAAAGGTTTTTGTTACATTAAAGTCTTAATTTATTTAACGGATTATTTTTATAGACCACAAGTTTCGAACAGAAGTCGGAACTTGTTGAGAATTCCCCTGTATTCTTTCAAATGAGTTGTCATGATTAAAGTCATGTTGCAACCTTTATTTACATTCTGAAGATGGGAGAATTTTTTCGCTAGTTCAATTTGAGGTTTGATGGTCAGTGTCCGAGGGCCCCCTGAGTTTGGGGTCCCGGTGCACGACATCTAGCCCTATGGTATCTACGCCACTGCACAGAACTCCGTCATTTATAAACCGATTTGGAAAATTCTTTTTTTATTGGATAGGGTATACCTCGAAGTTGGTCCCATATAAATTTTACTTAAATCGGTTCAGTAGTTCGGCTGATTAACTATGGTAAAAGAAACGACGTACCGTCGCGAAGTGTTATGCGAGATTTATGATAATCTCCGCACTGAAATTTTTCGTGTGAAAAATGGTTTTGGAATATCGGAAGTCTTATGATTCTCGATACCGATTTTACAAGGTCACTGGCCTTAAAATGAGAACCATCGAGTTGTGTTTCTGAAACACCCACTTTTAATTTATTTTACGATTCGAAGCGACTGACCTTGAAAATGGTGTCCAAACAATGTTTTTTTTTGTACATTTGATAGCGAAATTTATAGCCGTTTTAGACTGTAATTGGCTGATGTGAATAGTGAATTACAAATAACTGGAAAAACCTTGCTATAGTTAAAATGACCCTTAGTCATAGACGTCATATAGAGACTAACTCGGACACAGTATTTCCATTATTAATATAAAATGTTTTTTTTTTCAGGATTAACTAATTCAGGGATTGGATAATATAATGGTGAGTTTCAATTTTTTATATACAACAAACATACTAATAGTGTATAATTCTCGCTTTCTGGTACTAATTTGAAAGTAGATCATCATCAATCATTCATCATCAGTCAATACCTACATCTCTTCTCTATCTCTAATCTTCTCTAATCTCTATATAGTATAAAACAAAGTCGCTGTCTGCCTCTGTCTGTTTCTCCGCTTACTTCTTCTAAACCACGCAACGGATTTTAAAACGGTTTTCACTAATAGAAAGAGCGATAAACGAGTAAGGTTTGTGTATATGATTTGTAAATATTTTGTACAAAATGGCTGAACTATGACGGCGTTTTGTCAAAAAAACTGTTTTCGTACGCTTACATGGCTAACGCTGGCCAAATTTTTAGAGATACATCAAAACAATGTACTAAAAAATTGTAGGTCTTAAGAACCGCTATTAAATCATAATTTCATACCACCCGAGCGTAGCCGGGACGGGCCGCTAGTTCCTTATAAAACAAAGTCCCCCGCCGCGTCTGTCTGTCGGTGCCCGATTTCCTTCGTAACTACTGAACGGATTTTGTTCGGTTTTCACGATTAGATAGATTGATTCACGAGGAAGGTTTAGATGTATAATTGAAACTGGCCGGTCCGGTTTCGCCCGGGTGAAAATAGGAGTTAATCTCAGAAGATCGATTTCAAATATTTTTTTCACAGCTGTTGGATAGATGATACTTTTGCATTAGGATAATAACTGGCGGGCCCGGCTTTTTTTTTGATTATCTAATCAAAAATCCTACACCGGTTTTACCCCCTTTGGAGTTGATTTTAAAAAAACTGGAATAGCCTATAACCCGCCTCAAAAAACGGCCTATCTAACAAAAATTGTTTTTTTCAAAATAGACGGGTAGTTTCTGAGATTAGCGCATACAAACCTACAAACTTTTCAGCTTTATTATATTAGTATAGATATCGATGGGTTCTGTTTCTGTCCGTACGTTCACGCCGAGCTAAAGAGACTCCGATACACGCGCTCCGCGACCTAACAGTGTTGTGCAAACAGTAAGCGCGCTGTTGCCGTACTTACTGTTTGCACGGCAACAACGCGTCTGTCTCGCCAGTCCGTCGATCGGCCCCCCTGGCCTGGACAACACAACACGACACACCACGGCCGGTTCCGAAGTCACTGACCTTATAATTTGTGCATCGCGTACCATAAATATGCGTATAAATTCCATTTCATCAACTCACTGCTCCACTCACTCACTGATTCATTATTAAATTACGTGCTCTTTGGGGCGCGATTGAAATTGAATTTTACACCCCCCCTCTTATTTAACCCTTCACCGGATGGTAAATTGAAATTGTGTTTTAAAGACCACCAACAGGGGACAGCCGTGGTCCAGTGGTTAGCGTCGTGGCCTCTGGATCCGACTGTCGCGGGCTCGAATCCCGCCTCTGCTCATGGATATTTTGTGATGTCGTTTCGACCCAGCTTTGGTATTTAAAGATACTGGCCAGCTAAGGTTATTTGGGCCTAGCACCAATTCATATTTTCAATTCATAATTTTTTTTTAATAATAAATTGAAAATTCAATTGACACTTTTACCAGCTCTCGGGCTAGAAGCCGGGAACTGGGGATTTGTAATAAAGGAACCATAGCAACGTCATGTAAACTACAGCATTGCTACACGCTCGGCAATTCTCAAGCCCTTCACCGGGTGGTATTAGGGTCCTTGCATGGAATTTGTTTTTGTGCTATTCTGAACAAAATGACATCTAAATCATTTCATTCTGATTTCAAATAAGTTCAAAAATAAATTTTGAAATATGTAAGCTCCACCCTCTGAAAAGCGTTTTTTGTTCTTGACGTCACACGCGATCATAGGTTATGAATGTACGCCCAGGGGGAAGCTGGAAAAGTCGGGGAATTTTACTGGTCGCAGGGAAAAGTAAGGGAATGTCAGGAATTTTTGTGGAAAGTCAAGAATGTGTGTGCAAAAAGCGGTCAGGTCCGAGTCAGAGACGTGCAACGAGGGTTCCGTACCTACGTGGAATAAATGTTGTGGAACAAAATTTATCTTGAAAAGCGATCTTTTTTACAAACTTTTATTTAACTTGCAATGTATGTTAGTTTGTGTGTTGGTTTAGGTCAAATCTTGCAAGTCAATTTTGAACGACTTCCACGTATCCGATCGGTTTGAAATTTTGTACACATATGTATTTCCGATGACAATACATGAATAAATCATTTTTAGAAATAAATTC
Source organism: Mongoloraphidia duomilia (assembly GCA_039654895.1). Taxonomy (NCBI): domain Eukaryota; kingdom Metazoa; phylum Arthropoda; class Insecta; order Raphidioptera; family Raphidiidae; genus Mongoloraphidia; species Mongoloraphidia duomilia. The sequence goes on from CM077521.1 coordinate 7,274,422, forward strand.
AACCCGTAAGGGGTTCAAACGGGGACGTAGAGTTTTTTTGACTAATCAACGCCCAGGCCAAATCGCTGAAGCTAGAAACTTGAAATGTGGACAGTTGGTTCCTTTTCTGACGTAAGCATCCACTAAGAAAGGATTTTTCGAAATTCAACCCGTACGGATGTCAAAGGGGGGTAAAATTTTGAAAGACTAAAATTAACAAAATAAATATTAGTAAAAAAAACTTTTTAGAGACAAGCTTTTATTTAAATGCACTAAAAAAAAATAATAATTTTTAATAATTTAGCTTCATAATTATAAAAGCGTGGATCGTGAACTCTATGATAGTTTATTAGTCACGACCACCGCTTTAATAATTATGAACCTAAATTATTAAAAATATTTTTTTTCTTTTTAGTGCATTTAAATAAAAGCTTGTCTCTAAAAAGTTCTTTTTACTTATATTTATTCTATGTAGATCAATAATTTGTTTTTGTGTGAGTACAATCTAATGTTGTGTGTGTGTGTTTTAAAGACCACCAACAGCTAAGGTTATTTGGGCCTAGCACCAATTCATATTTTCAATTCATTATTATTTTTTTTAATAATAAATTGAAAATCCGATTGACACTTTTACCAGCTCTCGGGCTAGAACCCGGGAACTGGGGACTTGTAATAGAGGAACCATAGCAACGCCATGTAAACAACAGCATTGCTACACGCTCGGCCATTCTCAAGCCCTCTAATGTTCTGTATGGGAGAGTTTGACAACGACAACATGCTGATCCTGCATGTATAAAATCTGTAATTATATCACAATCTATAGGTCGTTGTCAACCATAATTTTTTGGCAATGCTTTCTGCAACCCTGCAACATTTTCGTTAATTTGTACAGAACTATAGTTCTGTACAAATTAACGAAAATGTTCGTTATACAGACGATGAAATTTTTTTTTGGAAATACCTTGCGTAGAAAAAACCAATTTCCCGCATTTTTAACTGCAGTGAAAATCACATGCTTTTGACGTACTTTCCTGCCACACGGGCCCCAGTAGGCCAGGCGCATACACACAATTGTTTCCAAGACAAACAGTTAAATTTAGTCGAATTGTGTACGTTGTCGCGATTTCAACTCGACTAAACTGTTTAGTTGTTATAGAGATGCGCATACAATCAATCAGTTTTGCCATGATTTCACTATTAAACTAATGGGTCGCCGAACAACTATTTAGTCGAGCGTATGCTTACGTCAATACACAGCTGTGGACAGCTCTGCCGTCTGCCGACGATATTTGTTCAACAGAAAAGTCAAAAGATGATCGATGCGGTTTTATGATTTTTTACCAGACTGCGCCAGAAGGAGGGTTATGTTTTTCTATAGTGTATGTATGTATATCTGTATGTATATTTCTTTATCACGCTCTGTAGCCTAAGACGGATTTTGAAAAATGAGGTGTCATTAGATTTGTCTGAATCCCCAGAGTGACATAGGGTATATGACGTCACGGAAAATTAAATTAAATTAAATTGGCGACCGCTAGACGTCATTTTGTCAGAATGCAAAAATAATTTTCCTTCTAAATACATTGATATAGATACCAAAATCAAAACAAAAGAAAGGTTTCAATGCAATCACCCACTTTGTGAAGTAAGGTGAGAGGACAGTGTGGTCCAGTGGTTAGCGTCGCGGCTTCTGGATCAGATTGTCGTGGGTTCGAATCCCGCCTCCACTCATGGATGTTTTGTGATGTCATTTAGTTTTAAGTGTGTTGTTATTTAATGTAATGAAGACGCTAATTACCTAAGTTGTCGACGCACGTCTATAATTTACAATAAATAAATAAAAATAAATTATAATTTAAAAAAACTAAAATACACGCTTTAATGAACTAAAAAGTAAAAAATAATTAATTTTATTGTAAAAAAGCGTGGGGTGGTATGAAAATATGATACAAAGCACCCCACGCTTTTTTACAATAAAATTAATTATTTTTTACTTTTTAGTTCATTAAAGTGTGTTTTTTAGTTTTTTTAAATTATAATTTATTTTTGCTTTTTAGTCCTGGAGATCCTGGTCAGGATAATGGGACAAACTTATTGAATTATTGTAATGTCATCGGTCCTTGATAAGTGTGCAAAGTTTCAGTTCAATCTGAAGTTTTTTGCTTTTTTTTTTTTAGTCCTGGAGATCCTGGTCAGGATAATGGGACAAACTTATTGAATTATTGTATTGTCGTCGGTCCTTGACAAGTGTGCAAAGTTTAAACTAAATCTGACCGTTCAAAGTTGGTCAAAATCAAGTTCAAAGAAGTCGGTTACAAACTGACAAACAAGCAAGCAAGCAAACATACAGGTGAAGCTAATAAAAGCGTGTTAATAAAGTAAGATGACTTTCTCTGTGGCGCCTCTATTAAAATTCAGCAGCGTCTTTCTTATTCCTTTCTCCTTACGCCTACTAATTCCGTCACGCTTTTTCCATATTCGGTCGGAATCACTTTTACCTGCCGCGCCTAAAGAAGTTTCACTTCAAAATATTTTTTTTCTCGATTTTTTAGAGACCTCCGATTTGGTTATTGCCCCGGGGTCTGTATGATACGGCCCTGATTTTACTGTATATATATTATACATGTTTTAGTTACGTATTTATTATACTACAGTCTGTGCTAGTGATGCGCGTTACGAGATGTTTTAGTCGATTGTCTCGATTGTTCAAACATCTCGATGACTCTCGATGGTTGTCACTTGGACTCGATTGTTGTTGTTTCATAATTCATCGAGACCGAGTCGCATAGTACTGAATCGTACACTGTCGAGAGCCACATAATATACACAATAGTTCATCACTCAACAACTGTGGTCGAGTCGATGGTCGATTGTGCAGTAATCGCGTAATACGAATTCAATAGTGAAGAGATCACAGAGTAGTGAGTACGAACTGAACAATATGAACAGTGAACAATCAACGAGTCGCGTGAACGTCAGTCGACTAGCATATAACCTTGAATTGCGATTACATGTGTATTTTAATTCGCTGCTGTTGCTATAACCTATGTGGCGAATAATCGAACATTTCGATTGTAAAATCAAACTCCGAGTCGATTGTGGACTCGATTGTTATTATGAACGATTACAATTGTTTCGATTGTAAAAACATCTCGTATCGCCCATCACTAGTCTGTGCTGTGTAGTGTGTATGGGTCGGAGCCAATGGGCGGCTACTGTAGTTACCCACTTACGTTCAAAACCGGTTGTCTGGGCCGGTGCGGTACAGTGGAAGATACCGCCGCAATTTTAACGCGAAACTAACCAGACAATATCAGCTGTATCATTTTTGGAGAACCCAGACTCTTTGTCAAGCAAGTTTTCGCACTGTGGTTTAATTTAATAACAAAGAAAGTTTAACCACAATAATTTTATTAATGAATGTACATTTCAAGAGCTATAATGCTCCCATCTTCAGCAAATACTGTTAATGGATGTACATTTCAAGAGCTATGCTACCGTCTTCAGCAACTATAGTATTTGCAGAAGATGGGAGCGTAGCTCTTGAAATGTACATTCATTAATAAAATTATTGTGGTTAGACGTGACTGAACTCTTTGTTATCTTCCCCTTTTTACTGGATCTAGTCAGCAAATATAGTCTGGATTTTCTTATGAGCTCCAGAATGATTGGCCTTTAAATTATCCTGTGGAAATTGGAACAATTCCGTCCTCATTTATGTAACCAAAGATGATTGTCCTCCTGTAGGCTATAGGACCTCACATTCGAACACCGATATGGGTGGCTGTTTCATCCTACATTACGCAAAATCTACAGTGTTGATTCCCGATGTATCCCTATGGACCCTATCACATGCAGGTGTTTTCTCAGAGAAACGTGACTGCAGGTCAGAACTCAGGAACCCAATCACCTTCCCGAGTGCTCAGTTTGATTATCTCCTCATCTAAGAGGACAGTGTGGTCCAGTGGTTAGCGTCGCGGCCTCTGGATCAAATTGTCATGAATTCGAATCCCACCTCCGCTCATGGATATTTTGTAATGTCATTTAGTTTTAAGTGAGTTATGTTATTTAATGTAATCAAGACGCTAATGACCTAAGTTTGTCGATGCGTCTATGATTTACAATAAATCTCCTCATCTGTATAACCAAAGATGGTTGTCCTCCTGTAGGCTAGAGCCTCACATTCGAAAAAGTTATGGGTGGCTGTGTCATTCTCCATTTCGCAAAATTTGCATAGTGTTAATTCCTGATGTATTCCCATCACATTGTTGTGTCTTTTTGAGTCAACATTAATACTCTATATTGTCGACCACAACAGTGTTTTGTTTTGGCAGTTTCTATTAGCTACGCTTTTGAAACAAACAAGTAATTCAAAATTATAATTTCGTTGTGATCAGACCTATTTTAGACTCGTCTTGATTATATAAATCAAATTTTGTTGTGTTTTACTCGTGTTTTATTTATTTATTATTAATTTTATATAAAGATCTACAATAATATTAAATCATGTCAAAAAGATCTTTATAACATGTTGATGTCAAATTCTCTCTCTAAGGTCTTTGTCATACTCGTTTAGGAGAATCTGGTGAGGACAGTGTGGTCCAGTGGTTAGCGTCGCGGCCTCTGGATCAGACTGTCGTGGATTCGAATCTCGCCTCCGCTCATGGATGTTTTGTGATGTCATGAAACTTTCGTCGAATTGTCGTGTCGATGTTATTTGAATAATATCTAGTCAAATTTTTTCGACTGCATGTAACATATTGTAACAAAACTGTTTTCTTACGTGGGTGGAATAAATTATTTATTTACAACAATTAAAAATGTAACAACAATATATAACAATCAGATGTAACAATTATATCTCAATTCTAATAGTCAACACTGTTTATATAATAATAACACGAACATTAACTCTTTAACGAACTGAAGCGCTTTAATAACACAATTTATATGCTGTATTTATTTCAAATCGACACTGTCACATGACTCTCGTTGTTCCCTCCGGTGACCGCTTCGGCTTATATAGAGCTAGCAGCTTGACCCCCCCCCCACGCTCGCACGCTTTCCAGAACATTCCTGTGTCTTCGATATCATGCCACGCCTCATCATTGTTACTTGTTCTCCGATGATTCTATTGTCGCCAGCGTATCATCTGGGGTTTTGCTACAATATTTTTAATTATTTCGATTGTGTAGGTACCTCAATCAAAGGCGTGTCACCATGGCACGCGTGCCATTGGTTCGCCATCCCTGTGCTATAAATTGCACATCTAAGTCGAAATATCGTTAAAAACTTACAATTACAATAGTTTCGATTTTATTTATTTGTAATAGAATATAATGGCGATGGTGTTTTTGTTTTATGTGAACACGTGGCATTGTGTGCGCGTGTCCTGAAATATATTGTTGTTATCAGTCATGTTGATCAAAATCAACAGCCGTGCGTAAAGTCATTGTTTACTTTTTTTACATGCTAATAAATTATTATTATCAACAATTCTGAATCATTCACGTACATGCAGGTAATCCAAAGATTTAATCCTGGTTCGTTTAAATAGTGTTTCCATACTATTACAAACATTAGAACTTCCCAGGTTCTCATCCGAGAACTGGTGAAAGTATCAGTTTCAATTAATTAGTACTAGTACTAGTAAAAGCGGGGGCTGCGACTAATAAACTATCATAGAGGTTACAACCCCCGCTTTTATAATAATTGTGAACCAAAATTATTAAATATTATTTTTTCCTTTTCAGTACATTTCAATAAAAGCTTGTCTCTTAAAAGTTTTTTTTACTAATATTTTATTTTGTTCATTTTAGTCCTTCAAAATGTTACCCCCCTTTGACATCCGTAGGAGTTGAATTTAGAGAAATCCTTTCTTAGTGGATGCTTACGTCAGAAAAGGAACCAACTGTCCAAATTTCAAGTTTCTAGCTTCAGCGTTGATTAGTCAAAAAAAAACCTACATCCCCGTTGAACCCATTAGGGGTTGAATTTATTTCTAAAAACGATTTATTCATGTATTGTCATCGGGAATACATATGTGTACAAAATTTCAAATCGGTCGGATACGTGGAAGTCGTTCAAAATTGACTTGCAAATTTTGACCTAAACAAACAAACACACAAACAAACTAACTAACATACATTGCAAGTTGAATAAAAGCTTGTAAAAATAATTTTAAGGCCCCTTTTGCTAGTAGTAGATGACTGATCTAGTTTTTTAACAGCCTGTATATGATGTTCAATAAATTAATGATACATTCTGTATATTTGTAATACATTTATGAGTGAGCTACATTGCATACAAATATAAAAAGTATCTGTGAATCTATTATATTATTGATTAACATCTTAAAAATAATTGCTGTCTGCGAGAAACAGTTTTTTCGTGTAGTTCCTCTTTACAGACGCCAGTCGCGTCACTGGTACCGGTTCAGTCTTCGAACTGGTTCTCCAGTCGTACCAAATCGTACACGCGAATAGTATAGATACGTTTATTAGCACTTTTGGCCCGTTCGAATGTCGGTTATCCGCATGTAACAACGCTTTTATTGCAAGGTTTTATTTAACTTCACCTGTTTTAAGCATGTACCTACATATGAAACCTGTACAGGGGCAGTGTAGCCTAGTGGATAGCGTACTTGGTACCAGCCTCTAGACTAGACTGTCGTGGGTTCGAATTCCATCTGCGTTCATGGATGTTTTGTGATGTTATTTAGTTTTAAGTTAGTTGTTATTTAATGTACCTAATTTAAGACGCTAATGACCTAAGTTGTCGACGCGTCTATAATCTACAATAAATGAAACCTGTACTGCTAATAGATCAGAAATCATGAAGCCAACATAGGTCATGCAGGTATATAATTTCTGTCTTTTTTATGCGGGCTCAGCTGGCTGGTTCCTGATTGGCTACTGTCATAGATAAAGACATTTTGTCCGAATGAAATAGAGATATCTTTAATTTCAACATTTTGTTCAGATGGAACGCCCGTACATCGACCAATGACTTTATCGGAATAAATGCTGAAGTTCTTCGTCAAAAGAGACGCAGATATATTTTTGCTCTCTTTGTAGGCTTCACTCACCTCACATTGAGTAACCAGACAAAGCTTGATACTTACCTATAATAAGTTATGGTTTTAAGTCTGCAAGTTCATTTTGACCGACTTACACGTATCCGATCGATTTGAAATTTTGTACACATAATATGTATTCCCGATGACAATTATATGCATCAATCGTTTTTAGAAATTATTAATCAAGTGACGCCAAAATTACACTGTTCATCCTTGTTGGTTAGCTGTCAAAAAATTTTGAGGTTTTAAGTAGCTGTCGTCGTATTTGAATCTAAAAAAAATACGTGTGAAAAATGGATCGCGCTTCGTCTAAACGAATTTCGTTCAAATATATTATGTTGATGTTTAACTATCAGTTGATTCTCTGGCTCTTCGACGAAACAATATCAGAATTTAATAATACTTAATAATATATTTGTTTAAAATAATCGTTATGTTATGACTTACGAGAAACGTGAAACTAATTATACTCCTTATTGGCAGAATATGCAATAGGTCGTGGTAATTTAATATTAACTCTATCGTCTTTGGTTACTGTACACCAGAGGTTCTTAAATTTACTGTGGAAAAAAACGAAATTGCAGACATGTCCCATTATGCCATAGTAGACTGAGAGCTAGTGACAATTTTTTGGTAATTTATTCAAGGCTTTATTTTTGTGAAGATGTTGAGGGAGGCATATTAAAGTGCCCTGAGTAAGGGATTTTGCTAGATATAGCGGTATGGGAGGGATGCAGACCGTCCCCAACATGTAACAAAAAAAATGGTTACAATTATTATTGCTTCAAGGCTGAAATTGTTTGTATAGCTTGTTGGTGTCTCAATAATGCCATTATAACTTTTGCAGATCGATTAGTCCGTGCCCTGAGTAAGGGATTTTGCTAGATAGTGGTATGGGAGGGATGCAGACCGTCCCCAACATGTAACAAAAAAAATGGTTACAATTATTATTGTTTCAAGGCTGAAATTGCTTGTATAGCTTGTCGGCGTCCCAATAATGCCATTATAACTTTTGCAGATCGATTAGTCAGTGCCCTGAGTAAGGGATTTTGCTAGATAGCGGTATGGAAATGATGCATACCGCCCCCAACATGTAACAAAAAAAATGGTTATACAATTATTATTGCTTCAAGGCTGAAATTGTTTGTATAGCTTGTCGGTGACCCAATAATGCCATTATAACATTTGCAGATCGATTAGTCAGTATTAAAGGGGTGGCAGATCACCCTAAACGTGTCACGTACCCGAAAAAATTTATTTTATTAGTTCAAGGTTTAAATTTTAATATGTTGTTACGGCTACTGTTTTAAACATATATTTCAATTTGCAGAACAAAATGTCTATTATAAGATCATTCTCGTGTCTGTCCGTCCGGTTTCTTCCCCTTGCAGATCGATTAGTCAGTATTAAAGGGGTGGCAGATCACCCTAAACGTGTCATGTACCCGACGAAATTTATATTATAAGTTCAAGGTTCAAATTTTAATATGTTGTTACGGCGACTGTTTTAAGCATATATTTCAATTTGCTGAACGAAATAAACACCTAGGCGAGCAAGTTTCCCTCTAAGAGAGGGGATTAATACTAGTGATGTGCCGGATCGTTAAAAATGTATATCCGCGGATACGGATCTGAATACGGATATTTGGTGTCAAGATCCGCGAATACGGATACGGATACGGATCTTAACTTTCTTAGAGTACGCGGCGGTAAATACTAAATATTGCACATCGACCTTTGGAAAGAGACTATCTGTTATGGGAAAAAGTTATTGACCACGATATTAAAAAATAGAAAATAATCTGAATGGAATTTAACTGTTTTTCATTATTACCTAATCACCTATACAGGGTGGACCAGGTTATAGTAGCAATAATTCACCATTCGATGGTCCATCGAAAAGTAAGTCGACATGCATAATTTTATTTTTTTCCAAAACGCTTCTTAAGGGAGATACAACCCTTCAAAGTTCAGTTTTAAAATTCTTTTTTTTGTCCTAACTCTCAGGTCATTAATACGTTTTTGACCAAATTTGGTACAAGTATTTATGCAATAGACACTCATTACTTGACGTAAGTAACTTTTGTCAAAATTGTCAAGTGGCGTAGATACAGGGGGGTTGTTTCACTTTTCCCGCCCTATTTTCTGCGCCACTGGATATTTTTAAAGAATAATATTTTTTTCGAATTCCCTGTTCAATTTAGAAAAAAAGAGTCAGTCTTGCAAAATTTCGATTTGAAGCTTCGTTTACGAGATAATTAGAGTTTAAAGTTTAGAACACTTCTAAAATAGCCACCTATGAAAATAATAGGTCTGGAATCTTGTACAACAATTGTAAACTTTTTACTGTTTGACGAATTTAAATAAATAATTCTTTAATTAAATTAAAAACAACAAATAAATAACTTATGAAAATAACCAACAAAGTAGGCGATACTTGGTTTTGAGATAATTTATGACACTTGTCAGTATTGATTTTTAAAACTGAACTTTGAAGGGCTGTATCTCCCTTGGGAAGCGTTTTGGAAAAAAATAAAATTATGCATGTCTACTTATTTTTCGATGGACCATCGAATGGTGAATTATTGCTACTATAACTTGGTCCACCCTGTATATATAAAATTTTATCTATGAATTGAAAATTGATAAGGTAAAAGATCCGTAAAAGATCCGCCAAAAAACTAACGGATACGGATACGGATCTTTCTCCCTCGGATATCCGCGGATACGGATCGGATACGGATATCCGGCACATCACTAGTTAATACCGACATTTTGTTCTGCAACAATTTTTAAATTTTAGGAAGTTGCATGAAAATCAACTAAGTAATATCTATATTTAATATTATAAATAATTCTTTGTACATGATAATTAATTTTACCTATGTTCATGGTTTAAATGTATTATATGTTATTATCTAGATCGATCTCTTCATAATGGTTTAATTAACCTGACACCGTTTAAGTGGTTAGCGTCGTTTCAATTATAAATGGTCACGTGACAAGTGCCGTGCATTTGATTGACTCTGACCTACCCTGGTCGACTTTAATAATTATACATCAGTTGCCACGGGGGTATGTTTATATACACTTGTTTGGGGAAGAGAACGGTTCAAGTGTCGACCTTCGCCTGGAAAAAAGGTTGCCATATCTATACGTAGTATAAAAGAAAGTTTCGGCAACGGTATTGGTTTTTAACCGACTTCAAAAAAAGGAGGTTTCTCAATTCGACCGTATATATTTTTTATGTGGTTATGTATGTTCGCGGATAACTTCGTCGTTTATGAACCGATTTTGAATATTTTTTTTTTATTTGAAAGGATATACTTTCAGATAGCTCCCATAGAAATTTCATCAAAATCGGCTCAGTAGTTCGGCTGATTTTAATAAAAAAGTAAGTAACGGTGTGTGATTCTTTAATTTATTTATTTATTGTAAATTATAGACGAGTGATTCTTTAAGGTAAATGTTACTTTTTGACACTAAAAAGTAAAAAAAAAAATAAAAAACTTTTTAACAAAAAAAAAAAAAGGTACTAAAAAGAGGAAAATAATGAAATTTTGAGGTCGGTTAAAAAGTATAGTATAGTGATTAATATCTTTTTTTTAACCAATTTCATATTTTAATTGGCACAGGTTTCAAAATTTCATTATTTTCCTCTTTTTAGTGCGTTTTTGAAGGAGGTTTTTTTTTGTTATAAAGTTTTTTATTGTCATTCGATAGCTTATTTCTTGGGGAGGGTTTAGCTCTATATAATAACTGCAATCCGGTCCGACTTCGCCCGGGCGAAAATCGTATTGAAGTACTGGACAGATTCGAAAGCGGTTATTACTATTCGATAACTTTTTAAGTATGTCGACATCACAGAAATTTGTAATATATTTTGAAACGATAATTTTGTGGCTTAGTTTTTCACTTCACATCTGCACGTAAACGAGGACAGAGTGGTATAACGGTTAGCGTAGCGGCCTTTGGATCACACTGTCGTGGGTTCGAATCCCACCTGAGCTCCATGGATGTTTTGTGATGTTATTTAGTTTTAAGTGGGTTGTTATTTGATGTAAACAATTAGACGCTAATGACCTAAGTTGTCGACGCGTCTATAATTTACAATAAATAAAATAAATAAATCTGCACGTAAACGATTTTATAAAGAGAGTAATGGCAATTGCATGCATTATTCATCGCTAATGACCTCTGTTGTCGAGCGTCTATAATTCACAATTCATTACATTTTCATGGCCATAGCTATCACCGGTTAAAATCTTACAGAAGATTTACTGAACATCCTATAATAGATGGAGTGTCATAAATTCACAATAGAACTTCACACCGGGGTAGCTACACACGTGCCGGATGGATTCGTCCGATACCGGGTCGGCGCCGGGTAGTGGGGGTTGTGTTGTATACAGGGTGTCCCAAAAAGAATGGGACATAAAGTAACAGCTGATTCGTTACAAAAAAATATTGCGATAGACCCCAACTTGTCTATTCCGAAAGTTGATATTAAAAAAGATACAGGGTGTCAAAGTTTAATTTTTATTTTTGATTTTCTTAAATAACTTTTAAAATAATTTACGCATTTTAATAAAATTTGGTATATGAGGATTTTTTGACATGAGAAATTCAAATCTGACCTTGGTATGGCTTTTACTTGTAGGGGGCGCCACTTACACACCTTTTCACTCATTCAAATAGTCATAACTTTTTTGTACGCACTCGTACTATTTTTTTGAATCAAAAAATTGATTTTTCCGTCATTTTTACGTAAAAAAGGTATAATTTGTAAAAGTGGCTAAGAGTAACCTTTTTCAAGATATTTGCAATGCAATGTGGTTTTCAATGTTTCAAGGTCACTACACTATTTTTAGAAAGATGTCTCTCTGCGTGTGTGTGTGTGTGTACGTACGTACGTATGTGTCCATTTCTTTCTAAGACAAAATCTCGTGAATGAAAAATGATATCGACTACGTTGGGTGCCAATCGACGCGTATTAACGTAAATATGATCTGAAAGAAATTTTTTCAAAATCGGTTCAGCCGTTCTTTTTTCTTAACCAAATAGACTCCAAAAAGGTAGATTTTACACAATATCTCGCGAATAAAAAATTATATCGACTTCGTAAGGGTGTCGATCGAGGCGTGTTAACGTCATTTTGATCCGACATAAATTTTATAAAAATCGGTTCAGCCGTTTTTTTTTTTTTTTTAATTATTGTTAAAAATAAATAATAATTATGTTTTAATGATTAAACTGATTACTTTTCTGTGTAATATCTAGTTTAATTACTATTATTAAATATTTATCAAACTAGGAAGTTCGTCGTGTGGACCTCAAGGGTCGCACTTTAGTCCTAATAAACGACCCACCTCACGGCTTGTTATTTAATGTAATCGCGACGCTAATGACCTAAGTTGTCGACGCGTTATTAAAAAAATTAAAAAAAAAACTTCTTGTCTGCACGATCCAACTGTAAATGAATTTGTATAAAGAGAGCAGTATACATTTTTATAGCTATTATTTCTATAATTTCGCCAGCGAGTTGGTAATGTTAATGGGAGACTCATTTAAAAATCACCAGAGAGTAAAATTTAAATTAATTGAGAACATGTGTTTCGCTGTTTTAAGCACTCGTTTTACGGTTTTACGTGTGGATACGGCAGTCACGTTTTAACCTACAATTTTCCACAACACTGCCCGTTCTTTATATTTATTAGGTATAATTATATTTTATTTTATCAGACACTTTTGCTTTGCATCCCATTCTTTAGTACTATTATCACTGAATAATAAAAAAATAACAGATTTATTTATTTAAGGTTATTTTTAAAAAGTTTTTTTTACTTATACGTATATGTTATTTTTTTAGTGTTTTAAAAATTTTCCGTATCAAATTTAATGAGCCATTTTCCTGAGAGTAGTTCCTTGAATTATCTACGAGAGGCAGCACTTGTGGTCGGTACAAACATTATTTATTCCCCATTACAGGTGTGGGAGAAAATCTGGAGGATCTCTGGAAAACAGAGTTTTAATTATATTTCGGGATTGGTAATGGGAAATGACATTATTACGTCGCCTAATGAAGTCGCAGATCACATGGGTTCATGCTACGCAAAAGTTTCGAGTTCCGCAATCTATCTAGAGGTTTTTTCTGCTCAGAAAAATCAAGCAGAACAGGCTGCATTAAACTTTTCCTCACAAAATGAGGAGAACTACAATGTACCTTTCTCCTCGTGGGAACTGCAGTCGAGTTTGCATGATTGCCATGATACTTCTCCAGGATCTGACGATATCCATTACTAATTTTTGAAAAAGCTACCTCCCTCCGGATCGATTTTCCTTCTCAAGATGTTTAATTTAATCTGGTACTGGTCTGCCGTGTCATTTTAGTGGTATAACTTAATTATTAAATTATTATTATTATTAAATTAATTAAATAATTAAGTTATGCCACTATAAAATGACACGACATTAATGGGAAATAAATAATGTTTGTACCTACCACAAGTGCTGCCTCTCGTGGATAATTGAAGAAACTACTCTCAGAAAAATGGCTCATTAAAGTAAAAAAAATATATATTAACAGAATTCATTTGTTTTATGTCCATCACAGTAATATATTCTTTGAAATAGCGGGAAATAAGGACTACTTTATTGTAAAATAATTCAATTTATTGCCGACGTTTCATTAAATTTTTTTAATTTCTTCAGGGCTCTAAATTTTGGCTATTCTAAAATTTAAACATTTTTTTCTATATTCATTTACTTACATAATATTATACAAAATTGAGGACAGTGTGGTGTAACGGTTAGCGTAGCCGACCTTTAGATCACACTGTCGTGGGTTCGAATTCCACCTCCGCTCATTGATGTTTTGTGATGTCATTTAGTTTTAAGGAAGATGTTATTTAATGTAATTAAGACGCTAATTACCTAAGTTGTCGACGCGTCTATAATCTACAATAAATAAATAAGTATTCTACAAATTATTTGTATAATTTTATGTAATTAAATGAATATAGAAAAAAAATTTAAGAATTATTGTAGAATAACCAAATTTTAGTTATAGTTAACATTTAAAAAAAAAAATGTTTTGAATGATTGGCGCTATATCATAATTTGAAAATACTTTTTTTTAATGTTAGTAGCCTCTTTATCCATCCACCCGTGCACACTGAAAATTATTAAAATTGTAAGATAAATGTGCCCCCTTATAGTTGCCCGGCTTTGGGATCCCGATGTTTCCCAATTATTTTGAAAAGTGTCGTAAATCTACTCGTCAAAAAATAATTTATTTACGCGTCGACTTGAGAACTTCCCTATTTTTTTTGAAGTCGGTTAAAATTTAAAAAGCAATTACTTTTTCGACATTTGTAATAAGTAACTGAATTGTGGGTTAATGGGTTACGTATTTCCGCCATTTTGCGTTCTATGTCCGTTTCCTGTTGCGGAGTATTAGCGTCTGAGGATATTGTAAAGATCAATGATAATCTGTTTATAAAATGACAGGTATCAAATAACTGTACTGTATACTCAAACAAGCTATGTGATGTTAATGTATCATAAAAAAGGGATCTATTCTCCTAGCAGCAATAATTAATGCTTGCTGTAAAATTACTCAGGTTTATAAATAGCAAGAAGTTCTAATAGATTGGGAAAGGAAGGCGTGGCGGAATCGCAACTGTCTCCTTCCAACTAGAATCTGCGTTAAACGTACGTTGTGAATTGAATCAGTCTTTCCTTTCCCCTTCACCCATTGACACGACACAATTGTCAAATTTCATTCATTCTACAGACATAACCTCGTTTTTTTTAAACACGTCGTCGTTGATAATTAAAGCAATTTGTTATGGGATGGTGTCTTGTACCTGACTGCAGTTATAATGAAAATTATGACTGCAAAAAGTTTAAATTTCCGACTGAAGAAAAAGCTAAAATAATACCTAGGTATCTAATACCAAAACATTTTTTATCCTTTTAGCTTACTCTCTCTTGATCTAGCGTAGCTCAAACGACTTCAGAACACCTTTTCAACTCCAAATGGAAAAAATAAATTCAATTTTTAATTATAATTGCTTAGATTATACCTCGACAAACGTCAACTAGGTTAAGTTAGGTTAGAATAAACGTCACTTGATGAATCAAGTTAGGACATTCATTTTTCATACATTTATAATTTCAAATAAAAAATTATTTCACTCGAAATAATAAAGCTTTGTAGCCAATAATGACGGGATTTATTAATTATTTTTATGAAACTGCCGTTGTTTTGGTAAGAAATGTGTTTTAAGAGAATAGTAACGAATATTCCGTTAAACCCCAATCGACTCCACTTTAAATTTCGCGCTCAAATTAGGATCGCCTACTTCTGTAGTCTATTTTAAGTAAAAAATAAACGTATCCGTAGCAACGTAGCCTAGATTGTTGACTGACTTGCACATTAATTAGTTACTGATTTGCCACTGTGATCGCTGGCAGTCCAATTCTAGTAAGCTCCGCCTTTCTGCTCGTAGTCTATAACAACCTTGCTGAAGATTAGCAGAATAGTGTTCGATTACATATTATTATATGTATTGGAGATAATACTAATACATTATTATGTTATACCGGAGTCGAGCGAGGTCATTATTAGCGTTCAGAGATAGATTAATATTTCTTATCGTGCAGGTTGTCAGCTTGCAGATTTTTTACCCGTCTTTTACATGAGCTATTTTTAGTAACTGGCTTATTTGCAATGTAAAACATTTAAATAATCGTTTGTGTCTGCCCAGAAGCAACTATACACACACACATACACACAGAGTTTTATTTAACATTGTACGCGTTATAATATATGTACTAAATGGATACTCTGCCTCTTTTCTCTTATAATAATGTGGCGCCATCAATGATAATAATTTGTTGAGCGTTCACTGTTAGTTCATCTGAGTGACACCAATAATATACCGTATGACGGTTTCATTATATAATATAGCCTGTCCCAAAAATAATAATGTATGTCATCGAGTTCTCAGCTCCTGCTGAAACGAACATAATCGCTAAGGATATTGAGAAGTGGACAAAATATCAAGACCTTCTTTTTGAACTCGGAAAACAAGTATCTAGATGTTTTCTGTTAAATTAATTGTCCAACAAAATTTTCAACTGCAAATCAGTCGTATAAAAAATCTATTAATTTACCAATTGTAAATTAATAATACCAATTGTAAATTAATAGATTTTTTAATACGGCTGATTTGCAGTTGAAAATTTTGTTAGAAAGCAGCCATGGAACTTGAACAAAATGATTAGAAATTATTCTGACAGCTAAAACGTCATCATTTTGTTTAAGTTCCATGGCTATCGCTATCTGTTTTTGAGGTAATTTTGACATTTTCATATCAAATTTCTGCCGTTAAAAATCATGCAAAATTAATTTTGTTTAATGATTCATATGCAGAATTTTATGTTCTAAAACTTTTATTCAAAGATATTTTTCTTAAAATGATTAGGGGACCCGGAAACCGCAACAGTTTGATTTTACGGGTTAAATCCCTATTACCCGCAAAGCAATCATCCTGTATAATTGATTCCGAACATATCGGAAAAAATCATTTTACCAACCACAGTCAAGATTCTAACCTGAACCTTTCCACTTTCGCAGCGGAATGAGCTCTCGCTAGTACGAAGATTCACATCTACATCCTAGCTATACTGAATTAACACTTGCATGTAGTGAAAATCTATTGATTCCGAAGCATATAAGGAGAATGTTAGATTAGTAATCATGTCACGGTTGAGTAATTGTATGCTCATTCCGCCGCGAAAGTGGAAAGGTTCAGGTTAGAATCCCGACTGTGACTATGGTTGGTAAAATGATTTTTTCCGATATGTTTGGAATCAATTATATAATTGGCTTTATAATTGGTCTTCTTGGAGGAGCCAAACCGTCACTGCAATGTAGGGTTGAGCATCGATGAGAAAACATCGATGTTAACATCGATGTGTGGAAAACATCGGTCTCTAAAAAACATCGATGTATTTCGGTGAAAACATCGATGTTTTAGGAAAAAATCATTTTAAAAAGGTAATTGTAGGAATATACTAAATACAATGAAACACTCAACTAATTTTATATTAAAAGTGGGTCTTGCCGCCGGTGTACAGGCTACTCTAGATTTATTTAGACAAAGAGTTAAGAGTGTTCTTAAAAACTTTAAATGTTGAAAATAAAATTAGCAATTCCGCGTTTATAAAACATCGATGTACGAAAACATCGTTCCCTTACCATCGATGTCAATAACATCGAACATCGACATGGAAACATCGATGTTTTGAAAACATCGACCATCGATGCTCATCCCTATACTGCAATGGGTAGCATTTAAAAAGGTTTGATCGACTGATTGGTTTACATTTGAGCAGGAATGTTTTTATTGGAAGAGCAGCCAATTACATAATTGATTCCCGCAAATATCGGAAAAAATCATTTTAACAACCATAGTCACAGTCAGGAATCTAACCTGAACTTTTCCACTATCGCGGAATGAGCTTACAGTACTCAACCGTGACATAATTAACAATCTAACATTCTCCATATTATATGCAAAAGAATCAATTGATTACTACATGCGAGTATTATTAATTATAGCCAGGTTGTAGATGTGAATCATCGTAATAGCGAGAGCTATTCATGTAGGTGAAATTATTTTTTTTGTTTTTAAGTCTGCATTTGAAGGCTCTGATTTGAGCAGGAAGATCGAACAAAAAGGGATTTACTACTATGAACATCCGTTTCGATGCCAAAATTATCTTGTTCAGGTAGTGTTGTCTAAATACAGTGTTTCTCAAACTGTTGAGTTTCAGACTTATTTACATATTATTTAATTAAATCCATTCAAAAACAAGCCGTGAGGTGGGTCGTTTATTAGGACTAAAGTGCGACCCTTGAGGTCCACACGACGAACTTCCCAGTTTGATAAATATTTAATAATAATAATTAAATTAGATATTACACAGAAAAGTAATCATTTCAATCATTAAAACATCAATAATTAAAAAAAAAAAAAAAAAAAAAAAAAAACGGCTGAACCGATTTTTATAAAATTTATGTCGGATCAAAATGACGTTAACACGCCTCGATTGACACCCTTACGAAGTCGATATAAATTTTTATTCGCGAGATATTGTGTAAAATCTACTTTTTTGGAGGTTATTTGGTTAATAAAAAAGAACGGCTGAACCGATTTTGAAAAAATTTCTTTCAGATCATATTTACGTTAATACGCGTCGATTGGCACCCTAACGTAGTCGATATCATTTTTCGTTCTCGAGATTTCGTCTTTGAAAGAAATGTACACATACGTACGTACGTACGTACGTACACACACACACACACACACACACAGACATCTTTCTAAAAGTAGTGTAAAAATAGTGTAGTGACCTTGAAACATAAAAATTTTTTTTCCTTTTTGATTTCGATTTTCGGACCCATTACAATAACTTCCAGTGGGAAGTTAATAAAAGCTTAAGATAAAATGCGGAACATTGTAATAGAAAGTATTGCAAGCGTTTTTTTGCACGGATAAATATATACTGCCTAGGTACATAACCATAATCGGCGATTAGAGATTTGCTCGGGTACATGTCGAGCGTCTGTAATTTACAATCATTCATCCATACTTGGATGCAGCTGAAGCTCACTTCTGAACAATTTCAGAGGTTAAGTTTTGTAGGTGGATAAAGTTTTATCGTTTGGTCCACGACTCCAAATCGTGTGTAAATAAATAAATACACAAAAGAAATTTTTCGATCCTTAGTGACAGAGAGATTGTAGATTATTATTAGCTTTAAAAGTAACGTCGAGAGAGCGGTAACAGTTTTTAGGCGAGGTGAAAGGATTTGATATGAAGAGTGCAGAGGGTAACTTCCGGTAAGATAATACTCTTTAAGGATCGAATAGCTGGGACGAGTTCGCGACTCAAATGTTTGAGAAGCATCGGCACAATATACAACTAAAGTAAAACCATAGATTAGAAATCTGGGGATGTAGTATAAAGTGCCACTTTAGACGAAGGGAGGAAGCCATTCAGGGGAAGGTACATGCCTATCTTATGGACATGTCCATGCTATGCATGTGCCCACGTTCTATTGGCCGCGTCTTTGCGCATACGCTAATGACCTCAGTTGTCGAGCGTCTATAATTTACAATTTTTTGCGGATGCTCAATGAGCCATTTTCCTGAGAGTAGTTCCTTCAATTATCCACGAGAGGCAGCACTTGTGGTAGATACAAACATTATTTATTCCCCATTAGTGTCATCCCCATTAAGTCGCGTTTGAAATGTCAGATAGCGAAGACGAATATTTACGTGTTCTTTTGGTATAAAGCGGTATATTTTAAATACAAATTTGGGTAGGAGCTATCATGTCCACCCTATTAATAGAAAACGATCTAAACATGGCGAATTTCATCATTTATACCAAGAATTAAAATTTTACCCAAACCGGTTTTTTGAATATTGTATAGAACCTAACAGTTTTAAATACGTCTTAGAAAAAACTCAAAATAAATTAAATAAAAATTGGCAAAATTTCACTTATTAAACTAGCCACATCCATTGCGAAACTTGTAACGACCATTTGACAGTTGTCACACGTTGATTTTAGTAGTCAGCGTGCTGAAAGAATGGTGATATACATTCTTGTATCTACCAGCTCTTGTAACAGCGCTTATACCTGCTACACTCACTGCTTCGTTGTGTACGCTCGCATATATAACAATGCATTAATTTAAGCAAGCCCTGCTATGATCTACGCTACCATCTAGAATCCCAGCTCCATACTACACGTTCCTTTATAGAATGTGGGTACACTCGCTTCCTCACCAGCAACCGTTAACAGCAACCGCCCCACTCGCTTGTACTACGTCCCTAGATTTCTATGTCTATGAGTAAAACGCACAAAGCGTGCACTGTATTGTACAACGGTGTACCGCTGTCTTCGTCGTCGCGGTGGACCCACATGTGTTCGCGCGGTGTCGAATGAGAGACGCCCTTGGAATCTATTCGGCGCGGTCGTGCGCGGGTCAGCAACCCGTTCGCGCGTTCGCGATTTGTGTGTGTGTGTGTCTGTTAAAAAGTGCGCGACGCGTCCCCGTCCCTCTGGCGAGCCCGAGTGTCTGCCCGCGCGCCCAGCTGATGTATGTCCATCCGTCTTTCTGTTCATCTTTGTTTCTCACTCAGCACTCTCTTTGCTTGGCTCATCCTCTTTCTCTCTCTCCAGACACACAGCGTACAATTGTGTTTGTTGCCGAACATTGTCATGACCGAATCAACTAATAATGATTCAGGGCTTGAGAATAGCCGAGCGTGTAGCAATGCTGTTGTTTACATGGCGTTGCTATGGTTCCTCTATTACAAGTCCCCAGTTCCCGGGTTCTAGCCCGAGAACTGGTAAAAGTGTCAATTGGATTTTCAATTTATTATTAAAAAAAAAATAATGAATTGAAAATATGAAATCCTTTCCCCTCTCCCGACGCTATTTTTAAAGCTAAAGGGTTCGGGTAAACGCTAAGTGAAAAAACAAGAATCACGCTACAGATCTCTCAGGCGAATTTTTTGAAAAAAAGTTTTTAAAAAGTTGTAAGTTGGATTTTTTTTTCCAATTTTTCACCCACTTTCCGTGATCCGATTGAGTTGAAATTTTGCACACGTCTGTAGCTCCGGTGACAATACAATATTATGCTAACTAGTTGACCGACCCGGCTCCCGTCCGGGTGCAAATCGCATTTTTGAATTTTCACAGGCAAAAGGTCTTGCTCCGGTAACGTTTCAGTGGATAGGATAAATGTAATAAAATCAGACTAAGCAAATAAAGCACACTAAAAAATTAAAAATAAAAATAGGTAATAAAACTGTTAAGTTAAACGGTTTTATAAATGTACTAAAAAGAAAAAAATAATATTTAATTTAAGTTCATAAGTATAAAAGCGTGGGTCATGACTGTAATAAATTATTATAGAGTTTACGACCTACGGTTTTATACTTATGAACCTAAATTAAATATTATTTTTTCTTTTTAGTACATTTATAAAACCTTTTAACTTAGTTTTTTTACATTTTTATTAACTTCCCATTGGAAGTTATTGTAATGGGTCCGAAAATCGAAATCAAAATGTATTACAAATTTTTATGTTTCAAGGTCACTACACTATTTTTAGAAAGATGTCTCTGTGTGTGTGTGTACGTACGTATGTATGTATGTACGTACGTATGTGTCCATTTCTTTCTAAGACGAAATCTCGAGAATGAAAAATGATATCGACTACGTTAGGGTGCCAATCGACGCGTATAAACGTAAATATGATCTGAAAGAAATTTTTTCAAAATCGGTTAAGCCGTTCTTTTTTCTTAACCAAATAGACTCCAAAAAAGTAGATTTTACACAATATCTCGCGAATAAAAAATTATATCGACTTCGTAAGGGTGTCAATTGTCATTTTGATCCGACATAAATTTTATAAAAATCGGTTCAGCCGTTTTTTTTTTAATTATTAAAAATAAATAATAATTATGTTCTGATGATTAAAATGATTACTTTTCTGTGTAATATCTAATTTAATTATTATTATTAAATATTTATCAATCTGGGAAGTTCGTCGTGTGAACCTCAAGGGTCGCACTTTAGTCCTAAATCCTAATAAACGACGCACCTCACGGCTTGTTGTGATTTAAGTTTGTCCAGTGCATAGTTCAAGAAGAGATCGAAAACGAATATCAGCCGAGAGAACGAGCAAACGCACACACAGACACACTTACACACAGACAGCGTCACCTCAATCCGATCGACGCGGCGTGCAGGTCGTTGTCTCTTTTCCTCTTACAGTTTGTGTATGTGTTGCAGGACGAAAGGCCACGCCACTCGCCAGCGTTCTCCACGGTTTCTCCAGCGGCGAAATCCGTGGTCGCGAAATATACAACACAATTGAGATAAAAAACTAAAGGAAGGGTATCCCACTTCTGATCGTTGTTTTTGAGACGATTGTCAGATTGCACAAAGTCAGAACCGGTTATGAGGGCCGTCCCTAGAGAGGATCAAGCTGACCCGGGCGCCGCGTCAAGGGGGGGGGGAGGGCAGCCTAGTGGCGCCCCCTCAGTGGGTGTTAAAACCGATAGATATAGATTGAAACCAAAAAATATCTATATAATTAATCGCCTTTTACGCGATTCAGTGCCTTTAAGCTACATTTATCTTATTCTTGAATGAATGAATTGTAAATTATAGACGCTCGACAACTGAGGTCATTAGCGTCTACTATCTTATTCTTAGGCAAACCAAATGAAATTAATATTCACACTATTTGGTGAATTTGGCACTGGGGAGCGCCTCAAGTGTCTTTGACCCGGGCGCCTCAACCTTTAAGGACGGCCCTGCCGGTTGTGTAAACTCACAGCATCTGAGCGCGAAACAAAATTTTTGGATGGTGTTTTGAAACAACCAGCGATAACCTACCCTGATAAGAATATAAAGCCAATAAAGACGTAGTGGAAGATACTGTTAAAATTTAAATTTAAATATTTTCTTTGTAATGTTTGTCATACTGGCAAAAACGATTAGGGAAAGGATATGTTTTTAGTTTTTAAAAGAGTTTTTAATAAAATATCAGTTGTTCCACAAGCGAAGCTGTAAAAACATTATAGGTACATAATATTATATCATGTCCCCCACATCCTGAAGCAGGCCAACAGGTCTATATCTTTGGCGAGCACACCTACCAACCATTTCGATTTTGGTCTTCTGTTCATCTCTTAGTTGGCCGAGCCTCCACTTCGGGCCCCTCCTAATCCTAGACTCCCAGGCTAGAGCCCCGACAGTCCTCCTCTCGAGCATCGAGAACAAATAACAATGTGTAGGCGTGGCATTATATCGAAGACACAGGTAATCACCAGAATGATCTGGAAAGTGCGCGAGCGTGGTGGGGGTCAAGCTGCTACCACTATATAAGCAAGAATAGTCACCGGAAAAGGACAAGGAACAACGAGTGACAGTTGAAATAAATACAGTGCTATTGAAGTGTTTTCACTTTGTTTGAGAAATACTGTTCGTGTAAACAGTGTTGACTATTGAAATTGACTTTTCATTGTTACGAATTATTGTTATCTATTGTATATTGTTGTTTACATTTTTAATTATTGAAATAAATAATTTATTCCACCCACGTAAGAAAACAGTTTTGTTACAATATATTAACTTTAAAGTAAAAGTGCAGCTATTGACTTTACATAGGTAGCCGTGCTTCGTCTAATGCAATATATTTCTCTACTTTGTTCATTTAAAACTTTATTTTTCATTCTAGATTTATATGCCGTTGTTAATTTTTGAGATTTTGGATCTGGATATTGATATGTTAGGAGTCTTATATCAGTTTCAGTTATAGATACGGATATGAAATTATTTCGGATACACGAGTCACTGGGTTTTACACTAAGAAATTAGAATATATAGCCTTTCTTATACCCAAAAACCCTAATTTTATGTACACCTTGATATTATTAACTCAATAACTTTATTTACATGTTTGTCAGCAGTCGTGAAACAGTTTGACAGAATTTTAAGGGTCTTAGGTTTTACTTTTCCAGATATTTAATTTTTTAGATCTTGTAATTAGTGTTGCCGTCTAGACAGGACAAGATTTTCAAAGTCTTGTCTTGTCATATCAAGACTTCACGTTAAGTCTAAGTCTAGATTAAAAAACTCTTGTCTTGTCCAATATCAAGACTCTAGATTAACCGAGTGGTTTATTTTACTTACTACTATACTTAGTTTATCTATAGACTCTTGAAAATTGTCTAGAGTTTTGGCAAGAGTCTTGATCTAGATAAAGCAAGTCTTGTCTTGTCTTGAAAATCTAGACAAGACAAGAGTCTAGAAAGTCTAGATCTAGTCGGCAACACTAGATAAAAGTATTAATCGAATTTTCATTTTGTTATTTTTAAATAATAAATTTATGAATTGGTACTAGGCCCAAATTGCCCCGGCTGTCGGAGTTTTGTTTTAGTATCGCCGGAGTGATTTCCATTCAGCTGATGTCAAGGTTGCCAAATCTACTTTGTGTATATAATACATACATACATATATCTGTGGCAACAAAACTAAAGGGCTTACGTCATATTTTTGGGTAAAATACGATGATAGGTGACGATTAAGATTTTCTGACCTTTACTAAGTTGTCGGATTATATTATAAATACGTAACAATATGAGTTAGGTAATTGTGGACAACAATATAATAATTATCAATTAATTCAACAATGAATTCAATCCACAAAGCATTCACTAGGTAGTGAATAATTTCTTAACATATCAGTCAGCATATTATGCCATCATGATTGTTAAACGTCAAATGATTGTTATAAGATATACATGGAAAAAATCAGAAACCACTGTCGGGACATGAACCCGAAATTCCCAGTTTCCGGCTGGTTGAGTTGCCACTTACCAGCCGGAAACTGGGAATTTCGGGTTCATGTCCCGACAGTGGTTTCTGATTTTTTCCTTGTGTGAATGCTTTGTGGATTGAATTAATTAATAATTATAAATACGTGTCCGTCTGTACTACATCGCTGAAAAACGGGTAGACTATACCTAGTCTATCCGTTTTATTATTTTATATTACGGAGATTTACATTTAATTGTTCAAATGGTATAAAGGTTCAGTTTATGGGGAAATAGTGGGTTTAAATAATAAATTCACTATACTTAGAAGTTCCACTTCAAAAACATATCTTCATGTAAGAGGTATGTAGAAAATAGATATGAACAGTGGCGGATTAAGCCCGTCGGAGGCCCGGGGCGGCAGAACTAAATGAGGCCCCCGGTCTGCTTAGAAATTGATGTATTAGTAGTGTAAATTTCGTAAAAATGATTAATATAGATGTAATGGCTGACAAAAAAAAATCAAATATTTATAATAAACGATCTACCTACGTTTATATTTTGTATACGTACGGGGCCTCCAACTCCAAACTGCCTCTTACTTACTAAACATATTTTGGCATTGTTTGGGATTTGATTAAGAAGGACTTCTCGAGATTTGGAGGCCCCTCAGGATCAGAGACCCGGGGCGAGCCTCTCCCTCAGGGGCGGACTGGCGGTAGTCAACCGGCACGAGACTTACGGGCTATCTGCCCTTAATCCTCAGTGGGGACGTACTGTGGAGGGTTGGGGGGGGGGGACAGGCTCCCGAAAAAAGTGGCACAGATGAACATTTTTAAAAAATGCAAGATCATTGAGGGGTTTTTTTCAAGGAAATTTTTGTTTTTTGGTTAGGAAAACATAAATTTTTGACAACAGAAATATTTAAATAGTGGACTAGGTATCTGGTTCTGGTATCTGTCTGTTAATTATTCGAATTTAAAATATTGTTAGCAATATTTTTACTCCTAAAAAAGTAAAGTATGCAGTATCTACTAGTACTCACAATTTTTAAGGGGATAGTTCCTTCCTCCACAAACTACTTGATTTAGCCACTTTGTTTATGACAGAATCGTTGTTAATATTTGATAGTACGTTTTTCTCACAAGACATTAGCATAAATGCATCCAAAAATTTGTCTGACAACGTGCTCCTTAATCTATTTTTTATAAATTTGAGTTTTGAAAATGATAGTTCACAGTTCACTTGAGTATAATAGTTTCTTAAATAAAAAATATACAGCTTTTCTTATTTCTTATATTATTAAAATACAGCTTTCGGATACGGCCGGCCCTGATGGGACCGGCCCACCGGGAAATCTCCCGGTATCCCGGTGGCCCAGTCCGCCCCTGATCTCCCTCTTAGTCCGCCACTGGATATGAAACATTGGACATGAGCCACTTCGTTTCGCGGTCACAGATATACAGACAGTTTTTTTTGCTTCGTTATGACTGCACGTTTTATTTTGTGGGTTGTTAACATCAAGGATCTGTATACAAAATATGACTCTACTGCACGCTCCCATCTACACACGTAACATTTCATGTAATATACATAACATTGTTATTATTATTGTTATTTTGTATCCATACAAACTTTTAAATTACTGTATATTATTCAAGTTACTAACTCGTATCTACTTTATTTTATTAATATGTAGCGTTTTTTATTAATTATTGTAAACAGCGAATGATCCTACCTTTTTACTTCCCACCTCTACTATGGTAGGGAAGTAATGGATTAAGTCCGAAAACAATATTTCGAGATTTTAACAGATCTTCACGTTTTGAGACCCTAGCAATCGTTTAAAATCATTTTCTGACTGATGTCTGTATGTGTGTGTGTGTGTATGTGGTCAATTTTTCGCCTTCGATATCTTATAAGAACGGAACAACATACGGGCATGCCGATTGTTCTATTGTGTTTATCAGCCTTTAACTTAGATCTGATTAGATTTTGAGTCAAATCGGTTCAGTGGATCCTGAGATATTCAAGAAAACGTCCTCAATGTCACGTATTAACATAGGTAAAAAAAAATATAAATGAATTCTAGATGTTATAATATGAAAAAAATGTAAATATTTTTTTCTCTAAAATGTATAGTTTTCGAGAAAAAAAATATTTTACTAAAAAAAAATAAAAATTGCACGTAAATCAAGGTAACCATGATTTTTGCTATATTAAGCTAGCCATCAGTAGATCACCAAACAAAAAAGAGGGTCATGCTTTTTTCAAAGAATAAAAATTAAATTGTGTTTTAAAGACCACCAACAGCTAAGGTTATTTGGGCCTAGTCAAAGAGTGAAATAAAAAGAGTGATATTTTTTGCAAATATTTACTAGGTGGGAAGTATAGGACTGGTCATCAGTCGAATTTTTTTCAACGGACTTACGTCATCTTGCGACAAAAATCGAAACTAATCAAATCGAGTCAAGAAATCATCTACACCTAATAATAGGACTTCTATACCGGAATTCTAAGATTTCGCAAATCCGGAAAATTTTGTGACAAATTTTTATCTTAAGGCTTATCTTTTTAACTTCCCATTGGAAGTTATTGTAATGGGTCCGAAAATCGAAATCAAAAAGGAAAAAAAATTTTTATATTTCAAGGTCACTACACTATTTTTACACTACTTTTAGAAAGATGTCTGTGTGTGTATGTGTGTGTGTGTGTGTGTGTGTGTGGTGTGTGTGTGTGTGTACGTACGTACGTACGTACGTATGTGTCCATTTCTTTCTAAGACGAAATCTCGAGAACGAAAAATGATATCGACTACGTTGAGGTGCCAATCGACGCGTATTAACGTAAATATGATCTGAAAGAAATTTTTTCCAAATCGGTTCAGCCGTTCTTTTTTCTTAACCAAATAACCTCCAAAAAAGTAGATTTTATACAATATCTCGCGAATAAAAAATTATATCGACTTCGTAAGGGTGTCAATCGAAGCGTGTTAACGTCATTTTGATCCGACATAAATTTTATAAAAATCGGTTCAGCCGTTTTTTTTTTTTTTTTTTTAATTATTGTTAAAAATAAATAATAATTATGTTTTAATGAATAAAATGATTACTTTTCTGTGTAATATCTAATTTAATTATTATTATTAAATATTTATCAAACTGGGAAGTTCGTCGTGTGGACCTCAAGGGTCGCACTTTAGTCCTAACAAACGACCCACCTCACGGCTTGTTAATTATTTAATTTACGACAAAAAGTTTCTCTGGTAAAGCTGTAGAGAATTCGATTCTAAACAAAAAACCTCTCTACAAATTTTCTGTAAGATGTAACGTTACGGAGATATAGTGCAAAAACTGTTAGCAACCCTTCTTTCAAGATGGCGGTCAAATGGGGTGGCCGTCGACCCCGAAAACTTGATTTTAAACTTACATCGGCCCCCTCTACGCAACGAAAAAAAAACCATTGTCTTACCCAAAATACAAACCTGCAAATGTAACATTTCAAAGGACTATATCAGAATAGCTAAAAAAATGCTTATGGTCCTATTTGAGAAAATAATATTAAGTTTTAGTGTCATCTGTTAGCGCACTTCTGATCTACAAATTACTTTTTACTCGTATTAAGTTTTTAGTGTCATCTAATAGTACACTTATGAACTACACACTATTACCAGCATATTGCAGATAGGTGTTCGTGTTTGAGCCGAGTAGTCCCGATTGTCATCGTCGGGCGCGTTTCACATCACTGTTGTTAACAGCCCAGGCAAAGCGCGCCTAAGGAAGTTTTCACTTCAAAAAAGTTGACTGCTGACTCTCTGGTTTATACAGAGATATCTTTATGCTCGATGATTTACTACCATTTTGTAGAGAATTTCATCACATTTAAGTATAGGCTTCGATGCGGTTATCTTTTAAAATAATCGAGATACAGCCATGTTTGGGACATCCCTATATACAGGGTGGTGAACGTAACTGCTGCACATAGGAATTTAACCCGTAAAATCAAACTTTCGCGATTTCCTGCTTCCCTAATTTTAGGAAAAATAATATCTTCAAATAATAGCTTTAGAACAATAAAATTCTGCATCTAAATCATTAAACAAAATTAATTTGGCATGCTTTGTAATGGCGGAAATTTGATATGAAAATGTCAAAATTACCTCAAAAACAGATAGCGATAGCCATGGAACTTGAACAAAATAATGACGTTTTAGCTGTCAGAATAATTTCTAACCATTTTGTTCAAGTTCCATATCTGTTTTTGAGATAATTTTGACATTTTCATATCAAATTTCTGCCGCTACAAAGCATACAAAATTAAATGTGTTTAATGATTTGGATGCAGAATTTTATGTTCTAAAACTTTTATTTGAAGATATTTTTCATAAAATAATTAGGGAAGCAGGAAATCGCGAAAGTTTGATTTTACGGGTTAAATTCCTATGTGCAGCAGTCTATGGTCACCACCCTGTATAGATAGATAGATAGATAATTTATTGTGAAACTAAAAAAAAAGTATACAATAATCGTCAACAAGCAAAAAAATAATATATAATACAATCTATTGAAAAAATATATTTACTAGAAAAAGTCTTTATAATTGTAAAGACATTTGTCAATTAAAAGATCTTTAATTGTTTTTTTATAGTTATAATTATTCAGTTCTTTTATATTAGTTGGTAGAGTATTATAGAATTTTAAGGCCCAATAATTAGGCCCATTAGTTAATTTGCCAATTTTATAGAGAGGCACCCTAATATCCTTATTGCCTCGGGTACTATAGGAATGTATTTCATTAACTGTTTGGAAGCAATTCAGGTTATTTTTGACATATAATAGATTACTGTAGACATATAAAGATGGTAATGACATAATTTTTAATTTTTTTAATATTGGTTTACAGTGTGCTAGTCTGTTTGAGTGGGAAATAATAATAATAATAATAATAATAATAAAAATTGCTTGTATTATAGTATCCAACTGCAATGTTTCTAAATTCGTTTTTCTTCTTGTTTCAGAAATGTTGCTTTCGAGGGACCGGAAAATGCCTTCCAAGAATGGATCCAAAGAATCTCAATTACTGTAACCCGTAGATCCGAACTTGTGTGCTTTGAAATTATCACAAGTTTGTATTTACAGGTAACAGTCGTGGAGTCTATTACTTCATGGTAACTGCACGTTAACAACAGGGGTATCTCATCTTAGAAGTTGCTGACTGGTAACAGATTTCTTGAGTGAAAATTGAACATACTTTGACTCAGGGTGTCCAAGACTTGCGTAGTCGGGCGATATATTGATTTTGGGTGAAGATAGGAAAGAAGTTTAAATACAAAAGTTGTATAAATTTTAATGGTGTATAACTAAAGTGACCATCCGTCCCGATTTAGGCGGGACAGTCCCGATTTTTAGCCACGAGTCCCGATTCAACAAGCGTCCCGCTTTTGTCCCGTTTTCATTAAATCACGTGCATTAAGAATGTTTATTTTTTGTCATTAGATATTTTTACCCACTCAAAGTATTTTATCAATAATTATATAATTGATACCTACCTTAAAAAATAAATAACATTTAAAATAAAAATATTAGCGAGTTTTTGGGGGTTTCTAGTAGGGGTCGACAAGACAAGAATTCTTGTCTTGACGATAACTTCTTGTCTTGTCTTGAAAAAAAATCAAGAAATCTTAAAAAATCTTGTCTTGACGTTTTCTTGACATCTTATATCTTGTCTTGACTCAAGAAATTTCAAGATCTTGAAATTTCTTGATTAAAAAATGGGCCATTTTAAGGGTAGTTTTTGGGCCCAAAAATACCGAAAAAATGGTTTCAAACTTGGAATTTAACCCTTTGGTAGAGATTAAAATGTGTTGCTAAAATTTTAACAAAATCGGCACAACAGGACCGGACTTACAAATTTTATGAAAACACTGGTTCGCGGATAGTGATTTATTTGCTGACGGGTGTATTTAATTTGGTACAGAGGTTGCATTGATAATAATATTGAAACAAGCCGTGAGGTGGGTCGTTTATTAGGACTAAAGTGCGACCCTTGAGGTCCACACGACGAACTTCCCAGTTTGATAAATATTTAATAATAATAATTAAATTAGATATTACACAGAAAAGTAATCATTTTAATCATTAAAACATCAATAATTAAAAAAAAAAAAAAAAAAAAACGGCTGAACCGATTTTTATAAAATTTATGTCGAATCAAAATGACGTTAGCACGCCTCGATTGACACCCTTACGAAGTCGATATAATTTTTTATTCGCGAGATATTGTGTAAAATCTACTTTTTTGGAGGTTATTTGGTTAAGAAAAAAGAACGGCTGAACCGATTTTTAAAAAATTCCTTTCAGATCATATTTACGTTAATACGCGTCGATTGGCACCCCAACGTAGTCGATATCATTTTTCGTTCTCGAGATTTCGTCTTAGAAAGAAATGGACACATACATACGTACGTACGTACATACGTACGTACACACACACACACACACACACACACACACAGACATCTTTCTAAAAGTAGTGTAGTGACCTTGAAACATAAAAATTTTTTTTCCTTTTTGATTTCGATTTTCGGACCCATTACAATAACTTCCAATGGGAAGTTAATTAAGGAAAATAATATTATTTTAAGGGATGTATTAAGGGGTTAAATTTTTTGATTTTGTCCAAAAACAAACTTAAGTTCACATAATAAAGCCACAAGACCTTATTAGCAAATACACTATATTGTCGGCAGGGTTTGGCACTGCGACCCGAGTTTTTCATTTATTGTTTTTAATTTACATTTTTGTGAATCGTTCTAGCAAAAAATGTGTTCAATAAATTAAAATAATACGTTATGTTATGTTAAAATATGTTATCTTTTTCACAAATAAATACGTTTTAGCGTTTTCAAGATATTTCAGCGTTAGTCAAGATATTTCAAGATTTCTTGTTTTCTTGACAAGAAATCTTGGTATTGACATAACATTTCTTGTCTTGTCTTGAAATCTAAAATTACTTCTTGTCTTGATCTTGTCTTGAAATCAAGACAAGATCAAGACAAGATCTTGAAATTTTCAAGAATTTGGCGACCCCTAGTTTCTAGCGAGTTTTTGGGGGTTTTTAGCGAGTTTTTGGGAGTTTCTAGCGAGTTTTTGGGGGTTTCTAGCGAGTTTTTATGGGTTTTTAGCGAGTTTTTGGGGGTTTCTAGCGATTTTTTGGGGGTTTCTAGCGAGTTTTTGGGGATTTCTAGCAAGTTTTTGGGGGTTTTTAGAGAGTATTTGGGGGTTTCTAGCGAGTTTTTTGGGGTTTCTAGCGAGTTTTAGGGGGTTTCTAGCGAGTTTTTGGGGGTTTCTAACGAGTTTTTGGGGGTTTCTAGCGAGTTTTTGGGGATTTCTAGAGAGTTTTTGGGGGTTTATAGCGAGTTTTTGGGGGTTTTTAGCGAGTTTTTGGGGGTTTCTAGCGCGTTTAAGGCTTTTTTGGGCGTGGAACCCAACGGTTGCCTGCGCCGGGTTTTTATAAACCTTGTCCTGCTTTTTGATATTCAGGATTTGGTCACTTTATGTATAACCTAAAATATTTTCAATTATACAGCCTGTCCCATTTAAGCGTGCAGGCAGATCAAAGTTATGTTTTTTTTAACCTAGCGCCCTGTTTTTATTTGCTTTTTCAATTCTGCACCTAAATGTGAATAGAAATTGTAAGGGAAGTTATGCTCGAAAATTCAGTAATTATTGAGTTTTTTAGAAATTTTTGACACGTGCAGACCTTTACCTAAAATTCGACATAGCCAAAACAGAAACCTTTATCAAACTGAAATTTTAAGGATAGATAATGGACGGATAAATCAATGTCTGTCATAAAAAAATGAATTTATTACACAGGCTGTTCAAAATAATGTATGTACTTCTTTTACCTAATTTCAATCACGTGTAACTTTTGAATTGTTAAATACAACGAGGTTATTTTTTTGCTGGAAATGTATTCTTTAGGATATTTACTAACACTAAGCGGGACAAGGTCTATAAAAACCCGGCGCAGGCAACCGTTGGGTTCCACGCCCAAAAAAGCCTTAAACGCGCTAGAAACCCCCAAAAACTCGTTAGAAACCCCCAAAAACTTGCTAGAAACCCCCAAAAACTCGCTAGAAACCCCCTAAAAGTCGCTAGAACCCCCTAAAACTCGCTAGAAACCCCAAAAAACTTGCTAGAAACCCCCTAAAACTCGCTAGAAACCCCCTAATACTTGCTAAAAACCCCCAAAAACTTGCTAGAAATCCCCAAAAACTCGCTAGAAATCCCCAAAAAATCGCTAGAAACCCCCAAAAACTCGCTAAAAACCCTTAAAAACTCGCTAGAAACTCCCAAAAACTCGCTAAAAAAACCCAAAAACTCGCTAGAAACCCCCAAAAACTCGCTAGAAACCCCCAAAAACTCGCTAATATTTTTATTTTAAATATTATTTATTTTTTAAGGTAGGTATCAATTATATAATTATTGATAAAATACTTTGAGTGGGTAAAAATATCTAATGACAAAAAATAAACATTCTTAATGCATGTGATTTAATGAAAACGGGACAAAAGCGGGACGCTTGTTGAATCGGGACTCGTGGCTCAAAATCGGGACTGTCCCGCCTAAATCGGGACGGATGGTCACTTTAGTTATACACCATTAAAATTTATACAACTTTTGTATTTTAACTTTTTTTCTATCTTCACCCAAAATTAATGTATCAGCCGACAACACAAATCTTGGCCATCCTGTAGATTCATGAACTGCGAGTTACGGATGAAACCGTCGACTTATAGAATGGACTGCGTGATCATTTTCTCAAGTGTTTCAAATCCGATTGATCAAAACGAGAGAGATAGAGCGCGAAGAATGTCTATTTATTTTTTCTTTCTGATAATAAATAAAATCTGGGTGACCGAGCTTCGCTCGGATGAGTTCAATAAAAATAGTACTTAATATGCTGTGAAATATTGATATTGTATTATTTTCTCATTCTGTAAATTTCATCAAAATCGTTATTCGTTTTTGAGAAAAAAAAGGTCTAGGTAAGATTATACGTCATACTACCTACATTTAACGTACATACATATTTTATATAGGTAATATTATAAAAATAACATACCTATTTATTTAAATATTAGTTAAAACTACGTACATAATTATGTTTAGTTTTTATTGTTGTTATTTTTTCACGGTTTTAATAAGTTAAAGATTCTCACTGTCAGAGTATTTTGATTTTTGACATAAATAATTAAAATAGTTTGTTTTCTCCAAAACCTACTCACCATATTGCAATGTTTTGAAAGATCAAAAAACCGTTTTTAAAAATAAATAAAACCCTTTTTCGGTAATTTCGATCAAAATCGTTAAAGCTGTTTTCGAGAAAAAATTTACATATAATATAGGATTGTTTTTTAAAAATATAACAATATAGGTAATTGTCGTAGTTTTGGAATTAATTTTTTCTTCCTTTTGTTATATTCGGTTTACATTTCTTATATTTAAATAATAAAAGAAAAATTGTAGGCCCCGGAAACCTAACGGGCCCTCGATAAGTCGGTTCTGGACTTGATGACATTTTTTTTTTATTCTTCGTGGATATTATGTTCAGTGAATAAATTTACATATGTGACTAATTAATCGGGGCTAATTACCAAATTTGCGTAAATGACATGTTCTTAAGTAATTACGGTCAAATAAAGGAAGCGAACCGGCATCAATATTGGACTCAGGTGTGCAGTAAATAGAAGGTGGATGAACTCTGGAACGTCTGGGCCTGCGTACAGACATAATACAGGGTGTCACATTTTCAAGACTCGACAGTAATTGTGAGCCAAATCTTTTTTACCTCTACTATTAAGAGTATTCGATACCGAAAGTTACCTCCTGTAATCTTCATCTTAAATCCTTTCCCCTCGCCTTAAAACGGTTATGGCTCTCCCGACGCTATTTTTATAACTAAAGGGCTCGGGTAAATGCCAAATAATGGGACCAAGAATCACACTAGAAATCCCTCAGGCGAATTTTTGGAAAAAAAGTTTTGGCTACGTGTGAAAGATTGCGTAATTTTTTAAAAGTTGTAATCTTTTCCAGGATATTTTTTTCAATTTCTATTGATCTGTAGTGTGATTCTTGGTCCTTCATTTGGCGTTTATGAAGATAAACATAGGCTATAATAACTAGCCGGTCCGGCTTCGCTCGGGTGAAAATCGGAGGTAATCTCAGAAGGCCGATTTCTCCGTAACTACTGAACTGATTTTGTTCCGGTTTTCACGTTTAGATAGATTGGTTCAATACGAAGGCTTATATGTATAATTGAAACTGACCGACCCGGATTTGCCCGGGTGAAAATCGAGGGTAAACTCAGGAGACCGATTTTAAATTTTTTTCACCGTTCGATAGGTGATAGTACCTACTTCGCTTTAGAACATAGGCTATAATAACTGGTCGGCCCGGGTGAAAATCGGGGGTAATCTCAGAAACTACTGAACCGCACTGTATAAGAAATGGGAAGGTCGATTACATAGATTATCGATGGTCCATTTGTAGCGAGCGATTCCATAAAAAACGAGTGTAGCGGCGCTGTTGTTTACATGGCGTTGCTATGGTTCCTCTATTACAAGTCCCCAGTTCTCGGGTTCTAGCCCGAGAGCTGGTAAAAGTGTCAATTGGATTTTCAATTTATTATTAAAAAAAAAAAAATAATAATGAATTGAAAATATGAATTGGTGCTAGGCCCAAATAACCTTAGCTGTTGGTGGTCTTTAAAACACAATTCACAATTCCATAAAAAACACATTGCGCATGCGTGGTTACTAATTTTACATTAATTTGTTTTGTATTCATCCATTTTATATATGTAACTATACATTTTATTTTGTAATTTTTACACACTTTATTGGAATATTACACAAATTATGTAATTTTAATTTACTTTATGTAAAAATCACAAATTTGTTTAACTTTACAGTAAAAATCCAAGTTTTTATGAAGTTTTCTGTGTAAAAATAAATAATAATGTAAAATCACTTAGAAAATCGAGCGAATTCTACCTTAACTTTCAAAGTATTTTTACATCCATTTTTTACAGTGCGGTTTCAATTTTTTTTCACAGTCCGATAGGTGATACTTATTTTGCTTTAAGACGCCTATGTCTTAAAGCAAAGTATCACCTACCGAGCTGGAGCGAACGAGTGAGTTATGTAATAATAAATCATAAATTCATAGCACTCTGGCACAATGTTTCACGTATAATACTCCTAGTCCTTAGGGATCTTATAAACGATTGGAACACGTTGAATGTCAATGACCTCACGTAACGGGATGCGTCTGGAACATTACTATGCGAAACCGACTGAGGCTTCGCCACCTACAATCCATAGTTAGGAACGAATGAGAGGGAAGCGAACTTGTCAAACGTTTATCGTACTACTGGATGCTGAGAGTTTCATAAAGCTTTGTTTTGATCGAGCGAACGAAATGAGTGACATTCAACTCGACCGTTCGGAATTTGGCTGTTTTTTTTGTTTCTCGGTCCCGTCAGGCGCGGATCCAGCCCTCAAAAAAGGTTGTGGTCACGGCCACCTCGAAAATCGGCCAAGTGCGAGTCGAACTACGAATTCGCTCACGGTCGATACTCTGCATTCCTACAAAGGAGACGTTTATTAAGGCATATAGAATATAACATCAGCCTGTCGACCTCAATTAGGGTTGTGGGCATGCCCACCGTGCCAGCAACGGTGGATCTGCGCTTGGGTCCCGTCCTACAATTACAAACAATGGCAGGAAATTAAGTTGTTATTGACTTTTAACTTGTAATAATTTTTCTTTAATAAATTACTGCTTGAAATTAAATAGACCTCGCAAATATTTGTTTTAACTCAATAACCTTAAAATTGATGCCAGTTTCTGTAATATATAGAGTAGATTAGATGCTCGATAACTAAGGTTATTAGCGTCCAAAAGTTCAACATAGGTGAGTATAATAGGTCTGTAGGAGATTAGATAGTTCGGAACAAGACTATAAATAATTGCTCAAAGCTGCAGACGTTACGGAAAATGTATTCCTTCCATCTTCAAGGTTCTAAAACCAGAAATTGAAGAAATAATAATATTAGGCCAAATCAACTCTTCTTTCAAGTTTCAACCATAACAGGTCTACGAAATTTCGTTAGATACTCTTTCCCACTTAAACTGCTAACAAATATAATAATCGCCATATTCTATTTATGGGTATCACGTAAATAGATCCTCTATCCTTGTCCAAGAATATATTTACAGCGATTACGATCAGCTTTGTTCCAACCACTCTGATTACCGTAATATTACCGTCACGCTCATGCGCAGTGGATAGAACGCGTTCCAACTGAACTTGTGATCGTTTGTGGACGATTCTTAAAGCGTTCCAACCGAATTTGTGATAGTTTGTGAACGGTTTCCGAACGACCATTTCGGTACATGCTCTAGACATGAAACCAAAATGAAACTGTAAAACTGACATGCGCATTAAGCACTTTGTTACGTTTGTCTCTGTTCAATACCAACTTGAGACAGTTGTTTATTCATTTGTAATTTGTTTTATTTTTGTTTTGTCTCGTCTCTAATCAAATATTTCTTTATTCTTCATTTGAGATTTGTTTTGTTTTTGTTTGTTTTTGCAAAATTATTAATTTAAATATTTATATTTGAATTCTTAGTTAATAAAATGTAATTATATTTATATTCGTGTAATTCTAGAAATGTTTTTAACTACAAAAAAAGCCTGAAATTTGGAATTTACATTTGACAAATGACAATTGATATATTTTGATCATATGCATGGTCATGGAGGCCATGATTTGACGCACAAAACGGTCACAAAAACGTTCCAACCAATGTCTACGTTTGTACCGTCACAGAACGCATGCGCACAAAACCGATAAAAACAGTTTCGTTACCGTTTCAAAACGATCCATTTATGGTAGGTTGGAACATAGCTGATATCTGTTAGTAGGAAAGAGTATGTAAAACTTGGTAAAGATCAATATTTTCCGTTCCTTATATAGAAGAATCGAAGACAGAATATTGGTTTGTTTTGAAGAAAAGAAATGTTAATGATGATAATAAAAACAAAGTAAACCCCCTTAATTCGTCTAAGGAACAAAGGTAAGAAGATCAGCTGCGTAGCCGGCAGGAATAACGAAGTTCGAACAGGAAGAAGGAAGGGAAGAAGGCGCATGTCGAGTCGGTGAGACAGACGAGACGAAACGGCGACGGCTGGTTGAGGTAGTAGGTTGTATTGTAGAGTATTACACCGCTTGGAGTACAGTACGGCCTGCTAACTTTCCCAGCTGTTGCCATGGCAACGCGCGCGCACACACCGTCGCCGATCGTCGCGACACTCTACCACCTAGCGGAGAATTGAAAACACGTTCGAGAGGAACGTCGTGAACGGGTTGGAACGAGATCACAGTGCAACCGTAACAGACCGCGCAGGTCTTGTGACGAAGATTTTTGAGTGAGTACTGCAGAGTAGTATTATTAAGATTAATGACTTAACGTTTGTTTGTTTGTGATAAAATTATCTAAAATTGGTACTTGATTTTTAGTGATTTTTTAGACGAACCCTCGCGGGAAGGGGTGTTGAAGCAAAAGCGTTTTTTGTTGGTTAAAAAGGGAGTAGTGCAGAGGGGAGGGGCTTCCCCAAAAAACAGACGCAGGGAGAGAGTGGAATATCGTATGTGTCCACTGGTTATTTTGTTTAATGTTACCTAATACCATGTTTGTAAATGTAACGCTGAAAGTATTGGATTTCTTCTATAGCGACATCGGAAGGAAAACAGAATGTCTTCCAGTCAAATAAGTCATTTAATATTAAAAATATAACTTGGAGAACTTAGTGGTGTGTTAATTTTCACGTAAATTTATGACATTTGGGCGCTAATATAAAAGAGCTTTTGATGAAAATTGATCAAATGTTGCAATAAAACATCTTGATTTGATATTTTGTGCTTTTTCCTTTATATTTCATAGCTTTAGCGATATAAGTTTTCCAGTGTTTCCAGTATTAATAAATAATCGATCAGCATATTTTTTGCTTTCTTTCTAATATTTTAATCCATAATTTGTTATATTAGTACAACTTACATATAATATGTGACCGATCATCAATATTGATTTTTTGTTTATTGAATAAGAAACACTTCCCTGTCCCGGTAAGAAAAGATCAACAAAAGTCAAGGTCGTAACTCGTAATAAAATAATAAATATTTCTTCACTTTTAAAAGAAGTGATTCTGGTCGCTGACGGTTATAGTGTGACTACCATGGCTAACAGATCGCCACCAACCACTTGCTGCGATCGCAACCTCGGGCGCAGACTAAAGCTGAATACACACGTATAAAGCGATATGAAGACCTTCGAGTGAGGTTTTTTGATCATATTAAATGTTAATTACTCAATGGCACTCTTTGAGAAGTTAACATTTCGAAATCGAAACAAAAAAAAATAACACGTTGGCTAACTTGTCGGCTGAAAACGATCGGTATATGATCTTTCACCAAGGCTCATGCAGGCCATTTGCAAAAAATTACGAGATTCATGATCTACAATTTTGAGTTACTTTGTGGTTGGTTTGGGCCTGGCATAATTGAATTATGAAAATTATTGCTATATCTATTTTTAAAGTAGTCAACATGGGACCAAAGAAATAATGAATAGCTGTTCAATTTTAACTGCAATTAA
Source organism: Mongoloraphidia duomilia (assembly GCA_039654895.1). Taxonomy (NCBI): domain Eukaryota; kingdom Metazoa; phylum Arthropoda; class Insecta; order Raphidioptera; family Raphidiidae; genus Mongoloraphidia; species Mongoloraphidia duomilia. The sequence goes on from CM077521.1 coordinate 7,313,623, forward strand.
AAAAAAAAAATCGGGTAGCTAAAGCGTTGTTGATCGATATGTGCTTATTGGAGGGTTAAAGTCAGTTTTGAGATTGTTCCTATCTAGGTCAATTTATTTGTGTGGGGGCAAGTGTTTTTAGATATGATTTTTATCAGTAATAACTTAAAATGCCGAACTGCTCTGTCGGACTGTGGAAAGACATAAAAAGTAAAATACAAACATAAATAAATAAATTATGAATAACTTTGATAAGGAAAATTATCAATTTATTTTAGGAACAAAGAAATATTTGTAATTTGCTACTTGGAAAAATGTTGGTTGAAATTAAATGCTTATCAACTATCAATTATTTTAGTAACAAGGAAATATTTGTAACTTCTACTTGGAAAAATGTGGTTGAAACTTGAAACCAAATATTTGTGATTTTTTTATGTCTTTATGTGAGTTCTTTGTTTGTTGATTTTTAACAGGTTAACAACCCCTGCTAATAAGGAACGAAGATTACGCCTGCGCTGTGATCACAAAACAAAAGAAGACTCGCCAGTGTGTTAAGGCGTGTACTCAATGAGTGGCTGAAAATCGGAGGCTTAAAATAAACGAGTTTACACGAAGAAAACTAAAGTCTAAATTCAACTCTGTCATAATATTACATAATTTGAATGGATTAATAATTCTAGTGTTGCTAGGAATATGAGATTTTGGATCTGGATACGGATATTCATTTCTTAGGAGTCTTTTATAGGTTTCGGTTATGGGTACGGATATGAAATTATTTCGGATATCCAATAGTTTCGGTTACGTGTGCAAGCTTTCACGGCCGGCATTGTTCCAAGTCTTCATGGTTTCCGGGCTTGTAGGCCGTGGTCCGGTGGTATTTCTACCTGACGTTTCGTCTACAACTGCGGTAGACATTCACAAAGGCGATGTGGCAGCGGTTGAAGGGTCCTCCTTGGCGGCTCACAGGTCAGTGTGCCAGTGACTGGTGTCCTCCCTTCTTTTATGCCTAGTACCAATTACCAATTACAGAGAGACGTACTACGACCGAACAGAGAACACTGGTACTAGGCATAAAAGAAGGGAGGACACCAGTCACTGACACACTGACCTGTGAGCCGCCAAGGAGGACCCTTCAACCGCTGCCACATCGCCTTTGTGAATGTCTACCGCAGTTGTAGACGAAACGTCAGGTAGAAATACCACCGGACCACGGCCTACAAGTCCGGAAACCATGAAGACTTGGAAGTTTCGGTTACGGTTACGGAGCTCCATAACATCCCTGAATTTAATTCTGGAGCTTAGGTCTGAAATGAGATAAACTGCTAAATTTTCTATAACTAAACCGCCAAAATGGTCAATACCTATGTGAACACATCTAAAATTGTACTATGTAATCAATATTCTATTATAAAATAGTTACAGGATCTCGGTCTGTAATTTCATTTTCTTGGGGGTAGAGTCTTCTGAAAGGACGCGATGGCACCGATGTTGTTACCATAGTTACAATTCATAAAAAATATGGGAACAGCACCATCGCGACGTTGCGTGTCTGTATCTGTCCTTCCAGAAGACGTAAGGGCCAACGCAAACATGCTACTTTTTTATCGAAAACGCGCGATAGTATATTAAATCGCAATTTGACAATTACACAGCTACTCTAAATTTCTCGTGACTCATTAGTTGTATATTTCAGCGAAGGGACCCGCTATCAGTAGCCACATCTGATCTTTAAGTGACTTAATCGCAATCGTGTGACAAAAATACCATGTGTGCGCTAGCCCTAAGATGAGAAAACGTGTTTGCAGAATTTGTGTCTGTCTATACAATCATCATTCAAGCGCACGACCGATTTTGATGAAATTTGGTACACTATCAATTGTTATCCAAGCTAAAAGTATAGGGTACTGTTTATCGGGATAACATAAAGTTCCTGTCAAAACGAGTATTAACGTGAGCGAAACTGCGGAGAAATACTCGAACATACTGAAAATATTTTTTCTAGATATAGAACTGTGAAATATTGCGAAAATATCAACAGGTCCGAGCAACAACTGAATCGTGTTCTTTTAGCGGATCAAAACATTTAAAAAAATGATTGACTATTTTTTAATAAGTATCAAATCAACAATGGTCCCAATCCACAAGCATTCACGTAACCCGTAAACAGTGAATAATATTTTTTCTTAACATTATCAATCGGCAAACTACGCCATCGTGATTGTTAAACGTCAAACGATTGTTAGGATATACAAGGAAAAAATCAGAAGCCACTGTCGGGATTTGAACCCGAAATTCCCAGTCTCCCGGCTAGTTGAGTTACCAATTGCTCGTACAGAACCCGAGAATGGAATCTGTTCTTTCCCTATATACCGGGTGCTGATTTGCTTTGCGGGTAATAGGAATTTTACATGTAAAATCAAACTTTCGCGATTTCCTGCTTCCCTAATTATTTTAGGACAAATATCTTCAAATAAAAGTTTAAGAACATAAAATTCTGCATCTAAATCATTAAACAAAATTAATTTTGCATGCTTTGTAACGGCAGAAATTTGATATGAAAGTATCAAAATTACCTTAAAAACAGATAGTGATAGCCATGGAACTTGAATAAAATAATGACGTTTTAGCTGTCAGAATAATTTCTAATCATTTTGTTCAAGTTCCATGGCTATCGCTATCTGTTTTTGAGGTAATTTTGACATTTTCATATCAAATTTCTGCCGTTAAAAGCATGCAAAATTAATTTTGTTTAATGATTTAGATGCAGAATTTTATGTTCTAAAACTATTATTTGAAGATATTTTTCCTAAAATAATTAGGGAAGCAGGAAATCGCGAAAGTTTGATTTTACCCGCAAAGCAAATCAGCACACGGTATAACGATTTCAACACCGAATCTCACCTCATGCGAGAGCGGGTTTTTAAGTTATAATCTTAACTTAAATTGTAACTCAAATGGCCGGAAAACCGTTTTATACCCGACTGCGGTACGCTAAGACAAACTGTATTTTATCAAATTAATTTTGATTAATATTAGAATTCGTGTCCATCGTGATTATAATAAAGTTAATATTAATTTTCATAAATATTGTTATTTTTATGATTGTACTTGAAAAAGTCTAAATCTATAGACGAAACGTCGTACATTTAATTTAATAAATCAAATTATTTTGTCCACTATCCTGCGATTTTGCTTAATTTTGATTAACTTCGAAATTATGGATGTTTTGCACTAATTTATCATGATTTTCATTGGAAACAACATAACTGGCATTGGGAAAGCTTCCGTAGATGACCGCAAGTGATTTTGTGACAGAAAGATGGCCGCAAAAGTGACAATTATAAGCAGACAACAAATAGGAAGCTCTGAGCCGATGTTGCCAGTTCCCTGAGACCCTAACTTGTGACGTCTTTTAGCACTCTCACAGGCTAGATTCTCTGGTATTGGCGATAAAGTGCTTCTACCAGTAAAACTTCGTTCAAAATATAGTTTTTAAATTTTCAGGTTTAAATCTCTGTAAGATATGTACTTAACTTTACATTTTTTTCGGATTGAGAAGTTTTCTGTATTCATTTGTATTTCACCCTTTGTCCTACTTTGTTTGACAAAATGGCGGTAATCTATCAATTAATCAATTTACATTTACAGGTCTGTAGTTTTAAGGTTGAAGAAAATTCTTTAACTCCTATGATGCACATCTATTTTTTGCCTGTTATTTATTATAGCTGATATTGTACATGTTTTTATACTGAAAATAAATGCGATTTCTTTATTTAAAATTTATTCGTACTAATTTACATTTACCTGTAGGCTGTAGCCTTCTATTTTATATAAGAAAAATAATTTTGTGGTTATATAATTTCATTGCATAAACAAAGGATAATTAACATTAAAAAAATACAAAGCAAGTACAAAAAACTAATTATAAAGTCATATAACTTGTTAAAATTATGAAATAAGATGCAGATGGACGAGAAGTACAAAATATGACGAAGTCCATAATGGCAGGGTGAGTAAACAGTCGAAAGGATAAAAAGCCGTAGCTTTTCACAATCGGGCTAGTTGAGTGTAGTATTAGTTAATGTACGCAATCGGAATTATTCCTACACGTCAAATTCTGCATTTGACAGCCGGTGTAGACTGTGGTTAGATTTTTATAATAATTTTAAAATACGAATTGAGAACAGAATAAATACGTGGGATAAATTAATTAATTGTTTAAAATGACGGCTTTCGAAGGTATGTCTAATAACGCAATTAAAGTTTGGCGTACGTTATATAAAATATCATTGTTTTTTTTCCTCTAGAGTTTGGTGTCATGCCGGAAATTGGCAAAGCAGTAGAAGAAATGGAATGGACGTAAGTTTGATGTCATATTTATCACATAAAACTTTACAGGCTGATTTAAAGGCATTAATTTATTGATTTAGACTTCCGACAGACGTTCAGTCCGAAGCAATACCGTTAATATTGGGTGGAGGCGATGTTCTGATGGCTGCTGAAACTGGCAGTGGAAAGACCGGCGCTTTCTGTCTGCCCATTTTGCAGATTGTTTGGGAAACTATAAAAGATATTAACTCTGGAAAACTGGGGAAAAGCGCAGGCGGAGCGCAAAACTGTAAGTTAATAAACTTTAAAGATATTAAATTATTTAATGTCACTGTTAATTGTAGACGTATGACAACAAAAACCATGTCAGTGGACAGTGGTTACGGTATTTTGTGTAAGTTGATAACTAAACTGAAGTAAATTCCGTGCAAGACGCGATTCGCTCGTGCCGATTGTGCCAGCTAAATATATGAACGTGTTCAAACTGTCATGAACAGTCGCGTGAATTGTAAAAACCATAGGCGAATTTCACACGTCATACGCGTTTGATACAGGGTCTCCTCGGTACAGGGTCTTGACCCTAATGGGGAGAAAAATATTTCTGAAAAATCAAATATACATTGTTTTCTTTAGGAACTTTCTTTAAGAACTAAGATTAGTTCTTTAACGTTCAGTTAATTAGATTAGTTTTTATCATTAAACGTTTGTCGGTGAGCTAATATATGACATCCTAATTTTAACTAAATTGATGTTATTAATTTCATTGTATTTTTTTTTAATAATCCAATTGATAGCACCTCCATGGACAATGTCATTTTACGATCGCATGTCAGCGCTAGCCGTTAGTCCGGACGGTTTACGAGTGCAGGCCCGTGAACAACGAGAATGGCATGGCGGTCGCTGTACTCGTGGCGTTCAGGGCTCGGGAAAGTGGTATTACGAAGCCACTGTTACAGATGAAGGATTGTGTCGAGTTGGCTTCAGCACCTCACAGGCGAATTTAGATCTTGGAACTTGCAGGCATGTTATTGTATTTTTGCCATACCCACTATAAAATAACTGCTTTACATGTATGTATGCGTTGACAGGCCGGTGTACGGGAAAATATCTTTTCCACACTAGTGTGGTAAAGCAAGTCATTTCCATAGTGATTTATGTTTATTCGTCTGACCCGTCCGCTATTACATACTCCTGTGCGTGCTTCGGTCTACTATAGGAGTGAAGTTGGCGACACAAATGAACTGTCAAAATTTTTTGAAAAATACTGAAAATGAAGTGAAAAGCAGCTATTTTATAGTGGGTGTGGCAAAAGATACCATATATATTATATATATTGTGCGTAATGATATTATGGCTCGTTTTAACATACTACTCGTTAGTAGTATGCCTCATTACGCTACTAGATATACAATCTACTATTACGAAACTATTAAAGAAACACTTAACTGATTTAAGTGTTTATTTAACACGTTCACTGCCGGCCACTTTTGCAGGGCGCGCGTCAGTAGCCGGCATCAGAACTTTGAAATATTGCAGTATTTGAGCGTCATGCTCCATAGCGGCACCTAAATATAAAAAATGTTGAAACCGATAATGCACAGATATGCAGTATGACGTTCTTAAGAGGCCGGAGTAAACACAACACTCTCTGTCAATAGCCGATACAGTACTGAGCTGTACTAGCTACTTATACCTGTGGCACACCTGGTGTGACATCGGCCCTTGACGATAACAGCCGATGGCACACAGTGTGTGACATCGGCACTGAACGTAGTTGCATCTTGTTACATAGCTATTGTATCTATTTGATGTGCTGCCATCTATTGTTTTATTTCGATATGAAAACCTTTTGTTGGTAACTGATAAGTGAAACCATATTTTATTATTTTAGATTCGGATTTGGGTTTGGCGGTACTGGAAAAAAATCCAACAATAAACAGTTCGACGATTACGGTGAAGCTTTTGGTAAATGTGATGTAATAGGTTGTTTGATTGACCTTGATAAAGGTGAAATAAGATTTGCCAAAAATGCTAAAGATTTGGGCCCCGCCTTTCATCTCAATGCACAAACAAAGAACGCAGCATTTTTCCCATCAGTTGTTTTAAAGGTATGTAGCGTTCAGTTGTTTTAAAGCTATGTAGCGTTCAGTTGTTTTGACCAGTAAGGTTGAGTAAAACATTCAGGCATGCCAACTAAAATTTTCGGAACCCGATTCACTGACAGTTTTAGGGTTCCATTTCTCCAGCAAGCACAAAGAAAACATTCTGGAAGAGATCCGGGTCGGGTCAAAATTGAAATCTGGATGGATACCGGATCGTGCTCCGGCATCCATCCCTAATGTTAATATGCGTTCATATCATAACGTTTTTAATATTTTTCTTTATTCACTTGTTCCATTTAAATCAAATTTCAGAACGCTGAAATGTCTTTTAATTTTGGTAACACTCCATTTAAATATGATGTACCCGACGGGTATAAACCGATTTCCGGTGCACCGAAGGAGATAACGGTTGTCAACAACAGTGGATCTAGCGGAGGAGATACTAAAGATAGTAAACCGATTCCTAATGCGCCACAAGCTATCATTATTGAGGTTAGAATTTAATAATAAAAATATATTTATTTGGCTCGTGAAAGATTTCAAAAGAAAAATTAAATTTTAAGCCATCACGAGAATTAGCTGAACAGACGTACAATCAAATTAAGAAATTTGAGAAATATTTGGACACTCCGAAAGTGAGAGAACTCCTCGTTATTGGCGGTGTATCCGTAAAAGAACAAACGAATGCGTTGAGTTCTGGTATCGATATTGTTGTTGGAACTCCGGGCAGACTTGAAGATTTAATACAAGGAGGTTTGTTCATCATTATTTTAAAGGCTACTGACAGCCACGGTTATATGAATCTATTACCGATTGAATTATTCGTACTTGTTTTTAATAAATTGAAAATCCTCTCGGTTAGTCCACTGACCGGGGGATTTCCCCTGGAAAAAAATTCATAAAATAGGACCCAAAAACGCCAATTCGAAGCAAAATTTATCGAAAGTCAAAAACGAAACATAAGTATTTAGCAAATTATAACAAGTTATCTATATACGGTTTTTAATATAAACATAAGAATAACAATCAATATGATTAGACATCTATACCGTAACTAAATTCACTATATTAGTGAAATTAACATAATTCTTATGATATTCTTATGTTAATTTCATTAATATAGTGAATTTAGTTACGGTATAGGTGTCTAATCATATTGATTGTTATTCTTATGTTTATAAGTATTTAGTATTTTATTCATAAATTAGTAAAAAAACTAGGTAAGTACTTATGAACATAAAGAAAATCAAAATAATAAACTTAGGGAGCCCTGTATGATGCTCAATTAAGCGTAAACTCGTGTTCCGATCTGTGATCCCAGGCTGCCTTAATGTAATAAACGAGCTTGTTTATTTTTGGTTAATTTTTCTATCCTGCGGACCGGCAACATTTTCCTCACGGACCGACACTGGTCCGCGGACCACCGTTTGAGAAGCACTAATCTACACCTATGGGTGTTTTTAGAGATGCAAGAGCCAAGCTACATAGATCCTTGGGTATTAATATCTCAGTTTTTGAAAAACTGTAACATAGAACTCAATAATTCCATGCAAGCGACATGTGTCATGGAATGCAGTGTAGAAAAGACTATTCGTTATCACAATATTATTCGATATTGTATGATATTGCTGAATCGATGCCAGTAACATCTACCGATCAGTTAAATTGTTCGCACGATTAAAGAGTATCGCAATTATTATTACGTATATACATCGATCAGTTTTTACACTAAACCTCACCAGTGTGCTTTCATGTAACAGGCGCGGATCCAGCCCTTAAAGAAGGTTGTGGTCACGGCCACCCGAAAATTGACCAAATGCGAGTTGAACTACGGACTCGCTCACGAAACGTCAAACAGTACAAACTACTAGACTAGTAGCCAAAATAAAAAAGTCACTCGCGTTCTTACCCGCACGGTTCGTTCTTTTTTTTTAAATTTTATTAAGACATTGCAGATATAACATCAGCCTATCGACCTCAATTAGGGTTGTGGGCATGCCCACCGTGCCCACAACGGTGGATCCGCGCTTGTTATGTAACATGTTAAATCCAGCTATTTTATGCCCTAATTTTTTTTGTATTGAAGGTTATTTAGCACTGAATCAGTGCCGATTCTTCGTACTGGATGAAGCCGACGGCTTGCTAAAGGCGGGTTACACAGATCTGATCGATAGAATTCATAAACAAATACCTAAAATATCAGTAGATGGTAGGAGATTACAAATGATAGTTTGCAGTGCAACATTGCATTCGTTTGAAGTGAAAAAAATGGCGGTAAGTTTACAGAAAAACAAATAAATAAAAAGAATTTTTTAACCTATAAAAAAATTATGAGTTTGAACAATTAGAAAGTAGACACCCACATGACACTAGGGCAGGAGTCGGCAACCTGCGGCTCGCGAGCTGCATGCGGCTCTTATGATGTCAAGATGCGGCTCTCCAGTTCCATGCGCAAATATTAATAATTATATTATTTTATTTTCAAAACTCATAAAAAATATTATACTGCAAAAAAAACTTTAAACAGGATAAAAAAACTCAACAGAGAACAGTGAGAATAGGTGGAGTAGAGAGACAGCTGACATTTTTTAAATGTAGCAACACTGTTCTGTTTGTTTAGTTATAATCCTAATCAAATACCATAATATTGAAATAAAAATGTTAGTGGCTCTTTAAAAACTGGGAAATTTTGTAAATTGTAACTTTTGGCTCTTCAGTCTTAAAAGGTTGCCGACCCCTGCACTAGGGGAAGAAGGCAAATGACCAACATCAACACAAAACTAAGTCTAATACAAAAAAAAACGTTACCTACAACTCATAAAAATATATAACAAAGTATCCGCCAACATTAAAATATTGCCACCAATAGTATTCGAAAATAAATTTAAAAAAATACTATTTGGCAAAGTTTATTATTCGTCAAAAGAATATTTAGAAGATTGTTTTTAAAGTGTACCAAGAAAATAAAATAAAATATCTATCTGGGTTATTTAGTATAAAGTACACAACATAATGTATACAATACAGCCTACAGAAAAAAATTCATATATTATCTATATAGTAGTATATTGGGACGTAACCATGGTGTGCTCACTCTTATAGAAAAGCTCAGACCATGTTAGTTCTGACTGCAAAAACCGAAATTATTGGCGCTGCTAACTTTTGAATATTAATGATCACAATATCTTAGGTAACGTAGTATATTATTAAATGAATGCATAATGACTGGCATCATAACATAGCTGACTACAGCATTATGTTACGTCATTGTCAAAATGGGTGTTTCATTGTATACTGATGCAGTCATTATATTCGTGTTTTGTAAAAGTGAAAAAAATGGTTTTTTAGTCCTGCGTTCCGAATTGCAATAATGCTAATAGTGGGAAGATTACATTTTATTCATTTTCTAAGAAAACTGAGGTAAGAATAATTTATTTATCTATGACTATGACATGAGTAAGATATTATAACTTAAAAATCATATAATCACATTTATTCAAGTTTCATGTCATTATATTTTGTTTGAATTAAATAATAATATTTACAGATGTTTATAATATAAAAAATCTGGGATTGACAAGTGTTTAAAATACTTAAAATAATGTTTTATTTACAGAGATTTTATCAGTGCATTTTTGCGATCAATCGTAGGGATTTCCTTGATAGTCCTATGAATCGAGTCCAAAAAAATGTCCGAGTGTGTGAAGCTCATTTCTCTGAAGATTGCAAATATGAAGCCGTGAAAATCAATATTATTATTATGAAACAATTCTGAAAACTATATTATTAATATTTTATTGTATTATTTTATATTTACATGACTTGATATATTATAATAATTTAGTTTAGTGACTTATTTAGTAATCAAATGTTATTTTTTAATGTTAATATAGTTTGTTATTATGAAAAATTGTAATAAAACTGGGAAAAAAACATTTCTTTTATTTTTTAATTAACCTTTTCAATTTGCACGTCATTTCTAGGAAAATTAAATTTAAAAATACGAGTAAAATATTTTAAATTACCGCTTCTTTCATTGTTGCACACTAGCGCCATACTCCATAGTGGCAGTAATCAGTACTAAAAGGATAGGGTGGGATATCTATACTACTCTCTCTATGGTTGCACACTAGCGCCATACGTTTTTGCAGTCAGTACTAAAAGGGTCAGAGCATTCATTATAGAGTGGGCTATCTATATAACTCTCTTATCTATGGACGTAACACAGTGGCAAAGTTTGCTGCCTGAGAAACGAGGGCAGCAATTCACACGCGTTGCATTCGCTGTGTTTCATTCCAAGTAAATGCATATTATTTTTCACAACAACTATTGACAATTCGATTTGAAGTACCTGCAATTTGGACGCGCAAAAAAGCCGCAAAAATATTAAATCTGTCAGATGCACCTGAAATTTATGTGGGGTTATGTCTATCATTTTGACGTTTTCGAGTATTATATACAAATTGAAGTTGGCGCGACTCAATCGCTCTATCTCTTTCTTAACAACGTTAAAAAACAGAGGAAATTGACAACTGAAAAAACTCTCAGTTTCAACCCGCTAAGCAGGTACTGAAAATCGAATTTTCAATAGCGGCGTTATGAAAAAGTTATATTATAGACCTCGCGCGGCGAAAGATGAAGCCACCGTGTCATAGTAACGTGAATGCATTGCGCCCGCCTTCTAGCTTGTTATTGGCTGTTTATTGTCATGAATTGCAGTTTGCCAAAATTGTACCTAACGTCATAAAACCCAATGTGCAGTTTTGTGTACACGGCACTGTCTGCGGGCAAGCAGGCGTTCACTAGCATATTATTGATGACGTGCCTTGCTTCATCTCTCACCGCGGGCACTCTACAGTGCGTTTGATTTCAACCAACATATCTAGACACAAGTCGGCTTTGGAAACTGCACTGACTGATTATATTTACACGAACCATTTCGAGCTACTTTCAACCCTCTGTAACTCAAAATCTATTTAACTTGCACTTTTGTAGGAACTTTATACATCATAGATATACGATTGAAACATGTATTTTTAAGAGATATTGTATATTATAATTTATAAATGCTCGATAATAGAAGTCGTAAACATCTATGTCATGTGTTTGTATTCGATGCAGGAACGTTTGATGCATTTCCCTACATGGGTCGATCTCAAAGGTGAGGACGCCGTACCTGAAACCGTTCATCATGTTATGTGCATGGTCGATCCACAGAAGGACGCCAGTTGGCAAGGATTGAAACGTCACGTCCAAACAGACGGGGTATGTCGACGCTATGTTTTTATACATCGAAGATTGTATATTAAACTCGGTAGTTTCCTGTGCAAAACCGATGTCATACGGTAACTCGAGTTACTGTAATTTTGTATCAAACTGATTGAATCAATGGGCAAGTGAGGGGTGTACGGATGACTCATTTTTTCAAAAAATCGAATACAGGATGCGCGGTCAAATTTAAAAGCTGAACACCGGATACCCGACCGAGTAATTTGATTCTGCGTAGTATTGCTATCAGTCTGTAGATGGCGATGCTTACAAAATTGTTAAATTGTGTTTTAAAGACCATCAACAGCTAAAGTTATTTGAGCCTAGCACTAATTCATATTTTCATTTCATTTTTTTTTAATAATAAATTGAAAATCCAATTGATACTTTTACCAGCTCTCGGGCTAGAACCCGGGAACTGGGGACTTGTAATAGAGGAACCATAGCAACGCTATGTAAACAACAGCATTGCTACACTCTCGGCCATTTTCAAGCCCGCGATACTTACAGCACTCTTATATTGCTATTGCTCCTATGTCCATCTGTCTGTCGAGGGCTACTTTGTGTGTTTTAAAGACCACCAACAGCTAAGGTTATTTGGTCCTAGCACCAATTCATTATTTTTTTTTAATAATAAATTGAAAATCCAATTGACACTTTTACCAGCTCTTGGGCTAGAACCCGGAAACTGGGGACTTGTAATAGAGGAACCATAGCAACGCCATGTAAACAACAGCATTGCTACACTCTCGGCTATTCTCAAGCCCGCAATGCTTACAACACTCTTATGTTGCTATTGCTCCTATGTCCATCTGTCTGTCGAGGGCTTCTAGTTCATAGACTGTTAAAAAATAATAATAATGACTAAAGCCGAATTTGGCTGGCAAATACACTAAAAATAAAAATTCTAATAACTATTTTAGAGCATAAACTTTCATTATAACAAAGTTTTATATTTTATTTTGATCACTGGCAAGTACCCTATTGGCTAAGTACCGGGTAATAACCGAGTCCATGGTGCACTCCTAGAGTGAGTTCTTATGTTTTGATATCGTGCGTGGTGATTTAGGTACATGCTCAAGACAATGTCCGACCAGGAAGCAATAATGCAGAAACACTGAGTGAAGCTGTGAAAATGTTGAAAGGCGAGTATTGTCTTCGCGCTATTGACAAATACAAAATGGAGAGAGCTATTATTTTCTGTCGTACAAAATTGGATTGCGATAACTTGGAACGATATTTTAAACAGGTATACAACATGATAAAACAAAAGGCGTTTGTAGAATTTGTTTTTGATTCGAAATTGTTTTTGATTTAGAGCGGAGGACAGAAATATTCGTGCGTGTGCTTACATGGGGACAGAAAGCCGCCAGAACGGAAAGCTAACTTAGAAAAGTTCAAGCGATCAGAAGTTAAATTCTTAATATGTACTGACGTAGCTGCAAGAGGGATAGATATTACGGGGCTTCCGTTCAGTAAGTAAAACATAACAAAAATAAAATACACTAGACGAAAAAATACAAGTGTTGACTCACTTTCTTACTGGATGATATTCGCTAAATGCACAGAGCCCTAGTAGCGTCACAGCGCGGTAAATTATTGCATTTTTGATGGATTTATATTCGTTTCCATAGCAACAGTGTTGAATTTCTGTTTCTTATTATTATTGTAGATTATTGGGATCCGTCAGATAGGTGGAGCTTCAAAAGGGGGGGTGAAATTTTATATACGGGGTATACTTTTGCGTGTAATTTGTGATTGGGCCGGTATGAATCCTAAACAAAGGAATTTCGTTGAAGGAGAACGGATTCTCAAAGCCGGGCATATTATCAAATGTCGGAAATATAACGAGAAAAATGCATGCAAAATGAACTGTCAAAAGTAGTAATCTTTACGACATATTATTGCTTAAAAACATCAAAATTAAAAGAAAATCTCCATGAAATTTATCATCCGCGTTCAATGCGCTTTTAAGGCTGGGTTAGGTGAATAATGTAAACACATAACTGCAACATAATAAGTTTTGTAATAAGTAGGTAAGTTACTAACATCAAAATATTTGTATACGAAGTTAATCCTATAAATTTGTCAATCATCAGGGATTCAACTATTGTAGTGCAGTATGATAACAAGTACATCTTATTATTAATATAAAATATTTTTTTAATTCATAAATACAGTTTTTCCACATTTCATTAGAAAATAATTCTCTGTAAAGTAAGTTTTACAAGGAATAACTGACAGTGTTTATTGCCATGATATTAGAAAACGTCGCGAATTCCATTTTCGATAAACTTTTTGTTTATTTTACTTGTTTTATTTTTGTAATAAACAATTTCATGATTAATTTGCACTGTTAGCATGTAAAATTTTCCCTCATTTTGAGTACAATTTTCTGCCACCAGATGTCATATGCTCATTTGACGGATCCCAATAGACGCGTCGATAACTCAAGTCATTAGCGTCTTCAACACAACAATTAATAATCCATTTGTGTATTAGAATCTGCCAGCCGGCATACACAAACCGACTGGTACGAGCTCCGGCTCCGGGGAATGCCAATTCTCAAAGAACATTGGAATGCAATTGCGAGAACAAGTACATTCCAATGTTCCCCCTGGGGGAAATTTCTGTTTCAAACAAAAACTTATGAAGACAACAAGAATCTGATGGCGACTGTCATAAATAACTATTTCATTAAAAATGAAAATATAAAATGCATTATCTAATAAAAAATTATAGAAGAGGAATTTTTTTACATGTCCCTTTCGCGAGTATTTTATGTTTTCACATACATAACTTTTAAGTCCATCAAAATGTTACGTTTTTCGGCACCATGGGCGCTGTAAATCCTATTTTTTAGAAAGTCATCCGCATTGAAAATTGTAAGAATGGTCAACTTGCTGTGGAGCTTAATATGTTATTTTCCTTTTAGTGATTAACGTTACATTACCGGACGAAAAATCCAATTACGTTCATCGCATTGGAAGAGTAGGCCGAGCTGAACGAATGGGTCTTGCGATCAGTTTGGTTAGCACCGTTCCAGAAAAGGTATTTGGCACATGTTTTGTGTATAAAGTTAAGATGAATCGCCAAAAAAATATTACGTGCATTTTTATTGATCATGTTTAAACGCATAATTTAAAGGTTTGGTATCACGGAGAGTGGTGCGCAACTCGAGGCAGAAATTGTTGGAATACGCGACTCACTGACGAACGTGGATGTTGTATTTGGTATAACGAACGCCAGGTGAGTTTTAAACGGTTATATTTACATAGATGGACTACAATGACGGTTACCAGACTTTTTTCTACCATCTGATAGTGTCACTGCCAAGTAAGGTATAAAGTTACTAGATCTAGTAACTTTAGTAACATGTCACTTATGCCATTTAGGGTAAGTTCGGTTTTGCACTCAATTGATCGAGCCGAGCGAACAGATTTTTGGTCACGTGACAAGCGAGCAAATCGACCCATCTAAACAATTCCGAACGTAATCTAGCAGATTTTTCCAAACGTCAGAATAAAATGGCCCCAGCAAGTTAAATTCTTATTACTAAAGCCGAAATATATTCTTTATTGCTCCTCATTGTGATTTAATTCAACATTGTTATAATAATAAATCATGATTCACAATTTTTTTCGTTTTATTCCTTTATTTTAAAATTAATAGTACTACCGGTTGTTGATTTTTTCGACCCATAGATATAATAAATATTTTATTTAATCATTCTGTGCGATATAGACTTATTGGTTATTACTATTCTTTGAATAAATATTATTCGTGTATTTTTACCTATTGAAAAATTACCTTATATAAATAAACTTCGAAATTTATCCATTCTCACAACAAGCGTTTCCGCTCATTTTTAAAATGAATGCTCTGAAGATGATTAAATCTGCTTGCTCGCTCGATTTCCGTGGAGCTTATAGAGCGTGCTCGATCTCCTTCAGATTTTAAATCCGAACGCAAGATAGAGATCTTTCAGAGCATATAAATGTTAAATTCGAACGCATAAGAGCAATTAGATCGATCTGAGCTCAAAACCGAACTTACCCTTAAATGTCAGTGCTGTTTAGATTTTCCACTACCGGATGGCGTCACTAGCAAGTAAAGTATCAGTCATTCAAACATTTAATGGCTTAATCGCAGTTTTGTATTTGCTTTATTATCTATTCCTGAATAATGGACAAGTGAAGAATGACTAAACAAACCGTTAATCTCTAAACCACTTGACATACCTTACTGGCCACTAGCGCCATCTGATGAATAAAAAATGTAAACATTTGACATAGATCTTACTTGCGACTAGTGCTATCTGGGGTAAGTTCGGTTTTACGCTCAGATTGATCGGAGTGCTCTAATACGTTTGAATTTAACATTTATATGCTCTGAAAGATCTCTATCTTGCGTTCGGTTTTAAGATCTGGAGCAGATCGAGCGCGCTCGATTTGCTCCTAGAAAAGCGAGCGAGCAAGCAGATTTAACCAACTTCAGAGCATTCATTTTAAAAATGAGCGGAAACCCTTGTTGTGAGAATGGATAAATTTCGAAGTTTATTTATATGAGGTAATTTTTCAATAGGTAAAAATACACGAATAATATTTATTCAAAGAATAGTAATAACCAATAAGTCTATATCGCACAGAATGATTAAATAAAATATTTATTATATCTATGGGTCGAAAAAATCAACAACCGGTAGTACTATTAATTTTAAAATAAAGGAATAAAACGAAAAAAATTGTGAATCATGATTTATTATTATAACAATGTTGAATTAAATTAAAATGAGGAGCAATAAAGAATGTATTTCGGCTTTAGTAATAAGAATTTAACTTGCTGAGGCCATTTTATTCTGACGTTTGGAAAAATCTGCTAGATTACGTTCGGAATTGTTTAGATGGCTCGATTTGCTCGCTTGTCACGTGACCAAAAATCTGTTCGCTCGTCTCGATCAATCGAGCGTAAAACCGAACTTACCCCTGATAAATAAAAATATGTCAAAGTACAAAAATTAGTTTGTGTCGGTCGTAAACTAATATTCCTTTCGAAAGCTTATGTAGATTGTTGTTTTACCGTCTTTATTTTTATTACTCAGGGTTCGTTAAAGAACTTTGTTATATCGAGAAATAAAACGAAAGCGAAAAGTAATGTCTGAATGTTTTTGCCTGAAAACCGTGTGTTCATAAAATACGTCACACTATTGAGTATTTAATTCTTATTTTAGTATTTAGCGGATATCGAAGATCATCTTAATGTGACGATCGAACAAGTCGATAAGGATTTAAATATACCGGTAAACGAATTCGATGGAAAAGTCGTTTACGGACAAAAACGTTCTCAGTCCGGCACTGGCTACAAAGGTCACGTTGAACAAATGGCGCCTGCCGTTGCCGAATTGGCATCGTTAGAAAGCAATGCTCAAACGATATTTTTACAGCGCTTACTGACTCGTTAACAATTTACATCTTTTCATAATTTATATTTGCTACTATTTGAATAAAGATTTGACTAAAAATAAGTCAATGTTTTTGATATCAACTGTCTCCATTTTGATTAAGAATCAGTGTGTTAATTTTTTTTTTATTTTGTAACTGTCCCTAGTTTTAAATGTTTTGAAATTGTATTTATTTTTAGGAAAATAAATTATTCTTTCATGTAATAATTCCTATATTTTAGACAATTTTTCTGTACAGTGTACATCTATTATCTGTGTTATTGTATATTTTTATGCAAAACTTTTCATTTTTCAATGACAGAAATACATTGTACAAAGTGCTGCCGTACTGCTTACATTATTTGGCAATTATTGCAGTTTGAAATTCGAAATATGTAACTGCTGTAAATATTATGTTGATTTAAAAGTTACTGTATAATTTTGATAGTGTGATAAAATGTCCAAAGCATAAAATAGTTTGAATATTTCGCGTTATATACAGAACAAATAGGTTAGAAAAATTTAACCTCAAAATTGTTTTGAAAAAAATCGAAAAAAAACTTGTAAATAAATAATTTGGTGTATGATGGATGAACAACAGTTAAAAATCTTCGAATGCTTCCCTTTGCTTGTCCCATGTGATAGAACGTGGACAAAATATGACGGATACGTCACAGTAAAGGTAAATTTTACAAGCAATATTTTTGTAGTTTAATCACAATTCTTTTGTTTTGCTGGGTCATACGCATGGTTTATTTTTAATTTTTTATTATCTACAAAATCACACGAATTGAAGTAACAGGAGATTCATCGATCTCGATGAACCCAAACGTATCTTAAATATTGTTTGTTTCTTTTTTGTAGGGCTGCGATTACAGAATAATATTAGACGTGCCCGAGTATCCAAAAGCTAAAAATATAAAAATTACGTTTTCAGACAAATTACTAAAATTTAAAAGTTCGATACTTACAATAGATACAAAAAATTTAGATTTAATCGGTTATTTAAAAAACGTTAACAACGTCATATATGAAAACTCTGAGGCTCCGACAAAACATTATATCAACTATAAAGTTTTATTTTTTGTATTAGAGCAATATAAAGACCTTTCTAATGATGAATCCGTTTATGCTATCGATATAAGTAAAGATTTTATAACGATAAATTTAAAATATTTAGACGAAGCAAATCTAGAGCATTTATTAGTAATTAAAGTAGATGTAACAAGCGATAAAAACATTTTTAAAGTCGTTTCACACAATTTACCAGAAATTAAAAATAACGGAGATATAATAAAACCTTCGAATAAGCTTCGAGTTCTTTGGGAACAGTTCTGTGGTACAGTTAAAAGTTTGCAGCCATTTTATAATGCTATGGATAGTATAGATACTGTCTGCTGGGTTCTAGATCCAAAAGAACCATCTAAAACAGATGTTTCGAGAAGAATTGTTATTGGTAATTTTTAAACGATCACTGATTATTTTTGATACGTTTTTGTTTTTCAGAGGTACTCTGCTGTATTTCATTCTTTTGTTTTTTAGGAAATAATGTTTCTATATACATTACATTTGACCCGTGGAATATCAACGAAAAACCCCAAATGCAATTTCTAGGCCCTGAGAGACTAATTAAACCTTTTCGAGAAAATTTAACTTATAATTACAATAATTGGGATCCTGAATACGACGTGGTACAAAATATTCTACGGTTATTAGGTTAGTTATTATGGATCAATTTGACGATGCATTTGAATACAGTTGAACTTTGATAACTCGAACCATGACTTGCCACAAAAAAAATCGAGTTATCAGATAATATTAATTTTCACTTTTGACGCTACTGCCAACCAATTTTGTTCGAGTTATCAACAATTCGAGTTATTAATGTTTGACTGTAACATCAAACAAACTTTTTAGATTTACCATTCTTTCCCATGAAACCGACCGAAGACGAAATTGTTAAAGAAATTGTTTTGCACAGTGACGAAGAATGCGGTATTTGTTTTGATTTACGATTCAACAACGAATTGCCTGACATAGTCTGCGAAAACGAACAGTGTGAAATACATTATCATTCAAAATGTTTATATCAGGTATAATTAAATTCATTGTGCATAATTTTTAAAGATTGCAATTTTAAATTTAAAATATTCAAATTCTTTTAGTGGTTTTTGGCCCTTACAACAACTATTCGTGCTTTTAATGTCATTAGAGGAGAATGTCCGAACTGTAAATCGGTAAGAATTTTTTTTTAAATTTTGTTTCTGTTTCCCCAATATAACAAAAATTAATTCCCCCAGATAGATAAAGAAAATAAATATAAAAGGGCTTCATTTTAAAATAATTTTTCAGTCGATTTCATGTTTGGTACCTAAATAAGAAAATGAAGAAATCATTACAACAGCAAGTAAGTATAAAACATTATTTTACGACAAACAGTATAAAAGTCTAGTATTTTAAATACAACCATTGTTCACTGTTATAACTCAGTGATAGACTATTGTTATGAAATAATGACATTGAACATATTTTGAATAGAAGCATCCAGCGCCTCTTAAGTCAAAATAGAACTATGTCAATTTCTTGTTCGAAATGTACGACAAGACGGTGATTGACTGGCTTTACGGAAAGATGACTGAGTTTTGAATTGAACTGTGTTTTAAAGACCACCAACAGCTAAGGTTATTTGGGCCTAGCACCAATTCATAATTTCAATTCATTATTTTTTTTTTTTTTTAATAATAAATTGAAAATCCAATTGACACTTTTACCAGCTCTCGGGCTAGAACCCGAGAACTGGGGACTTGTAATAGAGGAACTATAGCAACGCCATGTAAACAACAG
Organism: Mongoloraphidia duomilia; assembly: GCA_039654895.1. Classification (NCBI taxonomy): domain Eukaryota; kingdom Metazoa; phylum Arthropoda; class Insecta; order Raphidioptera; family Raphidiidae; genus Mongoloraphidia; species Mongoloraphidia duomilia. The sequence goes on from CM077521.1 coordinate 7,333,585, forward strand.
CGCCGCTACACTCTCGGCTATTCTCAAGCCCGACTGAGTTTCGCTTTGTGTTGACGCATACGTGTAAACTTTCTGTTAGAGCCCGATTATTCTTAGAATGACGCCGTGACGTTATCAGTCTATTGGCGGCAAAGCACCGCCCTCACTTAGCAACGAACTGTCTGTTGAAAACCGTTACCCACTCTGCTGCTCTCTAATAGACAGCATGTATTTTCTATTGTTGGAGCCGTTGCGTTATTACGGAACAATAGCCGTTGTCGAGTGATGACGTCTCGGTGTCATTCTAAATAGTATTGTGTCTATTAAGTATTATCTTCATTTGTGGGAAGCACTGATGAAACTTCTATTCGCCACAATGGCGACCATATGAAAAATCAGTGGTTACAACAAATATAACACTAGCGATCATCCGATTTTCATAAAATTTCGTACTATGGATAACGCAGTTAATACTGTCTAAAAAAGTACAATTTATCCGATCACAAATGCCGATTTTTTGGCTTGTTTCGCCATGCTATGATAAATACTTCTTGTCTCGATAGTGTCGCCGTCTAGCAAAATCGGATACTAGTGTTATATTTGGTTAGCGTTTTTTTAAAAACAAAATAATATACAAAACAAAATACTATTAAAACACATGTGTTGTAACATTATATTTTTCTATGTAGCTTAACATATTTTTGTTAAATAAATCTGTTCCACATATCAGAACTAAAGTGTTTGCCTTATCGACACATTTAGAACTAAAATAATTTTCTATATCACATTCATTTAATTTTTTAAATTCAATCTCTTCATTGTATTTTATGAATGTTTGTGTATCGTTTAAGTTTTTAGTTTCGTGAGCGAGAAAAGTCGTACAGTCAAAATTCCAATATCGCTTAAAATCGTGAATTTCATTTCGTAATATTATACTGTTTACATTTTTGTGGCATGCGTATAATTTGATTCGTGTTTCGCATTCTTCATTTTCCAAAATTGAACAGATTATGTTGAACACAGGGGCTATACCTACGCCTTGGCTTAAACACAATATATTTTTATATTTGAAACTAATCGTGAAGTTCCCGTAAGGTCCTCTCCATTTAGTTAATGAATCCATTTGCAAATTTTTGATAAAATTGGACATTTTTCCTTTCTCATAAAGTTTTATTAGTACAACGAAAGACAGCTGGTTGTGTTTGAGATTTATTTGAGTTTTTGTTTTTATAGGTATCGGTGTATATGCTCTGGTGAAGTAGTTATTTTCTCCTGACTCATTTTTGAGTAATAAATGGTCGCCTGGGCGGTATGTTAATTTGAAAGTATCCAATGCTTTCGAAGGGTCTTCGGGATGAAACTCAAATACAAGTAAAAGTGTATCGCTCGTATGGTATTCTTTATGTAACAATCGAAATATAGAATATTTAAAAGGAGAAATGCAATTATTTTTCGTTAAATCTTCGTTCAATTGTTTTTCTCCTCTTCCGTATTTTTCCATCTGTTCTTCGTATACATCAAAGATGCAGGGTATGCATCCCGAGTTACAACAATCAGAATCGTTAGGCCGTTCTGGCATTTCCATTGTTAATTTTTACGTTAAATTTTATTTTGAGAATTTTCGATTTTTGTACATTATTTATTAGTGAATTAAGAAAGTACTTACAAGGAGAAAAATAACGAAGCCGTTGCAGTTTATTGTGAAAAAAAAAATAATTTTGACAGATTTGCTTGTACGGAAGCACACATAAAATAATTGAACACTTGAAGTTTGCAACACTGACATAAAATCCGCGTTTTTTGTATAAAAATGTAATTTTCATAACACATTCTATATAATAATGTGTTTTTTCGTAATAATAAAATTTTGTTACGTTCACCTATTTCTAATAGTTTGCGTAGTCGTACAACTATATAGTAATTATATTTGCAAAATGCCCAGAAGTTTTGAGCAATTTTGCACGGACAGTATTGATTGAAAATAGGTACGTCGGCCTTCGGATATTCAACATTTTATTTGCTCATTACTAGTTTTGGGCATTTTTTTAGGTACCTATAGTCCATCCCATAATTGTAGAAATTAAACAAATGAATAACATATGACTTTTCTCTATTGTAAAAAAAGCTTTGTAAGATGGTGTATCGTGTAAGTTTTACTAAATAACTAAATAAATCACTGTCATTATATTCAAGATGTCATAATTTCAAAACGACAAAATTCGTTAAAATTGTCAGAATGTTTTGTTTCATTATATTTTATTAACTAAATTTTAAAAATTTGTGATAAAAAATTAATGTTTTATAGCTGTTTAATTTGTTATATGAAGTTTGAAAAAATTATTATCAAATTGACATTACAATTTTTATCAATCTTTCGGTGTGTGTATCATACTTGTATCATTTAAATTTTAAATTTATACATTTATTTAAAAACATTGAATTATAAATGACGAAATTGTACAATAAAAAGAAAAATAATTCATAAAAAAATATAGCAAATACATATTTGTTCTATTTTTTTTGCGCCTCTTGTTCAACGAACAATTTACATCGGGTATTACTATTAATTGTGTATAATATTATAATATAAAGATACACAACTGTAAAATGTAGATTATTATTTATTAAGAATGTTACATTTGTATATTATTATTTTAAAATTTACATGATACTTGTTCACTTTTCCAAATATTTCTTTCCAGTAAACAGTATGAAGGTTTAAGGAATGACGATTTTTGTAAAATATATTAGGACATCACAACACGAGCTGCAATATTATTGCGTAGAAATGTATTTGAACGTTATAACTGTTCATTGAAGCTATTTCTCTTCTTTTTTTAAAAAAATTTAGCATGATTAATTCCAATTTACTTTTTGAAAAGTCAAATCTAATATTTTGTTATTTAAAAATGACATTATTTTATTTTCCGTTTCCTTGGTTAATTTTTATTTTTATTTAGTAAAACAGTGCTAAAACAGTAAACTTGGAAAATATAAATAATCTAATCATAATTTTGAAATTTTTTACATGTTGCCAACTTAAAATAAATATTATTCATTTGTTTAATTTCTACAATTATGGGATAGACTTTATTAGTATTACCCGAATTCCCATATTAATCCAACTGTTTAACAAAAATAAAAATGTTCTTCATCGACGCAGAAGTGTTGAGAATTTTTTTTTAAATATTTGAAGTTAGAAGGAGTTAGGGTTGTTTTTCTTGAATTAATTGTAGAGTTATAGAAGATAAAAATATATGAATGCATCTATAGTTCAAGACACATCCATTTTTGATGCACACTTGCACCCCTGTACCCTATCGTACAGTTTGCAAATAGTTTCTTTTCCATATTCGTTTCCAACTTCACGTTCATTTAGTTTCGTGAACGGGCCTTGTATTCATCATGGCTGTTGGAAAAAACAAGGGTTTGTCGAAAGGTGGCAAAAAAGGCGTTAAAAAGAAGATGTAAGTAACAAATAATTATAATTTTTTAATTTTAAAAGAAAATAAAACACGTATTTAACATAAATGTTAAAAAGTGAATTAAGATTAATGTGATATTTGTGGTAAAATTTCGTGACATGTGGCTAATATGTAACATTTGTCGGCACCTGAATTAGGCTTCGAAGAAGTTTGGTTTTAATAAGATCACTTATGTGCTTTATTTTTACAAGTAACGTTTAATTAGTGCATTTAAATTTCGAGTCACTCTTTTTATTTTTTTTTATAATGGGGTTACGTGTCTATCAGATACCAATTAGTAGCAATATTGGTCATTTTGTTTTTTGTATCAAAATTCAAAGCGTGGTCGAAACTTTTGTAGACGTAGAGCTAACTGAGTAACACATTTTTTACACGTTATAGTAATTTTTTGGGGGTATTAAGTTAAAGCATTTAATTCTTATTATTAGCATTATTATAAATTGAAATCATATTTTATTAAGGAGTCGCCAAACTTCAAGATCCAAGCTTATTAAATAATATGCGAATAACTTTTTAAACTTAGGTTTTTTTCAATTGTCACGTAATTCCAAAACCACTTGTTACATTTATTTTGTATTATAATGATGAGAAACAGTATCTTTTGATGTAAAGTGAAGACTAAGTTCCCTAATTTCTGATATTTAAATTATAAGTTTTTCAAAACATTTATTTTAGATGTGCAAAATACTTACTTTTTTCTTTTTCTTTCAGAGTTGATCCGTTTACGCGCAAGGACTGGTACGATGTTAAGGCACCGTCCATGTTTACTAACCGTCAGATCGGTAAAACTCTGGTTAATAGAACTCAGGGAACGAAGATTGCTTCGGAAGGTTTGAAACATAGAGTTTTCGAAGTGTCGTTAGCTGATTTACAAAGCGACAATGACGCTGAAAGGTAATTTTTTTGTTTATTTTTTGACGGGGTAAAAAATAGCCAAGTAGGTTGAGCATCAGCTAGTAACTGAGTCCTCGGTACAATCCTAATCCAATTTGTGAGAACTGGTAAACGTATTCGAAAAGTTAAAGAAAGTTATTAAATAAATTCGTTCTTATACAGATCATTCCGCAAATTCCGATTGATAGCTGAAGACGTTCAAGGTCGCAGTGTGTTGACAAATTTCCATGGTATGGAATTAACAACTGACAAATTGAGATCGATGGTGAGGAAATGGCAGAGTTTGATCGAGGCTCACGCGGACGTCCGCACCACAGACATGTACCTTTTGCGTGTATTTTGCATCGGTTTCACGCAAAAAGATCAAATGTCACAACGTAAAACGTGCTATGCCCAACATACACAGGTATGTGTGTAATTTGTTTTTTTTATTTATTTTAGTCTGTTTTTGTAATGTCAAACGATGAGGTTATGTTTGTCTAGCGCAAAAATTAGATAACCGCTCTACGTGTTAGTTGGGTATCTTGAACGAATACCAATTACGCAACCCGTGGGAATAGTTAATTTTTACCCTGCTGAATGAAAATTCAGGGTGTCCACAGGTCAGGGAATTCTGGAAAGTCAGGGAATGTCCGGAAATTTTTTTTGGGTCAGGGAAAGTAAGGGAATTTGAAAAGTGGTCAGGGAAAAATTTCAACAGAGCAGACTTTTAATAACACTTGTAATTTTCGATGCTGAAAGTTGCATAAACAATGAGTTTTGTGTCGATAATAATTGTACCTTTTTTAACTTTTGAAAAGGCTCAGGGGTAAAAAATTTGATTAGGTCCTATTAAAGTTTGTTAGCTTAGGTTTGAAATAAGGAAAAATTTTCAAAAAAGTCAGGGAAAAAAATCAGATTCGGTCAGGGAAAGTCAGGGAATTTGGTCTTGAGAAAAAAGTGGACACCATGTTCTATACATGTCAGTTGGTTATCTTGAACGAATACCAAATACGTAAGCCGTGGTAACAGTTTCATAATTTTTACCCGGCTGCATGAAAATTGAAGGATCGCTTTTTAATGTGTAGGTTTGAATGTATGTGGCTGAAATTCTTTATTCTCATGTAGAATCTAAACGGTTTGACGGATTTAGATAAATGATGTGTCGATTGATTCGTCATAATCTCGCGAGTGACACTGGGTATATGGCGGACGTTTTTCCTTTTGCGCGGTCGGTTTTTTTTATTAATAATTTACTTGTGTCCTTGTACTGTACACTGGCCGTGGTATTCGGGTTGTATGGACAAATCTGTGTTTTATTTATTTATTGTAGATTATAGACGCGTCGACATCTGTCATTAGCGTCTTTCAACTACACTAAATAACAACTAACTTAAAACTAAATAACATCACAAAACATCCATGAGCGCAGGTGGGATTCGAACCCACGGCAGTCCAGTCTAGAGGTTGCGGCGCCAAGCATACTAACCACTAGGCTATACTGCCCTCCGAAATCTGTGTTATTTGTGTGTATTTCGTATGAGTGTTAGGCCTTCGGTTGACATTACAAAAATGAACAAGTTTCATTTGTCGTTCAGTACACTATTATGATGATACTCTCAGCTCGCTTTGATGTAAAACTGAAGAAAATATATTGTTCCCTAAACAACGCAAAAAAACATATCTGAATATTGTACTTTCATTCATTGTTGTATACTTAATAGTTGCTGAAGACGTGTTTTTTTAAAATGCTTGTTTGTTTTTGAAGGTGAGAGCCATTCGTAAGAAAATGGTTGAAATTATTACAAGAGATGTTACGAGTAGCGACCTTAAAGAAGTAGTAAACAAACTATTGCCCGACAGTATCGCAAAGGATATCGAAAAGGCATGCCAAGGAATCTACCCTCTTCACGATGTGTACATTCGTAAGGTGAGTCGACAGCAATGTCTCGAGGAGAAATATTTTGATTTATTTTTGGGTTTTTAATAAGAGACTACCATAGACTTCAACAGAAATGGACAGCTAGTTACACCTCCTGTTCCCATAGTAGCAATGCAAAATTATTGATCACAACATCTTTCAGCTTATTTGCCTCACTGGACATAGCCTAATGTTATAAAAAGAAAAGCGGTAAATTCAAATAACTTGTATTGTAAATAGCCATGAATTCCACATTTACACGTAAAATGAAGCATTTTGATGTTTCAAACTTTTTGATAAAATAGTATCGCCCCATTTTATATCAATTCAAAAATGAACTCGATTCTTATTGATATCCAAAAGCAAGTAATCGAAAAATTAAATAATCTCTCAAGACACTCGTCGGTATTAACCCCCTCTCTTAGAGGGAAACTTGCTCGCCTAGGTGTTTATATCGTTCTGCAAGGAGATTAATACCGACATTTTGTTCTGAAAATTGAAATATATGCTTAAAACAGTGACCGTAACAACATATTAAAATTTGAACCTTAAACTAATAATATAAATTTCGGCGGGTACATGACTCGTTTAGGGTGATCTGCCACCTCTATAATACTGACTAATCGATCTGCAAATATAATGGCATTATTGGATCACCGACAAGCTATACAAATAATTTCAGCCTTGAAGCAACAATAGTTGTGACCATTTTTTTTGTTACATGTTGGGGGCGGTCTGCATCCCTCCCATACCGCTATCTAGCAACACAAAAAAATTGTCACTAGCTCTTGGTCTATTAGTCCATGGTTGTTTTGTCTAAGAAGGGTAGTTTCGATTTGTACAATTAAAATTTTGAAACAAGCAGTTTAATATAATGATGATACTCTCAGCTCGCTTTGATGTATAACTGAAGAAAATAATATTGTTCCCTAAACAACGCAAAAAAACATATCTGAATATTATGCTGCTTTATTAAATGCTTTTTTTCTAATGATCTGTTATTGAAGCGTTTGTTAAAATATTTCATAAAATTTCAGGTAAAAGTTTTGAAGAAACCTCGTTTCGAACTATCTAAATTATTGGAATTGCATGGCGACGGTGGAAGAGCAGCCGGTGAACCAGGTGCAGCTGTGACCGGCGATCCGTTGGACAGACCTGAAGGTTATGAACCACCTGTACAGGAAACTGTTTAATATATTGTACATGTGAACCTTCAATAAAAATTTGTTTATAACTTATTATAATTTTTTTACAATCCCAACAACAAGGTTTGGTTCGAAATGAATGGAATTGTCGATATATAAGTCATTAGTTGTCGGGGGACACCCGAGGGGAGGTAAGCTTCTTACGCAATGTATATATTTTTGTTGTTTTTTTTAACATTATTTGGCTGGCAACAATGCGCGCTGCCCAGCCAATGAGATGCGTTGCATCGTCCGTGACGTTTCACTTTTTGTGTTGGGTCCCGATCAACGTGCGTTAAGCATAGCTTAAAAACTTAATTCAAAGTAAGCCTGCGCCACAATACTGTAATATCCTCAAACACTTTCTCAAATTGACAAATTAGCATTGATGTATTTGTTAGCCCAGTGCGCTTAAATGTTGTCAAGCGTCTATAATTTACATTAACACGTTAACTGCCCAAATAGTACCAAAAAAAGTTCCCGTAGGCCCAAATTTTTTTTTGTCTTTTCAAAATACAGATTAGTATCATATATGTTGAGTTTTAGTAACGTTTTGAACAAGAAAATAAATTTTCAGTTTTGTTTTTTAGTTTCATTTATTTATGCAAATATAAAGAAATTTTTTTGGCTCAAAATTTTTTTTGGACCTCCAGGCCCACCTTTCAGTGGCCCGTAAGTTATAGTGCAATAGGTGAACTGTACCACATTACACAGATCCCGAAATAAATTCATTCATTGAGCAATGAGACCATTACGTTGGGTCTCGGAGCTTAATGCCATTTTTTCAGTGAGACTCACATGTGGGCTCATGGCGGTTAACGTGTTAAATTTACATGGCGTTGCTATGGTTCCTCTATTACAAGTCCCGGGTTCTAGCCCGAGAGCTGGTAAAAGTGTCAATTGGATTTTCAATTTATTATTAAAAAAAAATAATGAATTGGTTCCAGGCCTAAATAACCTTAGCTATTGGTGGTCTTTAAAACAATTTAACGTGTTAAATGCGTAAGGATGCCCCTGGATACAAATCGTTTAATTTGTTTATATTGACCTCTAGTGTCGAGAGTCTATAATCTACAATAATTAATCTACTAAACTCTAGAGTGCTGATAAACGAAATGTCGTGAGCGAAGTACGGCAGAAAATGTAAATTGTATTATGACGTATCACCGCTAGATGGGTGACGTGTATATATTGATTTTGCTGTCTCATAGTCGCACTCGCGTGGCTAACGTGTTGCATGTTGTATGTAGTTCGATTGGAACAGTGATTCGTCGTGCCTTAAACTAATGAGTAAGGAAAATATAGAGCCTTGGTAACGCTTGGCTCCTGTGATAATCAATTATCCATTTCCGTATTTTTGTAGAGGCAAAGGTCGTCCTCTGGAACGGTTTGTCTACTTTTACAAACTGTTCGAGTGAAGCGATCTACCTCAGGTGTTAATAAAAAACAATGGTCGCCCCACTGCTCACATTTTTTTTATTTTTGTTCTTTTTTTGTTTGTTGGAATCTGCCATTACAAAATACAAATAGAGTCGACATAATTTTTTGAGAATTTTTCAGAACTTTTTTCTATATAAAAAATACCAAATGTGTATTTTCAATTTTAAACATAGAATTATGCGGCTACCGAAATGTAGAATGTAGACAAGATCTACTTTGTCAAATTAAAAGCGAATCACGGGGAAGATAATTTTTATATATCTGTTTCTATAGATAAAGAAGTTCTTCTTCAACCTTCGGCATTATTTATGGCGGTCTGTGTTCAGCGCCAACTTAGAAAAGGTAACGTAGGAAAAATAACATTGAGATTTGAGAACAATTACAATTTTGTAGAATCTAATGTAAATGTAGAGTAGTAGATTTTTTTTTACTTATTACTGAATATTAAACAGGCTCCGAGTTATTCTTCATAGTCAACCATTGCTATAGAAAATTTTTATTTCCTATGAAAAATAGCAACAATTACTTAAACTAGGTTCATAGCATTTTCGGATTCTGCCTAAAATTCACTGGATTCTTTTGTTTCACATGTCAACCACTTCCGACCAAGCGCGGATCCACCGTTGTGGGCACGGTGGGCATGCCCACAACCCTAATTGAGGTCGATAGGCTGATGTTATATCTGCAATGCCTTAATAAAATTAAAAAAAAAAACGAACCGTGCGGGTAAGAACGCAAGTGACTTTTTTATTTTGGCTACTAGTCTAGTAGTTTGTACTGTTAGACGTTTCGCGAGCGAGTCCGTAGTTCGACTCGCACTTGACCGATTTTCTGTGGCTTAAAAAACATGGCGCAGAGGGGGGGAAATTTCATATACGGGGTATACTTTTGCGTGTAATTTTATGATTTTCAAAGTGATAAGAAATGATAAATATATGTGCAATTTGTGATTGGGCCGGTACGAATCCTAAAAAAAGGAATTTCGATGAATGAGAACGGATTCTCAAAGCCGGGCATATTATCAAATGGAAATATAACGAGAAAAATGCATGCAAAATGAACTGTCAAAAGTAGTAATCTTTACGACATATTGCTTAAAAACATCAAAATTAAAAGAAAATCTCCACGAAATTAATCATCCGCATTCAATGCGCCTTTAAGGCTGGGTTAGGTGAATAATGTAAACAATAACTGCAACATAATAAGTTATATTGTAATAAGTAAGTATGTTATAGTGTTGCCAGGTCCAGTTTGCCAAATTTTGGGACTGAAGGCTAAAAAAATCGGGATTTTGGTTCTGAAATCGGGACAACTAAAAAAAACAAGGTGTTCATAAATCAACGTTTATTTTTATTATTAAGTGGTGAAAATAATGCCTTTATAATATCATCAAAATAATGTCATCATAATCTTTGGATCGTACGCGGCGGCAGAAAAGAACGGGAGAGCGCGATAGTCTATCGCGCTATTCGCAGTCACAAAACAATATGTGTGAAGTTTGAACCTTTTATAATTATCGATTGACCCTAAATCGGGACATTCAGCGTCCCGATCAAGGGTGAATCGGGACGTGTCCACATACCCCTGAAAATCGGGACGTCCCGCGCAAATCGGGACACCTGGCAACACTAGTATGTTACTACTTACTAACCTCAAAATATTTGTATACAAAGTTAATCCTATAAATTTGTCAATCATCAGGGATTCAACTATTGTAGTGCAGTATGATAATAAGTACATCTTAATTTTCCACATTTCATTAGAAAATAATTCTCTGTAAAGTAAGTTTTACAAAGCAATAACTGACAGTGTTTTTTGCCATGATATTAGAAAACGTCGCGAATTCCATTTTCGATAAACTTTTTGTTTATTTTACTTGTTTTATTTTTGTAATAAACAATTTCATGATTCATTTGCACTGTTAGCATGTAAAATTTTCCCTCGTTTTGAGTACAATTTTCTGCCACCAGACGTCATAATATGCTCATTTGACGGATCCCAATAGTCATTTTTTTAAAATAAAATTTTAGACACACCTACGTTTATATTTTGCATACTTACGGGGCCTCTAACTCCAAACTGCCTCTTACTTACTGAACATATTTTTGCCTTGTTTGAGATTTGATTAAGAAGAACTTCTCGAGATTTGGAGGCCCCCCAAGATCGGAGGCCCGGGGTGGGCAGCCCCCTCCGCTCCCCCCTAGTGACTTCCGAGTATTTCCGTTACTTTTAATACATATTTCTAAAATGTCACCCCAGTATGAGACATAGGTAAGACATTATTTACCCCCCAGGGGGGACATTGGAATGTGGTTGCTATCGCAAATTGCATTCCAATGTTCTTTGGGAATTAGCGCTCCCAGGGGCCCGAGCTCGTACCAGTCGGTTTGTGTATGTCGGCTGGCGGATTCTAATACACAAATGGATTATTTGTTGTGTTGAAGACGCTAATGACCTGCGTTGTCGACGCGTCTATAATCTACAATTAATTAATTAAGACATTATTTACGTCAAAAATTCATGCAATTATCCTATTTCCAGAAATTGTTGAAGAATATAATATCTAGCTGCAATTGAAAGCATATAATTTCTGTATCTTGTAACCATTAACGTATTTGTGTTAAGATATCTTCTTTACATACAATAATTAATATTTGTATAGTTTTTAAAGAAAATTTCTATTAATTAAATAGTGTGAAATGAAGTAATAATAATAGCCTGCAGCTGTGTGTATCGTCTCTAAACTAAACATCAAACAAATTCTCGACAATATTACATCTGCCGTGAAAATAAATATTCCCAGCTATTTTTATCTTTAGGCACGGTAGTTAAGAGTGATTCCGATCGAACAGTCTAACAAAAAGCATGACGGAAGTAGTGGTGCGGGTAAGAAGAAAGAAATACAACCGCGGTCTCAGATATACGGATCAGTCAACAGATCTCGTTACTCATATTTTGCAAACTCAAATACCTACAGCGCCTACACTATTATTAATTAATGGATTTCCAAATGTTTTCAACTTTTCAATTCGAGAAATAAAAAAAAAGTTATTATGCTTCACTGAACAGAACTAGTTCATTAAATTTCCAACAAAAATGTAATATTTTAAGATTAAGCTTAAAGCTATAGAAGCAGCTCTACGACTTCGACGCTAATGACTCTTGTTGTCGAGCGTCTATAATTCGCAATTCATTCTACGACTTCGGTTGCGGCACAATCGTAATTACTTTATCCCTTCGTTATTTTTAACACGCTTATATTAGCTTCACCTGTATATTTGCTTGCTTGCTTGCTTGTTTGTTAGTGTGTAACCGACTTCTTTGAACTTGATTTTGACCAACTTTGAACGGTCAGATTTAGTTTAAACGTTGTCGACTTATCAAGGACCGACGACAATACAATAATTCAATAAGTTTGTCCCATTATCCTGATCAGGATCTCCAGGACTAAAAAAAAAAAGCAAAAAACTTCAGATTGAACTGAAACTTTGCACACTTATCAAGGACCGATGACAATACAATAATTCAATAAGTTTGTCCCATTATCCTGACCAGGATCTCTAGGACTAAAAAAAAGTAAAAAACTTCAGATTGAACTGAAACTTTGCACACTTATCAAGGACCGATTACAATACAATAATTCCATAAGTTTGTCCCATTATCCTGACCAGGATCTCCAGGACTAAAAAGCAAAAATAAATTATAATTTAAAAAAACTAAAAAACACGCTTTAATGAACTAAAAAGTAAAAAAATAATTAATTTTATTGTAAAAAAGCGTGGGGTGCTTTGTATCATATTTTCATACTACCCCACGCTTTTTTACAATAAAATTAATTATTTTTTACTTTTTAGTTCATTAAAGCGTGTTTTTTAGTTTTTTTAAATTATAATTTTTTTGAAGTGAAAACTTCCTTAGGCGCGCTTTGCCTGGGCTGTTAACAACGCAGTGATGTAAAACGCACCCGACGGTGATAATCGGGGTTACTCGGCTCAAACACGAACATGTATTTGCAATATGCTGTTAATAGTGTGTAGTTCATAAGTGTGCTAATAGATGACACTAAAAACTTAATACGAGTAAAAAGTTATTTGTAGTTCACAAGTGCGCTAACAGATAACACTAAAACATATATTTTGTAGTTCACAAGTGCGCTAACAGATGACACTAAAACTTAATATTATCGTTAAGATATTAATATTCATTAAATTTAATTGTATAGACCGATTTTAATATATTTATGAATAAACTGTGTGTTTAAAAAATTATATACCTATTTATATTAAAATTAGAAAATCTGAAGTTTTCACTTCTGTCGTGTAGTCATAAGCACACACCTTTGGACGGTGGAACATTAACATTTCTTTGCAAGAAGTAAGTTATAGATGCTGTCATCCATAATAATTGCGTAAATCGTGCATTTCAATGTTGAAGACAAGTTTATGTTTAGATTTTATATTTAAATATCATTCTTGTTTGAATACGATTTCTATTTGTCAAGCATTAAAGTCTTGTTGAACGAAAATGCATTTAATATGTTTTTGCCATACCCACTACAAAATAGATACTTTCCATGCATGTATACCGGCCTGTATTGAATCATTTAACCCTAGAAATATTATAGAGTACGTGAGTCATAGGCACAACTGCAAGTGACAGTGTTAGGTTGGAAAATAGAGATAGAAAACGAATAGGTTCTTTTTAACATGCTTTTATTAGCTTCACCTGTATGTTTGCTTGCTTGCTTGCTTGCTTGTTTGCTTGCTTGCTTGTTTGCTTGCTTGCTTGCTTGCTTGCTTGTTTGCTTGCTTGCTTGTTTGTCAGTTTGTAACCGACTTCTTTGAAGTTGATTTTGACCAACTTTGAACGGTCAGATTTAGTTTAAACTTTGCACACTTATCAAGGACCGACGACTAAAAAGCAAAAATAAATTATAATTTAAAAAAACTAAAAAACACGCTTTAATGAATTAAAAAATAAAAAATAATTAATTTTATTTTAAAAAACCGTGGGGTGCTTTGTATCATATTTTATACCACCCCACGCTTTTTTACAATAAAATTAATTATTTTTTACTTTTTAGTTCATTAAAGCGTGTTTTTTATTTTTTTTAAATTATAATTTATTTCCTTGTCTTCTGACGCATTTGTGAATTTAAAAATGTATAGTAGGTCTTGTTAATTTACATCCGTAACCATGGTTATGTATTTATGATAGAAAAAGGTAGAAGATGACGTCTATTCTCTATCTTTTGCTATCTTTTTTGGGTGGCCCCCCTCCTCTATCTATGATATCTCTGTGCATATAACAGGCAGGCGTGCCGAAAATGTGGTAAGTAAACGGTTGTCATAGTAACTTATGTTTATTCGCTCTACCCGCCTGCTGTAAGTGTAAAGCCGGTGATCATTGTGATCTGAAAATGGGCAAAAAGATTTATTTCCAAAATTTCAATGCTCGATAAAATTTTAACACCAGGTTACTTGCTATAGAATTTACAAAAAAAATTGTTGAAATTTCGAGGGTTAAAAACGTATTTAAAATATAAGCTGGAGATTGAAGATTATGCCAGGATGGGCCAAGACAGTTTAACCCTTAACCACTGACGTGTATTTACTTACATTATCACTGACATACGTCTATGAGACGTAAGTTTTTTTTAAACGCCCTAATCAGTTATTGTATTATGAATTATGATATTGTAATTTTTTGTTTATTTATTGTTTGGTTTAATATCTGGGGTACCTAATAAATGAAATGAAAGTAATATCGGTACTTTAGGTTTTTATTTTTGTATCAAAATCAAAATCTTCAAAAAATCAACTGTAACAAAAATAGCCTCTATTCTAACGGCTTATTAACTTAACTTATTAGTCTAATATTATCACAGAATCAATCTCTCGATCATTAAGAATCGACCTCGATCATAAAGAATCTAAGAATCGACCTCGATCATTAAGAATCAACCTCGATCATTAAGAATCAACCTCGATCATTAAGAATCGACTTCGATCATTAAGAATCGACCTCGATCATTAAGAATCGACCTCGATCATTAAGAATCGACCTCGATCATTAAGAATCGACCTCAAGTTCGTGCGCGTATGACACTAAAAGTTATAATGGTTTTAATTGTGTGCCTACGTCAATCAGACGTACGTCAGTGGTTAAGATTTAAGGTTCACCCTCTCTGGTACCACCTCCGCCACTGCTAATTATACTTGAGCGAAGTAACCGCTAGAAAAATTATAAACATAGATAATGTGTGCAATAACATTTTATACTTTATAATTTATTAAATCAGTAAAAAAATTTAAAATAAAATTTTGCAGGTATATGCAGGGGCGCCAAAATATACTTTCGTCCGATTTCACATTTTAAAAAGTCCAAAGAAATATTGATTGAAGAAGATGTCTTATGTACTGTCTATTAATTGTATGTAACAGGTGATAATTTACATAACACAGGTGACATTTCCTTATTGTTATTTGACGATTATCTTAATTACATGTTTGACATATTATGATTGTTTAAAGGTAATTGTTGCGAAATAAGGAATAAGTACCAATGAGGATATTTGTATCCGTATATATGCAAATTTTACGATTAAATAATTAAAATTGAAATGTAAAAATTAATAATATTATGATAATAGGATTATATAATTCCAATTTTTTACAATTTTAATCGCTTATTTGTTTGTTACTAAACATATCAATTAGTCAATGGCGTACGAAGAGAATGTTTATGTTTGGTGTGGATTTTATTTACAATAAATTTGATCATTAAGTCAGTTCGTACGGGGGCTGTTGGGAAAGAAAGAATGCTATGTTTGTATCGTGGGTACAGACAAATGACGTGAACACAGTTAAATACAAATTGTAAGTATTAATACATCAACTTTTATTTATCTTATAAAATCAAATGTTCGTAAAATATAATAAATAAAATAATAGTAATTTTTTTTTCTATATTTTGAGTTGTTATCCAATATACCTACATATTTTCATTATAAAAAATAAAAATATTAAAAGCCTTCGGGATTCGAACCTGGGCTTGGCGTTTGAACCTATCGGTAGTCTACTACTTGATCACACAGCCACCTGGCTTATGTCAACATGGACTTTATAGAGATATGTGTTTTGTTTCACATGACAACTGGGCTTGAGAATAGCCGAGCGTTTAGCAATGCTGTTGTTTACATGGCGTTGCTATGGTTCCTCTATTACAAGTCCCCAGTTCCCGGGTTCTAGCCCGAGAGCTGGTAAAAGTGTCAATTGGATTTTCAATTTATTATTAAAAAAAAAAAATAATGAATTGAAAATATGAATTGGTGCTAGGCCCAAATAACCTTAGCTGTTGGTGGTCTTTAAAACACACAATTTTTCACATGACAACTACTACTATTTCCGTAACATCCGTTATTTCTCAAATGCAACCCTAGCAGTATGAGATATTAGACGTTATTCACGTCAAAACATCATTTATGTGAATTAATATGGTCCGCTCTCTGCTTGATTTGGTTCATACTGAATAAAATGGAGGATGTATAAATTATAATTAAACAATGTAATATGCTTTCACTTTCAAGTTACAAGTAAACACGTACAAAAGATATACACATTATAAACGATATAATACACAGAATTTAAGAGAGTATCTCGGAGATTTGAATCAAATTATCAGAGGCCTAAATCTCTCAACGTAAATGCATTTCATTCAAATAAAGAAAAATTCCCATTGCAAAAAAAGACGAGATAAACAAACTAGACTGTGGTTTTGATGTTTTATCACTCTGAAAAGTTCAATTGCAGAATCACTTTTTATTTGTAAACAAATTACAAAAATAATACATTTTGTTGTCAAACTAATAGTTAAGTTGGTTTTATACTAGCATGTTTTAAAGTGCACAGTAGTTAATCACCTTTCCTAATATGCAGTTAGAAGTCAGCGAAATTATTTCTCTATTCTAGTCATAGTGATTTAATTATGCCGACTTCTAATTGAATGTAGGTTAGGGTGCTTGTGGGTGTGTGCGTGTGTGTGTCTCGATTCTTTGTGATCAGGGTCGATTCTTTGTGATCAGGGTCGATTGATCATTGAGAATCGTCCCTAATCATAGAGAATCGATCATGATCATTGAGAATCGACCTTGATCATTGAGAATCGAACTTTTTCATTGAGAATCGAACTTTTTCATTGAGAATCGAACTTTTTCATTGAGAATCGAACTTTTTCATTGAGACGCGGGCTTGTTCATTAAATATAAACGAACGAACGAACCAACAAACAATCAAATAAACAAACAAACAAAGAAACCAGCAAGCAAGCAAGCAAACAAACAAACCAGCAAGCAAGCAAACAAACAAACACAAACAAGCCAGCAAGCAAGCAAACAAACAAATAAACAAACAAATCTACAAACAAACAAACCAACAAACAAACATTCGAACAAGCAAGCAAGCACGTAGGCCGGCAGACAGACAGACAGATCAAATAACACTGTAACACACGCGGTTGCGGCGTTTGAGCACGCCTGAGCCAGAAACGCTACTAAATACACAGCGAAGGATCTATATTACATACCTATACGTGTATACATATACTTTTGCTTTACAGAACGTTCGTATGTATACTCTCTCTTCCAGTGCCCGAGCGCGCGGAAACCAAGAGAGAAGTGCCGCAGTGGTGGGGGGGAACAGAGCGGACCAGAAATTTCGTTACATATTTCCCCTCACGCGGCTGTTCACTGCCCGACATAAGATGTTTCACATCAAAAAAGCGTAATACGCAACCTTTATTACCATCCTCCTCTGTGACCTTACTTGCTATTCGGACCTAATGATTAGTTTAAAACATCTAAGAAGATTCATCTCGACAACTAACACAGATTTCACAATATATGTACTTATACTTTCATTCTACTAGCCAGGGACTTTTCTTATCTCAAACCAATTTCGTTTTTCATGAGAAAAAAAACATCTATTTAGTCGTTAAAAAAAGAAGATGGCTCGGTACCTACTTATTCAGTAACGTTAAATTAGTATAATTTTAGATGATGTTATCCTTGAAGAAAATATGTGCGTTTGTACATATACATCTTATAATACATGTCTATATTACAGATAAACTTTTACTTGCAATAGTAATAACTGTATTATGTATTCCAACAATTAATTGTAAAACCGGGTACGCCTTATTAAATGAAATAAGTATATCATCAAAATCGCTTCACAAATGCAGGAGATATGAGGTAACATACAAAAAATTTTTTTTTTTACTAGAAAAAATAAAAACTGCTGAACCGATTTAAGAAAAAATTATATGGGACCAATCCGAAACCTTCCTGTACACAACGGAGTCAAAATTTTTCAAATCGGTGCAGCCATTTCTGAGTAATCGGTGGACATATACCTATACATTAAAAAAAAGTGGGTGTGTGCTTATGACCACACGACAGAAGTGAAAACTTGATTATATTATAATATTACTTTATTATTATAATACGTAATAATAAAAACGTAATTCTTGAAACGATGCACTCCTTGTAAACGTAGTCACCAACCCGAGCGCGCTTGATGTCGAGTGGAGCCGAGTAAACCCAATACAGCGTCACTACCCGAGCGTGACGGTTCACTATTCAGAAAGAACGCAAAGTACGCCTAAAGAAGTTTTCACTTCAAAAACGTAATTCTTGAAACGATACACTCCTTGTTAGACAGTACACGTTGTCACCGACCCGAGCGCGCTTGATGTCGAGTGGAGCCGAGTAAACCCGATTCAGCGTCACCGACTCGAGCGTGACGGTTCACTTTCGTTCACTATTCAGAAAGAACGCAAAGTGCGCTTAAAGAAGTTTTCACTTCAAAAATACATACCGAACCTTTTTTGAAGTCGGTTAAAAAAAGTAAACATTTTATTTGTTTTCCATTAAAGTTCTTTTGCATAAAGAAGTTGAATGTTTAATTATACAATGCATATAAACATTTTTTTTAACATACATATTATTAAAGTGACAATCAGATAATTGATAGCGTATCTTTTAACATTTTTACCTACAAACACGTTCTTTCGTCTTCTCATGACATACAATTAAAATTGTTATGTCGAAAGGCAAATAATATAATTTATTATAGACTTGTTTGTCCATTATCTGGGAAATCTTTGAATTGATTGCTTTTATCGGATGCAAACTACAAATCGTTAAAAACTAAAAATTATCAATACTAATTATACAGAGCTACGCAAAGTACGAAACCTATAAGTGCTTAAAGCACTAAGCATCAAGCACTCACTAAAGTGCTTGAAAAAATTAAGCATTAAGCATTTTAAAGTAACTTCTTAACTTCCAACAGTTAGTAATGTAAATGCGTATAATACTCTGGTATAAAACGTTTGTATAAAACGGTATTATAAGGTATGTAAAAAAAATAATATACCCCAATTTTATACTAGGTATAAATACTGCGTATTTTACTATTTTTTACAGCACGTATAAAACGTTTAACATCGTTTAAAACGGTTTAATACCAAAATGAGAACAGGAACTTTTCCTATTATGCAGTTGGAAATACTGAATAATGCACCGTAACCGTAGTGTGAAAAAGTAAAAAAACCGTTTTATACTGAAAAAAAAGGGTGTAGGTCTTGGGACCCCCGACAGATAAGAAACATCAAAGAAAACGTTATTGAACTCGGTGGTATCCTCTATGTACCTAGTAGTATATATTTTTTCAAAAGCAGCAACTAACTATGCTGACGTAATCCTATATACTGCACTGTAACACCGCGTGTGTTACAGTGCACGCCTGAGCCGAGAGAGAGTGCCGCAGTGGTGGGGAGAACAGCAGCGAAGGAGCGGACCAAACATTTCGTTGCATATTTCCCCTCACGCGGCTGTTCACAGCCCGACATAAGATGTTTCACTTCAAAAATACGGTATTATACCATGGGTTTAATACACAAAAAAGTTTAATACCGTATTTTTACATCACTACCAACAGTACAGTACAAAGTCCAAAGTTCAAAACATACATTTTAGTCCAAGTCTGTGTTTGGCAGTGTAAGTTGCAAATATTATGGTACCGTTTACATAAGAAAGTAATCGAAATGAAGATAAAAATATTATCTTTAATCGCCGCATAACACAAGTTCTCTTCCCAGCAAAAACGTTTATGTTTATATTATATGATACCTACTCGGAATAGTTATTCTGGAAGTTTGACGTCAATTGAGCGTTTAAGTATTCAGTACCTCACTTTAATAAAAACAACACGCTGAATATTTAGGTGATACTCAAGAGAGTGATATTGCAGAGATTGACTTAGGAATGGATATCGTTTTGAAATGAAACTTTTCTAGCGAGACTAGTGAGTCGAAATGACCTCGACACAAAAAATACCGACACGAAAAATTAAAATTGCGATCTAGAGTCGGGGATTTGCGTAACTTTAACTTTTACGTAACTTTAACCGTTTACGCAGCGGAAACTCTCAAAAGGAATAATTTTTCCCGTTTTTGTAAACATTTTTCATTGATGCTTCGCTCCTATTGGTCGTAGCGTGATATTATATAGCTTATAGTTTTCCTCAATAAATGGGTTATCTAACAAAAAAAATTCACAGATTTCGCAATCCTTGTAACCATCGAGGACATTGGAAATGATAACAGCATATATGAAACATAATTAACTGTTTATTATACATACAATATTTATCAATACACTGTTTAGTTTTGTCAGGAATAACCCTATTATTCGTCTGTTATATACGCGTTCACTTTTGCTTGATTACTTAACTTTTAAATGGATTTTTCTACAATATTTATTAACATTTGCTCAAAAATAACACCGCAGATCGTCGCAAATACCTCTCAATTAACTAGACATGATATAAAACACATTTCGAAAAAATTGCACTTGTTCAATTTTGCATGATTGCTCCTCACTTGATCGCGACACCGTTGTCTTTTGGCCTTGAACGAAAACTCGTAACTCTGCCCCCATATACGAACATAAACATTTCCAATGTTAAAAATCTTTCTAATCGGACTGGTAGTTCCTGAGATTAGCGCGTTCAACCAAACAAACTCTTCAGCTTTATATTATTAGTATAGATATAAGTTGTTAATAATATAGTGTGTCAAAAATTATAGGTACAGGGGAATTGAAAGTTAAAATGTAGGAGATTCTAGGAATTTTTAAAGTATTTACTTACTTCTTGCATCTGGCAACATTGGACTGCATTTGCTTCGTACTCATCGTTCGCAATTATCCGCTACTATTATACCGAGGTTAAAAAGGTTAAGAATCTCCGGGCTAGATTGTAATTGGATGTTTTAATGTTTGAAACCGTCTCAAAGGTGCGTCTGCCAGTTGGTTTCACTGGGTCTGGCTTCTGAAATGATATAGTAGATTGTATATCTAGTGGTGTAATGAGGTATATTACTGACGAGTAGTGACACTATGTGAAAACGAGCGATAGCGAATTTTAACAGTCAAACTAGTCGTAATATCATTGCGCACGAGATATATATGGTATTTTTTGCCTTACCTTCTATAAAATAGCTGCTTTTGTCTTCATTTTCAATATTTTCAAATTTTTGTACAGTTCCTTCAGTGGCCGAGTGGTCTAAGGCGATACGCTATGAACTACAAGATCCGAGGTTCGAGCCTTAGCTTGGGGAATATGAAATATTTGATTTTTTCTTTATTTATTATCAAAAATAATAAATTGAAAAACATTAAATTACTATTAAATTTACATTAAATTATTATTGAATTTTACTTTCCCACACTTGTATGGGAAAGACACGTTCCCGCATCGGTCTGCCAAATGACTCATTACAGACCGGTATACATGCGTGTAAAGTAGCTATTATATAGAGGGATGACAAAAATTGGATTACGATATGGAAATTCGTTCTGAGGAAAGATGAAAAACGTCTTCGACAGAAAGCATAGTTCCTATAGAACTACAGAGGTCCAGAACTGCCCATACCATCATTCAGACGCGGATTCAAGGGAGGGGCAATGGGGGCAATTGCCCCCCCCCCCGAGCCATAGTTAAATAAGAATAATTTATCCAATTTTTGGTTTCATACACACAAATCACAAAATCAGAACGAATCTCCTGGAAGATAGGTAGCTCTCATAAAAATTGCCTCACCCCCTGAGAGAAAACCTGGATCCGCGCCTGAGATCATTGGCTTCTAAAGGCCAAGCTTTGTCGTTGTAGCCATTCATGTCTGCAGTTACTTGCCGTTTTTTCAAGTTGTTGGTAAGAGGTAAAACCCATCCAATGGACGAAATTTTCAAAGAAAGATACACGTGGTCTTCCTCTAGTTGTTTTACTATTTATTTTCACTTCCACCTTAAAAAAAATAATGAATTGAGAATATGAATTGATGCTAGGCCCAAATAATCTTAGCTGTTGGTGGTCTTTAAAACACAATTTCAATTTTTTTTCACTTCCACCCTCGTCTAATATTAATTATTAAATAACTCGAAAAGGAAAATTCACTTCCTACCCATATATTTCTATTGTAGCAAAACCCCAGATGTTACGCCGCTGGTGACGATAGAATCATCGACAACAAGTAACAATGGTTAGGCGTGGCATGATATCGAAAACACAGGAATGTTCTGGAAAGCGCGAGAGCGTGGGGGGTCAAGCTGCTAGCTCTATAATATAAGCAGAAGCGGTCACAGGAGAGAACAAGGAGAGTCGTGTGACAGTGTCGATTTGAAATAAATACAGCATATAAATTGTTCAGTGGAATTTAAAGCGCTTCAGTTCGTTTAAGAATTACTGTTCGTGTTATTATTATATAAACAGTGTTGACTGTTATAAATTGCTATCTATTTTTGTTACATTTTTAATTGTTGTAAATAAATAATTTATTCCACCCACGTAAGAAAACAGTTTTGTTACACTATAGTCTGAGGTGAATTTATCTTTGCAGGAAATAATTTTTAATGTATTACGCCGGTCCTGTGCCCTGTAGAAGATCTGTCACAGTTGGTTTACTGGGCAGTGCAGTGCAGCGACCTGGCATTACGACAAACTACCTGTTAAATACGTCGCCCGACTACAGAATGTAATCATATTATTATGTAAGTCTTTATGAGGCACCACGCCGACAATGTTTTACTGATTTTTTACACTGATATTTACGCATATTTGCGCACAGAACGTTGATTACGTCATGTTAACAGCTGACGACACTGACAGAGCCGTCAAATAAATTGGAGGCAAATATTGTTGATGTATTTTTTTGCAAACTTCAAATTGTTGAAAAATAATACTTAATTGTGTTTACGAAAATTCATTGAGAGGAAAAAACCCCCATGTTTACCCTCCGACGCAACAAGGAGAAGGTCGCTAATGACCTCTGTTGTCGAGCGTCTATAATCCACAACAAGGGGAAGGTGTTTTATAAGTTTTTAAAGCTTTTGTCTGTCTGTGGCATCGTAGCTCCGAAACGAATCAATTGATTTCAATGTGTTTTTAGGGTTCCGTAGCCATATGACAAAAAGGGAACCCTTATAATTTCGTCCTGTCCGTCTGTCCTTATGCCATAGCCATTTTACTCGGATCGACTATTAGCACTATATAGAGATGAAATTTGGAAGGCAGGTGTCTTCTATGAACCGCAATACAATAGCTATGTTCCAACCTGCCATATAAATGGATCGTTTTGAAACGGTAACGAAACTGTTTTTATCGGTTTTGTGCGCATGCGTCAACCTTGCACGGTTCTGTGACGGTACAAACGTAGACATTGGTTGGAACGCTTTTGTGACCGTTTTGTGCATCAAATCATGGCCTCCATGACCATGCATATGGTCAAAATATATCAATTGTCATTTGTCAAATGTAAATTCCTAATTTCAGACTTTTTTTGTAGTTAAAAACATTTTTAGAATTACACGAATATAAATATAATTAAATTTTATTAACTAAGAATTCAAATATAAATATTTAAATTAATAATTTTGCAAAAACAAGCAAAAACAAAACAAATCTCAAATCAAGAATAAAGAGATATTTGATTAGAGACAAGACAAAACAAAAATAAAACAAATTACAAATGAATAAACAACGGTTTCAAGTTGGTATTGAACAGAGACAAACGTAACACAGTGCTTAATGCGCATGTCAGTTTTACAATTTCATTTTGGTTTCATGTCTAGAGCATGTACCGAAATGGTCGTTCGGAAACCGTTCACAAACTATCACAAATTCGGTTGGAACGCTTTAAGAATCGTCCACAAACGATCACAAGTTCGGTTGGAACGCGTTCTATCTACTGCGCCTGAGCGTGACGGTAATATTACGGTATTCAGAGTGGTTGGAACAAAGCTAATGGTGTAGTGAAATTACGAAAAAAAATTATTTCAAGACTTATCTAACGATACCCCACACGCTTACCTATGTTCACTGAATTTTTTTTTCATCCCTCAGATACTAGTATGGAGTGCAACTATACTAGTAACTGAGGGATGAAAAAAAAAATCCAGTGAACATAGGTAAGCGTGTGGGGTATCGTTAGATAAGTCTTGAAATAAATGATATAGAAGTTTCAATATGACTTTTTTTATTTAAGTCAATAGTTGGTGAGATCAAAAATTTATCAGTCACCAAATTTAAACAGGAATTAAAATTTGTATTATTACAGAAAACTTTTTACTCTGTCGATGAATTTTTTAATCATAAGTTTTAAACTGTATACTTTTATACTGACGCATTCTACACTGTATATACAGTATTAACAGAATAAAGTTTATATCTATCTATCTATATGCTTCTAAAGTCAAAAAGAGTGTGTCCCTCCCTTCAACTATTGGTGGAAAATTCTGAAAAAATTTAAGGTGGTAGAACTTAAAAAACACTTGCAACGAAAATTGGTTTGAATTATGCTGTGTAGTTTTGGTAGAACTTAAAAAACACTTCCAACGACAATTGGTTTGAATAAGATGTTTTGTAGTTTTTGAGATATGGGATATTTTCGGTTACACGCTATTTTTTTGAGTTTAGCGACCACAGATATAACTTTGTTTTTCACAGTGTCTTTGAGAAATACTATGAAATACAAACTTATTTTTGGGATAGTGATACAATGAAATTACAATTACAATGAAATCAAGGCACCGATCTAGGGGCCCAGCCGCCGAGGGGGCCCCGGCCAGGGCGGATGGAAATTATAAAAAAAGTCCAAAAATGTTCTAGTTAATTTTTTTCACTCTTTTCACATTTTTTTGGCTTAGCCCCCCCCCCCCCCCCAACTGTCAAGTGTCTAGGGACCCTAGGCCTCTAACTCCGGGCCTGAATGAAATTAAGTAGTTGAAAATATGATAATGCCGAGGTACCTACTTAACTCTAGAAGTTGTAGACTTCGTCAAGTAACTTGGAAATTACTAATCTGTTGAAGTACCTACATTGAGATTAATTTATTGACTTTTATTTTTCATTAAAATTTTTCTTTTGTGAATATCGTGTATTCTTTATCGCTCAATTGAATCCGTTCGGAAAGTAAAGCTCGAAATACAATGTAATGCTAGTAATAAAATAAAAAAATCGGACCCGTTACAACAACTTCCAATAAGAAGTTAAAAATCAAAAAAACCCGACTGCGTCAAAAGCGAACTAAAAACATGGAAACAAGATCAAATGATCATATGCAGTCGTGGAGGAATATCAGATATTTCTGTTCAATTTGACACTTGTGACAATTTTTTGGTGTTACTTATTCAAGGCCTTATTTTTGTGTAGATGTTGAGGGAGGGATATTGAGTAGGGGATTTTGCTAGATAGCGGTATGGGAGGGATGCAGACCGCCCCCAACATGTAACAAAAAAAAATGGTCACAATTATTATTGTTTCAAGGCTGAAATTGTTTGTATAGCTTGTCGGTGATCCAGTAATGCCATTATAATATTTGCAGATCGATTGGTCAGTATTAAAGGGGTGGCAAATCACCCTAAACGTGTCATGTACCCGACTAAATTTATGTTATTAGTTCAAGGCTTCCTCGGGGGTGTAGAACACTCCGCAAACCCCCCGGTTTGTGGGCTAGCGCTATTGGATTACCTTTGTTTCTTTCAATCTTGCACCCCCTCCCCTAAACTAACATCCTAAATCCGCCACTGGGTATAAGTCGCGCCCCCCTGGAGATTTACAAAATCCGGCGCCTCTGCCGGTGTGTATTCGTGCAGGCGCAAAAACGCATCAACTGTTGGAAGAATTCAATCCCTGCACTGCAATAAAAATTCACAGATTTCGCAATCCTTGCAACCATCGAGGACATTGGAAATGATAACAGCATATATGAAACATAATTAACTGTTTATTATACAACAATATTTATCAATGCACTGTTTAGTTTTGTCAGGAATAACCCTATTATTCTTCTGTTATATACGCGTTCACTTTTGCTTGATTACTTAACTTTTAAATGGATTTTTCTACAGTGTTTATTAACATTTGCTCAAAAATAACACCGCAGATCGTCGCAAATACCTCTCAATTAACTAGACATGATATAAAACACATTTCGAAAAAATTGCACTTGTTCAATTTTTCATGATTGCTCCTCACTTGATCGCGACACCGTTGTCTTCGTCGCAAATACCTCTCAATTAACTAGACATGATATAAAACACATTTCGAAAAAATTGCACTTGTTCAATTTTGCATGATTGCTCCTCACTTGATCGCGACACCGTTGTCTTCGTCGCAAATACCTCTCAATTAACTAGACATGATATAAAACACATTTCGAAAAAATTGCACTTGTTCAATTTTGCATGATTGCTCCTCACTTGATCGCGACACCGTTGTCTTCGTCGCAAATACCTCTCAATTAACTAGACATGATATAAAACACATTTCGAAAAAATTGCACTTGTTCAATTTTGCATGATTGCTCCTCACCTGATCGCGACACCGTTGTCTTCGTCGCAAATACCTCTCAATTAACTAGACATGATATAAAACACATTTCGAAAAAATTGCACTTGTTCAATTTTGCATGATTGCTCCTCACTTGATCGCGACACCGTTGTCTTTTGGCCTTAAACGAAAACTCGTAACTCTGCCCCTATATACGAACAATTTCCAATGTTAAAACGCATCAACTGTAGGAAGAATTCAATCCCTACACTGCAATGTGTACTCGGTCTCCAGTACTCGAAGTCGAATACCAATTACAAGTACTCGAGTACAGCGAGTACTTTGAGGAATCGAGTACTGAATCGATTCTTATACTCGAGTACCCCATCACTAGCTTTTTGTCTGTATAATGATTTTTCAGTGTGAATCGCTCTTTATTTGAGTAAGGCAGGTATAACCAACACGGACGTTTATAGAAGCGTAAATAACGCCTGCTACGATCTTGGTGAAGGATAAACTTACTAAGCTACATATCGTGTGACTGGATCGTGCATTATATAGCAAACTCAAAGCCTCCTCCCATCACGACTGTTATGACCATTCAGTAATAAATAAATGTTAACCTTTTTCCGCATTCCCACAATTTATGTATTTGTTGAGTCGATTCGTTGCGACCACCTCAATGCAAAGTACGTCAAGAATTCTGAAAAAAAAAATTCATAATTTGATCAGTGATTGCAAAATAAATTACTTGTATTTCTTTAAATTAAAGTTCATTGTCTGAATATTTTTACTTCCCACCTCTACTATGGTAGGGAAGTAATGGATTTAGTCCGAAAAAAATATTTCGAGATTTTAACAGATTTCACGTTTTGAGACCCTAGCAATCGTTTAAAATCATTTTCTGACTGATGTCTGTATGTGTGTGTGTATGTGGTCAATTTTTCGCCTTCGATATCGTAAAAACGGAACAACATACGGCCATGCCGATTATTCTATTGTGTTTATCAGTCTTTAACTTAGATCTGATTAGATTTTGAGTCAAATCGGTTCAGTGGATCCTGAGATATTAAAAAAAACGTTCTCAATGTCACGTATTAACATATAGGTAAAAAAAAATATAAATGAATTCTAGATGTTATAATATGAAAAAAATGTAAATATTTTTTTCTCTAAAATGTACAGTTTTCGAGAAAAAAAATATTTTACTAAAAAAAATAAAAATTGTACGTAAATCAAGGTAACCATGATATTTGCTATATTAAGCTCATCAGTAGATCATAAAACAAAATAGAGGGCCATGCTTTTTTTCAAAGAATAAAAAAAGAGTGTTTATTTTTTGCAAATATTTACTACGTGGGAAGTATAGAACTGGTCATCAGTCGAATTTTTTGTTTAGTAGTTGATGTCTCTAAGAGCGATGACACACACAGCGGTTTCACAGCGGTTCTGCGCCGACTAGCCGCCTCGGCATGACATGATGTCACACACATCGGTGTCAACTCGGCAGTCAGGCAAGTTTCCCTCTAAGAGAGGGGGTTAATACCGACATTTTGTTCTGCAAATTGAAATATATACTTAAAACAGTCACCGTAACAACATATTAAAATTTGAACCTTGAAATTAATAATATAAATTTCGTCGGATACATGACACGTTTAGGGTAATCTGCCACCCCTTTAATACTGACCAATCGATCTGCAAATATTATAATGGCATTATTGGGTCACCGACAAGCTATACAAACAATTTCAGCCTTGAAGCAATAATAATTGTGACCATTTTTTTTGTTACATGTTGGGGGCGGTCTGCATCCCTCCCATACCGCTATCTAGCAAAATCCCTTACTCAGGGCACTTTAATATGCCTCCCTCAACGTCTTCACAAAAATAAAGCCTTGAATAAATGACACCAAAAAATTGTCACTAGCTCTCGGTCTATTTGAGGATGGAGTATAGTTAGTTTTAGAACAAAAAGTTAATTCGATTTTGTAATATATAATGACATAGCCCGCTAACGAGTAGCACCGGAAGGATTCAATGATTCAAATCCTTGACATCTTAGCTAGCCATGGCATTGATTTAAATACCGTAAATAATTATCGCCGACATTTATGTAATATTTGGGTTAACATTTCAATAATTATATGTTATCGTGCTTGTAAGAATAATATTTTTTCTGTTAAAAAAATTAAAAAAATTATGCAGCAAAATTAAACCATGGTCGATATTCATCACTTAACCTTATTTTATAATTATCACTTACGCCTGAATATTATTAACAGGAAAAACAAATGCATCGTGTTAACTGAAAACCAAGGTGACCGGAGACATGTTAAAATCGTAATATGTATCTGTGGGAAAAAGACAAAATCGTTTATGTCGGATTTTTGGAATTTTTTTCATATTAAAGTCGAGAATATATCTGACAAACGTTGCTATGCGTTCACGTTGTCAAAGGTTTATTTATTTATATGCGTTCGTGAATCGTGAAGTGTGAACGATCGTTTGCAACAAATTAAGTGTGGTTCGAATAGCGTGCGAACGAAAATTTTTCCATCTAGACCGAGAGCTAGTGACAATTTTTTGGTGTTATTTATTCAAGGCCTTATTTTTGTGAAGATGTTCAGGGAGGCATATTAAAGTGCCCTGAGTAAAGGATTTTGCTAGATAGCGGTATGGAAGGGATGCAGACCGCCCCTAAAATGTAACAAAAAAAATGGTCACAATTATTATTGATTCAAGGCTGCCATTGTTTGTATAGCTTGTCGGTGAATCAAATAATGCCATTATAATATTTGCAGATCGATTGGTCAGTATTAAAGGGGTGGCAGATCACCCTAAACGTGTCATGTACCCGACGAACTTTATGTTATTAGTTCAAGGTTCAAATTTTAATATGTTGTTACGGCGACCGTTTTAATCATATATTTCAATTTGCAGAACAAAATGTCGGTATTAACCCCTTCTCTTAAAGGGAAACTTGCTCGCCTAGGTGTTTATATCGTTCTGCAAAGGTGTTTGCAGAACGATATAAACACCTAGGCGAGCAAGTTTCCCTTTAAGAGAAGGGGTTAATACCGACATTTTGTTCTGCAAATTGAAATATGTATATATACTACCTACATATTTCAATTTGCAGAACAAAAGGCCTAAGTACAACGGGAAAGAATTTTCCTTCCCACAAGATTCCATCTAACCATACAGTGAGTGCATGAGTCACCTATGCTCGGTTGCAGAAAGCATTGTCAGAAAATCTGATTTGACAATGACTTTGTGATCACACATGTTTTTCCATAAGAAATGCATAGTAGAATTTTAAATCGATCCAGCTCGAAAAATAATTGATCGAATGAAACGATATTTTTTTAAAACTGTGTATACATCTAAGTATTCAACTTACTTAAGATGTTTTGCTTTTTGGCTACAGATATGTACTGACAGTGTTTTGTTATAGCGAGTCATATAATTTTTAACAATATTATTATAAAAGCAAATGAATGCAAATCATAATTAACCTAAAAATAAGCATGTATTATATTAATATAACAATGCATTCATTAAAGATACTAAATACTATTCAATTAATCTCAATAAAGTGTTTCAAATAAATTTAAATGAATATTTGTGTCTGTTAGGACTTAATTTATTAACCGACTTCAAAAAAGAGGTTATTTTAAAATTAATCATACATTTACAACTTTTTCTCGTGTGAAATTGATATAGGTAGGTAAATTAGAAGATATTTTTGTGAGCTACATTTTTCTGTCTATTTTGTTTTTTTTAGCCTATCATCAGGATCCTGATTAGGGATGCACCGGGTACCCGGTCAGTACCCGGCCAAATAACGAAGAAACCGTTACTCGGGCGAGCCGTACCCCGTACCAGTTGTGTAAATTTTAGGTAATACCCGGTACCCGGCAATTTAAAAATCAGTACCCGGGCATCCCTAATCCTGATGATGGGCTAGAAACCCGAAACGATCGTCGAGATTAATAAATGTATAGAATTTTTCAAATGTTTATGTATTTATTTTAAACTACTATATGATGGTCGGAAAGCTGTTTAAATTGTTAAAAGTTGACTAATCAAATATTCGAAAATTGGGTTCAATTTCTTTGTAGATTATTATTCACTATAAGATTTTAGATTAAAGATTTTAGAAGCGTACTAATAAGTAAATGAAATGCCCTTAATACATATTGTAAGATACTTTGGTAGTTATTTGCAATTTAAAACAACTCTGCGGACTGCGTCAACAAAAAAATATTATGTTTGTATGAATGGTACATAATATTGTAAAAATGTATACTACATTCGTAGAATATTGTCATTTACGCCATATCATATCGACCAATTCTTATTTCTAGTAATTGCATAAGTATCAACAGTAACCAAAGTGAGCGTGCGGTGCGGAAGTAGTAGTAAGAGGGTATTAAAATCGTTAAAAAAATATCTGACTGAAATCTCACTGATAGCTAAAAATATTTACTTCGTTACCATAGCAACTATATTTTTATATTTCTCGTATGGAATAAAATATAGTTGCTATGATAATGAAGTAAATATTTTTGTCAATAAAATTAAGCAAAATCGCAGGATAGTCTTGAAAAAAGTACATACAATAAAAATTTTATGTATGTACTTGAAAAAGTCTAAATCTATAGACGAAACGTCGTACATTTAATTTAATAAATCAAATTATTTTGTCCACTATCCTGCGATTTTGCTTAATTTTATTATAATCACGATGGACACGATTTCTAATATAAATTTTTGTCAATAATAAAATTAAGAAAAATCGCAGGATAGTGGACAAAATATTTGATTTATTAAATTAAATGTACGACGTTTCGTCCATAGATTTAGACTTTTTCAAGTACATACATAAAATTTTTATTGTATGTATGTACTACCTGAAAAAGTTTAAATCTATAGACGAAACGTCGTACATTTAATTTAATAAATCAAATATTTTGTCCACTATCCTGCGATTTTTCTTAATTTTATTATAATCACGATGGACACGATTTCTAATATAAATTTTTGTCAATGAGATATTTCAACTTTGGGTTATTTTAATTGTATGTTTACATTTTCAAAAATGTCTGCCTTGCTTATTTGTGTGCTAAAAATTAACTGACGTTTTTTTTCTTATTGTTTATTACATAAAGAATCACCATACCAAGTTTGATGCGGTATGAAACAACTTTAAAATCTATTTTTTAGCGACTTTGACACCCTCTTACTACTACCTCCACCGCTACTGGCGCAGCTGACGGTCGGATATCAGCTCATCAGGTGGATGAGAACTAACATTGGTATAATTATCAGCCGGTATGAAATAATTGACTCATTTGCAACGCTACCTCCTGTAGTATTACTTTTCATGGAAACTCTTTTATGACAGAAGTAAAATCTTTAAACGGATGAACGGCTTATTTTAAAATCAGCTATGCATTCTTTAATCCTCCACTCAAAACAACAATACCTATGTGAGAACATTTCTTTAACAACCGTAAGAATGAAGCAATATGTAAATTTATACAATATAATGTTTAATACAGTGCAATTCTTCTTCAAGAATTAGTTTAATTTTTAGTCAAAGCTTTATTTTCTACAATTTATAAGCTAGACCAGCATTTCCCAAACTATGGGTCGCGACCCACTGGTGTAGCGAATATTGGGTGAGCCCCGAAAAATAGGAAACAAATACATCCTTCTCATTGAAATAACACTCCTTGTATTTAACTAAGTATTAAAATTTTCGACTGTAACTGAATGTTTTTTTCTTATTTGAACAGTCCTTCATTCATGTTATGCCCCTTTTTTCTTCATGATAGCCAAGAGTAGGGATTGCAATTGCTGGATCCCTCATCCAGCAATCCAGCTGGATCCAGCATATTTTTCGGCCTGCTGGATCCAGCACCGGGTGCTGGATCCAGCGCTGCGGATCCGCAAGTAATTAACTTTCCAAATAATGACGCAAATCAATTGTCAGTTTGTATTCACACAAAAGCAAATGATTGATCTCAGACCTACAAAAAAAAATTGATACAAATGCTTGGAAAAATGTTGTTTCGAAGTGAAAATTGTTCAATTGTTCATTGTGCATTTTCAATATTACTATTCCATCTCCGTTGCCAATCTATCTATCTATCTATAATATATTAATATAAATTAATTAGTAGAATTATATTTGATAGTATATAATTTATAGATTAGGTACCTACATTATATACTAACTAAACATGTAAAGTTAATTACCTCAAGTGTTAAACTGAACCAAAGTTAGGTTTACTATCTAAATGTGTAAGAAGTTTTACTGATTTGTAGTTATCAGCCGAAATAATAAAAGTTTCTTAAGTATTTTTAAAGAATCGATAAATTGCTGGATCCAGCAAAAATCCCGCTGGATTGAAAACGTTGCTGGATTGCAATCCCTAGCCAAGAGGTGAGTCCCGAATTTGGAAGTTATTGTTAGGTGGGTCGCAGTCCAGTCAACTTTGGGAACCATTGAGCTAGACCATTGTTTCCCAAACTGTGCATTGCAACGTCCCGGGTCATCACGATTCGAGCGAGTGAAAGGGAACAAAAATAAATGTTGGATGATAATTAATTCTTTTTCGAATTTTCACTTAACTGGCCACAGAGGACTTAAAAAATATTTTTTGGTAAAACGACTCGCAGGACAGATTACCTTTGTCTGCATCCCAACTTCCTGCAACTTGTTTAGAAGTTACCAGACCTGTGACAGACAGACAGACATACGGATAACGGAGTCTCATCATAAGGGATATGATTTTACCATTTTGGTATGGAACCTTAAAAGTATTCTCTACCGGAAGTTACCCCCTGAACTCTTCCTGTCAAATCCTTTCCCCTCGCCTAAAAACGGTTACAGCTCTCCCGACGCTATTTTTAAAGCTAAACGCCTCGGGTGAACTTCAAATGAAGGACCAAAAATCATACTACAGATATCCTACAGGCGAATTTTTGGAAAAAACGTTTTGGCTACGTGTTATTTCAGGAATTTTTTTTTCAATTTTTCGCTTGAAGGATCTTGGTTCTTCATTTTAGCTTTAAAAATAGCGTCGGGAAAGGATTTGAAATGAAGAGTGCAGGGGGTAACGATTTGGTATTGAAAATTGAAATCAAGAAGAGACATATTATAAATGTAAGTAGGTACCTACCTATATCTAATTAGATTCATTCATTCTTTTTTGTGTTTCATAAATTAATTATGTAGGTACGAAAAATCGTGTAAAAAGCACACGGATTCAAGCTGTACTTGTTTGCAAATCTATATGTAATAAAATTAACATGCAAAATGAGTGTCGTGTCATATTTTTAGTCAGTCAGTCAGTCAGTGAGTTAGTTGCTCACTTTATTTGTTACAAACATATTCATGTATTTTGTGTACTTAATTTTATTCAATTCGGTCAGGTCGTGTCTTAACTATGCATTGTACTAGCGAGAAAACAAAACTTGAAGCATTTAAACCACATCAATAAAAAAAACTCTAAAAACCAAGATTTATTTATTTTAACATTGGAAATGTTTATGTTCGTATATGGGGGCAGAGTTACGAGTTTTCGTTCAAGGCCAAAAGACAACGGTGTCGCGATCAAGTGAGGAGCAATCATGCAAAATTGAACCAGTGCAATTTTTTCGAAATGTGTTTTATATCATGTCTAGTTAATTGAGAGGTATTTGCGACGACCTGCGGTGTTATTTTTGAGCAAATGTTAATAATCAAGCAAAAGTGAACGCGTATATACCAGAAGAATAATAGGGTTATTCCTGACAAAACTAAACAGTGCATTGATAAATATTGTGTGTATAATAAACAGTTAATTATGTTTCATATATGCTGTTATCATTTCCAATGTCCTCGATGGTTGCAAGGATTGCGAAATCTGTGAATTTTTTGTAAATTATAGACGCGCCGACAACTTAGGTCATTATAGCGTCTTGATTACATTAAATAACAACTCACTTAAAACTAAATAACATCACAAAACATCCATGAGCGGGATTCGAACCCACGACAGTCTGACCCAGAGGCCGCGACGCTAACCACTAAACCACACTGTCCTCTTAAAAACCAAGAAACAAGCTGTTGAAAAATACTGTTTGGTAAACAATTTAACCTATATTTCTATGGAAAGGAACACTCGACATATACTTTGACGTCACACACTGTTTTATGATTTTTAGAAATTTATTAATATTTCAATAAATTATTGCATTTCAACGAATCATTCAATGTTTCTCAGATTTTAAAGTTGTGTTCAAATTGACGTATATTTTCATGGTACGAAACAAAAATGAGATAAAAAAATTCATGCATATACCCTATTGCTATATCATCACCACTTCTGAGGGCTTGAGAATGGCCGATCGTGTAGCAGTGCTGTTGTTTACATGGTGTTGCTATGGTTCCTCTATTACAAGTCCCCAGTTCCCGGGTTTTAGCCCGAGAGCTGGTAAAAGTGTCAATTGGATTTTCAATTTATTATTAAAAAAATAATGAGTTGAAAATATGAATTGGTGCTAGGCCCAAATAACCTTAGCTGTTGGTGGTCTTTAAAACACAATTTCACAATCACCACTTCTGCAAAAGGGAGCTGAGCAGCAGAAAATGGACGTAAGCGTATCGCTGTCGAAATATTTATAGTTATTTTACACGCATTTAAATGCAAAATTAAGTATAGTCTACAAGTGTATTTCTTCATGCCACTCTTGCCTTATATTGTTGTTATATTGGTACAATTGTTAAAAGAAATGTTGTGGTTATTATTATTTCATGTAAGTAGGGTAGCCTAGGTAGACAAATGCCGTGAGAAGTCATTGATTTTTTTTTAAATATCAGAAACAATATTAATACGAAACCGACACAAAGGGCAAGTTTCTATACCGTCATTAAAAAGTGGGTTAAACAATACTAAACTACTTGTCTTGAACTTGTATTTTTACTTTCCACCTCTACTATGGTAGGGAAGTAATGGATTTAATCCGAAAAAAATATTTCGAGATTCTAACAGATCATCACGTTTTGAGACCCTAGCTTTAAGATCATTTTCTGACTGATGTCTGTATGTGTGTGTGTGTGTGTGTGTGTGTGTGTGTGTGGTCCATTTTTCGCCTTCGATATCGTAAAAACGGAACAACATACGGCCATGCCGATTGTTCTATTGTGTTTATCAGCCTTTAACTTAGATCTGATTAGATTTTGAGTCAAATCGGTTCAGTGGATCCTGAGATATTAAAAAAAACGTTCTCAATGTCACGTATTAACATAGGTAAAAAAAAATATAAATGAATTCTAGATGTTATAATATGAAAAAATGTAAATATTTTTTTTCTCTAAAATGTATAGTTTTCGAGAAAAAAAATATTTTACTAAAAAAAGAAAATTGTAAGTAAATCAAGGTAACCATGATTTTTGCTATATTACTAGCCATCAGTAGATCACCAAACAAAAAAGAGAGCCATGCTTTTTTTCAAAGAATAAAAAAAGAGTGTTTATTTTTTGCAAATATTTACTAGGTGGGAAGTATAGGACTGGTCATCAGTCGAATTTTATTTTTTCTTTAACTTCTGCAGGCTAATATAATATTATTTACTCACTTGTGAGAGCTGGCAACCAGAATTTCAATAAATTCACTTAAATACAACTTCAGTAAACTCACTAATAGTATACAGGGTGCTGAATTGCTTTGCGGGTAATAGGGATTCAACCCGTAAAATCAAACTTTTGCAATTTCCTGCTTCCCTAATTATTTTAGGAAAAATATCTTCGAATAAAAGTTTTAGAACAAAATTAATTTTGCATGCTTTGTAACGGCAGAAATTTGATATGAAAATGTCAAAATTACCTCAAAAACAGATAGCGATAGCCGTGGAACTTGAACAAAATGATTACGTTTTAGATGTCAGAATAATTTCTAATCATTTTGTTCAAGTTCCATGGCTATCGCTATTTGCTTTTGAGGTAATTTTGACATTTTCATATCAAATTTCTGCAGTTACAAAGCATGCAAATTTAATTTTGTTTAATGATTTAGATGCAGAATTTTATGTTCTAAAACTTTTATTCGAAGATATTTTTCCTAAAATAATTAGAGAAGCAGGAAATCGCGAAAGTTTGATTTTACTGGTTAAATCCCTATGTGCAGCAGTCACGGTCACCACCCTGTATATAAATACCAAAGGTTTAGTAGTTTATTTTGTTTATGTTTTTATAGTTTCATAAAATGACACAAATCATTCAATAAAGGCGTTCGTAAGACGGTCGTTTTCTCCCGTAAGGCAAGACCCCCCTGCTAACTAGGGGCCGTTCAAGTATTACGTAAGCAGATTTTTTGCAATTATTAACCCCCCCTCCCCCTCGTCAGCAAAAGTAAGCAAAGCTCTTACCCCCCTCCCATGCTTACGTAAACATTGGTACATGCATTTTTCAAAGTGTTCTGGTTTCTTTATTGATTCATGAGCAGCAGTTATAAGTCTAGAAATAAGAAATTGGCTTGGAATAGAGGACTTTAACGCACATAATATTTATTTAAGCAAATTTTATTGACATGGTATTCAGTTATTATAATCTTAATATATTAACGAATAAAACAAACGTATCCATTATTTTCGGGAATCCTGAAAATGCGACTAAATTTTGTAGAAAATCCGAAAAAATAAAAAAATAAATACTGCTGACGTAATCACCATCCAGACCCCCCATCCCCCATGTCATCAAAAATAAGCAAAGCAAAGACCCCTCCGTCCCCTGTAAGGCTTACGTAATACTTGCATGGCCCCTATTAGTGAGTTTACTGAAGTTCTATTTAAGTGAATTTATTAAAATTCAAAATGAGCCCTCAAAAACAACTCTTCCAAATTCAATAGACGCCATATTATGCGACAATTTGATGTAACTGTACCAGTGAAGACATAACCTCAAATCAAATCGTATACTGCAGATTTGCGTGATAGGTCGGTTCTCATACATTATTTATAAATACACAAGTGTATGTTTGTATTTAGCAATAAACAAAATATAATCAGATACCGTGATACGTGCATCAAATGAACAAATAGATAACGCAAACTGCTGTCAGTTATTTCAGGAAATGTGATTATTTGTGCAACAGGGTTAAAAGGTCGCCAAAGTGACTAAACTTGTCTGATAAACATCGGGTGAAAATGTTTCTAATAGTCTCTTTTTGTTATTTTTGAAGCTATGCCTCTATAGGCGCGTTAGACGATTTCTGGGAGGGGAAAAACTTATGGTTTCGCGTCACGTCACCGACATGCTCATGTTAAAAGTATATCTACTGTCCGATCCTTTTGAAAATTAATATCTGAGACACAAAAAAATAAAATGGCGTCAGATTTCAAAATGGCGGTCATATGTATCTACTTTTGTAAAAATTATCCGATCTTTTTGAAAATTGATATTTAAGAGTTTTGTAGGACACAAAAAAATAAAATGGCGGCAGATTTCAAAATGGCGGTCATATGTATCTACTTTTGTAAAAATTATCCGATCTTTTTGAAAATTGATATTTAAGAGTTTTATAGGACACAAAAAAATAAAATGGCGGCAGATTTCAAAATGGCGGTTATATGTACTTTTGTAAAAATTATCCGATCTTTTTGAAAATTGATATTTAAGAGTTTTATAGGACACAAAAAAATAAAATGGCGTCAGATTTCAAAATGGTGGTCATATGTACTTTTGTAAAAATTATCCGATCTTTTTGAAAATTGATATTTAAGAGTTTTATAGGACACAAAAAAATAAAATGGCGGCAATATGTACTTTTGTAAAAATTATCCGATCTTTTTGAAAATTGATATTTAAGAGTTTAATAGAACATAAAAAAATAAAACTGCATCAGATTTCAAAATGGCGGGCAAATAATAACTTTTCAATTGTATTGTCTATACCGGGTGGTGAACTGCTCAGGTGTATATAGGGATTTAACACGTAAAATCATAAATATGCAGTTTCCTGCTCTCCTGATTTTTTTAGAACAAAAATTCATTAAACTAAAAATGATCACTGTTAAATTATCTACATGATATGTCTCTTAGTTACAACGAAAATAATTTTTATACAGCGTGGTTACAAAAAATGCATATTTTTGACCTTTTGACTATTATTAATTTGTCAGAAAAAATTATTCTTGATAAAAATTTATTTATGCTCTAAAACCTAAAAGGAGATAAATAGAATCGATATAACTCTTCTCGTGTACAGGGAGGATCTGAAAGTTTGATTTGGTCTAAGAATAGAAAGACCTAGTTGACACACCTTTAACGGATTGAAACCAAATTTAAAACTTAAGGTTTTTAGGGGATTCCTCAAGTAGATTTTTCTCATTTCCTCCCTACTCCCTTAAACAGGGGTAGTTTATTGATGTACAAAAATAGAAAATTGCGATATTCTCCCATTCTGAATTTTTACAAAACAAATGAATGAAGGAATATTGTGCAGTTATTAATGACAACGATTTATGAAATATGATGGAAATCGTTTGAGCCGTTTTCGAGAATATTGCAATTTTCTATTTTTGTGCGTCAATAAACTACCCTTATTGAGGGGAGTAGGAAAGAAATAAGAAAAATATACTTGAGGAATCCCCTAAAAACCTTAAGTTTTAAATTTGGTTTCAATCCGTTTAAAGGTGTGTCAACTAGGTCTTTCTATTCTTAGACCAAATCAAACTTTCAGATCCTTCCTGTACACGAGAAGAGCTATATCGATTCTAATTATCTCCTTTTAGGTTTTAGAGCACAAGCAAACTTTTATCAAGAATAATTTTTTCTGACAAATTAATAATAGTCAAAAGGTCAAAAAAATGCATTTTTTGTAACCACGCTGTATAAAAATTATTTTCGTTGTAACTAAGTGACATATCATGTAGATAATTTAACAGTGATCATTTTTAGTTTAATGAATTTTTGTTCTAAAAAAATCAGGAGAGCAGGAAACTGCATATTTATGATTTTACATGTTAAATCCCTATATACACCTGAGCAGTTCACCACCCGGTATAGCTTTGATATAAATTCGGTTTTATATACAATGCGTAAAAAGCATAGCTTCTGTCGGGTGTCCCATGACACCTCTTTGACTTTTTTTTTTTGATGTGAAACATCTTATGCCGCGGGTGTGATTTCGTTTGAATGGAGCGACGCGTCTTCACATATCTATATGTACTTATACTGTTACGCAGTTTACGTG
Organism: Mongoloraphidia duomilia; assembly: GCA_039654895.1. NCBI lineage: Eukaryota > Metazoa > Arthropoda > Insecta > Raphidioptera > Raphidiidae > Mongoloraphidia > Mongoloraphidia duomilia. The sequence continues at coordinate 7,373,600 of CM077521.1, forward strand.
TGTGTGCCAGAGGGTTTCCAGCCGTTTGTACAACTTTTAGACTTTAGTTCCGTCGCGTTGTTTCTGAATTTAATTAAATAAATAAATAAATAAATAAATATAAACTTAATACTAAATGACATCACAAAACATCCATGAGCGAAGGCGGTATTCGAACCCACGACAGTCTGATCCAGAGGCAGCGACGCTAACTATTACACCAAGCTGTCCTCTAACACAACACATTTTCATGTAAATATAATTAATATTAACGTAGGTATGCAGTTTTCAAATTAATAACGTGAGAAGAAAAGTCCGCTACGAGAAATTAAGTGTCTTAGAAATGCAGTAACACAGGTCAACCGAGTACCGACATAACATGTGTAATATTGTAAAATTGTTATGTAAAAAAATGACAGCACAGCGACAGTAAATATGTCAAATGTGTTTAACATAAACGCTACATAAGTGCAATATACTAGTTGAATAATTGAACGCGTGTTCCAGTTTGTTGCCAAGAATACCAAATCAACAAAATAAGTTCTTTCTCTATATAATTTACCATTCGAACATATTAGGTCGAGAGGCAGGCGTTAATTTATATAGCTCATTTGTGACAGGGTGAAATTTTCAGGGAAGGTAGTATTTAGTATGACAAAGAATAAGCGCTAGGGTTGCCTCGTCAAATCCTGGTGCGACGGCCGGGAGGAGCTCACTTCCGGTGCAAAATACACATATTTCATTAGCTCATAATTATCTTTCGTCATTATATGACAGCATACAATTGACGCCATATTGTAGATCTCGAAGAGCTGTATTGAAATACATAGGGTTGCCTAAGGAAATTTTGGGTAACACAATGAAAACTTATAAATTATATTTGTTTTTTTGACATTTTTAAAGCTGTCAAATAACATTATGTATATATGTATACTTATATATTATAACCGTTCTGAGATGAGTTATCGGCCTTGTGTTTGGCAAACATTCATAGGTATGTCTAGTTATGTATAACTTTATGTTTTCAGCGCATTTGGTTTCTAATTCATATCCGCATAATTACGCAGGAATTGCCTGAATCTGGTATTGACAATTTTCCCAAGAATTTATATATTTTAGGGTAGCAATTTCTTATTTTTATTTTTCAACGTAATTCAACGTGCACCTCTTATATAAATTAGTATAAATTACTTACTTGAAGGTCGTAGTAACCTGTAATAAAAGTTTTAAAAAAGGTGGTTTGGGGTTTGTTTCGAAAAGAGAAAAAAGGTTGATTTTTGTTTGTGATTTTAAATTTGGTTTGACGTTAAAAATTAATTGAAGCATTTGACTTTACTGAACCTCGATGAATATTTTTTCTTGAAATTCAACTTAATCAGACGCACGTATAAAGTTAACTAAGCGAATATAAAACCAAAATAACTATAATGAAAAAATGGAAAATAATAATAATTTACTATAATAAAAGAAAAAACAGGTTGATTTGTGAGTCAGAATCGTCAATCTTTATTATGGCAACTTTTCAGCAACTATTTTGTTGCCTTCTTCAAGCCTAAAATTACATTATTAGAATTATGTAATTTTAGGCCTGAAGAAGGCAAACATTGCCATAATAATGATTGACAATTCTGATTCACAAATCAACCGGTTTTTTAATTTTATTATATTACATACGTGAGTGATCAACATGAGTTTCAATATAGTTTACTATACATTAAACTATTCAAAAATGTATCCGAGCAAAGGCAATAACATTTTATGAATTATTATTACTTAAATTACTTATTCTAAGCATACTTATATTAACGTGCTATTAAAATATTTATTTTTTTTTACAATATGTAAACATTTTTAAACAAAACGTAGTTTAAGGTAGTTGCTTTGAAAAAAAGTCAAGAAAATCATGAAATAAAAATTACCTATATATATTTTTTTAATAAAGGTATCTCTTTATGCTAGTTAAATTAGAAAATAATTTACATCATTGAATGCGAGATATTTTTTGTTGGAAATTGAATTTTTAACATTTTTAATATAGGTAAGGTGCTAAAAAATATCACATTAATAATTTTTCAATAAGAAAAAAAACAATACATAATAATCTATCTGTTTTTTTAATAAAAAAAAAATAAAACAATGCATGACACATTACGCGCTGATAATGTTAGTAAAAAAACTATAATTATTGACCACGTAGTTTCAAAATGCAATAACAAATGACATTTGGCGACGTTCCATTCAAACGACTTTACACCCGTACCTAAAGATGTTTCACATCAAAAATTTAAATTTTTAACCGACTTCAAAAAAAGGAGGTGGTTCTCAATTCAGTTGTATTTTTTTTTATGTTTGTTACCTCATAACTCAGTCATTTATTAATCGATTTTGAATTTTTTTTTTTACTTGAAAGGATATACTTTCAGATCGGTCCCATAGAAATTTCATCAAAATCGGTTCACTAGTTCGGCTAATTTTAATAAAAGTGAGTAACGGCGTGTGATTTTTTAAGGTAAATGTCACTTTTTGACATATCAGACAGCGTAAGAAAGTCGGTTTAATAAAAGTGAGTAACGGCGTGTGATTCTTTTAAGGTAAATGTCACTTTTTGACACTAAAAAGTAAAAAATAAAAAACTTTTTAACAAAAAAAAACCTTCAAAAAACCACTAAAAAGAGGAAAATAATGAAATTTTGAGGTCTGTGCCAATTTAATAAAATATGAAGTTGGTTAAAAAGAAGATATTAATCACTATACTATACTTTTTTACCGACTTCATATTTTATTAAATTGGCACAGACCTCAAAATTTCATTATTTTTCTCTTTTTAGTGGTTTTTTAAAGGAGGTTTTTTTTTTGTTAAAAAGTTTTTTTTGCATATACTGATACTACTTTACAAAATGTATAACTTTTCTTTTTCGTGATACAGGATTTAACTATTATATTTTATCCAATTTTGAGCAGTTATTAACAATTTATAATTTTCGAAGTTAGAAAAAGATTTAATTAATGAATAATAATAAATATAGAAAAAGGACGTGGCTAATTACGCAAATAAGCGTAGAAGGCAATTATATATATTTAAAAAAAAAAAATTTTCGAAATGTCATTTTCTTAAAAACTATGGTTACCATGCTGGACTAAGGGCCACTTTGTAATTTTGAGCTGTTTCAATTTATACATATATACATATACATATAAAAATTGACATTTTGCACCGGAAGTGGCTTATCCCGGCCGTCGCACCAGGATTTGACTAGGCAACCCTAGCGCTTTTTCTTTGTCATAATAAATACTACCTTCCCTGAAAATTTCATCCTGTCACAAATGAGCTTCATATATTAACGCCCGCCTCTTGGTCTATATAGGAATTACAGTGCACGCTAGTTAATTCGAACCTTGTTAATCCGCAATCAGTCAGAAAATGATCTTCAACGATTGCTAGGGTCTTAAAACGTGCGGAAGATCTATTAAAATCTCGAAATATTTTTTTCGGACTAAATCCATTACTTCCCTACCATAGTAGAGGTGAGAAGTAAAAATGATTATCCTTGTTCGGTAAATCGAACTTTTCCGAATTTTCCCGTTTTTTTAACTATTTCATTCATTATTTTGGATTAACGTTCGTGTACGGTATACAGGGTGTCCTTAAAGACACTAAACACACGCTTACCACATGTTCCTGAGACTAAAATAAGCCGATTTAAGCAAACTTACCTTCTTATAAAATTGCTTAGTTTGGGCGCTATACGGCTCTGAAGTTACAATTTTGAAATCGTTTTTTTGTTATAAATTTAAAGCGGCTTGTGCGATTTTGCTAAAATTTGGCACGTTGACATAGTTTTATGGAACAAAAAAACCCATATCAAAATTATGATTAATATTAATCCATAGGCGTAGAACTCGGGTTTTTTAATATTTGAACGTTTCAAATTTCTACGCCAATGGAAGAAAGGGGGTTTAAGTATAAAATTTAGATTCAGTAACTTATTTGCTACAAAAAAGCTACTCTTAATAAGACTCGATTACTCTCATGGTTTTTGAGAAATTTGTATTTTAATAATAAGGTAATCAATAATAATACGTTGATAATAGTAAGTTGATCAATAAACAAATAAGATGGCCATGCTTTTTTCTAAGAATAAAACTGGAGATAATGAAGAAGTTATGCACAGAGTAATTTAATTTTCTTCGTCGTATAAATCTTTGTATGCGTCAAAATGGTGGACACTTTGACCAATTTTTATGACATATTTATTTATTTCTATTCATGTTTTAGTAGCTTTACTTCATTTTGTAAAAATTACTGCGAATTATTAAAATACAAATTTCTCAAAAACCATGAGAGTAATCGAATCTTATCAAGAGTAGCTTTTTTGTAGCAAATAAGATACTGAATCTAAATTTTATACTTAAACCCCTTTTCTTCCATTGGCGTAGAAATTTGAAACGTTCAAATATTAATAAACCCGAGTTCTACGCCTATGGATTAATATTAATCATAATTTTGATATGGGTTTTTTTGTTCCATAAAACTATATCAACGTGCCAAATTTTAGCAAAATCGCATAAGCCGTTTTAAATTTATAACAAAAAAACGATTTCAAAATTGTAACTTCAGGACCGTATAGCGCCCAAACTAAGAAATTTTGTAAGAAGGTAAGTTTGCTTAAATCGGCTTATTTTGGTCTCAGGAACATGTGGTAGGCGTGTGTTTAGTGTCTTCGAGGTCACCCTGTATATACCTATGTGGAAAATACTATTGGACTGTTATTGCAAAATGATCGTTAAGCACTTATTATTACTGTAGTTATTTACCATACCCGTACTTATTAGTGTATTTGCCATAATATGGCACATACACTATTGGCGTCGGTCGGATGGCGGGACCTAGGGGTCGGACCAAAATTTCTCGACGTTTCATAGCCTCCTGAACAATTTGGCACCATTTTTGGAAATGTCTGTTTATATATGTATATATATATATATATATATTTATATATTTATATATATATATATATGTGTGCGGGCTATAACTTTCGAAAGAGTTAATTGATTTTGACGAAATTTGGTAGGCACGTTAAAATCCATCACCGCACGAAGCCTATTTAAAATGGGCCAAATCGGACTATTTTAAGGGTGGTTTTTAGGGGTTGAAAAATGTTTTTGGGCCCAAAAATGCCGAAAAAATTCTCAGAATCGTTTCAAAATTGAAATTTAACCCTTTAGTAACGATTAAAATGTTCTGCTAAAATTTTAATAAAATCGGCCCGACAGGACCGGAGTTACAAATTTTATGAAAACACTAGTTTACGGATAGTGCTTTACTTACTGAAGGGTGTATTTAATTTGGTACCGAGGTTGCATTGATAAAAATTTTGAAATTAAGAAAAAAAATATTATTTTAAGGGATGTATTAAGGGGTTAAATTTTTTATTTTGTCCAAAAACAAACTTAAGTTCACATAATAAAGCCACAATGCCAATTAGCAAATACACTATATTGTCGGCAGGGTTTGGCACTGCGACCCGAGTTTTTTTATTACTGTAGTTATTTACCATACCCGTACTTATTTAAAATTGCTTTACTTTTAGACTTTAGTCCAAGAGGTCGTGGTCAAAAACTGTAAGAATTGTAAAGGCTGATATTTTGAGATTAGCTAGTATTTAGAGACACTTGGCGTCGGGGAGCTTTAAAAGATGTAAAAAAATAAACGGAGTGGATGGAAGTCGGGCAACTACCGCTAGTTTTTTGACGTGAATTCGAGCTGGTTTGATTTTATTGGGCGTCTCTCTTCTTTAAATGGTAGCGGCGATCCCTCTCCGTACCCGAGAGTGGTTTTGGTCGGTCGATAATGGGAATATGCCTTTTTATTTTATAACATTTTGTTCTGCAAATTGAAATAAATGCTTAAAACAGTCGCCGTAACAACATATTAAAATTTGAACCTTGAACTAATAATATAAATTTCGTCGGGTACATGACACATTTAGGGTGCTCTGCCACCCCTTTAATACTGACCAATCGATCTGCAAATACTATAATGGCATTATTGGGTCACCGACAAGCTATACAAACAATTTCAGCCTTGAAGTAATAATAACTGTGACCATTTTTTTTGTTACATGTTGGGGGCGGTCTGCATCCCTCCCATACCGCTATCTAACAAAATCCCTTACTCAGGGCACTTTAATATGCCTCCCTCAACATCTTCACAAAAATAAAGCCTTGATAGCAAGTGTTTCCGGGCTAGGTAGCCGTGGTCTAATGGATTTTACTCCGTACGTCACCAGTCGACCGGCAAGAAGATCAAATCGTATTGCCATCGTCGCTGAAGATGCCCAACGGAGCTTTTTGGGCGAAACGTACGGAGTAAAATCCATTAGACCACGGCTACCTAGCCCGGAAACACTTGCTACCAAGATTTATAGATCGTAGTTGATCATAGAAGTGATTGTACTCGCTCTAGATTTTCTGAAATTAACTTAATTAAGTTAAAGGTTCATTTTCTGATCGCTGTAAAAATCTGATAGTGACAGATATCAAATTTTTTAAAATTATTTTTGTAACAGTTTCATATGTGTTTCAAAAAGTAAATGCCCTTTTAATTATACTAATTTCATTGCTATTTATAACTAGTAACAGTAAAATTCATAAGCAAGTAGTCCAATTAATTTATTCATTATTATAGTTTAAAAAATATAATCTATAGCGCACGTAGTTCAGTGTGTCGGTACGAATCTGTGCTGTCTTGGATTAGAAAGGACTTGAATTATTATTAATATAACAAATCATTGGCGTAACTATAGAGGGTGGGAATTTGCAAACAAGGATGTAGATCTAAGAAAAAATAGTGCCAGGACACAAAAAGTATTTTTTACTAACGTATAGTTCAAGCTCTGACGGTACAAAAGTCTACCGGACAACACTACTAAAATTATTATTAAATTTAACAGACAAATATGATTCAATTTCTATTTTATAATTTTTACTAGCTTTTATTTAACTTGAAGGGAATGTGGAAAAAACAAGTTATGTCCTTCTGACAAATTGCTGAGTAAATTGAATTTAAAGTTATTTACATTCCTTGTTCTTTTGCCATCCAATAATTTTAAGTTTTAAAATACACGGTGACCTACCTATAATCTATTTCTTTTACCCCACAATTTACCCAGTGCTGAATACCGTTACGGTCTGTCAGATGGCACTAACAGCTCAAAAATCAAAAAAATGTTCTTTCCCATTCCCTTCACTTGCAATGTATGTTAGTTTGTTTATGCATTTGTTTGTTTAGGTCAAATCTTGTAAGTCAATTTTGAACGAGTTCCACGTATCCGATCGATTTGAAACTTTTTACACATATGTATTCCCGATGACAATACATGAATAAATCGTTTTTAGAATTAAAATCAACCCTTAAGGAGTTCAAACGGGGATGTAGGGTTTTTTTGATTAATCAACGCCCAGGCCAAATCGCTGAAGCTAGAAACTTGATATTTGGACAGTTGGTTCCTTTTCTGACGTAAGCATCCACTAAGAAAGGATTTTTCGAAATTCAACCCCTACGGGTGTCAAAGAGGGGTCAAATTTTGAAAGACTAAAATGAACAAAATAAATATTAGTAAAAAAATTTTTTTAGAGACAAGTTTTTATTTAAATGCACTAAAAAGGAAAAAATAATTAAGGTTCATAATTATAAAAGCGTGGGTCGTGAACTCTATGATAGTTTATTATAGTCACGACCCACGCTTTTATAATTATGAACCTAAATTATTTTTTCCTTTTTAGTGCATTTAAATAAAAGCTTGTCTCTAAAAATTTTTTTTAACTAATATTTATTTATTGTTAGTATCTCGAATACGACTCTCGGACGCTAATGAGCTCTGTTGTCGAGCGTCTACAATTCACAATTCATTCATTCGAATACGGCTCAATTCGCTTAGGAATATTGAGAATAAGCAACATCATCAAAAAGTTCATTTGTGTTTTTTTTTGTGTGACCGTATGGATTTTTCATAAATCATAACAGCTGATGGCATGCCACTGGTACGACCAGATAAATGATAATTATAAACTTATTAATGGACTCAGTATTATTCTAAAATCAATTTATATTTTGAAACGATTTGCTAATTACCTAGTTTTGCAATTTTATCGTTGACATAATTAGATATTTACAACAAGTGCAATATAAATTAAAGTAAATTCAATTTAACAACTTAATACTTTCATTCCGTCATGGGTATTTGAACTCTCTTAAAACGAAGGGTAGAAATTATTTCGAAATAATACTTTCAAAAAAAATTTTTTTTTAAGAAAGTGTAGATTGTAGATTATAGACGCGTCGACAACTCAGGTCATTAGCGTTTCAACACAACAATTAATCCATTTGTGTATTAGAATCCGCCAGCCGACATACACAAACAGACTGGTAGGAGCTCGGGTCTCTGGGAGCGCTAATTCCCAAAGAACATTGGAATACAATTTGCGATAGCGACCACATTCCAATGTCCCCCCTGAGGGGATGTATTCTTGAATGCATATAATTCAAGATAAGTATACTGAACCGATCTGAAACATTCTTTCATCGTTTAATTAAGCTACGACAAAAACTTTTTAACAAAAAAAAAAACCACCTTAAAAAAGCCACTAAAAAGAGGAAAATAATTAAATTTTGAGGTCTGCGCCAATTTAATAAAGAAATCGATTAAAAAGTATAGTATAGTGATTAATATCTTCTTTTTAACCAACTCCATATTTTATTAAATTGGCGCAGACCTCAAAATTTCATTATTTTCCTCTTTTTAGTGGCTTTTTGAAGGAGGTTTTTTTTGTTAAAAAGTTCTTTATTTTTTACTTTTTAGTGTCAAAAAGTGACATTTACCTTAAAGGAATCACACGCCGTTACTAACTTTTATTAAAATCAGCCGAACTACTGAACCGATTTTGATGAAATTTCTATGAGATCAATCTGAAAGTACCTATATATCCTTTCAAATAAAAAAAATATTTCCAAATCGGTTTATAAATGACGGAGTTCTAAGGTAACAAACATAAAAAAAATACAACTGAATTGAGAACCACCTTCTTTTTTTGAAGTCAGTTAAAAAGGGGGATGAACAGTGAACAAAAATCGATACTTTAGGATTATTAGTGACATCAGACGGAATGTATTATAAGTTCAACCGCTGTTACAAAATAGACATTGGTAAAATTTTTGTCAATAGTTAATTTTGAAATGTTTCTATGCCTTGATAACTGTATACCTATCAATCTTATATAGCAGGCAGTAATAAAACGTCGCAACAATAAAAATAATTATTAACAATTAAATTATGAAATCAAATAATAACGCACCTGAGTTGAATAATGTTACGCATAGAAGATGAGTCAATATTAATAATAAATTAGAAATAATTAATAACTGTTATTGACGGTACTTAATATCTGTCTGCGCATACTATTCATAAAACAATAATACAATCATAGACCACATGTTTCTGCTTGCCTGATGCAAGCAGCCCAGAAGTCATTTAATACGTACAAATACATCCTGCCTCTTCATCGCAAATCTTTTTGCCTCGCCTAAAAACCGTTATGGGCTTGAGAATGGCCGAGCGTGTAGCAATGCTGTTGTTTACATGGCGTTGCTATGGTTCCTCTATTACAAGTCCCCAGTTCCCGGGTTCTAACCCGAGAGCTGGTAAAAGTGTCAATTGGATTTTCAATTTATTATTAAAAAAAATAATGAATTGATTATTATTATTATTGTAGATTATAGACGCGTCGACAACTCAGGTCATTAGCGTCTTCAACACAACAATTAATAATCCATTTGTGTATATATTAGAATCTGCCAGCCGGCATACACAAACCGACTGGTACGAGCTCGGGCTCCTGGGAACGCCAAATAATGAATTAGTCCTAATAAACGACCCACCTCACGGCTTGTCTTATCTTATCTTAGTGCCTCTCACTGTTAGTTTTTTTAGAAAATATAAAAAATAGTAAGTGAATAAGTCAAATAGTAGATTTGGTTTTATATTAAATTAGAATATACATAATTATTAACAAAATAACGTTACACCTAAACTGTTACTAGAACAGTAAAGGTGTTGCAATCATCTTATGAAATGAATGCGTAAAAATACCTTTAATAGGCATGGACAACATTTACTCATCGGTCTAGTTTCAACCGAACGTTATTCAAAGTTTTATGTAATTGAAAATGTTAACAGTATAATTTTTAAGATTTGGCATTTTTCATATAATAAAGTACCAGGTTAAATTGAATGATTTCTGAAATATATGAGAAATTTAGAGAAATAACCAAACTTTAAATTGTTTTAATTTACATCGCAAGACCTATTGAAATTTCTGAAATTCCCGAAGCTGTTTCGTTTTTTGCTTTTTTTGCCATTAAAAGTCAAAACTGGTGTGAATTTGGTTTTATTTTGGTACTTTTTTTACATCTTAATATTAAAAAAATTTATCGGAAAATAATTGAAGATAGATAGATTGTAGATTACAAACGCTCGACAGCGAAGGTCATCAGCGCCTATAAAATTGCACCATCTCTTTTTTTAAATTTTATTTGTTGTAGATTATAGACGCGTCGACAACTTAGGCCATTAGTGCCTTAATTATTACATTAAATAACAACTAACTTAAAACTAAATAACATCACAAAACATCCATGAGCACAGGTGTGATTCGAACCCATGACAGTCTAGTTTAGAGGCTGGTACCAAGTACGCTATCCACTAAGCTACACTGTCCTTTTCTTTTTTTTTAATACGAACATTTTCAATTTCACCAAACTTAATCTCAGATATTTTACAAACCATTAATTTGTTTTTACCTGTAGTTCCCAGATTTGAACCTGGGAAATGAGGGTTTGTCTCCCAGATTAGAACCTGGGAAATGAGGGTTTGTAACAGAAGAGATATAAACCGACTTTTTAACCGACTTCAAAAAAAGGAGGTGGTTGTCAATAATGAAATTTTGAGATCTGCGCCAATTTAATAAAATATGAAGTCGGTTAAAAAAAAGATACTAATCACTATAGGTACTTATTATACTTTTTAACCGATTTCATATTTTATTAAATTGGCGCAGATCTCAAAATTTCATTATTTTACTCTTTTTAGTGCCTTTTTGAAGAAGGTTTTTTTTTGGTTAAAAAGTTTTTTATTTTTTACTTTTTAGTTAAAGGAATCACACGCCGTTACTCACTTTTATAATAAACCGATTTCTTACGCTGTGTGATATGTCAAAAAGTGATATTTACCATAAAGGAGCCACACGGCGCTACTCACTTTTATTAAAATCAGCCGAACTACTGAACCGATTAAAGTAAAATTTATATGGGACCAACTTCGAGGTATACCCTATCCAATAAAAAAAGAATTTTCCAAATTGGTTTATAAATGACGGAGTTTTTTGTTAAAAAGTTTTTTTTAGCCACAGATATTAATTCTGGGAAACAAGATATTTTGTTGATCACATCTATTAGAATACACAATAGATATATTATTTTATGATATTATGTACATAAAAATTGTAGTATATATCTATCAATGCAGCATGTTACCATTAAAATTACCGTTCACAGTTTGTTGGTCAGTGTGAACTTGGTCAATGCATTCATACTGTGTTGTCATGGTCAGGCGCAAATATTTCAAACTTGTATACGGTTTTGAATTATTAGAACAATCAGTTAAAAACAACAGTTACAAATCCTCGTGTAATTAGAGAGAGGAAATTATCATAGTTGAGATTCGCTAAATCATACACTTATGACCATTTTCTGGTAGCGCGGGTACCTGTTCGTTACTTACAGCGCGGAACATTATATGAAATCATAATATAGGCCTTGTATATTAAATAAAAATATGTAAAAAATTTTAGGTTAAACGGTTTTATTTTAAATCATCAGCTGTACCAAAAACTAGAAAATAATTAGACCACAAACCAAAGGGCACTTTGTGTCGCTGCGTCAGCGGAATAAGTAATAATCTGGGACTTTTAACAGACTAAAATAAAAAATTATACGGGTTCCGTTTTTGCCATTTGGCTACGGAACCCTAACAAAAGGCAAATGGTGCTCGATGGTGCCTCTAATAAAATTGCTGAAATCTCATTTATGTTTAATCGTATGTTAACCGTGCTTTACTTTAGACATAGACAGACAGTTGCTGATTTTATGAGTTATGACTAGTTAGGTTAACTATATTTAAAACGAAGTGAAGAACTGCATAAAATACAACAGTTATTAGCTCATCACTGATTCTGCAATAATAATAATAAATTATAAACAATACAGTTAGATTTTAAAACGTTATATAAATATATAAATACTATGTAAAATATTGTACAAAAAATGAATAATTTTCCGAGAAAACAGTTGAACCGCGAACAATATTGTTCTATATGTGAAACAAATGACTTACTATATTATAGAAACGTCAATTGTTTTATATGAAATCTTTCCTTAACAATGACAGTGAAATAAAAGGCGTGCTTGAGACAAAAAAAAGAAATAAATATTTTCTCATCATGTTCGTAGTTACCTGGTTAAGGTATTTATAATAAATTATTAACAGTGGCGCACTTGCAATTTTTTTGAACATTAAACTTAAAATATAAATAAATGAATGCTTTAACCTATGCATTGAATCGATTACTTTAAGTGCAGATATCTTGAAACAGGTTACTCCTAGCCACTTTTACAAAGTATACCTTTTTTACGTAAAAATGACGGAAAAATCAATTTTTTAATTCAAAATAATAGTGCGAGTGCGTACAAAAAAGTTATGACTATTTGAATGCTTGAAAAGGTGTGTAAGTGGCGCCCCCTACAAGTAAGAGCCATACTAAGGTCAGATTTGAATTTCTCATATCAAAAAATCCCCATATACCAAAATTTCATTAAAATGCCTAAATTATTTTAAAAGTTATTTAAGAAAATCAAAAATAAAAATTAAACTTTGACTTTGAAATTAAAATTTTAATATCAACTTTCGGAATAGTCAAGTTGGGGTCTATCACAATATTTTTACTTCCCACCTCTACTATGGTAGGGAAGTAATGGATTTAGTCCGAAAAAAATATTTCGAGATTTTAACAGATCTTCACATTTTGAGACCCTAGCAATCGTTTAAGATCATTTTCTGACTGATGTCTGTATGTGTATGTGGTCAATTTTTCGCCTTCGATATCGTAAAAACGGAACAGCATACGGCCATGCCGATTGTTCTATTGTGTTTATCAGCCTTTAACTTAGATCTGATTAGATTTTGAGTCAAATCGGTTCAGTGGATCCTGAGATATTAAAAAAAAACGTTCTCAATGTCACGTATTAACATAGGTAAAAAAAAAATATAAATGAATTCTAGATGTTATAATATGAAAAAAATGTAAATATTTTTTTTCTCTAAAATGTACAGTTTTCGAGAAAAAAAAATATTTTACTAAAAAAAATAAAAATTGTACGTAAATCAAGGTAACCTTGATTTTTGCTATATTAAGCTAGCCATCAGTAGATCACTAAACAAAAAAGAGGGCCATGCTTTTTTCAAAGAATAAAAATTAAATTGTGTTTTAAAGACCACCAACAGCTAAGGTTATTTGGGCCTAGTCAAAGATTAATAAAAAAAAGTGTTTATTTTTTGCAAATATTTACTAGGTGGGAAGTATAGGACTGGTCATCAGTCGAATTTTTTTGTGAGGAATCAGCTGTTACTTTATGTCCCATTCGTTTTGGGACACGCTGTATATTATGGATTAACTAGATTCTAGAAGAGTATAGACCGATGCAATTTTTGTTAACAATATTAACAAAAATATAATCTAAGCCACTGACTTACATGTCAATTTTAATGTGACTGGGATTAATTGTTTCATTGTACGAAAAAAATCATCAAGAGAATATGATTTATTTTTTGACATTATTACAATAACAGCGGATATATTATAATAATAATAAGGGGAAACCTTGGGAAATATCAGACAGGAGGTAGGTATTATACTGACTGTAAATATTGCTGGCATCAAATTATATAAAAATATATATGAGCACTGTGGTTGGAATAAAAACAAAATAAAATATAGTTACTTCTTACCACAACAGTTTTATTGATGGATGTACATTTCGAAAGCTAAGCTTTTATCTTCAGCGAACACTACATGTAGTGAAGTGTAGTGAAGATGAAAGCTTAGCTTTCGAAATGTACATCCATCAATAAAACTGTTGTGGTAAGAAGTAACTATATTTTATTTTGTTTTTATCAAATTATAGTTTATAGTAACTAGGGGTCTCGTCAGGCTTCGCCCGGATGCTATGAATTTATGATTAATTATCCTACCCCGCGAGAAACTCTCCTCTGCGAAGCGAAGCCGGGCTGGTGGTGTTTATAATATTAGTAGGATTCAGCCAATATTCTAAAATGCAAAAAAAAATTGCAGACAAAAAATTACCGACAGACGTTCCGTAAGTTCCGTTACTATTTTATTTGTTGGATCAATTTTTTGTCTCCGTCAAGGTAACACCCCTTTGGGCTTTGAAGGAATTTAAAAAAACAATTTAATCGATAGGTCATCGATTGGTTACTAATCATTTAAATTTTATTATAATTTAAAAAAATAATCATATGAGCACCTCTTTTTTTAACTTCCCATTGGAAGCTCGATTGGAAGTTATTGTAATGGGTCCGAAAATCGAAACCAAAATGTATAACAAATTTTTATATTTCAAGGTCACTACACTATTTTTAGAAAGATGTATGTGTGTGTGTGTGTGTTGTGTGTACGTATGTCCGTACGTACGTACGTATGTGTCCATTTCTTTCTAAGACGAAATCTCGAGAATGAAAAATGATATCGACAACGTTAGGGTGCCAATCGACGCGTATTAACGTAAATATGATCTGAAAGAAATGTGTTCAAAATCGGTTCAGCCGTTCTTTTTTCTTAACTAAATAGACTCCATAAAAGTAGATTTTACACAATATCTCGCGAACAAAAAATTATATCGACTTCGTAAGGGTGTCAATCGAGGCGTGTTAACGTCATTTTGATCCGACATAAATTTCATAAAAATCGGTACAGCCGGTTTTTGTTTTTTTAATTATTGTTAAAAATAAATAATAAGTAATTATGTTTTAATGATTAAAATGATTACTTTTCTGTGTAATATCTAATTTAATTATTATTACTAAATATTTATCAAACTGGGAAGTTCGTCTTGTGGACTTCAAGGGTCGCACTTTAGACTTTAGTCCTAATAAATGACCCACCTCACCGCTTGTTTATTATATAATTTGTTGTCCTTTGTTGCGTAGAACAGTTAGCCACAAGAGCACCCTTTTGAAAAAAAATTCTACACTTTGTTTTTTCTTGTGTAAAATCGTTAGGCCACCACAGATAATTAATTCCTGAGGTCTGGTCATAATGTCGTCACAATCCAAGGTCATTGCCAAATCAGATTTTCTAACAATGCTTTCTGCAACCGATTATTACTGTAGACAAATTGTTCACTTACCGATTTTGTTTAGGAACAGCCTGTATACAATCGGCACGTAGAATACTTCTTCTTCTCTGACATGGATGCAACGCAACGTGTGAAAGCCCCGCTAATCTTTGACCTTCGCGTATGCAGAGGTCAGCACTTGTTGTTCACTTCGCACACACATCATATTAGTTTGGTGTACCTGTGGAAACATAATTAGAATGTTAAAATCATAATCTGTAATTAACATTCAGCACTCTCAACTCAAATAACGATTCTTAACGCTTGTCAAATAAAGGCTAAATATAATAAAGATGAATTTATGTTTGACTGTAAGTCGTTAGCTTAGATAAGTAGGGGGTTGAGAAATGGAACAGAAACAAGTCGAACGAGGTGACAAAATGAATTAGGTAAGTATATTCTTTATTTATTTATTGTAGATTATAGACAGGCCCGGACTTAAAGACCCAGGGCCCCTAGGCACTTGACAGTTGGGCCCCCCAAGCCCAAAAAAGGGGGGAAAATGGAAATGGATGGAAATTTAGCAAAAAAAAAAGTCGCCGATTGGATTATCTTACAAAATATTTGGGTTTTTTTTCCTTTAATTTCCATTTCCGTCCTGGCCGGGGCCCCTTCGGCGGCTGGGCCCCTAGGCAGGTGACTTGTTGGCCTAGGCAGAAATCCGGGCCTGATTACAGACGCGTCGACAACTTAGGTCATTAGCGTCTTAAATTACATTAAATAACAACTAACTTAAAACTAAATAACATCACCATACATCTATGAGCAGCGCAGGTGGGATTCGAACCCACTACAGTCTAATCTAGAGGCTGGTACCAAGTACGCTATGCACTAGGCTACACTGCCCTCAGGTATATTCTTTATTTGAATTATTTTACTAAATGGGGACCGTCCGTTGATCTTATCATACTTCTTTCAATTATCCACGAGAGGCAGCACTTGTGATAGGTACAAACATTATTTATTCCCCATTAGTGTCGTGTCATTTTAGTGGTATAACTTAATTATTTAATTAATTTAATAATAATAACAAAATTGCGTTTTTAAAGACCACCAACAGCTAAGGTTATATTTGGGCCTAGCACCAATTCCATATTTTCAATTCATTATTTTTTTTTAATAATAAATTGAAAATCCAATTGACACTTTTACCAGCTCTCGGGCTAGAACTTGTAATAGAGGAACCATAGCAAGTCCATGTAAACAACAGCATTGCTACACGCTCGGCCATTCTCAAGCCCAATAAAATAATAATTTAATAATTAAGTTATACCACTAAAATGACACGACACTAATAGGGAATAAATAATGTTTGTACCTACCACAAGTGCTGTCTCTCGTGGATAATTGAAAGAAGTATGATAAGATCAACGGACGGCGCCCC
This sequence comes from Mongoloraphidia duomilia, assembly GCA_039654895.1. Taxonomy (NCBI): domain Eukaryota; kingdom Metazoa; phylum Arthropoda; class Insecta; order Raphidioptera; family Raphidiidae; genus Mongoloraphidia; species Mongoloraphidia duomilia. Next base: position 7,390,489 of record CM077521.1, read on the forward strand.
ATTTAGTAAAATAATTCAAATAAAGAATATACCCGAGGGCAGTATAGCCTAGTGGATAGCTGCCTCTCGTGGATAATTGAAAGAAGTACTCTCAGGAAAATGGCTCATTGCAGTGGCGGATTTACCAGCAGGCTGAGTAGGCTGGAGCCTAGGGCGGCAGATTTTAGGGGCGGCAAATTTGGGGTCAAACTTTTTTTTATGTCTTACAGAAATTAAAAAGATTCATACAAACAATAATTCAACATGTAATAATTAATATGTTTCACCACTTAGATAATTTTTTCCTCGATTTTTTCTAAAATTTGCGTAGTCGCGTTTGGTTGCTTAATTAGGACGATCGATAGTGCACAAATCATAAAGTTACAATTTCATTGACAAAAAATTTTAATTAATATGATTGTGAACTAGGTTATCGAATTGAAGAGGTCGGTAGGGGCGGCAAAATTTGAATAGCCTACTGGCGGCAAATGTGTAAATCCGCCACTGGCTCATTGTCTGGCGTATTTCTTTAACATCGACGATGCATACTTTACAATAATTAAATATTCAATGTCCAGTTTTGCGGCACAAATAATCTGCATAAAATAAAAGTGCAATCAAGCGGCGTCGATGCCGTGAGCGTTGAGTTTTATGTCTTGCGTTCGCCATTACAAATGCGACATTCAACTGTTGCACCGCGCGCAGCAAATGGCTGCAATTATCTGTCAACAATCAGGTCAGTATGTGACGTCAGACATCAATGATTCTATTATTTATGAGACGCCGGTTAATTACACCTGTCTTGCTCTAGTATAGACTATAAGGTAATAATAAACATACTGCAGGGTAATATTATAATATTATGTGTCTGTGAAATTTATAGCTCGTTCGAAATATCGATTCAGTATAGACATTGCCTGTTATAGGCCTATAGTACTTGATTGAGTTGATGTTTTGAAGTAAATTAAGCTCAGTTCTATCCAGGTGTGCAAGCTTTCACGGCCGGCATTGTTCCCAGTCTTCATGGTTTCCGGGCTTGTAGGCCGTGGTCCGGTGGTATTTTTACCTGACGGCGATGTGGAAGTAACACTTCGACCGCTGCCACATCGTCTTTGAGAATATCTACCGCAGTTGTAGACGAAACGTCAGGTAGAAATACCACCGGACCACGGCCTACAAGCCCGGAAACCATGAAGACTTAAGTTCAGTTCGTTAATTTTCTATATAATTCTATATTTTCTATATAATTCCTTTATTTTCAACAGGGACTAATAAATGTTTATTGTGAAGGTACATCTAGTATACGGGGATTCCTTTAGATGTATCCTATTATTTTTTCAGATATGCACATTGCAATGTTATACTGCTTGTATTTTTTATGAAAAAATAAATTCATTTCAATTTTAATTTTAATTTCAAAATTTCAATTTCTAAAGTACTGTCCAATAGTGATGGGTGCGTACGAGGTGTTTTTACAATCGAAACAATTGTAATCGTCCATAATAACAATCGAGTCCACAATCAACTCGGAGTTGATTTTACAATCGAAATGTTCGATTGTTCAAGTCGATTATTTGCCACATAGGTTATAGCAATAGCAGCGAATGAGAATACATATAATCGCGATTCAAGGTTATATGCTAGTCGACTGACGTTCACACGACTCGTTAACTGTTCACTGCTAAGTCGGTACTCTGAAATCTCTTCACTATTGAATTCGTATTACGCGATTACTGCACAATCGACTATCGACTCGTCCACAGTTGTTGAGTGATGAACAATTGTGTGTTACGTGGCTCTCGACAGTGTACGATTCAGTACTATGCGACTCGGTCTTGGTGAAGTATGAAACAACAACAATCGAGTCCAAGTGACAACCATCGAGAGTCATTGAGATGTTTGAACAATCGACTAAAACATCTCGTATCGCGCATCATTACTGTCCAACCAAGGAAAGAACGTCGGTGCGGAAGGGGATAGGCGAGAAGGTGTTCACAATCTGACAAGAGCGTTATAACCATAGATATATCGAAATCTGGGGATGTACTATAAAGTGCCACTTTAGACGAGGGGGGAAGCCATTTAGGGGAGGGTGCATGCCTGTCTTATAGACATGTCCATGCTATGCATGTGCCCACGTTCTATTGGCTGCGTCTTTGCGCATGCTCAATTGCGCCAGATGCAGTCGTCCGCGTCTTTGCGCATGCTTAATTGCTCGTACAGCGCTTACGCAACTGAAGAGACCAACAGAATATGGGCACACTTGCTTCCTCATCGCCCCTTCTCCCCTTAACAACAACCACTCCATTCGCTTTAACTACGTCCATATAGATTCCTGTGTCTATATGGTTATAACACATATTTTTAGAACATAAGTAGGTTTTACACACCTAGCGCAAATTGAATTTGAGACCGCTTCTAAAATTTTGATTAAATATCTAAGTAAGTTAAATTTTTCGTAAGACAATCATTGTTGTTTGATGCTAAGTAATGTAAACACTAGGGTGGGTCAAAAATATCAATTATTTTTTTTTTACAAGTGACACGGAAAAATAGGTTGCTAGACACCTTAAAAAAATTCTCACCAAATATGAGCTCTTAATTTTAATAGGAAGATCCTCCGCATCACAGTTTTTTATTTTTTTCTCAGTCTAATAGAAAAAAATTCATACATCATCATTAATTGATTGTACAGAAAAATGTTTTATGAGAATTGTGTAGGAAATTTAATGCTCTACTAAAAAGGTATCTTATATTTTTTTCGTAAACCTCACCATTTGAAAGATATTGAAGATTTAAATTTGATTATTTTAAGACAAATTTCATTTTTGTTTATGAATTTTGTAACTCGACAATAAATGACTATTATAAAATGCTCTATAAAAATGGTCTCTTATGTTTTGGCGATTAAATTAAGCGTTCAAAAGATATTCATCATCAAACTTTCATGTGTACTGATTAATATCTTTTGAATGCTTAATTTAATCGCCAAAACATAAGAGACCATTTTTATAGAGCATTAAATTTCCTACACAATTCTCATAAAACATTTTTTATACAATCAATTAATGATGAGGTATGAATTTTTTTCTATTGGACTGAGAAAAAAATAAAAAACTGTGATGCGGAGGATCTTCCTATTAAAATTAAGAGCTCATATTTGGTGAGATTTTTTTTAAGGTGTCTAGCAACCTATTTTTTCGTCACTTGTAAAAAAAAATAATTGATATTTTTGACCCACCCTAGTAAACACTGCTGTTTGTCACTGTTGTTAGTTTTAAAGTTGCAGTGGCTGAGAAACCTTGTTAAAACGAATCGTAGCCAAACTAACCTCTATATAACAAACCTCATTGTAACATAGAATTAAGATAAGAATCTTTCGGGCTTATGAGCCGTGGTCTACTGGAATGGCTTCTTCTTCTTCCAGACGTTTCGCTTGCAACTGCCGCAAGCATCTTCAGTGGTGTGTTCGACGTGGTCGTAGTGTTCTTCTCGGTGTCCTGCACATTCGACAGCAGGACACCGAGAAGAACACTACGACCACGTCGAACACACCACTGAAGATGCTTGCCGCAGTTGCAAGCGAAACGTCTGGAAGAAGAAGACCACGGCTCATAAGCCCAAAAGATTCTTATCTTAATTCTATTAACGCCGGCCGTGAAAGCCTACATTCTCATTGTAACAAATTACTTGGTATAAAGAATATTTTCTAATTCCCTTCAGTTTTGTAATATCGAGGTTGCACTGTAGGTACTTAAGAAACGTTAAAAAATCTAGTTTTTAAATTTGATTTTTTGAGATCCATATGATACTGAGGTCTCAAGAGTGTGCTTCTTGTGCCTACACTTAAATAATTTATGGATCCCTTAACCGGGATTGTCTACTATGTTATATAGTAGTTATATACAGAAAGATAATTTTTAACAGACTATGATGTTGGTATTTACTTCAGTTAGGTACTTGTTTTCCATGTACTGGTTTATTCTCTCTCTCTCTTTCTCTGCCTCTCTCTCTCTCTCTCTCTCCTATATATTATATGCGTGTAATAAATTGCGATCTATTTTAATAATAATATGCAATACTGCATTTGGGAAAAACATGTTGATGTTGCAAACAGAACATGCATCTGATAATACATCTTGTAAAAGCATACCTGTATAATAATAATACAGGTAATATTCAAGTGATTTTCTACTTTAACAAAATAGAATAATGCGTGACCAGTGGATTTAATTATTATTTTATCAGAGTCCGGTCAGTGAGTCCAGAGTCCTTAGGTGACCTTGATTTGCGTTAAAGTGCTCTGTAAAAAATGGATGTAAAAATACTTTGAAAGTTAAGGTAGAATTCGCTCAATTTTCTAAGTGATTTTACATTATTATTTAGTTTTACACAGAAAACTTCATAAAAACTTGGACTTTTACTGTGAAGTTAAACAAATTTGTGATTTTTACATAAAGTAAATTAAAATTACATAATTTGTGTAAAATTCCAATAAAGTGTGTAAAAATTACAAAATAAAATGTATAGTTACATATATAAAATGGATGAATACAAAACAAATTAATGTAAAATTAGTAACCACGCATGCGCAATGTGTTTTTATGGAATCTACGCGATGTGCAGGCGATACCTGTTTGCGACGTCATTGTCTCTTTGTGTGCCTATTACCAGATTAATCGCTGGTTACAAATGGACCATCGATAATCTATGTAATCGGCCTTCTCATTTCTTACAGTGTAGATTCCTATTTAGTAAAAAATAAAAGTAACCAAATAGCCTACCTATAACACCTTAGCCTTTGTTACTTTCGTAGGCTTTGAGAAAAATATGAATAGATATATTTTTAATCTACTGAAAGATACTTATGCTGGAATTAACAGACAGACTGACAAGACTAGCGCGTGAATATGTATAGGTACATCTATATTTTTACTTCCCACCTCTACTATGGTAGGGAAGTAATGGATTTAGTCCGAAAAAAATATTTCGAGATCTTAACAGATTTCACGTTTTGAGACCCTAGTAATCGTTTAAGATCATTTTCTGACTGATGTCTGTATGTGTGTGTGTATGTGTGTGTATGTGTGTGTGTGGTCAATTTTTCGCCTTCGATATCGTAAAAACGGAACAACATACGGGCATGCCGATTGTTCTATTGTGTTTATCAGCCTTTAACTTAGATCTGATTAGATTTTGAGTCAAATCGGTTCAGTGGATCCTGAGATATTCAAAAAAACGTTCTCAATGTCACGTATTAACATAGGTAAAAAAAAATATAAATGAATTCTAGATGTTATAATACGAAAAAAATGTAAATATTTTTTTTCTCTAAAATGTATAGTTTTCGAGAAAAAAAATATTTTACTAAAAAAAAATAAAAATTGTACGTAAATCAAGGTAACCATGATTTTTGCTATATTAAGCTAGCCATCAGTGATCACCAAACAAAAAAGAGGGCCATGCTTTTTTCAAAGAATAAAAATTAAATTGTGATTTAAAGACCACCAACAGCTAAGGTTATTTGGGCCTAGTCAAAGAATAAAAAAAAAAAGAGTGTTTATTTTTTGCAAATATTTACTAGGTGGGAAGTATAGGACTGGTCATCAGTCGAATTTTTTTAAATCGTATACAAATATTTTGAATCATTGAATGATGAGTTACACTTTTAGGTTATCTTTGAGTTATGTAATATGTCAAAAGATGATGCTATGAGTGACAGATTTTTTTTCGAGCGGGGGTAGAGCGGCTAGTGTTGCTCTTCAAACTAGCAAAAGCAGAGATATTATATACAAGTGATTTGTGTGTGTGCATAGACTTGTGTAGCTGGACAACAAGGAGAAACGAGTAAAGCAAGTTATTTGTAATGTACCATTGTACCTGTTTGGACATAGAGAGAAAACCATTTTCATTGACCGCCTCAAGAATAGATCATTTAATATACAGGGTGGTGACCGTGAGTGCTGCACCTAGGGATTTAACCCGTAAAATCAAGCTTTCGCGATTTCCTGCTTCCCTAATTATTTTAAGAAAAATATCTTCAAATAAAAGTTTTAGAACATAAAATTCTGCATATAAATCATTAAACAAAATTAATTTTGCATGCTTTGTAAGGGCAGAAATTTTCAGAGATGTACAAAATGGTTTTAAAAAAGCATTTAAATACAAAATGCAAAATACTTTTAAGATTTACTATTTCAAATGCAAAATACCAAATAGTTTTGCGTTTTGTATTTCAAATGCTAAATGCAAAATAGGTATTTTCAAAATACTTTTTCAAAATAAAATACCTTTTTACCAAATTTCAGATATTTTTATTTATTTTAGGTATTTATCATGAGAAATAGAGACACAATGCCGAGCCGAACAAAAACGTCTAATAACATGGCACCTTATGCATGACATTTTGGTCATATTTTTCAGTACGCGTATCAATAAATTCTGTTATGTTATTAATAATAATAATAATACTCACTTAAAATAATTCGGCAATACAAGCGGCATTCGTTCATTTCATTTTGTTTGACTGGTGATGTTGGCTAAACTTAATCACAAAGTATTTTGCATTTTGAAATGAATATTAAAAATGCAAAATACATCTCGAAAGGTATTTCAAATAAAATACAAAATGTTTTTTACTAAAAGGCATTTAAATGCAAAATACAAAATAGGTATTTTGCATTTTGTATTTGCATTTTAAATAGAAGTATTTCAAATAAATCGCATCTCTGGAAATTTGATATGAAAATGTCAAAATTACCTCAAAAACAGATATGAAAATTTTAATGCTTTCACACGATTCTACATATAATTAACTATAATTTTGGTAACTTATAAATTTTCTGTATTTTTAATAATAGGCGAGCTAGTCAACAAATTATGAATACAATTTATTGAAATAAGCAGACAGTATTTTCACATTTTTCAAAAGGAACTTTTTTGTTCATAAAAATAGCTTCTATTAAACTGTAAAATATAATAACTAGGATATTCTCTTAAAAAAACTTAGTTCTACGCCATATCTTGTAAACGCGAATTGATACGAAAAATTCGTTGCCTTCACACAATTCTTCATGTAAAATACTGTAATTTTGGTAACCTGTAAATTTTCCATATTTTTAATTATTACCGAGCTAAGTAGTAGTAAGTAATAAATTATGAATAAAATAGGTAGTTATGAAGTTTCTAGAAGGTTTTATGAGGTTTCTAAAAGGTTCCAGAAGTTTTCCGATCATATCTACAGTCTAACTGTCAAAAATAAAAATTAGAAAAAAAAATGTATAGTGTTTGCTGAAGATGAAAGCATAGCTTTCGAAATGTACATACATCAACAAAACTGTTGTGGTAAGAAGTAACTGTCTTTATTTTTGTTTTTAACTGTCAATTATAGGTACATATATAGCCATTACTTCTATACGCGAGTATCTACAAGTAGAAGTAAATAACTAAAAAAACATTTAAATAGCATTTCAACATCGTCAGAGCCAGCTTAAAAGCGAAATTGTCCCTGAAACACGAATAATTTTAATCGCCTGTGATGCAGGCAACACACCATACTATGTGATTGCCGCCTCGATTCTTAGTGATCTAAGTGTGACACGAGGACAGAAGGACAAAATTCCAATTTCAATAAAAAGCATCTAATAAAATATTAGGGCTTGAGAATGGCCGAGCATATAGCAATGCTGTTGTTTACATGGCGTTGCTATGGTTCCTATATTACAAGTCCCCAGTTCTCGGGTTCTAACCCGAGAGCTGGTAAAAGTGTCAATTGGATTTTCAATTTATTATTAAAAAAAATAAATAATGAATTGAAAATATGAATTGGTGCTAGGCCCAAATAACCTTAGCTGCTGGTGGTCTTTAAAAAAAAAATTAGGGATAGTGTAGCTTTCTATTAGTAAAAGAATTTTTTAAATCGGTTCAATAGTTCCAGATATAATAATTTATGATTTATTACAACGCCGCGAGACATTCTCCCCCTGCGAAGATAATAAGTGAAAGAATTTTTAGAATCGGTTCAGTAGTTCGAGATATAAGAATTTACAATTTAACACAATTTACCCTAATTTTCCCTCGTTTACCCAAATTTACCCTAGTATACCCTAATTTCTTGAATTTACCCTAGTTTTCCCTAAATACCCTAATTTACTCTTATTTAGCCCCCTTTGCCTTAAGTTACCCCAATTTATCTACCCTAATTTACCCTAATTTACTCTAATTAGCCCTAATTTACTCTAATTTACCCTAAATACCCTAATTTATTCAAATTTTCGTTTAAAAAAAAAAACAAAAAAATTAATTTTTGGTGTCATGAAATTTCAAAAAATTTTATAAATAAATATCATGTAGAATTTAGAAAAAAAAACGTCAAAAATTCTACGATGCCATGAGTTTCCGAACCCAAGTCCCCATGCCTAGAAGGCTAAAGTCGTACCACTACTCCACGGATGAACTTGTCTAGATAGCCCTTGTTACTGATATATGTATAACTTAATATACCCGGATAATTAATTTATAAATAATTTATCCAGTACAATATAAGTGCCGCAGTGGTGGGAAGAACAGCAGCGAAGGAGAACATTTCGTTGCATTGATATTTCGTTGCATATTTCCCTTCACGCGGCTGTTCACAGCCCGACTAAGATGTTTCACATTAAAAATACAAAATTAGGTTATTATATTCAACATTGATTAGACGATGTGCAGGTCTACAGTATTTGTTATGTCAATTGGCAATATATCTATGATCCGGTTACCCGCCAAGTAAGCGCGCACCAAGTACAAGCACGGAAATGCATTTTGAAAGGATATGCATGTGAAGTACAGTACTGTATGAACAGAAAACCTGAAGTGCAAGTCGTAGTAGGACCGCGCGAGGGGACGATAGGGCGATTGGGGGGACCGAGGGGTATGGACTGCCGCCATTGACATATATGGTATTAGATTTCTAAACACAATTCTACCATTACTGTGAACTTTTGTTGTAACTATACTATGTTCCAACGAGATCTTGATTTACACATTAAGGTCCAATCGATCTTTAAATCCAGTCAATAAATAATTTTTGTGCTCCTACCCTAGCACTGACTTTACAAGCTGGATGGGATAATTCCAAATATATTTTTACGGAAATCATTTATACCGTTTTATTATGTCCGTAAAAATACACTTTTATTAGCTACGTAGTTATACACGTGTGAAACGCGCGTCACCGTTCGCCGGGATGCCCCAATCCAATCCCCTCCATTTCCGCCTGGAGACCATTCACCGTGTGCCGTGTTGGCACAATTAGTTCTCGCCAGTGCCGCTAGGCTAATACATACGCCTTGTTGTTATTGTCTATGGTTGTGGTAATTGTCTATGGTTATACGCCAGTGAACCTAAGTCGGTAGTACAATAGTCATCAGCCGAACTGAAGCGCCACTGCTCTTGATGCGTATAACAATATTGAATGAAATAATAAAATTGTTAGCTCTCGCATGTGAGAAGGTTCAATTCTAACTTTACAAGTTTAAAATTAGCTCTCGCATGTTGTGGAACATACGTTTACAATTGCTTTATATAAGAAACAAAAGGTGCATTTAGACGTGTTGCTGTGGAAGTAATTAATATCTCAGCCAGCGCGAATCTGGAAGTTTCGGGTTTGAGTCCCGATGGTGACGGGTTAAATAAATAATTTTTTTCTAATATTGCATTGTAACGTGACGTAATTAGAAAGTCCCCGGTACTCTTAAGACATGTGTATAAATTCAGATTCGAATATGAAGACAGCTGTATAGGTATATGTACCAAATTTCAACTTTTTTCGTCCAGTAGATTTGAAGAAAATAAGCTGTGACAGACGGACAGACACACCCACACACACAGACAGACAGACAGACACGAGGACGATCCTATAAAGGTTCCGTTTTTTCATTTGATGTACAGACCCCTAAAAATATTAAATTAAAAATATAAAAATTTAAGTTAATTTTGTGCTATTATAATTAGTGATGTGCCGGATCGTTAAAAATGTATATCCGCGGATACGGATCTGAATACGGATATTTGGTCTCAAGATCCGCGAATACGGATACGGATACGGATCTTAACTTTCTTGGAGTACGCGGCGGTAAATACTAAATATTGCACATCGACCTTTGGAAAGAGACTATCTGTTATTGGAAAAAGTTATTGATCACGATATTAAAAAATAAAAAATAATCTGAATGGAATTTAACTGTTTTTCATTATTACCTAATCACCTATATATATAAAATTGAAAATTGATAAGGTAAAAGATCCGTAAAAGATCCGCTAAAAAACTAACGGATACGGATACGGGTCGGATCTTTCTTTTCCCTCGGATATCCGCGGATACGGATACGGATATCCGGCACATCACTAATTATAATAGTATGTTTAACGTCAGTTTCTCGACATTATAATGTTATGTCAAGATTTCAGAAATATAGGTACTATTGTTGCTTTTGAAATCTATGTTGTTGAAATGAAAATGGGACAGCCCATGTACATATAAGTGCAATTTATTGATTCTTATAAGTAGAATCAAGTGCATTATCATTCACTGATTGTAATGGGTCTTGATTAATCAATATAGTTCTTTTTTATTCATTTCCAATTGTGTTGATAACCCAGTTCGTTATGCCTACAAAAAGAAACAAACCAACTATAGATTTCTAACTAGTTTGTTATAATTAATCTAGTTGAAATACATCTTTGGACGTGTAAATGACCATAATTTCATTAAATAATGGTATTGAACGCAGCACCTAGTAAAATAAAAAATAGGTAAAAAAACTTTTATTATTTGTTTGTTACTATCTTTGTTCCAAATCTTGCGACAGCTTTTTCAACTACTTCTACTTAACCGATTCTTATGAAACTTTGCACACACATTGAGCTCTCGTGACAATACAATATTATGATAATTTCAACTTGGTAACGAGGGTCTGATGATGGAATCAGGAGGTGGACAGTTGAAAGGATAAGGAGCTTGCATAATGATACGGGCCGGAAATCAAACTAAAAACTTGAAAATAAAAATAGGTAAAAAAACTTTTAAGTTAAACGGTTTTATTTTAAATCATCAGCTGTACCAAAAACTAAAAAATAATTAGGACACAAACCAAGGGTCACTTTGTGTCGCTGCGTCAGCGGAATAATAAGTAATAAAAACGTGGGGTGCATTTGAAATATTTCTGTTGGTGGGCTTGGAAACACATTTTTCTAAACAAGCTGTTCTAAACATTTAATAATTATACGCAGTCGTTATACAGATATTTATGCGCCCCACGTTTTTATTACTTATTCCGCTGACGCAGCGACGCAAAATGCCCATTGGTTTGTGTCCTAAGGAGTTTGCATAATGATACGGGCTGGACATCAAACTAAAAACTAGAAAATAAAAATCGGTAAAAAACTTTTAAGTTAAACGATTTTATTTTAAATCATCAGCTGTACCAAAAACAGCTGATGATTTAAAATAAAATCGTTTAACTTAAAAGTTTTTTACCGATTTTTATTTTCTAGTTTTTAGTTTGATGTCCAGCCCGTATCATTATGCAAACTCCTCATCCTTTCAGCTGTCCACCTCCTGATTCCATCATCAGACCCGCGTTACCAAGTTGAAATTATCATAATATTGTATTGTCACGGGAACTCAATGTGTGTGCAAAGTTTCATAAGAATCGGTTAAGTAGAAGTAATTGAAAAAGCTGTCGCAAGATTTGAAACAAAGATAGTAATAAACGAATATACGGGATCAAGCTAAATAAAACCGTTTAAAAATACTAGCCATTATCCGCGATTTATTCGGATTAACGACGGTTTTGACAGGAACTTTATCTTAACACGAATCTGGTCGAACGAGTGCTCTATACTTTTTTAAGGGCACCAACAGCCATGCTTATTTGGGCCTAATACCAATCAAAAAGCCATTGGAATAATTATTATAATAAAATTGTACAGAGGGCAGTGAAGCAAATAATTAGTTTGAGGTACAGCCTGTAGGCGTTACCATATAAAGTCTTATTTTTTCTAAAATTGGTAGTCATAAAATATCAATATTTAATTGAAAATAATGAATATCGATTTTAAATAGGTAAATAAAATAAAATTCCGTACTAGAAAAACCTGAAATGACTAAGTTTGTATTTTTCAAAAAAATGTTCAATAGATATCAATTTGCATAAACCGTAAGTTATTTACAATTTTCATCCAATGTTAAACTATTTGCAATACTAATTTTATGCATATTATATAATATTAGCGTAATAAATCATAAATATGTGTTTCTTTTGCACAGATAATTCGCGTTCAAAAAAGATTTAATTTATGTGCATATCAAATAAACAAATATTTTGCAGTCAAATAGATTTGAAGACCTTCATTTACAAAAAATAAAAAACGGAAAAAATTAGCCAAAACGAATCAGATAACTGAGGAAAATGCAAAAGTAAACACAAGACCCCTGATCAAGGCCTCATAGTGTTTATACATCAAACAAAAACAAATTTACACAATTTAGACAAATAACTTGAAAATAAATAACACTAACGACGTAAGCACGTGGACACTAAGTATAAGTGAACAAACAAAAAAAAAAAAAAAAACACCTGATGCGTCAACTGACGGACGCATTATATACAGTGAATTTAAAGTTTTATTTTTAAACCCTTTCAGAAACAATATATGTTAAAAAAATAGGTAAAAAAACTTTTAAGTTAAACATGTTTATTTTAAAACATCAGCTGTACCAAAAACTAGAAAATAATTAGGACACAAACCAAGGGGCACTTTGTGTCTCTGCGTCAGCGGAATAAGTATTAAAAAAACGTGGGGCGCATTTGAAATATTTCTGTTGGTGGACTTGGAAACACATTTTTCTAGATAAGCCGTTCTTATTTAATAATTATACAGTCGTTATACAGATTTTTATGCGCCCCACGTTTTTATTACTTATTCCACTGACGCAGCGACACAAGGTGCCCCTTGGTTTGTGTCCTAATTATTTTCTAGTTTTTGGTACAGCTGATGATTTAAAATAAAACCGTTTAACTTAAAAGTTTTCTTACCTATTTTTATTTTCTAGTTTTTAGTTTGATTTCTGGCCCGTATCATTATGCAAACTCCTCATCCTTTCAACTGTTCACCTCCTGATTCCATCATCAGACTCTCGTTACCAAGTTGAAATTATCATAATATTGTATTATCACGGGAACTCAATGTGTGTGCAAAGTTTCATAATAATCGGTTAAGTAGAAGTAGTTGAAAAAGCTGTCGCAAGATTTGAAACAAAGATAGTAACAAACAAACAAATATACGGGGTCAAGTTAAATAAAACCGTTTAAAGACACTTTAAACGATTCTAGTAAATAGTAAGAAGTCAAGACTCAGGCGAGGCAATGGCCCCCCCCCCGTTTGGATCTCCGCCTGGAGTCGATGCTTGCGAGATCATGGGCGCAAATCCGAGGTATTCGTTAAACTTATGAATTTCCGAGACAGAAGGACTTAAATTCCTGGACACGAGACACGCCGATAAATTCAGGGACTTCTAGCAACCCTATGTTGTATCAGAGCGCTTATTTAGGATGGTTACTGAAAGGTTAAATTATTGACATACCTGGTACTTTTACATAATTGTGGGTTTTTTCCCCAATTTGATGTCATTCATTCACTGCGTATATAATTAATATACACTTACATAAAATAATATTATTGTATTAATGAGTCACATTCACGCCAGATTATGCACAATATGGCGTCAGGTGTCAGTCAGACAAACAACTATAAACATAATATGACTGTATCTATTACAGAAAAGAAATTATGTAATTATTATTATTGAATTCTATAATCCAGAGGTTCCCTAACTGTGCGTCGCGACGCCCTGGGGCGTCGCAGCGCTATCCTAAGTGAGACGCGAGACGATATACGCAAAGTTCAAATCGAAATCAAATCGAAGTACAGGTTACAAATAAATTTAGAAAAAGAAATGAGAGAATAGAAATTTCAAAACTTCAGCCCCGATTTGAGAAGTTAAGCTCAGAAAAGCAAGCTCATCCTTCTCATTACTTAATTGTATTGTTTGTAGTTTTTTATGTTTTCTAATTATTAGAATTAGAATCTAATAAATACCAAATAATTAAGATTCTATATTCTTTGGAGTTTTCGTTGAATAATAAAGTAATTTTATTGTCTGCTAGAGCTGCACACAGGTATCTTCTTTTTGAAGGACGTCGCAAAAAAATTGCAACCTGTATAGGGAGCCGCACTAAAAAAAATTCGACTGACGACCAGTCCTATACTTCCCATCCTAGTAAATATTTGCAAAAAATAAACACTCTTTTTTTATTCTTTGAAAAAAAAGCATGGCCCTCTTTTTTGTTTGGTGATCTACTGATGGCTAGTAATATAGCAAAAATCATGGTTACCTTGATTTACGTACAATTTTCTTTTTTTACTAAAATATTTTTTTTCTCGAAAAATATACATTTTTTTGATATTATAACGTCTAGATTTCATTTATATTTTTTTTTACCTATGTTAATACGTGACATTGAGAACGTTTTTTTTAATATCTCAGGATCCACTGAACCGATTTGACTCAAAATCTAATCAGATCTAAGTTAAAGGCTGATAAACACAATAGAACAATCGGCATTGCCGTATGTTGTTCCGTTTTTACGATATCGAAGGCGAAAAATTGACCACACACACACACACACACACACACACATACAGACTTCAGTCAGAAAATGATCTTAAACGATTGCTAGGATCTCAAAACGTGAAAATCTGTTAAAATCTCGAAATATTTTTTTCGGACTAAATCCATTACTTCCCTACCATAGTAGAGGTGGGAATTAAAAAAGATTGGGACCCCTGCTATAATCTATAATATGTAGGTTTACTTATTTGTAAATATATGCAATACAACTGAGAACTGTTGAGAAATGTATGATTCTATATGATTTTTAGGGTTTCATAAAAATGGGCAATGACAAAAACGTAACCCTTATAATTTCGGCGCCGCAACCTCTAGACTGGACTGCCGTGGGTTCGAATCCCACCTGCGCTCATGGATGTTTTGTGATGTTATTTAGTTTTAAGTTAGTTGTTATTTAGTGTAGTTGAAAGACGCTAATGACCTTAGATGTCGACGCGTCTATAATCTACAATAAATTAAAATGAAACCTTATAATTTCGTCCTGTCCGTCCGTCCGTATGTCACAGCCATTTTACTCGGAGACTATTTGCACTATATCCTAGATGACATTTGGAAGGTATAGGTGTCTTCTATGATAATAATAATAATATTGTGAGATTAGCTAGTAACTAGGATGTACTTAAATAAATATAATATACAGTCAGCAAATCAGCGGTCGGGATTTATGACTAATCTCAGAATAATTAGCATTTACAAAAATCTTGCAATTTTTGACGCCGAGCTCTTGGGCTATTAATTCCACTGGCAAAACTTTTTAAAAATTAATAGCAGAGTGTAGATACCAAATTTATCTTGGGCTCTGTATTTTTTTTTAATTTGTTGTGTTCAGTCTCTTATTCGTGTCGCTGGCAAAAACAACGTGACATTTTGAATCTAGACTAACTTTAGTTTAGCGACACGAGTAAGAACCGAACACAACAAATTAAAAAAAAATACAGAGCCCAAGATAAATTTGATATCTACGCTCTGCTACTAATTTTTAAAAAGTTTTCGTAGTGGAATTTATAGCTCAAGAGCCTCGGTGTCAAAAATTGCAAGATTTTTGTAATACAGATTTTTGTAAATACATAATTACATAATACATAATTTTTGTAATTACAGAGCCCAAGATAAATTTGGTATCTACGCTCTGCTACTTTTTTGTCTGATATTTATCAATAATTTTTATAAATATCAGACAAAAAAATGTGAATGGTGATCAGGTGGTATTGGAAGACGAGTATAAATGTCAAAGTATTTTTGCTTTTCAGCTTTAATTAGCTATTAATTCATTTATTGCCGTAATAATTAATTGATTTTATATGTAAATGCAACCTTCTGAACAAGACTCTTATTTTTTATCATTTTTATGTACTGATTTTATAGTCTGTGCGTCTATTAATAGATATTCATGTCGCAGCAACGATACAAAATATTATTTGATTACAAAATGATGATTTATCGATATTCGCTATAGTTGCGTATTTTATTCAGTGGCGGGGGTTTGAAAAATTGTGGAAATATTACCTCAATAACTAAGATGTTTAGTCATAAAAAACTTTTTATAAAAAAAAAATCTCCTTCAAAAAAGCCACTATAAAAAGTCGAAAATAATACAATTTTGAGGTCGGCGCTAATTTATTTACACTTTTTATATACCTATATCTACTTTTATTTATAGCTCGATTTATAGTATTTGGCGCCAATTTAATAAAAATTGATCGATATATTGGGATCTCCGTCAAATGGGTGGAGCTTAAAAAACATGGCGCAAAGGGGGGAAATTTTATATACGGGGTGTACTTTTGCGTGTAATTTTGTGATTTTCAAAGTGATAAGAAATAATAAATATAAGTGCAATTTGCAATTGGGCTGGTAGGAATCCTAAACAAAGGAATTTCGTTGAAGGAGAACGGATTCTCAAAGCCGGACATATTATCAAATGTGTGAAAAAAACAAGATAACTGAGCTGTCAAAAGTAGTAATCTTTACGGCGTATTGCTTAAAAACATCAAAATTAAAAGAAAGATCTCCACGAAATTAATCATCCGTTCAATGCTTCTTTAAGGCAGGGTTAGTTGAATAATGTAAACACATAACTGCAACATAATATGTTATATTGTAATAAGTAGGTAAGTTACTATAACCACAAAATATTTGTATACAAAGTTAGCCTTATAAATTTGTCAATCATCAAATGATTTTACTATTGTAGTACAGTATGATAATAAGTAGGTATCTACAATCTACATATTATTATTAATATAAAATATTTTTTTAATTCATAAACCTACAGTTTTTCCACATTTCATTAGAAAATAATTCGCTGTAAAGTAAGTTTTACAAGGCAATAACTGACAGTGTTTAATGCCATCATATTAGAAAACGTCGCGAATTCCATTTACGATAAAATTTTTGTTTATTTTACTTGTTTTATATTTGTAATAAACAATTTCACGATAAATTTGCACTGTTAGCATTGTAAAATTTTCCCTCGTTTTGAGTACAATTTTCTGCCACCAGATGTCATATGCTTATTTGACGGATCCCAATAAAAAGTGTAAATAAATTGGCGCCGACCTCAAAATCAGTGGTTCCTGAGATATTCAAAAAAGTGTTATCAGTGTCACGGTGTATAAAAAATATATACATTCTAGTAGATGTTTATATGAACCTATACTTATGAATAAAATCTTACAGTTTTTTGTAGTCGGTTAAAAACTGACTATAGCTGTCCAACTTAAGTTGGACAGCTAAGTATAGCCAGTTTTTGTGTATTTTATTTATCAAACGAATTTTTTTTTGTTAGTAGTCTCTGTTGTGTGTGTGATTTAAAGAAAACAATACTCACTCGAATCAGTGAATTCAAAATTCGGCAAAACAATCGATTTCGGTTGAACGTTTCGCCGAAGGTTCAATTTTTGGCCGAATGTGGCCGATGATTCGGTCGGACTCTAAATTGATCATTTCTCGACGACACAATCAAACGAGACGGCATTACTGTTGAAAGTTTTGTAAAGCAGGATATTATTCTGCGATCAATGTTTGTGCTAGGTCTAGTTGAAAAGCAGCGTTTTCGCTGAACTTCGCCTATTGGATTGTACCCGTTCGATTCAATAAAGACATTTATTATTATTATTATTATTATTATTTTAATTAATTAACATTTATAATTACTTTTAGATAATCGAAGTCCGCGAAAGCAACAAGTACAAGTTCAACAATCTGTTACATGACGGCCGTGAAAGGCGGGAATGTACCAATATATGTCTGATTCTGTGCATGTATAATCAATTTTAATAATAATCAAATCAAAATGAAAGTTTTTTCCATCCGAATCTCACTCTCACGTAAGCGTTTTACAATAATATATCGTCAAATCAGACGCAGACAGGAGAATAGAAAGGAAGAAACGGCGAAGGGCAATCATTAAAACACGACGTCTGGTGCGCACTAGAACTACACTACGTTCAAATTAAATTAGAATAAAATACTAAAATTTTTAACTTCTCATGGAAGTTAATGTAATGGGTTCGAAAATCTAAATCAAAATGTATAACAAATTTTTATGTTTCAAGGTCACTACACTATTTTACACTATTTTTAGAAAGATGTCTCTGTGTGTGTATGTATGTGTACGTATGTACGTACGTACGTGTGTGTCCATTTCTCTTCTAAGACGAAATCTCGAGAATGAAAAATGATATCGACTACGTTAGAGTGCCAATCGACGCGCTATTAACGTAAATATGATCTGAAAGAAATTTTTTCAAAATCGGTTCAGCCGTTCTTTTTTCTTAACCAAATAGACTCCAAAAAAGTAGATTTTACACAATATCTCGTGAATAAAAAATTATATCGACTTCGTAAGGGTGTCAATCGAGGCGTGTTAACGTCATTTTGATCCGACATAAATTTTATAAAAATCGGTTCAGCCGTTTTTTTTTTAATTGTTGTTAAAAATAAATAATAATTTTGTTTTAATGATTAAAATGATTACTTTTCTGTGTAATATCTAATTTAATTATTGTTATTAAAAATTCACAGATTTCGCAATCCTTGCAACCATCGAGGACATTGGAAATGATAGCAGCATATATGAAACATAATTAACTGTTTATTATACACACAATATTTATCAATGCACTGTTTAGTTTTGTCAGGAATAACCCTATTATTCTTCTGTTATATACGCGTTCACTTTTGCTTGATTACTTAACTTTTAAATGGATTTTTCTACAGTATTTATTAACATTTGCTTAAAAATAACACCGCAAATCGTCGCAAATACCTCTCAATTAACTAGACATGATATAAAACACATTTCGAAAAAATTGCACTTGTTCAATTTTGCATGATTGCTCCTCACTTGATCGCGACACCGTTGTCTTTTGGCCTTGAACGAAAACTCGTAACTCTGCCCCCATATACGAACATAAACATTTCCAATGTTAATATTTATCAAACTGGGAAGTTCGTCGTGTGGACCTCAAGGGTCGCACTTTAGTCCTAATTAACGACCCACCTCACGGCTATTTTTACCATAATTCAGGTATAAGAATACCGTGCGATCGTGTAGCAATGCGCCATTGTTTACGGCGCCCTCTTAGCCCTGGGGCGCCCAGGGCGACCGCTCGGGTGCCCCCACACCCTAAAGCCGGCACTGGTTCGTAACCATGTAATTTTACATGCTCGTGTTAAAAAAACTTAGTTTCAATTTGTTTGTAGAATATTTCTGAATCTCACCACATATCGAACTATCTCCGAGAAATTGTATGCATAATAATATCCACGCATGGTTTTAATGAGTTTGTAAAACACAACCAATTTTGAAAGCGAGTTTCTGTGTTAAACCAACTGTTTAATGTAAATTTAATAATTGATTAATTACATATAAACAAATATTATTTAAACTCTGATAATTCAATCAATTTGAATACAGAGAAAATAGATAGGTATGCACAGTGTTCCGCTAAAATTCTAGCATATTCAGAAAAAAAATATCTACATCTGAAGCCCTTAGTGAACACTTTCACCTCATTTAAATTAATTTTGTATTTATTTATTTCTATAACATTTCTTGACGTAGAACTACGTCTATTTTGGCGGTATATAGAGTGGTAAAATGATGTGAGATGAAAAATGCGTTACAAAAAATAGTGGGTGTGTGCTTATGACCATACGATAGAAGTTAAAACTTGATTATATGCAAAACATACATAATAGCACAATATTATTTTATTATTATAATATACGTAATAATAAAAACGTAATTCATGAAACGATGCACTCCTTGTTAGACAGTAAACATGGTCACCGACCCGAGCGCGTTTGATGTCGAGTGGAGCCGAGTAAACCCGATTCAGCGTCCACGACCCGAGCGTGACGGTTCACTTTCGTTCACTATTCAGAAAGAACGCAAAGTGCGTCTAAAGAAGTTTTCACTTCAAAAATGTGTGATGCGAAATGTGTGACGAGAACTACCATAGTTTGTTAGTGTTTTTAAGTTGTTTTTTAAATTGAAACTTTATTAGCCTGGTCTTTTTTTCGTTCGGTAATGCATGTCGAGCGTCACGTCACGTCCAATCGAAGCGATCGACCAGATCATTACTCATCGAAAAGTAGCAACGTTCAGCGACGTTAGTTCATAACTGTATTGTACGACTCCATAGTGTGATAGTAGTCGACCAGACCAGTACTTATATTTTATTTATTGTAGATTATAGACGCGTCGACATCTAAGGTCATTAGCGTCTTTCAACTACACTAAATAACAACTAACTTAAAACTAAATAACATCACAAAACATCCATGAGCGCAGGTGGGATTCGAACCCACGTCAGTCCAGTCTAGAGTTTGCGGCGCCAATCATGCTATCCACTAGGCTATACTGCCCCCTACTAGTACTTATAGCTATATTGTACGTCTACATAACTAATATCATACGAATATTCAGTCAAATACCCATTGACCACCAACGATAGAATCTAAATTCTTACGTTCGTCTCCTTACTGATCATGCAGGGTTCTAATTACATTACCAAAACCCAGTGGCGTAACGCAAATTCTTAAGGCCTCCCCGCAAAATTAAGTTTGGGTCCCTTATCACGATACATTTTGCAGTTTATACTTTATGTACTACGTTTGTAAAAGTAGTTAAATATAATATATCGACCTGGTTGGGTCCCTATGATGGCTGGGCCTCCCCGCCACGCGGGATCTGCGGGGGTGTTCGTTACGCCACTGCGGCAAAACAACGTAAACAAAGCTATATACTTTCGGCGATTTCGGGTTAAAAGCGTTTAAAGTTATGGCAATAAAGTTTCACTTGCACCGTGGTGTTATAAAACCGCACTCTAGTTTTTACGACTAATGAGAAATATTTGTCTTCAAAGATTTAGTTTCAGTCAAAATAAATTAAAATCGGTTCTTTTCACAGATTTATTACTTTCTTAAAATATTTCTTAATTTCATAACGCTTTGAAAATTCTAGAAATCTTAACATTATTAAAACGGATCTCTTTTATTAGACGTAAGTCAATCAACTCAAGAAGAATAATAATTAATAATGGATTGTTGTGAAATAGAAGGAAGCGGTTTTATTAGAATGAGAAAATAATAAAACTTGTTTCCAGAGGAAGGAAACATTTCTTTTACTCGTTAGAATTTCTTTTTTATAGGAAAAATATTATATATTATTACTTATTTATGGATTAATTAGTACGGGTCAATAAACTTGCATTTCTAACACAACTAAATTTAATTAAATATTAGTAAAAAAAAAGTTTTTAGAGACAAGCTTTTATTGAAATGTACTAAAAAGGAAAAAATAATAAATACAAATTTGGAACACGTAAGTCGTGACCAAATACATATTTACAATGAATGCATAATGACTGCAAACAGTATATGAAACACCTGTTGTAAGAACAATGACGTAACACAATGCTGTAATTAGGAAAAAATCAAGGTAATTCGAAACCTATGTCACCGTAGGGATTTTAACCCTAAACTTTCCTCTATCGCGGCGGACTGAGTTGACATTACTCACACAGTGACACATTTTCATATACTGTTTGCAGTCATGTATGCATTCATTTAATTAGGAAAAAATAATATTTAATAATTTTGGTCCATTATTATTGTAAAAGCGGGGGTTGTAATCTCTATGATAGTTTATTAGTCGCAACCCCCGCTTTTATAATAATTATGAACCAAAATTATTAAATATTATTTTTTCCTTTTTAGTACAGTTCAATAAAAGCTTGTCTCTAAAAAGTTTTTTTTTACTAATATTTTATTTTGTTCATTTTAGTCATTCAAAATTTTACCCCCCCTTTGATACCTGTAGGGGTTGAATTTCGAGAAATCCTTTCTTAGTGGATGCTTACGTCAGAATAGGAACCAACTGTCCAAATTTCAATTTACTAGCTTCAGCGATTTGGCCTGGGCGTTGATTAGTCAAAAAAACCCTACATCCCCGTTTGAACCCCTTAGGGGTTGAATTTATTTCTAAAAACGATTTATTCATGTATTGTCATCGGGAATACATATGTGTACAAAATTTCAAATCGATCGGATACGTGGAAGTCGTTCAAAATTGACTTGCAAGTTTTGACCTCCAAACAAACAAACACACAAACAAACTAACTAACATACATTGCAAGTTAAATAAAAGCTTGTAATAAAGACATTTTTAACTTCCCATTGGAAGTTGTTGTAATGGGTCCGATTTTGCGAATGAAAAATTTGGACATATCTGCACGTTTTGAGGTCCCTAGAAATCTACTGTTTTTAGAGAGATGTCTCTCTATGTGTGTGTGTGTACGTACGTTCGTTCGTACGTTGATGAACTTTTTTCGACTCGTATATCAAGAACAAATAATGATATCGACTCCAAACCAATTTCATTCGAAACTAAATTACATAATGAACATTTGATTAGGTTTGCAAAAATACAGGCTATAATAACTGGATCGAGCGTCTATAATTTATTATAATAACTGGAGCGAACGCGAATTAGCGAGTGAATAATGTATTAATGAATCATAAATTCATAGCACCCGGGCGAAGTCGGACCGGGCCGCTAGTAGAATATAAATGAAACAATAAATGTATTAGCAAATACACAATTTTGTCGGTAGGATTTTTATTTTCACCTGTAATTAGGAGTACCGAGTGCTGTGTTGTGGTGGTACTATAAATAATTCCAGCACACCAGTCAAGCATATCGGATGCATTGATGTATACAAAAACAGTCTGCATTTACAGATCTCTACGAGTTGGGAGTTCTTTTAGCAGCTTCCTGTCGGATCTGCGGGTTCCACTTTCTATTAGAGTGGAAGAGACTCATCGTCGGTCTATAAGTCTCTTACAGTACGATCTGTAAGTTCATTTCTATTCTGTAACCATGCATTCTATACATAATCTCTACATAGTATAAATTGAAGTCGCTTTTCGCGTCTGTCTGTCTGTCTGTCTGTTTAACTGCTAACTCCTCCTAAACCATGCAACGGATTTTGATGCGGTTTTCACCATCAGTTAGATAATTTTTCACGGAAGATTTATATATATATAGCATAATTATTAAATAATAATAATTAGTAATTAATTAATTAAATTCGTAACCCGACCGTAAGAATTGGCAACATACTTATATCATAAAAACGACCGTATTTAACTGTTCCACTCGTAGCGTAGAGGTTACGTCGCAGCACTCTATGCACAGGGACCCGAGTTCGGAAACTGATGGCATCGTAGAATTTTTAGCTTTTTTTTTCTAATTTCTACATGATATTTATTTATCTATATTTTTTATTTTTGTTATATTCTTTCTTTACTCCTAAACCGCTGAACAGATCTCGATAAAATTTGGCAAGGAGATAGATTGCATCCTGAGTAAGGACATAGGCTACTTTATGTCTAAAAAAAATTCGATTTCGCCCGAGTAAAAAAGTAATCTCTGGAACTACTAAACCGATTCTAAAAATTCTGTCACTAATAGAAAGCTACACTATCCCTGAGTGGTATGGGCAATATTTTATTTTGATTCTCGCGGGAGGGGGGGCTGCTAAAAAATCATAAATTCTTATCTCTGGAACTATAGGTATTGAACCTATTCTAAAAATTCTTTCACTATTAGAAAGCTACGCAGGAGGAGGGATTCTTGCGGGGGGCGGAGGGAGAAATTCTTGCGGGGGCTGATAAATCATAAATTTTTATCTCTGGAAATATACTTAACCTATTTTAAAAATTCTTTCACTAATAGAAAACTACGCAGGGGGAGATATTCTCGCGGGGGGCTAATAAATCGTAAATTCTTATCTCTGGAACTACAAAACCGATTCTAAAAATTCGTTCACTAATAGAAAGCTTCGCAGGGGGAGAGATTCTCGCGGGGGCATAACAAATTAACAATATACTATTAATATACGTGAGCGAAGCAATGAGTGACCGCTATTAAATCATAATTTCATACCACCCGGGTATAGCCGGGACGGGCCGTATTTTTATTTTATTGTAAATTATAGACGCGTTGACAAGTTAGGTCATTAGCGTTCCGGAGCCGCTAGTAGCTTATTAGGTGTGAAATCTTCTACGTTAACTTTTATAATAGAAAAATAATAAATTAGAACTATTTAATTTGTGCATTTTAAACTTTAACGACGTTTAGAATCTGCCTCTATATACACTTGTCGAATGACACAGGTGAAGATCACGATCTCCGGTGGTCGTGCAAACAGAAGAACCGCGCATTGGTGTAGACATGCGGGCTCCGTCACTATATAACAGCGCGGCACCCATGTTTACTGTTCGTCCGAATAGAGAAAATGTTTTTGTCATGAGAGTCATTTTCCCAAACATTAAAACGATGTATACATTTAGTTTATATGAAAACAGTTTTTTAAAATGTTGGCCGAGCGTGTAGCAATGCTGTTCAGCGGGAGATTTACACATTTGCCGCCAGTAGGCTATTCAAATTTTGCCGCCCCTACCGACCTCTACAATTCGATACCCTAGTTCACAACTATATTAATTAAAATTTTTTTGTCAATGAAATTGTAACTTTATGATTTGTGCGCTATCGATCGTTCTAATTACACCACCTTTTTCCCGTAATTAGTATGATTGTGAACTAGGGGATCGATGTGTCAGTTCCTAGATTATTTTTACAACCCAACGATTTAGTCAAGAATGCACAAGAAATAGTTTTTGGGTGTATTTCTGAGCTGATAAAAGCTCAATCAAAATTTTGGTTCCAAATTTGCCACCCCTAAAATCTGCCGCCCTAGGCTCCAGCCTACTCAGCCTGCTGGTAAATCCGTTACTGATGCTGTTGTTTATATGGCGTTGCTATGGTTCCTTTATTACAAGTCCTCAGTTCCAGGCTTCTAGCCTGAGAGCTGGTAAAAGTGTCAATTGGATTTTCAATTTATTATTAAGAAAAAAAATAATGAATTGAAAATATGAATTGGTGTTAGGCCCAAATAACCTTAGCTGTTGGTGGTCTTTAAAACACAATTTACAATTTTTTTTTATTTGTAAACGAATTAGCTGTTTATAATAAGCGTTTTTAGACATAAGAAAAAATGGGTATGTCTGTATCGCGGGTACAGACAGATGACGTGAATACCGTTAAATACTAATAATTGTATTCGTTGTCATGGAAAGAAATACATCTACTTTTATTCATCTTATAATATCAATTCGTAAAATATAATAAATAAAATAATCGTAATTTTATTTTTTAATATTTTAAATTGTTATCCGATATCTATACTTATATTTTCATTTAAAATAAATTATAATTTAAAAAAACTAAAAAACACGCTTTAATGGTACACTGAACTAAAAAGTAAAAAATAATTTTTATTGTAAAAAAGCGTGGGGTGCTCGATATCAGTTGTTATAAAGTATGGAAACATGGTACAAAGCACCCTACGCTTTTTTGCAATAAAAATTATTTTTTACATTTTAGTTCAGTTTACCATTAAAGCGTGTTTTTTAGTTTTTTTAAATTATAATTTATTTTTGCTTTTTCGTCCTGGAGATCCTGGTCAGGATAATGGGACAAACTTATTGAATTATTGTATTGTCGTCGGTCCCTGATAAGTGTGCAAAGTTTCAGTTCAATCTGAAGTTTTGAAGTGGGTGAAAATCGCGTTCAAAGAATCCGTTACTTACATACATACAGGTGGAACTAATATAAGCGTGTTAAAAAAATAAATACGCCTTCAGGATTCGAACCTGGGCTTTGTGTTTGTACCTGTCGTTAGGCTCGTACTTTTCCGCACGGCCACCTGGCTTCATGTGTATGAGACCTAAACATAATAATTATACATTGTGTATTGTTTCACATGTCAACCACTTCCGACTATTTCCGTTTCATCTAAGATATCTAAAATGTCACCCCAGTATAAGACATTAGACGTGATTTAATATTATGATGTAGGTATAACTAATTAGGTTGATGACTAAACTCAAACGAAAATCTCAAGTGTCAAATCTACATTTTCTAAACAAACATACTTTAAGAATAAATATTTTTATTCGATGGACCAGCCGCAAAAGAAAGTTGTACCACAAATATTTTAGAGTGTTTTATCTGCAGAAATCATGTTGTAAAAAACACCTATCGCTATTTTTTTTTCACTTACACATAAACATTGAGTTCATTAAACGCGCTATTAGTAAATAGAAATACGTCTATTCCATCAAAATAATATAACAAACAAATAAACGCTTTTAAGAGATTGTTAAGTAGGAGAAATCTACATATAAATATTTATGTCTAGAAGTAATGCAAAGAGACAACTAAAACTTCTTAATTAATAAAAGACAAAGAAATGGAACTGTTAATTAAAGTTTTTGTATAACAATCTATTTTTTGTTCTAGAAATGTAACCATATTTTCCAAATATGATGGAGTCACGTTTTTTATATAACCCATAGGCCATACTTGACTAGATTAGAATGAGGACGTAAGGCAAGCCTCGTCAACACCGCGACCTTAATAAATATATTTTGTGGCCCTGACTTGTTTATTCCTGTGCGAGGTTAAGGCTCCGGATGAATCCTAGGATCGCTCTGGAATCTGTATCCCATACCTGATCAGGCGTTGGGAATGGAATGTTAAGGTGACGGAATCTTTGTATCATGATTGCTTCACATTTGCAAAGCAAATGCTCCAATGTTTTAGGAGCCTCCAAGCAGAAGCGGTGTGATCCGTTGTTCGTTACACCAATTTTATTAAGGTGATACCTCAATGGGCATGCTTGGCTAAGATAGGGAAAAGCTTGTAGAAAACACTGATTAACAATTTATTAATAAAAAAAAATTCGAACTGATTCCAATACTTCTTGTTCCATAGAAGTGACCGCAGTTGGGTAATAAATAAAAGAATAATCTCTTATGACTGATGAATGACCGACACGTGAAAAAAGGTGAGCATTTCGAAATTATATGAATATTGTTTTTATCGGCTTTATTTTGGCTCATCAAAAAGCCATACAATCATCTTTATAAATATGAATTCACTTCCATTATAGTCCAAGAGCTCATGGTTAAAAATTGCAAGATTTTTATAAAGACTATAATATTTTGAGATTAGCTATAGTATCTATTTATAGACCGACAGCTAGTGACAATTTTTCGGTGTTATTTATTCAAGGCCTTATTTTTGTGAAGATGTTGAGGGAGGCATATTAAAGTGCCCTGAGTAAGGGATTTTGCTAGATAGCGGAATGGGGGGGATGCAGACCGTCCCCAACATGTAACAAAATGTTGGTATTAACCCCGGCCCTCTCTTAGAGGGAAACTTGCTCGCCTAGATGTTTATATCGTTTTGCAAGGGGGTTATTACCGACATTTTGTTCTGCAAATTGAAATATATGCTTAAAACAGTCGCCGTAACAACATATTAAAATTTGAATCTTGAACTAATAATATAAATTTCGTCGGGTTCATGACACGTTTAGGGTGATCTGTCACCCCTTTAATACTGACCAATCGATCTGTAAATATTATAATGGCATTATTGGGTCACCGACAAGTTATACAATTTCAGCCTTGAAGCAATAATGATTGTGACCATTTTTTTTGTTACATGTTGGGGGCGGTCTGCATCTCTCCCATTCCGCTATCTAGCAAAATCTCTTACTCAGGGCACTTTAATATGCCTCCCTCAACATCTTCACAAAAATAAGGCCTTGAATAAACAACACCAAAAAATTGTCACTAGCTCTCGGTATATAAATAGATACCAGCTAATCTCAAAATATTAACCTTTACGAAAATCTTGCAATTTTTGACCACGAGCTCTAGAACTATTACCGGACATTTCGTTATTACAATAATATATTTCCAAAGAATTATACAAACTCTAATTGCCTCAATTACTTGCCGAAGTACCATTCGTACATATTTATCATTTATTCGTTTCGCGTCATTTTAAGTGAGACTTTTAAACATATTTTGAAAGTGAATGACCCATTAAATACTTATCACGACTGTAACGAAGATAAAGCTAAAGGAAAATAACAGCGAAAGAAAAGAACAATAAATCAAACATGGCTACAACACTGCAGTACAAATTCTGTATCACTGACATCGAGAATGGACTGCTCAAAAAATTATCGCTTAAACAAGCCGTGAGGTGGGTCGTTTATTAGAACTAAAGTGCGACCCTTGAGGTCCACACGACGAACTTTCCAGTTTGATAAATATTTAATTATAATAATTAAATTAGATATTACACAGAAAAGTAATCATTTTAATCATTAAAACATAATTATTATTTATTTTTAACAATTAAAAAAAAAAAAAAAACGGCTGAACCGATTTTTATAAAATTTATGTCGGATCAAAATGACGTTAACACGCCTCGATTTCCTTACGAAGTCGATATAATTTTTTATTCGCGAGATACTGTGTAAAATCTACTTTTTTGGAGTCTATTTGGTTAAGAAAAAGAACGGCTGAACCGATTTTGAAAAAATTTCTTTCAGATCATATTTACGTTAATACGCGTCGATTGGCACCCTAACGTAGTCGATATCATTTTTCATTCTCGAGATTTCGTCTTAGAAAGAAATGGACACATACGTACGTACGTACGTACACACACACACAGACATCTTCTCAAAAATAGTTTAAAAATAGTGTAGTGACCTTGAAACATAAAAATTTGTTATACATTTTGATTTCGATTTTCGGACCCATTACAATAACTTCCAATGCGGGAAGTTAAAAACACGAGATAAAGCTGGCTCCAGACAATGTTGGTGAATGTATTGCCGACCAATGTTGGGCATGGTTACTGGTTGGACATGTGTGATCTATTTTTTATTTATTGTAAATTATAGACGCATCGATAACTTAGGTCATTATAGAGTCTTGATTATATTAAATAACAACACACTGCCACTCGGGCGAAGCTTGGTCAGAAAGCTAGTAAGTTTTTGCTGTGGATATTTTCAGCACATTGCTGATAAGAAATGTTCAGTCTATACTCTAAGTCAATGGATACATTACTGTATATACTCGATATACAGTGAATATGGTAATGCTTCGATTATCCAATAGGAAATTACATTACAATATTTGTTCGAGAATACAATGAGCCCTTATATATACAACCCACGACAGTGTGACCCAAAGGTCGGCTACGCTAACCGTTACACCACACTGTCCTCTTTATTTATTGTAGATTATAGACGTGTCGACATCTTAGGTCAGTAGCGTCTAACATTAAATAACAAATTACTTAAAACTAATGACATCACAAAACATCCATGAGCGGAGGTATTAATAAACCACACCTACCTCCCCTCCGTCGACGACGAGAAAAAAAGAGCGGAAAATATGAAATAAAAATAGAACACACAACCCTGTATCTATAATATGTTACGCCATTTTGTTTATTTCTTTATATTTTTATTCCATATTTTCCGTCGTGTTCTTTTTTCTTAACGGTAAATCGGATCAAAAAATGTCTACGACTTTAAAATTTTTATCTCTATTTCACTATGTATAACTTTCCGTAGGCGATCGATCTGAGATACCCTGTATATAAAATCAATAAATCTACTTGTCTATAGAAAGGTGATATAAAGTCCGGTGGTCAACTGAACATTCGGATTCATTGAAAAATTTGATTGGCTGTCGAATAATGGATCCCGACTGTTCAGTTGACCACCGGACTTCTAAGTGCTTGTTTTTTTCTTTTCAGTTTTACGCAGTCGGGTTTTTTGATTTTTTAAATTATTTTTTTTTATTTTATACTTTTTAGTTATGAGTACGCTATTTACCAGACTGAATTTCCTATCAGCATCAGTGCACTGGAATTTAAGTTTAAATTATGTGATTTTTTCAAATGTTTTTAATTAAAAATAAATCGATATAGATCCTAAACGGTCAGTCGAATCGAAACATGTTGAGGGAAAACTAAAAATGATTTTTAAATACCTATTCAACGATACCCCACTTGACATAGTTTGTTGACTTTCATTTTTTTCATTTTCACAATATGGCGTCCTGTAGTCGCCATATTGAATTTTCACTAACGTCATGTCTTTAGTGACACTCGCCGGACTAAGGGGAATCGATTGACGTGTGAATCATAAAAATCGGCCCAGGCGTTTGGTCTGTATAGTGCTTCAAAGGAACATACAAATTACAAACATACATACATAGGCTGTTAAACACATTACCACTCCTTTGCGTTGCAGTCAGGTAAAAATAAGCTTAATAGGTACTTACAGTATATTTATTAAAAACACTGAATAAGATCGCGGATCTCCGGAAAAATAAACTATCACTTTTATTTATTTTCAAACATTTAGTTTTAATTATGCACTTTGCCTCAATTCAGTTTATCATTTGACTCGCATTTGACTGACCAAAAAATTACAAAAAATAATTTAACAAGAAACGTTATTCAACATCTTAATAATTACGTAATGTTCAAAATAGAAATTAGATGATCTTACAAATATAGACGGATTCACACCAATCTAGTATTCTGTGCCTGTAAATTTCACAAGACGCAACATAATTATTCGAGTTTTGTTTACCTGTTAGAATTATGGAAAACATTAATGCACTAGTAAAAATCGTTTCACTTAAAAATATGATCCACTGAAGAAAAATATGCATCACTGTCAATATTTTAATAAAAAATTCACAGATTTCGCAATCCTTGCAACCATCGAGGACATTGGAAATGATAACAGCATATATGAAACATAATTAACTGTTTATTATACACACAATATTTATCAATGCACTGTTTAGTTTTGTCAGTGCAGTGTCTTCTGTTATATACGCGTTCACTTTTGCTTGATTACTTAACTTTTAAATGGATTTTTCTACAGTATTTAGTAACATTTGCTCAAAAATAACACCGCAGATCGTCGCAAATACCTCTCAATTAACTAGACATGATATAAAACACATTTCGAAAAAATTGCACTTGTTCAATTTTGCATGATTGCTCCTCACTTGATCGCGACACCGTTGTCTTTTGGCCTTGAACGAAAACTCGTAACTCTGCCCCCATATACGAACATAAACATTTCCAATGTTAAAAAGTGAAATACAGCAAATTATTTTTAATTAAATTATTGTTAATCATTAATTTTAGTGAAAATTTTTGTTGGTAAGCAGCCAATTATATAATTGATTCCAAACATATCGGAAAAAATCATTTTACCAATCATAGTCACAGTCTGGATTCTAACCTGAACCTTTCCACTGTCGCGGCGGAATGAGCTTACAATTACTCAACCGTGACATGATTACTAATCTAACATTCTCGTTATATGTTTCGGAATCAATTGATTTCCACTACATGCGAGTGTTAATTCATTATAGCTAGGTTGTAGATGTGATTCTTCATACTAGCAAGAGTTCATCATGATGGTTGGTAAAATGATTTTTTCCGATATGTTTGGAATCAATTATATAATTGGCTGTTTTCCAACAAAAATTTTCAATTGCAATTCAGCCGTATAAATCTATTAATTTATATTATTGTTAGTGATCTATGGTTTTGTTTAGTGGATATTGCATTTTAAATGAAACGATTTTCTTTAATCCATTAATATTTTCCATAACTGCCAGACAAACAAAATCCTATATTATCACAGAATATCAGATAGTACAGAACTCGGGCTTAAAGGCGGTTGTTCAATGGCGTATCTCATTTTTTCAATTTTTGTTAGTTACGTCTTTACATGAGATGAGGGATGATGTTAGATTTTGTCGAAAAAATTTGACTTTCATTCAAATAACAAAAATGACAACTAATTTTGATTCATTTTTGAAGCTATGCTTCTATAGGCGCGCTAGACGATTTCTGGGAGGGGAAAAACTTATGGTTTCGCGTCACGTCACCGTCACGTCACCGACATGCTCATGTTAAAAGTATATCTACTGTCCGATCCTATTGAAAATTAATATCTGAGAGTTTTAAAAAAAAAAAAATTGCGTCAGATTTCAAAATGGATGTACTTTGGAAAAATTATCCGATCTTTTTGAAAATTGATATTTAAGAGTTTCATAGGACACAAAAAAATAAAATTGCATCAGATTTCAAAATGGTGGCCATATATGTATTTTTGTAAAAATTATCCGATCTTTATGAAAATTGATATTTAAGAGTTTTATAGGACACAAAAAATAAAATGGCGTCAGATTTCAAAATGGTGGTCATATGTACTTTTGTAAAAATGATCCGATCTTTATGAAAATTGATATTTACGAGTTTTATAGGACACAAAAAAATAAAATCGCATCAGATTTCAAAATGGCGGTCAAATAATAACTTTTCAATTGTATTGTCTATAGCTTTGAAAAATTCGGTTTTATATACAATGCGTAAAAACCATAGTTTCTGTCGGGTGTCCCATGACACATCTTGACTTTTTTTGTCCACACATTCATTGGTTGCTTGTTGGCACATTAATCATTTTGGCACGTAGGTTCGCCATCCCTGGATATATTTATAAATAAAACACGGTTGTGCCGTATATTTTATTTATTGTAGATTTTAGACGCGTCGACATCTCAGGTCATTAGCGTCTTTCAACTACACTAAATAACAACTATCTTAAAACTAAATAACATCACAAAACATCCATGAGCGCAGTTGGGATTCGAACCCACGGCAGTCCAGTCATGAGGTTGCGACACTAAGCACGCTAACCACTAGGCTATCTGCCCTCGGTTGTGCCGTATAATCGAGTTTATACTGTAATAATTGAATGAACCTGAGTGCAGAATTCTCGCGAAGAGAACGTGAATAAAACACGCCGCGTTACAAAGAAGAGGTGAAAGAAAAAACGTTTGCACACTCGTCTGCGTTTCTCATCATCGTCGGTACAATGATGGTGCTGTTTGCTTCTGATGATGATGGCGATGGTCGTCGAAGAAGTACCATCGAGTACTTACAGTGTAAGAAGACATTGGATGCTCTTTGCACTCGTCCGCGCGTTGGAGCGCCCGAGGCATCGGCAGCCGCATTACCTAGTTAGCGGACGTTGCTTCTACTGCACTTGCACAGGTTTGACAATGTACGCGACTATCGTAGAATTTCTCTATTGAAAATTTTTATTGGAAGAGCAACTAATTACATAATATCGGAAAAAATCATTTTAACAACCATAGTTACAGTCAGGAATCTAACCTGAACTTTTCCACTATCGCGGCGGAATGAGCTTACAGTACTCAACCATGACATGATTACCAAACTAACATTCTCCATATATGCAAGGAATCAATTGATTTTTTTCCGATATTGCAAGGAATCAGTTATGTAATTGACTAATCTTCCTATAAACCAATAGACGGTTTTCACTAATAAAAATATTAATAAAAACTTTTTAGAGACAAGCTTTTATTTAAATGCACTAAAAAGGAAAAAATAATTTTTAATAATTTAGGTTCATAATTATAAAAGCGTGGGTCGTGAACTCTATGACAGTTTATTAGACACGACCCACGCTTTTATAATTATGAACCTAAATTATTAAAAATTATTTTTTCCTTTTTAGTGCATTTAATTAAATGCTCGTCTCTAAAAAGTTTTTTTACTAATATTTATTTTGTTAATTTTAGTCTTTCAAAATTTACCCCCCTTTGACACCGGTAGGGGTTGAATTTCGAAAAATCCTTTCTTAGTGGATGCTTACGTCAAAAAAGGAACCAACTGTCCAAATTTCAGGTTTCTAGCTTCAAACGATTTGGCCTGGGCGTTGAATAGTCAAAAAAAAACCTACATCCCCGTTTGAACCCCTTTATTTCTAAAAACGATTTATTCATGTATTCCAAGTCTTCATGGTTTCCGGGCTTGTAGGCCGTGGTCTGGTGGTATTTCTACCTGACGTTTCGTCTACAACTGCGGTAGACATTCTCAAAGGCGATGTGGCAGCGGTCGAAGTGTCCTCCTTGGCGGTCACAGGTCAGTGTGAGCCTGTGAGCCGCCAAGGAGGACACTTCGACCGCTGCCACATCGCCTTTGAGAATGTCTACCGCAGTTGTAGACGAAACGTCAGGTACAAGCCCGGAAACCATGAAGAATTGGAACAATGCCGGCCGTGAAAGCTTGCACACTTGGATATTCATGTATTGTCATCGAGAATACATATGTGTAAAAAATTTCAAATCGATCGGATACGTGGAAGTCGTTCAAAATTGACTTGCAAGATTTGACCTAAACAAACCCACACACAAACTAACATACATTGCAAGTTAAATAAAAGCTTGTAAAAAGAGCGATAAACGAAGAAGGTTTGTGTATATAATTTGTAAATATTTTGTACAAAATGACTGAACTATATGACGGTGTTTTGTCAAAAATTTTCGTACGCTTACGGTATTTCATACCAGCCGGGCGTAGCCGGAACGGGCCGATAGTTTTTAATATTTTGTATATCTTCACACCAATGCAAAGGTTCCATCATTCTTCATGGATGTAATAGCGGCACATTAAATAACACAATGATTCTGAATTTATCACGTGACATCCGAGATAATTACAATCAACATTGTAGCCTGAAGAAAAATGTATCACACATAAGTACTTACATTTCAATTAGCTTGTAAATTAGTTTTATTGTGCGAGATGAAACATTTTATAATATGGATGTAATACCGTACTCGAGATGTAATAAAACCAATCAATACGCAAGTGCAATGCAAAGAGAAATTTTTAGGTGCATTTAACGCAGTTAAGTATATTTAAAGTAATTAATTATTAATTAGAAATTACATCGTATTTTTACAACGCTAATTACGGGTCTTCTCGTATTTGGACATGATTTACGCCTTTAGATAAAATCAGTTAGTTGTGCCATGGCTTAAAAATAAAATGATCTACTGACTTTCTTACTCAACTCGACCGCGAATTTTTATTCGTACTATTTTTGAATTTATCAGAGGTAAGTGAATTTATTTTTATTGTAGGTTATAGACCAAGGGTGCCCAACCCAAGGTCCGCGGGTTATGAAACATTTGAATTTGCCCGTCATGTCACCGATCCTTCAGCGACACGATGTGGTTAAATAGACATTAGACATAGAGTCGTCTACAATTTCCATCCAGCGATCGGTCAGAACGCACTGTCCATTCCTCTATGGTCTATGGTGGTGCGGTGCGTGCAGTATGAATCTGGGATTCTAGATGGTAGCGTAGATCATAGCAGGGCTTGCTTAATAATAATATTAATAATAATAAAATTCTTTATTAAAAAAATGTCATGGTGACAAAGAAGAGCGTCAGTAAATGACAAAGTCATTTGGTACAAATAATTAAGTACAAAGTTCGTACGGGCATTTTATAATTAAATATTCTTTAACTTTTACTTTAAACAGTCTGTAGCTTTTTACAGTCGTAATCTCTGGTGGAAGACTTTCATAAAGTTTCACAGCAGAGTATCGAGGTCCTTTGGTAAACAGGGTAATTGAAACGTCCCCGCGTAGAATGATCATGATCCGGCAAATGTTGGTAGAATAAATGTTTGTTTTTAAAAAGAAAGCAAACAGACTGTAGCATGTAAATCGCATATATTGTCAAGATTCTGTTCCTAATGAAAGCTGGTTTACAAGACTCAGCAAACCTGAGATGAAATATTATTCTTATAATTTTTTTTTGCATTATAAACGCGCTTGCAATAGCAGTAGATTTACCCCAGCACAGAATGCTTAAATTAATGCGTTGTCGTATATATGCGAGCGTACACAACGAAGCAGTGAGTGTTACAGGTATAAGCGCTGCTACAAGAGCTGGTAGATTCAAGAATGTATCTCACCATTCTTTCAGCGCGCTGACTACTACAATCAACGTGTGACAACTGTCAAATGGCCGTTACAAGTTTCGCAATGGATGTGACTAGATTAATAAGTGAAATTTTGCCAGTTTTTATTTAATTTGTTTTGAGTTTTTTCTAAGACGTATTCAAAAGTGTTAGGTTCCATACGTAAATATCCAAAAACCGGTTTGGATGAAATTTTAATTCTTGATATAAATGATGAAATTCGCCATGTTTAAATCGTTTTCTATTAATAGGGTGGACATGATAGCTCCTACCCAAATTTGTATTTAAAATATACCACTTTGTAGCAGAAGAACACAAATATTCGTCTTCGCTATCTGACATTTCAAACGCGACTTAAGCTTGTATCAAAGCTTCGTTGTGCAAACCTATAAGCTCTTATAATTTCAGCCACCATCTACCATACATACTACCATCTAGAATCCCAGCTGCGTACTGCACGTACCTTTATATGGCGTCCGTGTCTGAGTCATGTCTCTACCTACGACGCAGTTTTGTCAGTAGAAATTTGCCTTAAGAAAAAGTGATCACCCTGAATATGCCTTTGGCCTGCAGACTATTTTTAAAAATATGGTCCACTTAATTTTTAAGTTAAGCACCCTTGTTATAGACGCTCGACAGCTTAGGTCATTCGCGTCTTAATAACATCAATTAACATCATTAATTAAAACTAAACGACATCACAACTCACAAAATAGTTATGAGCGAGGTGGAATTCGAATCCATAATAGTTTGGCGGTGGACTTGATCGATATATGTTTGGAGGCATTTTCAAGAAAATCGCAAATTTCAGTTTTCGTTCATAAGTAAACTACCCTTATTTGGGGGAGGAGGGAACAAATAAAAAGTCGCGAGTAATTCTCTAAAAACTTTAAATCAAAATTTTGTTTCTGTATACAGACATCTAAAACACGTTTTTGATATTTTTGTCCCAAGGGGTGACAACGGGGTGGAAACTTTCTTGAAACCGCTTCCCATCAACAGATATAGTAAGTAATCGCTATATTCTTCGACAAGGATAAAGAATTTATTTACGTATATCAATGACAAGTTAATAGGTCCAAGAATATAGCTGTTACTATATCTGTTGGTGGGAAAGAGTATAGAAACGTGAAACTCTGGAAGAATACTTTTCTTATAAAATAAAGAAATGCATGCTCGACGGTTTTTTGAACGAGTGAACGGCGAAGGGGTGGATTTTTCGAGATACTACCTATTAGTGATGTAACGAATATTCCCATATTTCTTGACATTGGCATTCGCAAAATTCATGCGAATATACATATCAGAAAAAAAACATATTTTTTTAAAACTTGAAAATAATATTAAATAAGATAAAAAATATTAATTTCTTAGCATTTTTATTAGAAAAGTTTTTTTTTACTCCTTTTTTAAAACCTAGTACCCAGAACCACTTCAAATGTGTGTGTGGCGACTAAAGGTACGTGCAGTACGCAGCTGGGATTCTAGATGGTAGCATGTATGGTAGATGGTGGCTGAAATTATAAGCGCTTATAGGTTTGCACAACGAAGCTTTGATACTAGCATTAATACAAGCTTAAATCGCGTTTGAAATGTCAGATAGCGAAGACGAATATTTGTGTTCTTCTGCTAAAAAGTGGTGTATTTTAAATACAAATTTGGGTAGGAGCTATCATGTCCACCCTATTAATAGAAAACGATCTAAACATGGCGAATTTTATCATTTATACCAAGAACTAAAATTTTACCCAAAGCGGTTTTTTGAATATTTTACGTATGGAACTTTTAAATACGTCTTAGAAAAAACTCAAAACAAATTAAACAAGCCGTGAGGTGGGTCGTTTATTAGGACTAAAGTGCGACCCTTGAGGTCCACACGACGAACTTCCCAGTTTGATAAATATTTAATAATAATAATTAAATTAGATATTACACAGAAAAGTAATCATTTTAATCATTAAAATATCAATAATTAAAAAAAAAAAAAAAAAAAAAAAAAAACTGCTGAACCGATTTTTATAAAATTTATGTCGGATCAAAATGACGTTAACACGCCTCGATTGACACCCTTACGAAGTCGATATAATTTTTTATTCGCGAGATATTGTGAAAAATCTACTTTTTTGGAGGTTATTTGGTTAAGAAAAAAGAACGGCTGAACCGATTTTGAAAAAATTTCTTTCAGATCATATTTACGTTAATACGCGTCGATTGGCACCCTAACGTAGTCGATATCATTTTTCATTCTCGAGATTTCGTCTTTGAAAGAAATGGACACATACGTACGTACGTACGTACGTACACACACACACACACACACAGACATCTTTCTAAAAGTAGTGTAAAAATAGTGTAGTGACCTTGAAACATTAAATTTTTTTTTTCTTTTTGATTTCGATTTTCGGACCCATTACAATAACTTCCAGTGGGAAGTTAATAAAAACTGGCAAAATTTCATTTATTAAACTAGTCACATCCATTGCGAAACTTATAACGGCCATTTGACAGTTGTCACACGTTGATTGTAGTAGTCAGCGCGCTGAAAGAATGGTGAGATACATTCTTGAATCTATAGCAGCTCTTGTAACAGCGCTTATACCTGCTACACTCACTGCTTCGTTGTGTACGCTCGCATATATAACATTGCATTAATTTAAGCAAGCCCTACTATGATCTACGCTACCATCTAGAATCCCAGCTCCATACTGCACGTACCTTTAAGCGGCCAATCAACTGCCAAATTTTAGCCTTAGACAAATGGCGCCATATTTGAAAACTAAATATTCGCATTTGCGAATATAGATGACAGATATTCGCATTCGCGCGAATGCCTAAAAATTGACATTCGTTACATCACTACTACTAATGTTTAGAATAATCGAAACTCAGGGATTCTAAATCCCGTCCAGGTGATGTCGGGTATAAACAGCTAGTCTATTATGAAATGTGCAAGTGTTGGACACTTGACAGCGAATGCACCTAAGGTTTCTTGTCTTATCTTAGTGACCCAGTTTTAATCATGGACCATCAAATTCAAGAACACCTTTTTGTTGTAGCTGCAGGCCTTATTGACCAAACTTGCATCATATATACGGTGTGTCGAATAAGTTTGTTAAGGGTACTAGAAAGTACAAAGGTGTAGGTAGTAGGTACTGTTACAAAACTGTCTTCTGAGTTGGCGGAATAAATATTTATTTACAATATTTATAAATACAATAACAATAAATGCAACAACGAAAAGTCAGTTCTTACAATCAACACAAGTAAACAATAATTAAACAGTAATTAACACTTAACTATATACAATTGACTATATACCAGGACTATTTATTTTTAGTTATTTATCTTATCAATTTATATCACGGAACTATTTATATTTCTGCACGATTTATATCACTGTATTTATATCAGATTTATTTCGCTGTTCAACACTGTCACAGTATAGTCTATACTGACTGATTCCCGTTGACTGATTGCCTGATCGCTTCACTCACTCGTTCATATAGGTCGTGCGGCGTAAGTCCAGTGCCTCCTCGATTTCTCAAGAGCCTTCGCGCGGTTACTAGTTGTTGCTTATATACAGGGTGATCCGTAACAGTACTATTAAGACGAGTTACTATTAAAATCTGATTTTCATTGATAGATTTTTTTGACAGTAAAGCCATCAGATTTTTGTTGAATGTTTTATATATTAATATAATATTAATTTCTATGAGAAATTAATTTAAAAAATATGTCTGTAAATATTGAGTTTAAAAAATTTCAGAAATTGAGTTCGTTTTTTACTGAAAGAAGGAGTAAGTATATAATATACCGTTTTATATAGGATGTCGTGATTTGTAGATATTTCGAAAAAAATTGTTTTTGAAAACATGGAATTTTATAATTGTGTTTGAAAGACTTAGAGAAAGTTTCCCTGAGATTTATTTCTCTGTTATTAGCATAATTACTATTTGTACAAAATTGCTTCAATTTAATTTCAAACCTAGTATAGTGCTGTATCATGTCGACATGCATATTAAAAAAATAAATCGCATAAAAATGTCAACGTGTTTTATTTAAGGACCATGAAATGTTTCAATTCAAAATGTCAGATCAGAGATCGAATTGCCGACATCCTGTAGTCGATATAAAACTTGTAAGTACCCTAAATAATCATTGATTTTGTGGCAATTTATTGAAAAGTCATACTATTAACAAAAAAAAGAGTGTGGGTCTCGGGACCCCCAACAGATGTGAAACATCAAAGAAAACATTATTGAACCCGGTGGTATTCTCTATGTAGTATATTTTTTAAAAGCAGCAACTAACTGTTATGCTGACGTAATCTTATATACTGCACTGTAACACCGCGTGTGTTACAGTGCACGCCTGAGCCAAGAGAGAGAGAGTGCCGCAGTGGTGGGGAGAACAGCAGCGAAGGAGCGGACCAAACATTTCGTTGTATATTTCCCCTCACGCGGCTGTTCACAGCCCGACATAAGATGTTTCACATCAAAAACGACAGTGCTGGATACCAAGTTCGAATAGACGAGAACAGATGGCTTTACGAATTATAAAGATGGCAACCCTCCCCAGAGAGGGCGTTGTGAGAGGACCTCGTAGAAACTGGGGCGAGGATAAAATGAAGGATTTTAGGTTTAAAAATAATGCTAACTTTTAAATAAGTGCCATCTAGAACAATTTATTGGAACAGAGAAAACGCCTTTTCATTTATTTTTTGCTGCCATCTGTCAGCGAGTGAACTAATTCTTCTATACTAGTAGCGTGATTGTATCCCTTTCTCCTTACTCACACCATTAGTTGCGTCACGCTTTTTCATTACACTGCTCGATCGGAATCACTCCTACCCACCGTGCCTAAACAAGTTTCACTTCAAAACTCAACTAGGGACCTGAAAACATGCAGATATGTCCAAATTTTTCATTTGCAAAATCGGACCCATTACAACTTTCAATGGGAAGAGGACAGTGGTCCAGTGGTTAGCGTCGCGGCCTCTTGATTAGACTGTCGTGGGTTCGAATCCCGCCTCCGCTCATGGATGTTTTGTGATGTAATTTAGTTTTAAGTTATAGTTGTTATTTAATGTAATCAAGACGCTAATGACCTAAGAATAGAGAATAGAATAGAAATTTATTATAATAATATTATATTAATTTATTAAGTTGCCGACGCGTCTATAATTTACAATAAATAAAATAAATCCAATGGGAAGTTAACAATTTGAGCTTGTTTAAATTAAATAAACCTGTCTTCGCCAGGTAGTCATGGTCAATGAGCCATTTTCCTGAGAATAGTTCTTTCAATTATCTACGAGAGGCAGCACTTGTGGTAGGTACATACATTATTTATTCCCCATTTAGTGTCGTGTCATTTTAGTGGTATAACTTAATTATTTAATAATAATAATAATTTAATAATTAAGTTATACTTACCACTAAAATGACACGACACAATGGGAATAAACAATGTTTCTACCTACCACAAGTGCTGTCTCTCGTGGATAATTGAAAAAACTATTCTCAGGAAAATGGGTCATTGAAATATTAAAATAGCCTCATAATTTATTGTTTTACACTTTTTTACGATCGCCCCTTTTTCTGTCCCTGAGGAGCAAATCGAAAAACCGACTCCGTTAGGTTTTGTCCCGTGTCCTATATTAAAAGTGTGCAAAGTTTCAGCTTCCTAGGTTAACAGAGGCTTTCTTATATAGAAGTTAACCTTTTTTTTCGAAAAACCCCCCTATTTCTGTCTCGGGAAGCCAATCGAAAATCCGGCACCGTTAGGTTCTGTCCTAGGTCCTATACTAGATGTGTGCAACGTTTCAGTTTCCCGGGCAACGGGGACCTTCTGGAGGGCGTAGAATTACGAACATCGGGTCTGACAGACAGACAGACACACGTTAGAAAGTTTATTTTTTTATTATAGATTCCTCTCAAATTTAAATCTAGCATAGTTCTTTACCGCATAATATAGAATAAAATAAATCGCGTATAAATATCACATTTTTTGCGTACATTTTAATACATAATTTATAATTCACCGACCGGATGTCTTCGTTTTTCTCACATGTAACTCATACGTTATCTCTTCGTCTAACAATAAGATAATTAAATATGATCTTCTGTCTTTGTCCGACCCGCTATAAGTTATGTTGGCTCTTCTCTTTCTTTATCGGACTGCAATGTCTGACTTTAAGTAGGTAAGCAAGCACCTGATGTAAATTTCAACTTTCGCCGATTGCCGTTCATATCTCGCCGTAGGCAATTATTAACATAACTTTATAAACGAACTTTGTGGTGGCTCTGAAGTCAAGTTGCTTTTACTTTAAATTCTACAAACTTATTATTACTGACGTCTCCCCCAAAAATTTCTGCTATGGTAACTCGTGAAACGTCCTGGAAGTGATGTGTCGTTGAAATGTCTCATCCATTTAGTGTTGCCGTCTAGATAAGACAAGACAATACTTTCAAAGTCTTGTCTTGAAATATCAAGACTTCACTAAGTCTAAGTCTACATTAAAAAACTCTTGTCTTGTCTAATATCAAGACTCTAGATTATTTTCAAAAATCTAGATTAACCGAGTGGTTTACTTTACCTACTACATACTTAGTTTATCCAGACTCTTGAAAAGTGTCTAGAGTTTTGGCAAGAGTCTTGATCTAGATAAAGTCTTGTCTTGAAAATTTCTAGACAAGACTTTTGCAAGTCTTGTCTTGAAAATCTAGACAAGACAAAACAAGAGACTAGAAAGTCTAGATCTAGATGGCAACACTACATCCATTAAGCCGGCTCCAGACAGCATGGCAATTGTCGACCAATGTTGACATTCGGGCAATTGGCATGCTGTGCCCTATATTTAACAGTCACCAACGTTGGCATTGGAAGACATTCGCTTTGAGGAAGGTTTTTATCATCAAAGGGATTGGCCAACGCTGCTCTCGACTTGCAAATATAACTTTATTTCCAGCCAGACGACTGGACAGTTTTCACTACGCGGTGTTTGTCAGTGTGTGTTAAATTATTGTGATTTATGAGTTGCATGAAACATATTAAAAACTGGGTACAAGAAATTATGACCGCTGAAGCACTTGCAATGATTGCGTCATCTTCGCTATCAATTTTGTTTAATGTTCACTAAACATTGGGTGTATTAAAATTGGTCACCGTGGCCAAACAAGAATCCTTTCGCGTGGATACTGGACATATTTAAATGATCACATATGCCTAATCATGTCCAACTTTGGTCGCCAGACGCCAATACATTAGCCAATATTAGCATACTTTGGCTTAGCGTGTAACTGAGTTCTTTTTTTATCTACTAATTATTCAAAGGTTCGGAATTGAAGAAGTTTCGAAATATAATTTATCGTCGTCCTTATGATTCAGATTTTTAGGGGTGTTCAAGTTTGAAAGACTGTAGATGCTCAACAGCGATAAATAATAGTTTTATACGGCTGAAATGCAATTGAAAAATTGTTTTTCGTTGGAGAGCAGCCAATTATATAATTGTTTCGAAACATATTGGAAAAAATCAATTTACCAACCAGTGGTCACAGTCAGGATTCTAACCTGAACCTTTCCACTTTCGCGGCGGAATGAGCTTACAATACTCAACCGTGACAAGATTGCTGAATTAAATCTATTGATTCTGAAGCATATAAGGAGAATGTTAATTTAGCAATCTTGCAATAATTGGCTGCTCTCCAATGAAAAAAAAATTTCTCAACAGCGATGCTTTGGTAGGTACCTACCGATTTTTTTAAAAAACATTTTAACTGAAAGTCGCGAAATTGTATTTTCTTCTTTTTACAAAGGTCTAAACTAATTTCCAAAGTATTTTTTCATTGAACAAGGCCGTATCAGATCAACTATCAACACAGTGGCGGCTTAAGAATTTGGAAGCCCTCAAGCGTATTTTGATTTTGAAGTCCCTTTAAAATTATATACCTATTTTTTAACAAATTAAAAAAATGTTAAAAAAATATAATCAATTTCTTTTCGATTTTTTGAAGCCTTTGAGATACCGACGTCCCAAAAAAGCGTTTCTTGTATCTGTGGGGAACGTTACAGATGTCTACGTCGATGTATTTTATATATATAGTAAAGAAACTTTATGATCAACTATACTGTATTCACATCAATTGGAATAATATTAACTTCATACAAGCGTGAAATAATTCAGAAAATTGTCTTTTCAATGTAAGTAAAAAGTACGCAATACTTTGAAGCCATCTTAGTAATAGCTTTTTAATCCATGTTTACGATTTTACCAGAGAACTGGTTTTATTCACAATTAAAATTTGC
Source organism: Mongoloraphidia duomilia (assembly GCA_039654895.1). Taxonomy (NCBI): domain Eukaryota; kingdom Metazoa; phylum Arthropoda; class Insecta; order Raphidioptera; family Raphidiidae; genus Mongoloraphidia; species Mongoloraphidia duomilia. The sequence goes on from CM077521.1 coordinate 7,434,801, forward strand.
CCGTGTATTAACAGTAACTAGCGGTCCGGTCCGGATTCGCCCGGACGCTATGAATTTGTTTTTGAAATTTTCGTGTTTAGTCTGTTCATTTGTTAACACTTGTTTTCCTTCAATGTCTGAACCCATTTTCCCAGAATAATTAGATAATTAGTAATAAGATATTTTTGTAAAAAAACTTTAAAATACCTACGTGATGGATAAGGCTTATAGATATTAATTTAAAAATAAAAAAAGTTGTTAAACATGTGAATAACGAAAGTAAAATTACCTTGCAAAAATTCTTTTCTTATCAGTCGATTTGTCATAAGAAATACCGCAACACCAAATATGTTAAGTAGTTTTTTTTTGCTAATCTGAAAACAGTAAAAAATAAACATAAACTTCGCGAAAATTCCTTTATTATCGGGTGTATTTGTTATTGAAAATATCACAAAACAAGATATTATTAGGTATTTTGTTTTCGAGTTTTATGACTGAAACGAATTACTTTGTTTAGTAAAAATTGTTTTCAATCTTAAAACGTGAATTGTTGTTCACAAAAGCATAGTGACTCAACCAAGAACCAATAATACTTTTTTTGCAACGTTTGCAGTTTGAAAAGTGATTCTTTATGGAAGCTTCTGATGCGTTCGAACGGTAATGTTTAAAGTAAATTTTAACGCACTCCGTTCTATAAAGTAATACTGTTTTGTTTTACTTTATAACACACGTGCGTAATAAAGTACTTTATAGATTACTTTGTTATACTGTCACTAATAAAATATTTATCCAAATTGTGTTTTATTTGCTTAAAATTGAACTTTTGAAGCAGTTGTTGCAAAAAATATTGTATGTAACGCCTGTCTAAAGTAACGAATCTGACAGTCGTGATTTTACAATACTCTCTTAAAGTTACAATATTGCATGGCGAGTGCGGTAATCATACGAGTTCTGGTATAAATGCAACATAACCATACGCTCGTATCGCAAAATCGCGACTGTCATATAATATAATCCGTCACTTAAGACACTAGTTAAATAAATTACTATTTTACAACGCCTGCTCTGGAAGTTGACTTTTCGAGCGCTGTATGTCATCTTCGAAATACTCAATAATCGCATACTTGACTATATGTGTTTCATAAACGCACATGTTCGGTTATATATCACATAACTGCACGGATTTCGCCTAAACTTACTATAGAAATATAACCTCACGAACATCTGTACTTAACTCACTCTATCTTTTTCACTTTACTAGAGACCAGGGTTGTTACGGATTCAAAAATTTAGACATCCGCGGATGCAGATGCGGATTATTAGAAGTTCACATCCGCGGATGCGGATTTGATGCGGATGCGGATGCGATGCGATGCGGATGCGGATTATTAGAAGTTCACATCCGCGGATGCGGATTTGATGCGGATGCGGATTTGATGCGGATGCGGATTTGATGCGGATGCGGATTTGATGCGGATGCGGATTTAATGCGGATTTGATGCGGATGCGGATGTGGATGCGATGCGGATGCGGATTATTAGAAGCTCACATCCGCGTATGCGGATTTGATGCGGATGCGATGCGGATGCGGATTATTAGAAGTTCACATCCGCGGATGCGGATTTGATGCGGATTATTAGAAGTTCACATCCGCGGATGCAGATTTGATGCGGATGCGATGCGGATTTTGGGATTTTAAATTTTTATTTTAATTTATTTAATTTTAACTTTTTATTTATTTAATCATATTTTTAGAACAAAATTACACAAGTTTTTAGTTTTACTTATGACACAACAGAATTTTAAGCTTCGAGTTTCATAATCAAAAATCCGTAAAAACTCCGCATTGATTGATGCGGATGTGAATGCGGATGCAGATGTCTAAATTAATGCGAATATTCCGCATTTACGGATGCGGATGCGAATATTCGTAACACCCCTGCTAGAGACTACTGAAACGCCATCTAATGTCGCGATAATAATTTACTTTTTATCGTTCATGTATAGTAATTAATTTAGGTGTAAAAAAATGAAAATGCAATAAAAAATCATTTTAATATTGCATTTTTTATAAATTAACTCAAATTTAAACTGTCCAAAAACGGTGCAAAGGTGGCCAAAAACGGTACTTCTACCCTATTTCTCTCAAAGTCAACTTCCAGAGCAGTAGTTGTAAAAAGTATTGTATGCTACAGGTGGGGTAAGTAGCAAATATGACAGTCGTGATTACGACATTCGCTGTAAGGTTTATGGGGCATTCGTATGAAGACTCGTGTGATTGTCGCAACTCGCCTAACGGCTCGTTGCGACAAACCACACTCGTCTTCATCCGAATGCCCCATAAACCTTACGCTCATGTCGCAAAACACGACTGTCAGATTATTTGCTACTTATCCCACATGTAGCATAAATTACTATTAAGTACCTACTTTTAATAAATTTCCTTTAAGAGACCACGTGAATCCTTTAAAAAATCGGTGCCAAAAGTCTTCAAGAAATTCTTCGTATAGCATAGGATCAAAATAAAACAATACTGATTGTTAAACTTGCATATTTTGTTGTACTGACGTTTCGATCTTCAGAGTATCAACATGGTTTCACTTAACTATTTTTATATTCCTTATATTTTTTTTTTGAAGTTAAAGTTAACGTTTGACCTTTATCACTGCACGGTAGACGACAACTAACTAGTGGTCATCTAATTTTTATTTAGAACTTGACCTTTATCAATAAAAGTTAGATAACTATAGTTAGTCGTCATCCTTCAGTGATCAATGTCAAACTTTAACTATCAGTTCTAAGAAAGAATGTTGTTTTCAACAATTTTTATTTATAACAAAATACTGTTTAAAAGCATTTGATACTCCGAAGATGCCAAAAAAGATTGTCGAAACGTCAGTACCTACATTAAATCATATTTTAACAATCAGTATTGCTTCATTTTGATCTTATGCAACGAAGATTTTTTTCTTAATATCAAGGATCTGCGTAACTCTACGTAATTTATACTTTTTTACAAACTTTTATTTAACTTGCAGTGTATGTTTGTTTGTTTAGGCCAAAACTTGCAAGTCAATTTTGAACGACTTCCACGCATTCGATCGATTTGCAATTTTGTACACATATGTATTCCCGATGACAATACATGAATAAATCGTTTTTAGAAATAAATTCAACCCCTAAAGGGTTCAAACGGGGATGTAGGGTTTTTTTGATTAATCAACGTCCAGGCTAAATCGCTGAAGTTAGAAACTTGAAATTTGGACAGTTTGTTCCTTTTCTGACGTAAGCATTCACTAAGAAAGGATTTCTCGAAATTCAACCCCTACGCGTGTCAAAGGGGGGTAAAATTTTGAAAGACAAAAATGAACAAAATAAAATATTAGTAAAAAAAATTTTTAAGAGACGAGCTTTTATTGAAATGTACTGAAAAGGAAAAAATAATTTTTAATAATTTAGGTTCATAATTATAAAAGCGTTGGTCGTGACTAGTAAACTATCATAGAGTTCACGACCCACGCTTTTATAATTATGAACCTAAATTATTAAAAAATATTTTTTCCTTTTTAGTGCATTTAAATAAAAGCTTGTCTCTAAAAAGTTTTTTTTACTAATAGTTTTTATATAAATATATTTTTATTAGCTACATGAAAAAATACTTGTTTTTAAAATAGTAAATCCAAAAGTTAATAAATTACTAGTAGATATTCGAAAGTAAAAGAGTGGTAAAATGATACCTTTTATTATTTAAATCGAGTGTTCGATGGATGATAAAAATAACATAAAAATATACAAAACATTTTTGTAATAATGAAAATATTTATTAACAGTTTTTACATATAAACATTTGTAACATCTTTTATACAAATTTTTACAATAATTGTACACAGATCAGCTAAAATACATTTACATAATGTCCATAAAATCATACTGCTATGTCTACACCGAACTGAAATTAATCCGTTTTGTTGTCCATCACCCAAAAGGGTCGACCCACGTATCAAAATTTGAAATTTTGAACCGTGCATATTATTCCTTATACATAAACAATTAATAATCAAAATATGATGTAACCCAACTTTTTCGTTCTTATTGCAAACAAGAATTAAAGAAATATATACTATATTTTAAACACTGAGAAGTGAGCATAAACCGCCATATGATGACGTAGAATACTAGTCACACTTCTTTATCTATAAAAAGAGATGTAATGTATATAAATTATGTCCCTTATGGTTCGCACAGATCAGACAGTAAATCAAATCAGCCAATCACAGGTTAACAATTATCTACGTTATTTCCATGTTTAAAATTCCATTGAAAAATACACACTTTTGAAAAAAAAAAATTTAGAAAAAGTTTCCGATTGGCAATTATCTAGAGTAGATACCGATGTATACAGATTTGAACGATATTTTTGTATTTTTTAATAAAATTTATTTGAAATGTTAACAGATTTTATGGACATTCGTATAAACTAAAGTTTTGATTTTGCAAAATTGTTCCATTTTAGTTTCCTTCCATATAATTATTTTATGGTTCTAATTTTGTTATTTTTTTGTAAGTTTAAATTTAATAAAATACGTCTAAAAATGGATGGCAATAATATTACCTATTTGCAAAACACATTTAACAAAATGTTATATATTTTCCTAAATATATCAATACAATTCTTTTTCAATTAAAAATGCAACCTGCAGAAACTGCCATAACGATTTGCAGACTTTTAGAAAAAGTGCAAAATAGTCAACTCTCTCTACGAACGCCGGGTTTCGGGTCGAAATCACCGTTTCTTATTTGGAGAGGTCCTCTGCAGTTATTTAAAAATTGGTGGAAAACGGAGACATATCAGAGTTGGATGACACAGAATGATCTAAATTTCAAAAGATGTGTGTATAGTGAGTACAGGGTATTAGAATACTTCCCCTACTTATAATCTTTAAGATAGCTTTACATGCTGCCACTTTTTCGTGCGGCAAATCATGCGCCATTACATAAGAGGGAGGAGGGGCATTTTTTTTTTGAGAATTATATATCTTCCAGGAGCTTCGTTCTGATTTTGTGATTTGTGTGTATGAAACCAAAAATTGGAAAAATATTATTATTTAACTGTGGCTCAGGGGGGAGGCAATAATTGCCCCATTGCCCCCTCCCCCTTGGATCCGCGCATGCAAGAGGAGGCAAAGAACGCATCTCTTTTCGTTATGCATCTAGTTTTTACACGTACTTAGAGTTCGTTGCACATGAAAATTATTCATATAAATCAATAAATTCAAGAGTTTTTTCATTATTCCACTACATTTTACTAAACAAAACAACACAAGACGCATAAATGATGCAAGAAAGTCCCGACTGACTCGGGACACAAATGCGTCGTCTTGCCTCTCACTAAATGTCTCGTGAGTTATAAATTGACGCATGCAGATAGGCATCGTGAGGGGAATGTCGTTCCTAGCGAGTTCTTAGAGAGATCTGACTATAAGTCAAAAGTAACTTAGATGAAAACATGACTTGATTAAACATTTTATTTTGAAAGAATTTTCTTCATAGACAGTTTAGAAAAATTACCATGTCTTAAATGAAAACAATTTTATTTTTCCAATAAAAATAATGTATATTAAGACTACCAATACGCTACGTATATATGAGCCTAGTATCAATTCAATTTAAATAATTGAAAACCCAAATAATACTTTCATCAGTACTTATTTTTGAAGGTCGCCAACAGCCATGATTATCGAGGCCTAGTACCAAAGATCTCGGCTACTCTCAAGCCTAAAGTAATTAAAGAGTTATCTTACGTATTATTTATACTTGTAAATATACAATACTGTTATAAATTATAATAGTCTGTAAACAAATAAATTTACTTTTTGTATAATTTCTTTTCACGAATGACAAATTCACAGCGTTTCATTATGTTACAATTAAATTATTACAATATGTTAATTAAGAATGTCGCCATATTGGAATAAATAAATTGTAGGTAGGTACACACATAACGAAATACTCCATTGTGTTAAAAAAAGAAGTTCTAACCTCACTTATGGACATTTTCTGGTAATACGGACACCTTTACGTAACAAATAGCAATACGTTATACGCAATATTGTCCAACAGCAAACATTTTTAACAAACCGGCAAATTCGAGACAACTATTTGCCATTGCGGATTTTTTTTCGTAGAAATTTTATACTCTACAAAATGGTTGGTATGCCATTTTGACCTATCCAGCATGACACACCGTTTGGAGTTGGAAGTTCGTTTTAAAGACGCCATTTTGGTAAGTTCTGCCGCAATTATTTGTATTTAATTGTGGTACATAGTATCCTTATCTGATATATTATCGATGATTGTTCGAAAGAACGAATTGTTAAAAAATGACCGGTTCTGCCAAAAATACTATTTTTTTTGTTGCAAGTCTATATTGCATGAAACGTGCTGCTAAATGTAATGCAGAGGTACTTATGCTACCAGAAATAACCATTTATACTTTCTTAAATAATACTGTTTTCATTTAAATGGCGTCTATAGTTAGAAATAACTACACTAACACAATATTATTTTTCTTTGAGAAAAATAATATTTGTTATTAAAAAATATTTTGCAAATATGGATTTTCAAATAACATAAAATATTTAAAGCTAAATCATTACATAATAAATGACTATTTAACAATAAAAATATCAACAAATAAATCCTGTATAGATATTAATTTATCGATTATTATGACAAAGACCCTAGGGTCTTTTAAAACTGAAATGTATCCTGATAGCTTCGGCATAAACCTAAAGTTGTTCACTATTCATAAAAGACTGATATTTGTCGATGATACTGCAAAATTGCCGAGCATCCCTCTGTAATACCGCGTAACGTCACACTGCAATTTTTTATTATTAAACCGTTGGAATGAGCTCCGTCTAACTGAAATGTCGTTGATTTTTTGTCTAGCCCTTAAAATGCCTTCACAATAAATTGCGGGATCAGTGTACAGGGAACATAGGCGGCAGTATCACCGACGCGCATTTAAAACAAAATTCAGTACGACAAATTTTTTGTAAGCTATGTTATTCTGAATTTTTCACGGCTATGCTTTTTATAAGTAAATATGAAACAGGGGTGTACATAATAATGCCGCTTTATGCCTATTTTTTTGTCAACTCATAAACATTCAAGTAAAAAATAGCAAGCTGATACTGACTAATAGATTAGCTGGATCGTAAACAAAAGAAAATTCAAACTATATTTATTGCTAAATCAATGTTTTAATCCGTACAGTAGAGTCCCCTTATTGCGGGAGCATTTAGGGCCAGCGCACACATGCTACTTTTGAAAACACATAGCACATTGTCGCACGTTCGCGCGACACCACTCCATGGATTCCTGAGGCTGCACGCTTCACTCGCAGGCACGAGAATGCGAAACAAACGCAGCGATCGCGCGATTGAGTCTCCATGCTGTTGCCAAATCGCGCGATCGAACGAGAAATTTCCTGTAGCTAAGCAATTGTCAAATACAGTTGCTAAAGCGCGCGTTTTCGCTTTAAAAAGTAGCATGTGTACACTAACCTTTAGGTAAAATAATAATCACTTATCGGTTGTCCCCTCTTTAGGCTTCATTCAGTGTCTTTACAGCAAATTTCCCACCCCTTTTCGAGAGACTAATTGTTTTATTTTTCATTATATAGTACGGTTCGAAAATGATAGTCAGTGATTCATACACTTAAAACTTTACAATGTAATATAAGCGGCACAGTCTTTATGCATGGAACGGGTATGCTTTACATTGTTTCAGTGCTTTTCCGCTCCAATAAGCTTGTTAGTAACTATTTAGTAGATTTCGTATCCAGTTCATTTATAATCGAAAAATATTTAAAACTAGACGCGAAATTGTTCTGAACTAGCAGTGTTTATATATAATTTACATTTTTAACACTGATTAGTAATTATCGATTAAGCAAAGTTAATATTTGGTTCATTAATTAAATATTGACTTAGTCATGTGTATTTAATCTTCCAAGTTTGTATTTCTGTTACCGTTCATAAGAGTTAAAATAAATAACTGAATTATTAGATGTGTCTCAGAATTTGAATTACAAAATAGAATTCAACATTTTTGAAAAATTGGAATTTGATTCTAACCATTTTAAAAAAACAAAAGGTTTTTTTAAAACTTGTTTGGTTATTGATGACTCAAAACTGTTGTTAAAATAACACATAATTGTTAATATTTTAACTTAATCATTGACCAGAAAATGTTTTTTTTTTACAAAAAGTGACCTTAAATTATTTTTACATATTTTTTTTCGGGAATGTTAGGTGTCCATTTTTTCATTGCTATTCGACTACTACAAAAAGTTGTTTTTATTAGTGATGGGCGATTACGAGATATTTTTACAATCGAAACAATTGTAATCGTTCATAATAACAATCGAGTCCACAATTGACTCTGAGTTTGATTTTACAATCGAAATGTTCGATTGTTCAAGTCGATTATTTGCCACATAGGTTATAGCAATAGCAGCGAATGAGAATACATATAATCGCGATTCAAGGTTATATGTTAGTCGACTGACGTTCACGCGACTCGTTGATTGTTCACTGTTCACACACACACGTCGGTACTCACTATTCTGTGATCTCTTCACTATTGAATTCGTATTACACGATTACTGCTTAATCGACCATCGACTCGACCACAGTTGTTGAGGGATGAACGATTGTATATTATGTGGCTCTCGACAGTGTACGATTCAGTACTATGCGACTCGGTCTCGGTGAACTATGAAACAACAACAATCGAGTCCAAGTGACAACCATCGAGAGTCATCGAGATGTTTGAACAATCAAGTCAATCGACCAAAACATCTCGTATAATCGCGCATCACTAGTTTTTACCCTAGAAACAATTTCTTTTTAAAAGCGCTTAAAATAAAAACCATTACAAATATGAAATAGTATGAAATGGGAATATTTGAAGATACACGTTTGGTAATGGTGCAGTTGGTAAGAATGTCGATGTTTTCGCCGTTATTCTAGTTACAATCATTACAAATTTTCAGAACTGGTAAAAATGATTTTCTACTAGTCATAAAAAAATACAATTATTTGCAAATATCTATCACGAATAGGTCGATCGCTAATGATTTCTGTTGTCGAGCGTCTATAATCTCTCTCTCTCTCTCTCTAGTTGCTGACTTTATTATTTAATTATTTGCTTTGGTGGCTATTAGTATTTTTCCTATTTATTTTTAAAAATAAAAAGGGTACAATAAAAAGCAAATTACTCATTGACTATTCAACAACGATAGATGTTATATTTTTGTACAGGGTGTCCCAAAAAGAATGGGACATAAAGTAACAGCTGATTCCTTAAATACAAAAAAATATTGCGATAGACCCCAACATGTCTATTCCGAAAGTTGATATTAAAAGAGATACAGGGTGTCAAAGTTTAATTTTTATCATTATGATGCGGCATTTTAATAGAAACATTGAATTTTTAAATAAAACTGTCAAAATTACCATGATAACGCCGCGCCGGCGCCGTTTTTTTCAAAGCCACCTATGTTCATTTTCAAAATTTGCCATTTAAAACCACATTGCATCGATTACTTTAAGTGCAAATATCTTGAAAAAGGTTACTCCTAGCCACTTTTACAAAGTATACCTTTTTTACGTAAAAATGACGGAAAAATCAATTTTTTAATTCAAAAAAATAGTACGAGTGTGTACAAAAAAGTTATGACTGTTTGAATGAGTGAAAAGGTGTGTAAGTGGCGCCCCTTACAAGTAAGAGCTATACCAAGGTCAGATTTGAATTTCTCATGTCAAAAAATTATTTTAAAAGTTATGTAAGAAAATCAAAAATAAAAATTAAACTTGACACCCTGTATCCCTTTTAATATCAACTTTCGGAATAGACAAGTTGGGGTCTATCGCAATATTTTTTTGTAAGAAATCAGCTGTTACTTTATGTCCCATTCTTCTTGGGACATCCTGTATATTCAAGATAGTAAATGATTGATTTTTATTCGTTGTATTTTTTTCTTCTTTTTCCCATATGTTATTTCTTTTATTTTGTAACAGTATTCAGTCTCATTCTATTTAAAAAAATTGTTGCAACTTTCCATGATTATTTCATAGGATTTTTTGAACCGAAAAAATAGAATTTCAAAGGACTCTTTTTTAAACAACTTGTACAGTAGCAAAAGCACTAAACGTAACTTTTTTTTCGTTATTATTTTTGACTTTTCGTTCAGGTTGTTCATTTTGTTTTTTGATAACGCTTTTTAAGTTACTTGAATTCGAATCACTAGCATACCGACTGTTGTTAAAAGTAGTCAAGGCTACATTACTGACATTATTTGTTTTATAACTAATTTCTCCTAGGCTACTTCTTCGCCTGTGCAATGTATCATTCTGATCATAGTTGGCAAATTTATGATTTGTACTCACGACATTCGATCCAAATTCTTTCAATTTTTGAGACAAACCAAACAGACGATTCGAAATCGTATTCGGACTTACAAAATTATTAGTCGTATTTGGTAAAGAAAAATTCGTAACTGACGAATATTGAGGTTTTGAATTTGTACAATTATTATTAACGGTTGTCGTAAAATAATAAGGTGTCGTTAAAGTTGTATCGACATATTTATATGGATTATTTTTATTCGAATTCCTATTTTCAGATCGACTTCGAGGTGTCATTTTAGGCATTCTCGGCACAGAATTCGTCCATTTATGTTCAATCCTTGGTGAATGGGCTTCTTTATTTTTTCTGTTTAAAGTATAAGCTCTATGATCAACAAATTCAGTTCTAAATTCTGACGAATTATTTTTAAAAGATTCATAAGTCGGCGTTTTTTGTTGAATCGGTTGCGGATTAATAACTGTCGTTAGAACTAACGATGATGGTTGCGATTCAACGTAAACCCAATTCGAGTTATAATTTCGTAATTTATTTGAATCGAATGTAGCTAATTTTAAAGTTTGACTACTAGTAGATGGTTGTTCGGGGATTTTTTTATTAGGATCGACCGATACTCGAACATATTGACCTTTCATTACATTTGGTGGTGGTGGAGCTTTACCTTTAACCTTTTTCCGTCTTTCAGGTTTTTTTGGTGGCTCAGGACTTTTCTCAGAATCTAAAATATCCTCTGCAGATCGCCATACTTTTCTCAAAGTAGGTTCTTCAGATGCCGGTTTATATAAATTTACATTCAGTATCTTATTCGATTTTTTAGATTCTATATTTTCAGTGTCGATATCGGCTCTTATAATACAATCGATTTCGTGCTTGATTTTTTCTTGAACACTTCTTCGATCAGCAATTTCGTTAACAGTTTTCGAAATCGTATCGTTCAATAAATCAGCATGGGAATTCGATCTCGATCTACTGAACGTATTCAAGGTAAAAGGGACTTTATAAGAAGTTTCATCGAGTAAATCAGCATGAGAATTTGACCTTGACTTTAAACCGATAGGTTTCGATGATTGTTTTACGACAAGGTCGTTATGTAATCTCGTTTCAGTTAATAAATTGGCATGCGAATTCGCTCGAATTTTCAATAAATTCAAGTTGAATTTCGGTTGGGGTTGTACATTTTCATGATGTATACATGTCGGTAAAATTCGAGTATCAACATCCGGTGTGTTTATGCTAATTATGCTCGACGTTTCTTCGGTCGTTTGCGGAAACACTTCGGAATTATTCGATTCTCTACTAATTTCAATATGCGTAACTCCATTTTTATCAGTTCTGTGTACCAAATTAAATTTCGGACTGGTCGAATTATTGCTATTGTTATTATTAACAATAGTTACATTTTTATTTGTTGCAGCTGAAGCTATCGAATTAAAAGCATATCGTATCCTATCGTACTGTTCACTATTTAAAAATTCAAAAATAATGAATTCACTTTTACCATCCTTTTTAACTACAAACCCAATAATTTTTGGAAACCTAACATTCGTATAACAAATTAAATTATCTACTTTGTAAGTTTCAGTTTTATTCGTTTGTTGACAGGCAATTTTCTGAACAACAGTTTCAGTGTCTGAACTGTCCGATGCACTAGAACTGTTGGCACTATCACTAACTTGTAGTTCCCTATTTTTAACTTGATTAGTCACACTTACACCACTATCGCCATCTGACGATAATAACGATATACTATCAATATCAGACTCAAAGCCTTCATCGTTCGATAAATTCTTAACGAACACATCAGGTTTGAGTATTTTTGTTATCGTCAATTCGTTTTTTCGACTGATAACAATTGAATATAAATCCTTGATGTTTTGATTGTCGGTTGTTTGAGTTGACCTTGACGATAACATCCGATCAACGACGGTCGTCAACGATTGATGACTGTAGGTGACGATCGACTCACGGCCGACCAATACCGCCGCCGGTGACATCACGTGCGTGCGAGGCGTCATTCACTTGTTTCTTGTGATCGTGTTTTGTCTACATGGTGCACAGTCTCCGGCCCCACGAAGAGCGTTTTCTGTAAAGATATTCAAACTATGTATTACTAATCAGTTTATAAGATACGTGTTGGTTTCACGCTGGCAATATCTTAATGTAACATACAATTTCTAAACAAGTCAAGCATGGAGAGGCGTTTGGTTATAGAGTTAGCTCAAGAAAAGACGATACCTTGTTTGTTTAACTATCTCTTTTTATGTTAGAAGGTACTAAAGCGGTACTGACAGAGTGAAAGAGCAATCTTGAAAGTACTATGTAAAATTTATACAATATGTTACATAGGCGAATAGGAACTGTTAAAATCTAGTATTGAACTAAGATCTGCCGTAATTTTAAAGACTTTTTGACGTGTAAACATCTTAAAGATCTCGTCCAGTGGTACGGGCTTCATGTAGGGTTGCCAGATCAAAAATTATAATTTAAAAAAACTAAAAAACACGCTTTAATGAACTAAAAAGTAAAAAATAATTAATTTTATTATAAAAAAGCGTGGAGTGCTTTGTATCATATTTTCATACTACCCCACACTTTTTTACAATAAAATTAATTATTTTTTACTTTTTAGTTCATAGCGTGCTTTTTAGTTTTTGTAAATGATAATTTATTTTTGCTTTTTAGTCCTGGAGATCCTGGTCAGGATAATGGGACAAACTTATGGAATTATTGCATTGTAATCGGTACTTGATAAGTGTGCAAAGTTTCAGTTCAATCTGAAGTTTTTTGCTTTTTTTTTTTAGTCCTGGAGATCCTGGTCAGGATAATGGGACAAACTTATGGAATTATTGTATTGTCGTCGGTCCTTGATAAGAGTGCAAAGTTTAAACTAAATCTGACCGTTCAAAGTTGGTCAAAATCAAGTTCAAAGAAGTCGGTTACAAACTGACAAACAAGCAAGCAAGCAAGCACACAAGCAAGCAAGCCCGCAAGCAAGCATACAGGTGAAGCTAATATAAGCGTGTTAAAAACCAAGCTTTTCGGGACATTTCTAAGACGAAGGCAATTTATTTCAGGGGGGAAGTTATTGTGAAAAAAAATGTTTTATTATTTTACTATTGTTTGTATTTATCATTAGACTTGTCTAATTTTATTCATGTAGACATCGTAAGATAATCTACATGTTAGATACATATATAAAACACAGTATAGAAATCAACCAACGAGTTTGATTCTTTTAAGATAAAAAGTGGAAAGGTTCAGGTTAGAGTCCTGACTGTGACTATGGTTGGTAAAATGATTTTTTCCAATATGTTTCGAATCAATTATATAATTGGCTGCTTTCCAACGAAAAATTTTCAAAATTAATTACGTTATCAACCGGTAGATCGCAATCGCGTTATTGACACCTTTGATATAGACTCTACTGCAGTGATGCAATTACGGTACAACAAATTTCCAAAACAAACTTTAATATAAATACCTGCAATTAATTGCATTCTATAAATATAACGTAGTTCCTCAAACTGTTGACTGCGGAGAAATTTTGCAATTAAAATATCTATAACACGAGTGACGAGTCACAACTAATATCTGGAAGAAAAAATCCAGTTTTCTCCGATCTTTTCCTCTATACCTAATACAAAAAAACTGGAAAATAATTAGGACACAAACCAATTAGGGGCACTTTGCGTTGCTGCGTCAGCGGAATCAGTAATAAAAACGTGGGGCGCATTTGAAATATTTCTGTTGGTGGGCTTGGAAACACATTTTTCTAGATAAGCCGTTCTTATTTAATAATTATACAGTCGCTATACAGATTTTTATGCGCCCCACATTTTTATTACTTATTCCGCTGACGCAGCGACACAAAGTGCCCCCTGGTTTGTGTCCTAATTATTTTCTAGTTTTTGGTACAGCTGATGATTTAAAATAAAACCGTTTAACTTAAAAGTTTTTGTACCTATTTTTATTTTCTAGTTTTTAGTTTGATTTCTGGCCCGTATCATTATGCAAACTTATCATCCTTTCAACTGTCCACCTCCTGATTCCATCATCAGACCCTCGTTACCAAGTTGAAATTATCATAATACTGTATTGTCACGGGAACTCAATGTGTGTGCAAAGGTTCATAAGAATCGGTTAAGTAGAAGTAGTTGAAAAAGCTGTCACAATATTTGAAACAAAGATAGTAACAAACAAATATGCGGGATCAAGCTAAATAAAACCGTTTAAAAACTTAGAAGTCCTATTAGAGAGGTCCTATTAAAGACTAATTTTTAATTTACATCATTGTGTAGATTTGTTTAACAGTTTGTGAACCACTGAAATAAAGTATATTATAGACCCAAGAAGATCTATTAACACTTTCTCTGCATATTAAAAACTCTAAATTCCATCAAGCGTGCTCTTTGCTCTAAATGCTAGTCTAAAATAAATTAAACACAATTTTATCGAAAGTACGTTCAAAAAACTTCAACATGTAATTTTATTCTTATCGATTTTACTTAATATTAATGATAGAGTGTACAGCGTCCGACTCGAAGGACCACTTCTACTCACTTGAGGACGTACGAAATCGTCATATTAATGCTTTCAGACCTCATAGCAGGAAAATTTTATGAGTAGATATACTCATAAACTTATGAATTATCAGCGCAAATTGTAGGCAAGACTGTAATATGTTTTGTTGAACTGAATTTTTATATTTGTATAGTCTTGTGTGTGTATTTTGTAAGGAATTGTAACGCAAAATGGTACGTGTATGAGATCATGTCTAGGGACCCGGTCGCGGGGCCCAAAATGCCTTCACATCTTAAAGTGAAGATATGGGCCCGACCAACATTCGTACCGAGTGGCATCTCTCTATCACAAAGTGCAAGGTTGAAGTTGGATTCGTCGCTTGGCGGCCCCACTAAGAAGGATGAACGAGTCCTGCTTGAAGGACACGCTTATTTGTAGAAAAGTGTTTACAGAAGCGCTACTAGCAGGACAAGCGCTTGTACACTCTATCATTAAATACTTAAATTTTATCTGTGGCTTCGTTCGCACAGTTCACGACTTTTTTGCAATACGAAGACATCTAAAGTTGTGTGACCAGTAAAGTTGTCTCTGTCCATTTGTAGCAAAAATTTTCAAAATAGGTGATCAACGCGCCCACCGAAGGGTTAACTGTAAAATGGAGGTTGCAAAAACCGTTCGAACATTCTTTCTGTTTGAAGCGACAAAGAATTTGTTTACTTGAAATAAAATTAATCTTCTGTTGAAACCATTATTTATTTCTTTTATATTGTAACCTACGTGAAAGAAGAGTCATTTCAAATGATATTCGAAAATGATCAGCATACTTTCGGTGCGATAGAATAATATTAATTACGGTAAGTATATAGTTATTTATTTAAATAAAGAAAACTAGTTTTTTTTTTCAAGTCTTAAATATAACTGTACCTACAGTACTCCAAAAGTAATCACGATATACTATTGGAGTCGAACCTGGATATTAGACGCTGATTAGCCTATAATCTCTCTCTCTGTGTGCGTGTGTTTTTTTCAAAAATTTTTCAAAATTTATTTTTCACTATTTTTTTTTTCTTTGTTCATATTTTTTTCCGTAGAATCATAATACACAATAAAAAATTATTATTTATTTCTTTTATATTGTAACCTACGTGAAAGAAGAGTCATTTCAAATGATATTCGAAAATGATCAGCATACTTTCGGTGCGATAGAATAATATTAATTACGGTAAGTATATAGTTATTTATTTAAATAAAGAAAACTAGTTTTTTTTTCAAGTCTTAAATATAACTGTACCTACAGTACTCCAAAAGTAATCACGATATACTATTGGAGTCGAACCTGGATATTAGACGCTGATTAGCCTATAATCTCTCTCTCTGTGTGCGTGTGTTTTTTTCAAAAATTTTTCAAAATTTATTTTTCACTATTTTTTTTTTCTTTGTTCATATTTTTTTCCGTAGAATCATAATACACAATAAAAAATGGGAGTTCCTATTTAAAATGTTGAAGTCACCCCCACCCCTGCGCAGGGGGTGGGGGTGGGGGGTGGTTTTCGTCTCCAAACGATGTCCCCCTCCAAACTACATAACTTATGTCTGAACATTTTTTTCAGAAAATGTTGCCCCTTCCCAATAATTTAAAAAAAAGATTAAAATGGATCACCCGGTATATAGACGCGTCGACATCTCAGGTCATTAGCGTCTTTCAACTACACTATATAACAACTTTCTTAAAACTATAAATAACATCACAAAACATCCATGAGCGCAGGTGGGATTCGAATCCACGACAGTCTAGTTTAGAGGCTGCGGTACCATGTACGCTATCCACTAGGCTATACTGCCCTCGATGGTCAATTATTAATCATTAGTTAAGGATCGATGTTATCATCCGGCTATTTACCATTATTGGGTCAGATATGGGCATCCTTATCTTACCATTCTTGCAAGTCTGGCAGCCAGCTGCAGTCTTAGCCCGATTCTGGGACGATTGTTAAACTCTGTATGGACAGTTCTCAAATAAAAACCTGGAAACTGGTGGCTGGTAAGTTGTAACAGTGGAGCAACGCGAAAACGTCATAATTATAAACAACAGCCGCTTTGCTATTCTAAATGAAATCTGAAGATTTAGCGTTGGAATTAATGAATTGTAAATTATAGACGCTCGACAACTGAGGTCTTTAGCGTCTAAAACAATAAATGTAAATAAAAAACAAAAGCAAAATCAAAAATTGACACACAACAAATTTAGCGTTGGATGTATACCGCTATTTATTTTTGGTGAACTATAACAAATTGATATTTAGGTATCTATACAACTGGTTTTGGTCAACAATTTTTTAAGAGACGAAATTATTAGACGACCTTAAAAATAAAAATTTCACTAACTTATCTTTAGAGATCTATGAGAAAATATGTACGATATACAAAACTGAATAATTAGAAATAGACACTAAATATTCATTAAACCAAGGTCCAAGATACCTCCTAAATAAATCATAGGTACCGAAATTACTAAATACTACTTGTTACGTACAACCTAATTGAACTACATATTGTAATTTTTTAAAATATTTTTTATCATTCATAGAATTTATTGGATATTAAAAGGTTCTGAAAAGAATTAGACCGAGAGCTAGTGATAATTTTTTGGTGTTATTTATTCAAGGCCTTATTTTTGTGAAGATGTTGAGGGATAGATAGCGGTATGGGAGGAATGCAGACCGCCCCCAACATGTAACAAAAAAATGGTCACAATTATTATTGCTTCAAGACTGAAATTGTTTGTATAGCTTGTCGGTGACCCAATAATACCATTATAATATTTGCAGATCAGTTTTAAAGGAGTGGCAGATCACCCTAAACGTGTCATCTATACCCGACGAAATTTATATTATTAGTTCAAGGTTCAAATTTTAATATGTTGTTACGGCGAATATATGCTTAAAACAGTCGCTGTAACAACATATTAAAATTTGAACCTTGAAATAATAATATAAATTTCGTCCGGTACATGACACGTTTAGGGTAATCTGCCACCCCTCTAATACTGACCAATCGATCTGCAAATATTACAATGGCATTATTGGGTCACCGACAAGCTATACAAATAATTTCAGCGTTAGAGCAATAATAACTGTGACCATTTTTTTTTTTGTTACATGTTGGGGGCGGTCTGCATTCCTCCCATATCGCTATCTAGCAAAAGCCCTTACTCAGGGCACTTTAATATGCCTCCCTCAACATCTTCACAAAAATAAGGCCTTGAATAAATAACATAAAAAATTGCCACTAGCTCTCGATCAATACATGTGTTGATGAAAAGTGAAATTCGGTCAAATTCTATAGAATCAGTAGAGTTTGTAAGTTCTAACTGAAGGTATACAGCGTAAATGAAATTATATTATTTTTACACATATTTATACAATTATTATTTGACAATAAAACGCATTAGTGCGCAAAAAGAAGTGAATACTTGAACTAATAATAATTGCAGATAATTGTATGCAAAAACAAACAACCAAATTCGCATTTGCATTGAAGTGTACACAAAAAACCATTTGTGCTTCTAAATATACAATGTGTCTTACGAATTAGAAAAACGATTATTTATTTATACCGATGTAAACAAAACGACAGTAGCGCCCTCTCTTAGACAATATCTACACTTTTTAGTGTTTGATAGTAGCCACAACAATGTTACAGTATCTGCGTCATGAGTGACTTATTATTCAACATTCTGCTGTTATTATTAACAATTTTGTCTTGGACTTCAGCATATCCATTTGTTGTCTTCCAATTTAGGTACATATTAAATGCCTCAAAAAGCCTTTTTAATGAAAAAATATTTCAAATTCAATCTCAATTTATACATTTATTAATTTCAATACATGACCCCAAAAATGTTTAATACCAAGAATAGCATCTATAGAATCTTACTGATCACACAAATTGACTGTACTTTCAGTATAAAAGCTGCTATGTTGTGACAAAGATTGGGTTAAATTACATAATATGGTGGCGCTATCTTTTGAAATGAGTCAAGTGCAGGCCTCTTTTAAGGTACAACATATACCGTGTAGTGAGCGTGTTCTTAGGTAGAAGCTGACTGTATTATAATTTCGCGTCGTCAGTGTGAAGTATTATTCTATATTTTATATTCTACATAGCAATGGTTTATTGGGTACACGACATAAAAATAATCTCCTGTGAAAATCGCATTCATTATTGGCCATTATAATTATAATTTAAATTATTATAAAACGTCTTCATTCTAAATAAAAAAACAATGGCACATCATTTTAGTTCATGTACCAAATTTTATATATTATATATACGAAGAAAGCTCTTTCTCTAAAAACAGACTAATATAAATAATATTTATATTGTTCTCATTTTTTCACATGTTTATAATTTATGTTTTTACAATTTATTGTTTGTTGGCGAGAAAAAATTAATATCAAATTAGAATCGTTTGTTTTGATGGTTTTTTGTGAACCGTGCTTACATAAAAGTGGATCGAATTATTGTTCATTCAAATTTACACGAAAAGAAATTAAAGTAAAGTACAATAAGATTATTACTATTAAATATTGATGTGATATATTATGTCTAACTTTTATCAATGAATTGTTTTTAAGAGACTTGTGAATGGATGATTCACAGAGAAAGGAACGTAAAAGTAGTATATTTTTAGTTTGTTTTTATCGCACTACAAGTTTACTGTAGGTCCTGTGAAAAGGTTCCTTCGTCAACGAATACAAAGATTTTCCAATGTATAAAGACTTATAGTCGGGCCGCTTAACAGATGGAGCAATGAAACAATAAATGTTATTTATTCAATGCCTTATTTTTGTGAAGATGTTGAGGGAGGCATATTAAAGTGCTCTGAGTAAGGGATTTTGCTAGATAGCGGTATGGGAGGGATGCAGATCGCCCCCAACATGTAACAAAAAAAATGGTCACAATTATTATTACCGACATTTTGTTCTGCAAATTGAAAAATATGCTTAAAACAGTCGCCGTAACAACATATTAAAATTTGAACCTTGAACTAATACTTAGCATAAATTTCGTCGGGTACATGACACGTTTAGAGTGATCTACCACCCCGTTAATACTGACCAATCGATCTGCAAATATTATAATGGAATTATTGGGTCACCGACAAGCTATACAAACAATTTCAGCCTTGAAGCAATAATAATTGTGAGAATTTTTTGTTACATGATGGAGGCGGTCTGCATCCCTCCCATACCGCTATCTAGCAAAATCCCTTACTCAGGGCACTTTAATATGCCTCTCTCAATATCTTCACAAAAATAAAGCTTTAAATAATTGACACCAAAAAATTGTCACTAGCTCTTGGTCTATAAGGGGTCCGTAGACGAAAAAGCTTAGGAAACTCAGGTATATAAGTAAATTTAAGATTCAAGTTCAACTTGATCAAGTTTATCCCAAGTCGTTGACTATTAATGCGCGACCGTTAGAGAGTTTTAAAATAAATTAAATTGCGCGACCTTCGAAGCGTATAGCCATTCAAAACAAGTTTTGGCAATTTTATTGTAAGAGCATAATATGCAGATATTAATCATAGGTTTTAAGTTTTAATACATATTTATCATGCACAGGTATCAATTTCATTTGCTATAAATCAAAACAGGATCTATACTTACTCTAAAGGCCGGATCACACGGCGCCGGCGCGTGATAGATCGTCAAGCCATCACAAGTCTCCACGAGCACGCGTCTTGTAATATGGGTCGCTCGCAGCAGGGATGGACACATAATACCCCCTCCACACGTTATTCAAAAGGAGATTTTGACCAGAGCGATACCACAACAATTTAGATAGGTCAATTAACCTCAAATTTAAGCATAAAATTAATATTTTATATAATAAATGAAAAATATTAATTATTACTTGCAAAGTACTTTGGTCATTGGAAACATAAAATGAAATATTTATTTATTTAATTATTTAGTAGTGGTATCGCTCTTGTCCAAAGCTTTTGAATTCTAAAAATT
This sequence comes from Mongoloraphidia duomilia, assembly GCA_039654895.1. NCBI lineage: Eukaryota > Metazoa > Arthropoda > Insecta > Raphidioptera > Raphidiidae > Mongoloraphidia > Mongoloraphidia duomilia. Next base: position 7,455,758 of record CM077521.1, read on the forward strand.
CTTTCACTAATAGAAAGCTACGCAGGAGGCAGAGATTCTCGGGGGGGCAGGGGGAGAAATTCGTGCGGGGGGGCAGGAGGAGAAATTCTTGCGGGGGGGGGGCTAATAAATCATAAATTCTTATCACTAGAACTACTAAACCGATTCTAAAAATTCTTTCACTAATAGAAAGCTACGCAGGGGGGAGAGATTCTCGCGGGGCGATAATAAATTAACAATATACCTACTAAATATACTAAATAAGTATATGTGTGCGGAGCAATGGGTGACCGCTATTAAATCATAATTTCATACCACCCGGGCGTAGCCGGGACGGGCCGCTATTAATATAATAATATGATAATATTGACCCTACTTCCACGAGCCATCTATAACCACGAGCCGCGCCAAGATGAACCACGAGCCATCACAAACCACGCGCGTGTAACCCGGCCTTAAGCCTATTCATATATAGGTACTTATGTGTATCTATAATGGACATATTATGCGTAGGCTTAAATAATACAGGTGTTTTTAATGTTTATTATACTACAATTTATACAAATAATCACCTCGATACAGAAATATGTGCAGCAATAATATGTGCAGTTGACCCGCGATTCTGTGGCAAAATGCTAGTTAAGAATAAGAAATAAAGAGCCGCGCTAAAGAATATCTTGCCCAGAGCGCCCGGATGGCTAAAGCCAGCGCTCCTTTTTAACATGCTTGGTCGCTTGCTTTCGACTTCGCCGAGTGGCTAAATGAAATCCGATACCTAAATATAGTAAGTATACTTATTATCATCTTCTTCTCTACATAGTATAAAATTAAGTCGCTTTCCACGTCTGTCTGTCTGTTTGTATAACCGCTAACTCCCCCTAAACCATGCAACGGATTTTGACGCGGTTTTCACCATCGTTAGATAATTTTTCACTAAAGGTTTATATACCTATATATAGCGAACGAGCGAAGCGAGTGAGTAATGTAATTCCTAAACCACGCAACGGATTTTGATGCGGTTTTCACCATCAATTAGATAATTTTTCACGGAAGAATTATATATATAGCAAATGAGCGTAGCGAGTGAGAAAGCGAACGAGCCGCTAGTATAATATATGATCGATTGCTTGCTTTGAACTTCTCCGAGCAGTTTCCATATGAAACCCGATTCATACGCAAGCATGCTAGAAAGGAACGTTCAGAATTGTCTCTTTATAATATAAACAATAATACCTAATAAAAAGAAAAATGGTAATATATCTGTGGACAAAAAGCTTCCATATACCGCTGGTGGCTATGTCCTAAAGCAAAGTATGACCTATCGAACAGCGAAAAAAAAAAATTGAAATCGGTTCAGTAATTTCTGAGATTATCACCGATTTTCACCCGGACGAAGCCGAGCCGGCCAGTCATTATAGCTATGTTCTAAAGCAAAGTATCACCTATAGAACGGCGAAAATTTTTTTGAAATCGGTCTTCTGAGATTACCTACTAGCCCACGATTTTCAATCGGGCGAAGCCGGGTCACCCAATTTCTATTAAACCTTACTCATGAACCAAACTGTCTAGTCGTGAAAACCGAAACAAAATCCTTTCAGTAGTTACAAAGAAAATTGGGCAGACAGACAGACTTTGTTTAATAATAAGTATGTAGGTATTGATACTTATATAGATTAAATTTCCTAGTAAAAAACAAATCACTTATGTTTCAGTTAACAATTTCCCAACCGTAAAAGTAAAAATTTTAGTTTTATGGCAAGAGTTCTGCTGTCTAGTCATCACAATTCTGCTGCAGTGACGGCGCTAGACCAAACGTGCACGCGGTCGGCGACATCAGTTTTGCGAGGCCTCTTTCATTTTCCAGTCAGAAAGAAAACTTTAAATTAAATGCGCTGAATTATATTTATTTAATAACCTCTAAATAGTAGATACATTGTGCCACAAGGGAGGAAATTACTACTACGTGTTGCGCATACTATTTTTTCTCCTGCCAGGCCGAAAGTTCGCAAAATTGAAAAAAAAAATTATTAAATTTATTATTTTTATTTTATTTTATTATTAAAATTATTAAAAAATAATTTTAAAGGAAATAATTTTAATGTGTAGGAGACAGAAGTAGGTGCGTGAGAGCCGGCATAAGTACTATTGCGCACGCGCATTTGTCCGTACCACGGGATTAAAAAGTGACTTTGTTCCCGCTTGGCAGGGACGAAAGTACGAACTTTCGGCCTAGGTAGGAGAAAAACTTTTTTGCGAGGCCTCCTCAGGCGCGAGGCTGTCGGCGGTCGCCGACGCCTAACGCCGCCACTGCAATTCTACAAAAATCAATAAAAACAAAAACAAGTTAGAGTGTAAACAAATGAACGAACCGGATTGCCGATTGCAATTAAATGACACTGCATTTGATAGCGATGATAATTTCTAGTTGATGTTTTAAAATTCGCATAAAGTATTAGCGCGTGGGTATTTTTTAACGTTATACTGTACTAGAGGTAGCGGTAAAAGCAGACAGAACTTGCAGGTTTTAAATTTAATCCCGCACACTTGATCAAGTGTTGATATTATGTTGTCGTATGTACGCATAGTTAATTTGTTACTAATGAGTCCAATAACCTGACGTACGCACAACCGATTTGCTGACCGTCATTTTTTTTTTTAACTGACTACTGCAGTTGAACGAAATCAGGATCTGCTCTCAGGGGCGGATCTAGGTTTTCTGGGGCCTAGGGTTTATTTAAGTCCAATGGGGCCCCATTTTTACTACACGATAAGTGCTTATTTTTTATGAAAAAGTATTAAAAATGTACACTGTAAAAAATGGATGTAAAAATACTTTGAAAGTTAAGGTACAATTCGCTCGATTTGTAAATTGATTTTACATTATTATTTATTTTTACACAGAAAACTTCATAAAAACTTGGACTTTTATTGTAAAGTTAAACGAATTTGTGATTTTTACATAAAGTAAATTAAAATTACATAATTTGTGTAATATTCCAATAAAGTGTGTAAAAATTACAAAATAAAATGTATAGTTACATATATAAAATGGATGAATACAAAAAAAATTAATGTAAAATTAGTAGCTACGCGTGCGCAATGTGTTTTTATGGAATCTACGCTATGTGCAGGCGATACCTGTTTGCGACGCCATTGTCTCTTTGTGTGCCTATTACCAGATTAATCGCTGGCTACAAATGGACCATCGATAATCTATGTAATCGGCCTTCTCATTTCCTACAGTGTATGATGATTATTCAATGATTGTGGGCCACTTGTGGGTCCTTGACACTTGTTGACCCTTGACACTTTAGCGCCCAGGGCTTAAGCCCTATGTAGATCCGTCCCTACCTGCTCTACCTTCAGTAATGTCCCACTGTCCCTATCAAGATTACTTAGTTCTCCCATATATTATAGTGAAAGGCTACCCCGGATCAGCTGGTATCTATACTGTAATTAATTTGAACCGCTTTGCAAAAAGAATTTTGAGGTTGAATGGGGGCATTTTATACTTGTTAATTGATTCGACAATAAAAAATATCTTTAAGTTCAAAGTTTTTCTAATTTTATATTATCTAATTTTTCTTTTCGCAAAAGAAAACTAATTACACCCTTTTTAAATTTATAAATTTTATATACAGGGTGTTGAATCGTTTTGCGGGTAATAGGAATTTAACCCGTAAAATCAAACTTTCGCGATTTCCTGCTTCCCTAATTATTTTAGGAAAAATATCTTCAAATAATAATTTTAGAACATAAAATTCTGCATCTAAATCATTAAACAAAATTAATTTAGCATACTTTGTGACGGCAGAAATTTGATATAAAAATGTCAAAATTACCTTAAAAACAGATAGCGATAGCCATGGAATTTGAACAAAATGATTAGAAATTTTTCTGACAGCTAAAACGTTATCATTTTGTTCAAGTTCCATGGCTATCGCTATCTGTTTTTGAGGTACCTAAGTAATTTTGACATTTTCTGCCGTCACATTAAGCATGCAAAATTAATTTTGTTTAATGATTTAGATGCAGAATTTTATGTTCTAAAACTTTTATTAGAAGATATTTTTCCAAAAATAATTAGGGAAGCAGAAAATCGCAAAAGTTTGAATTTATGGGTTAAATCCTTATTACCCGCAAAACGATTCAGCACCCTGTAGGTAAATAGAAGGAAATAATATAGAAATGTTTTTAATTTAACTTTCCATTGTGTTAACACGGTGAAAGGATATAATTTAACCGGTAGTTTTTTGTTTCCTTTTGAAAATTGACAGAGACTTCAGTCACGACAGAACATTTCGTTTAGAGTAATTTCAATGAGCAATCACGAATGTAACCCACCGCACATAATAAACCTCTTACCGCGCGTTTTATAATCTATTATAAATAAAATGAAAGTTTGCAAGATGATAATAACAAGAGAACGCACATCTTCTTGTAATTATGCTTTCTTTATTTCTTCTTCATTTATTATTCTTCATTTGCATTTATGAATGTTTAATGTTAATCAAACAAATTTTTAGAAAACCAAGACATTTCCATTTTATTCCATCTTTTCAATTGCTCTGGTAAAAGTTTTATGCTTTGTTTTATTTAATTATTTATTAAAGGCCACCAACTACCAGGGTTATCTAGGCCTAGTATCCTTACTAATATAATAAATGTGAAACTTTACGTCTGTTTGTATGTGTTCAAACCTAAACGATCGAACGAATTCCAATGATTAAATTTTGATTTTTAATACCTATATACATAATATCGATGGTGAAGAACAGCAAACTCCTAAGTCTCCGTTTGCAGCAAAACAAGTGTCAAGATAAGAACGATTTTGATCATATTAAATTTTGACAGCTACGTGTTCATTGCGCGTTGCTGCGTTTCGTTACCATAGCAACCCGTCATTTAACAGTGTGATTAAAATAACATCGTGATAAAAATGTACGATAAACTGGCCATATATGTTTTAGTTAAGGTAGGAGAAATTATAGGGGCTTGAGAATAGCCGAGCGTGTAACAATGCTGTTGTTTACATGGCGTTGCTATGGTTCCTCTATTACAAGTCCCCAGTTCCCGGGTTCTAGCCCGAGAGCTGGTAAAAGTGTCAATTGGATTTTCAATTTATTATTAAAAATATGATGGATTGAAAATATGAATTGGTGCTAGGCCCAGTCCTGGATTTATAAATAGGCCGTATAGACCGCGGCCTAGGGGCGGCAGCGTCCTAGGGGCGGCAGATTTCAGAGGACGGTCACTTGATTTCAGAGGATAAAAGTCAAATACGTCCACTGGTTTTCTCATGGTTTTTTATACTTTCAATAAATCCCTATAGAAAGAAACTTATTCCTATCGAAACCTATATTATTAGTAAAGGAGAGGCCCCTTTACTACAAATGGAAAATTATTATTTTAGAAAGGTATGTACATGGGGCGGCGGAAATAAAGTGGCCTACACTCATAAAAAATATAAATCCGGCACTGGCTAGGCCCAAATAACCTTAGCTGTTGGTGGTCTTTAAAACACAATTTTTTTTTTAGGAGAAATTATGTTTTCCACCTTTTTCACATTTTTACACCTGTACCCACTGCAACTGGTCCTGGGGTTCAAACGAAGCTTTTTGAAATATATTAGAAACTTTCTAAATTTTATTTATTTATTGTAGATTATAGACGCGTCGACATCTAAGGTCATTAGCGTCTTTCAATTACCTACATTAAATAACAACTAACTTAAAACTAAGTAACATCACAAAACATCCATGAGCGTAGGTGGGATTCGAACCCACGGCAGTCCAGTCTAGAGGTTGCGGCGCCAAGCATGCTAACCACTAGGCTATACTGCCCCCGAAACTTTCTATAGGTAATACTCACGTTGTTAATAGTAAATTAAATCAAAATCGAGGAAATTCAGATTTCACTTATATTAATAAAATATCAATAAACAATCGGATATAATGCGACGATCACGTCAGCTGTGAAGATTTAACGACAGATCGAAAACCAGTAAATCGACGTCATTTCATAATCGAAGATCGTCATTATTATTAATCTTTAAATCAAAACATTCACCAGGAAGTCAAATCGTTTATTCAAATAAACAACTTTTCTTATTTTTATGTCTACTTTAAAAATTTTGTAATTTCCATTATATAACAATAAATTATTATTAAATGTTTTTTAATTGTCATGGAAAATATTACAAAATATGTATTTTTTATTTTTAGTACTTGTTTATTAATTAGTTTTTAATGCGTTGTTGACACCTGGCAAAGTAAGATAATATAAGTTATAACTATGATTAATAATATATATAATAATAACTATATGATTAATAATTTAAAACTTCCTAATAATTAAAGGAAATTTTTGAAGTGAAAGCTTCCTTAGGTGCGTTAGGCACTTTTTGCCTGGGTACTGAAAAAATGTGAAGCGTTCGCGATTTTGCGTAAGAATTCGCACCGTAAGAATATCATAAAAACGGCTAGGTATACTGTTGTGTCAATAGCTCAGTTAGCAGCGTGTTTGCGTTCTATGCATAGGAACCTGGATTCGGAAACTGATGGCGTCGTTTTTTTTTTAATTCTACATGATATTTATTTATATATTTTTTAATTTTTGTTATATTCTTTGTTTGACAATAATTATAATTTTTTTGAAACCAAAGTAGAATTAATAAAAAATACAATTTTAGTATTTTAATAATAAATTATTTTTAGTTCATAAATGCGCTATAATAGATGACACCAAAAATTACAAAATCTGAAGTTTTCACTTCTGTCGTGTGTCATAAGCATACACCCATTTTTTTATCAAAGAATCTCTGAAACGACAATAAATCATAACAATAAAATAAATACACCAAACACTTGAAAAATTCTACACATTTATTTATCTCAACGATCGTTTCGGGTTTCTAGCCAATTATCAGGAGAGTTAGTAAACCGAAACGATCGTTGAGATCAATAACTGTGTAGAATTTTTTTGAATGGAGATTTTTGTCCAGTCCTATAAAACAGGAACAAATCAATTCTTGAAATTAAATTAAATAAAAGAATTACACAAAAGATTATATTATATAGGAAAACTGCGAGCATAAATTCCGACAACACAAATATAATTAGCATAAAAAATACATTTTTGTTCAAAAAGGTTAAATATTTTATTGAATAATAAATTAATTATTTATGAAAATTATTTCGCACTTAAAAATATTTATAACCGACAGACATTAGCAAATAATTTACGTCCAAGGATTTGTTAAAAAAAGAATAATAATTTAATATATTTACGTGAAAAATTAAAGTTGTCTTTTTGTGAATTTTATATTTATTGCCAAAAAATTTATTTATTTTAATTTTATTCAGTAAACATTAATAGATAGTGGAACAGGTGTGATCACCAATTCAAAAATTTGATGTAAAAAATCTTCTTTCACTCTTTACATTAGAATCAAATAAAATAACGATTAATTTCGAGACAAAATGTTTATTATGAACAAGGCATTAGATTTATGTACCCAAAATTGCTAAAAAACCTATTTGATAATCAAAATCGATGGATGAAACATTTATTGAAACCAGGTAACGTTTAATAAGATAAGTTTAAACTAGCTGCCCGGCCCAGCTTCGTCCGGAGCGTAATAATATATGGCTTTATCTGCTCTAATGACTAAAGGTACGTGCAGTATGGAGCTGGGATTCTAGATGGTAGCGTAGATCATAGCAGGGCTTGCTTAAATTAATGCAATGTTATATATGCGAGCGTACACAACGAAGCAGTGAGTGTAGCAGGTATAAGCGCTGTTACAAGAGCTGGTAGATACAAGAATGTACTCACCATTCTTTCAGCGCGCTGACTACTACAATCAACGTGTAACAACTGTCAAATGGCCGTTACAAGTTTCGCAATGGATGTGACTAGTTTAATAAATGAAATGTTGCTAGTTTTTATTTAATTTGTTTTTAGTTTTTTCTAAGACGTATTTAAAAGTGTTGTTCCATACGTAAAATGATATTTAAAAAATCGGTTTGGGTAAAATTTTAATTCTTGGTATAAATGATGAAAATCGCCATGTTTAGATCGTTTTCTATTAATAGGGTGGACATGATAGCTCCTACCCAAATTTGTATTTAAAATATACCACTTTGTAGCAGAAGAACACAAATATTCGTCTTCGCTATCTGACATTTCAAACGCGACTTAAACTTGTATCAATGCTAGTATCAAAGCTTCGTTGTGCAAACCTATAAGCGCTTGTAATTTCAGCTACCATCTACCATACATGCTACCATAATAATAATAATAATAATAATAATAATAATAATAATAATAATAATAATAATAATAATAATAATAAATTTATTTGTATTGGGTACACCGTATACCGGTCAAATACAAGTCAAATACATATAAAAAAGTCTACAATACACTTAGATGTAATCACCAATATTTAAAAAATGTTGGTAATCATAAAAACAATTCATAGCAAGATACGCTTTTATATGTCTTTTAAATTTATGAATAGGTAATGCTTTTGTCTCCGGCAACAGTTTATTATAAAATTGCAGACCCAGATAATTGGGGCCGTACCTAGTATGCTTGAATTTATTTAGGGGCAAACACAGGTTGGATTTTTTCCGAGTATCATGAGAATGAACTGTTGAATGTTCTGGAAATTTGTTAATATTTTTTTTAATGTGTACTAAACAGTGGTAAATATAGAATCCCAGCTGGGTACTGCACGTACCTTAACTTACTCTGACATAAATCGGGAAGGGAACGACGACGCATCGAGCTGAATATAATCACATTAATCCAAATTTGTCAAACACAATAATCTGTGCAAATTTTATGACGCCGGGGCAAAATGCAGTTTCGCTCGCATGGATGTGATTTTTACCGGCAGATTAGCTTGCGTTATAATGTGAGCTTTGTCGGCACTGTTGCCAGGCTATTACAATTGTAACTGATCTAGATTACTTTTTAGAGAGGTTTATTATCTTTTTAAGAAATCTATTACCTTTTTATAAACAAAAAACTTGCAAAAAAAGCTTACGGAGTAAACATAGTTCCAGAAAAATATTACCTATACCTTTTTCGAAACTCTATTACCTTTCTATCTATCTATCTATCTATCTATCTATCTATCTATCTTTTTAAACAAGGATTTGTTATTTTTTAACCGACTTCAAATAAAGGAGGTGGTTCTCAATTCGGTTGTATTTCTTTTTTTTATGTTTGTTACCTCAGAACTCCGTCATTTATAAACCGATTTGGAAAATTCTTTTTTTATTTGAAAGGATCTACTTTCAGATTAGTTCCATAGAAATTTCATCAAAATCGGTTCAGTAGTTCGGCTGATTTTAATAAAAGTCAGTAACGGCGTGTGATTCCTAAAGGTAAATGTCACTTTTTGACACATTGCAGACAGCGTAAGAAAGTCGGTTTAATAAAAGTGAGTAACGGCGTGTGATTCCTTTAAGGTAAATATCACTTTTTGACACTAAAAAGTAAAAAAGAGGAAAAATAATGAAATATTGAGGTCTGCGCCAATTTAATAAAATATGAAGTTGGTTAAAAAGAAGATATTGATCACTATAGGTACTATACTTTTTAACCGACTTCATATTTTATTAAATTGGCGCAGACCTCAAAATTTCATTATTTTTCCTCTTTTTAGTGGCTTTTTGAAGGAGGTTTTTTTTTGTTAAAAAGTTTTTTATTGTAAAAGCAATCTGGCAACGCTGTTTGTCGGGTACATTATCTTAATCCGGGAGTTGTGGAGTAAAAAAGTTGGGTAGCAATTGATAACGTATCATTCATTCATTAGAAACGGTAACTTATTCACGTTTATTTTATTCCGATTTTAAATATTAAATAAACTGCTTTACTTTTTCTGTCTGGCTGTACAGACAACAAATTATTTAACAATTCATGTTTAATTTGTTAAAGTGAGATTAAACTATAATATGATGAATGACAATGACCATGAACTTTTTATTTTCCCATAAAATATTGTATTTTACAAAAAAAAAACTTGTTTAATATACATAATTAATCACCCGTCTACAAAAATATTCGCAGTAAAAGTTGTTCAGAAAAATATATCTCTTAAGCCAGGGGTCTCCAAAGTCGGGGCTGATTTTTTAGGGTCACGGCCTGTTTCCGTTATTATAGAATTTATAACTCTCGTGATTATACCATTAAATTCGAATAATAGAAAAAAAAAACTAAATAAGAACACGAAATCAAATAAAGAATAAAGAGGCGGGAGGGGGGTCTCTGGAGTAATAAAGAGAGAGTGATCTAAATTGGCTTATATCATTTTTTTAATTATTTAATTTCTTTTAGTGCCCTGTTCTCACTCTGATTAATTTTTTACTACTTGTCGCGTAGACAACTAATTTTTAAATCTTTCATTTTTCAATTTCTATATTACTTTTACTGTACTTTTTTACTATTCCCACCTCTACTATGGTAGGGAAGTAATGGATTTAGTCCGAAAAAAATATTTCGAGATTTTAACAGATCTTCACGTTTTGAGACCCTAGCAATCGTTTAAAATCATTTTCTGACTGATGTCTGTATGTGTGTGTGTATGTGGTCAATTTTTCGCCTTCGATATCTTAAGAACGGAACAACATACGGGCATGCCGATTGTTCTATTGTGTTTATCAGCCTTTAACTTAGATCTGATTAGATTTTGAGTCAAATCGGTTCGTTGGATCCTGAGATATTCAAAAAAACGTTCTCAATTTCACGTATTAACATAGGTAAAAAAAAATATAAATGAATTCTAGATGTTATAATATGAAAAAAATGTAAATATTTTTTTTCTCAAAAATGTACAGTTTTCGAGAAAAAAAATATTTTACTAAAAAAAATAAAAATTGTACGTAAATCAAGGTAACCATGATTTTTGCTATATTAAGCTAGCCATCAGTAGATCACCAAACAAAAAAGAGGGCCATGCTTTTTTCAAAGAATAAAAATTAAATTGTGTTTTAAAGACCACCAACAGCTAAGGTTATTTGGGCCTAGTCAAAGAATAAAAAAAAAAGTGTTTATTTTTTGCAAATATTTACTAGGTGGGAAGTATAGGACTGGTCATCAGTCGAATTTTTAAAATTAAAATCCTGAATAAACGACTTAAATTTGAATTGCTGCATTTTTTTACTGAAAAATCTTTTTTATACACTATTTTGTACATTGTGGGGAAAATTTTTTTAAGGGTCGCGAAGGCTTTTGCAATTTTAAATTAGGGTCATGATCAAAAAAGTTTGGGAACCCCTGTCCTAAGCGGAAGAGAATTTTTGTCTGTTGCATTTTTTCGAATTAAGTCTTTAAAATATTCCATTCAGAAACGAATACGAGTGGAAAATAATTACGAACAATTCAATGGAAAATATTAATTTTTTTTGATCACGTAGTATTCCGTCCTGGCTTCGCCCGGATAGATTAGTTATTATCAGCGTTACTGTAATGTTATCAAGAGGTATTGATATAATATTACGATGTATTATGAGGGGGGTAAAAATAGCGAAAAAAACGTTACGTATTATTTAAACGACCCCTTATGTTGCAAGTAAATAAAATTTCAGGTGAAACGGTAAGCAATTTCTAAGTAAATGTTATACCGGAATAAAGTCCTTGATTTTAAATATGTAATAATTTCAATGAGTGATATGGATGAATCACTAAATTTACATAAATGATGAATAGAAATGTTATAAACAAGTTTTCTGATAAAATATATAAAAAAGTGGGAAAATAAACAAACAAAATGTACGTCAAATAAACTTCGAAAAGGTCACTTGCTTACAATCGATACTCTATGCCACCTGTTTCTATTTTAGAACTATTCATATGCAAAGATCAACCACAACAAGTGATTGAAATATTAAACTATAGTAATGGATATAGACCGAGAGCTAGTGACAATTTTTTGGTGAAGATGTTGAGGGAGGCATATTAAAGTGCCCTGAGTAAGGGATTTTACTAGATAGCGGTATGGGAGGGATGCAGACCGCCCCAACATGTAACAAAAGGGTGGCAGATCACCCTAAACGTGTCATGTATCCGACGAAATTTATATTATTAGTTCAAAGTTCAAAATTTGATATGTTGTTACGGCGACTGTTCCACCCCTTTAATACTGACCAATCGATCTGCAAATATTATAATGGCATTATTGGGTCACCGACAAGCTATACAAACAATTTCAGCCTTGAAGCAATAATAATTGTGACCATTTTTTTTTGGTTACATGTTGGGGTCGGTCTGCATTCCTCCCATACCGCTATCTCGCAAAATCCCTTACTCTCGCAGTCTGCAGTTGTGTTGAACCGTAACTAACACTGAAGTTGCATCTTGAATAGTTTAATCGATTCATCAATAAGTAAATAACATATGCAGCACACGGCACTCTGATCTGATATATAACTATATTTTTTATGTCAATGTCACCAGATAACCAGTCTACCTTAACTAATTGTCAGCCAATGTTTCAACGTATATACAGGGTGTCCAGTAAACCGTCTGTAAGACTTTAACCAGTTACTGGTCTGGCTTATCAAAATAACAAAACATATTACATAACTTTATATTAGAAATCGTGTCCATCGTGATTATAATAAAATTAAGAAAAATCGCAGGATAGTGGACAAAATATTTGATTTATTAAATTAAATGTACGACGTTTCGTCTATATATTTAGACTTTTTCAAGTACATAAAAATAACAATTTATAGACGAAACGTCGTACATTTAATTTAATAAATCAAATATTTTGTCCACTATCCTGCGATTTTTCTTAATTTTATATTACATAACCCCTGCAGTTAAAATCTCACGGTTTTCGAGATATTTAAGCTTTTGAAACGCATGTTGTCCCCGTAGTTTCAGAAACATAGCTTATTTCATCCAGATTCCAAAATAGCATAAAACAAACACATCATTCCTAAATTATTTTTTGTCATAAAAAACTGTTACTATACTGTATAGTATTGCTATTTTAATTAAACAGGGTTTTATTTTAATTACATAATATTATTCGAACCTTATTCAAATTTTAAAATTTAAAATTTAAAAAAAGATTGAATATTTCGAAAACAGTAAGGTTTTTATTGGAGTCAGGATATTTTGATAGAAGACCTATATTAGGTACCGGTTAGAGTCTTAAGGAAGGTTTATTGAACACCCTGTATATCTGTGCAGGTACACATAACCTATATCTTGATCGCGAAGAACGACATGATATGCAGATCTAATGACTCAGTCAACTTAATTGACAGTCTCTGTTGTTAAAGGAAAATGTTAAGCGATTCGAAGTAAAGTGACTAAGCTAAGGACGGAAAATGAGTTCACCTGAAATTCAGGTAAACATCTTGCGGATGACACATTTAAACTATTTTTAATTTTTACTTTCCTATATACAGAGGTATAACAACAGCTTTATATTTACATAAATACCGAAAATGCATGGAATGCGTCATACAATGATTAATACAAATATAATCATATTTAATTTCAGATTAATTTAAGATGGTAGCTTGATAAAAGTCTAATATTGAGACGGTTATATTTTAATAGTTTTTAACCTTTATTTTTCTTTTTAAAGCACTTAGAGTCAGCGCACACATGCTACTTTCTGTAACCAAAACGCGCGATTTAGGACACTACTATACGTCGCGATTTGACGTTGACTCAGCTACTCGAAATTTCTCGTGATAGGACCAGTTGTGTATTTCAGCAAAGAGTGGGCGGATAGCATAAGGCCACTTTGCAGCCTTACGCTATCTATTAAACATATACAAACATCTACCGAAACTTAAAAAAAATTATAATTTTTGTCGCGCGATTTTCCGTTTAACGGCCGTATTCATAGTTGACCCTTAAGTAGTAAGGGACACTTACTCATACCCTCAAATCGAATATGCGTTTCATAGTCAAAATTTACGTCTGTAAGAGCCCTTACATCACCCTCACCTTAAGGGTGGATAGTAAGTCCCTTAAGTGTCGAAAAAGTAAAAACAGTAAAACACATGAAAAACACGCATTTATATCAAAAATGACAACTAAACACAATCTGTCTGCAGTATGACCAACTGTTCTAAAGGAAAAAATCATGGAGGTTTACTATAATTCTTCCATCACTCAAGGAAATGACTAGGAAACGCTTCTTTGAATAAGGTGACCCTCAGCGAAGGGACCCTTATCACTTATCTTAAGGGTTAACTATGAATATGGGCATAAGTCGCTTGAAGATCGTCAGATGTGGCTACCTGACGATCTTTAATTGACTTAATCCGTTGAGTGAAAGAACGCTTAATCGCAAAATCGCGCGACAAAGATTATAATTTATTTTTTATTTTACTTTATTTACTGTAAATTATATAGACGCGTCGACAACTTAGGTCATTGGCGTTTTGATTACATTAAATAACAATTAACTTAAATCTAAATGACATCACAAAACATCCATGAGCGGAGGCGGGATTCGAACCCACGACTGTCTGATCCAATCTAGACGCCGCGACGCTAACCACTTGACCACACTGTTCTCGATTTATTTTTTAAGTTTCGGTCATTCAAATATACGATTTTGAGTTTTTCGTACATGTACACATTTTCATGTCCGACCAAAGGATTTATTTTGATTAAATTTTGCATGTGTTCAGAACGTAAAAGTAAAATTGTAAAATCTGTCCTACACTGTAAAAAATGGATGTATAAAAAACTTTGAAAGTTAAGGTAGAATTCGCTCGATTTTCTAAATGATTTTACATTATTATTTATTTTTACACAGAAAACTTCATAAAAACTTGGACTTTTACTGTAAAGTTAAACAATTTTGTGATTTTTACATAAAGTAAATTAAAATTACATAATTTACACAATCCAATAAAGAGTGTAAAAATTACAAAATAAAATGTATAGTTACATATATGAAATGGATGAATACAAAACAAATTAATGTAAAATTAGTAACCACGCATGCGCAATGTGTTTTTATGGAATCTACGCGATGTGCAGGCGATACCTGTTTGCGACGCCATTGTCTCTTTGTGTGCCTATTACCAGATTAATCGCTGGCTATATAAATGGACCATCGATAATCTATGTAGTCGGCCTTCTCATTTCTTACAGTGTAGCTCAAATAAGAATTAATCCCTTAAAACCAGTAAAAAACTGGATATTTTTTCGAAAACGGCGTCATCGGTTTTAATTAAATTTACCTACACTCCCTTAGCACCAGTAAATGCAGAAATGAAGTGTGTTTAGTTTTGACTAAGAAATAGAATTAACAGCCACGTATAAAAGCGCTGATTTAATAAAAGTATGGTCACAATTCAAGGTTACTGTCAACCCAGATTTTCAGACGATATATTTATACATATTTTATTTATTGGTTTTATTTAATTTATTTATCTTGTATAAGGACTCTGAGAAGCAAAAAGGTTTGCATAATTTATAGGAAAGTAAAAAAACACCATGCATTTTACACAGAAAAAAACACAAAATTCTGGGTAGATGGAATTTAAAACGGGTCGATCTGTCTTGGAATTTTATTAAAAAGGTGCGGTACATTAAAAATTAAACAAAAAGTTGTCCATACAAAAAACTGAAGGCGAATTATAAACGTTATAACGGTTTAGTTAAAAAAAAAACAAAAGCACATACATTATTTATTAATAGAAAAATCCTTCAATGAACCGCAATAAAAGTAGAATGAACCCGAGTCATCATTTTTTTTTTACATAACATGACATGCAATTAAATAGTAAATTAGCAAAAAAAGGACATTAAAAAATAACATAATGAGGTTTGGTAACGAAAATTCATCCTTTAGATAAAAATCGAACAAGCAAACTACTTTTTAGAGTTCCGTACCCAATGGGTCCAAACGGAGCCTTATTGTTGTGGCAAGTCTGTCTGTCTGTTCTGACAGACGGGCAGATAGACTATATAGTTCGCAAGCGGAATAACATAGAAAATTTAAATTTTTAACTTCCCATTGGAAGCTTTTGTAATGGGTCCAATTTTGCAAATGACGAATGTTGACAAATCTCGAAGTTTCAAGGTCCCTAGAGTTTCAAATCCATCGTTTTCGGTTCTCTTTTTTAAATTTTCAATTTGTAATACGTATTGTTAATTTACATGTTCTGCGTAACCAAGATGGCTATGTATTTGTGATAGAAAAAGATAGAAGAACTGTTCTATTCTCCAGCTCTATTTTTTGCACTGACACTTTTTTGGATGGCTTCCTTCTTCTATCTATGATATCTATATGGTTGCGAGTTGCGACACAATAGTTAGTACACTGTAAGAAATGAGAAGGCCGATTACATAGATTATCGATGGTCCATTTGTAGCCAGCGATTAATCTGGTAATAGGCACACAAAGAGACAATGGCGTCGCAAACAGGTATCGCCACATCGCGTAGATTCCATAAAAACACATTGCGCATGCGTGGTTACTAATTTTACATTATTTTTTTTTGTATTCATCCATTTTATATATGTAACTATACATTTTATTTTGTAATTTTTACACATTTTATTGAAATATTACACAAATTATGTAATTTTAATTTACTTTATGTAAAAATCACAAATTTGTTTAACTTTACAGTAAAAGTCTAAGTTTTTATGAAGTTTTCTGTGTAAAAATAAATAATAATGTAAAATCACTTAGAAAATCGAGCGAATTCTACCTTAACTTGCAAAGTATTTTTACATCCATTTTTTACAGTGTACTATACCCCTTGTTATTTTTGCTTGTAATTGTAATACTTATATGAAGAGAAAATATTTTTTTTATTTATTTATTGTAGATTATAGACGCTCAACAACTAAACGCAATAGAGTTTAATTACATCAAATTAAATTAAACGGCATCACAAAACATCCGTCAGCAGAGGTGGAATTCGAACCCATGACAGTTTGATTCAAAGGCTAGCACGTTAACCTTTACACCAAGCTGCTCTCGAAGAGAAAATAAAAAGCAGAATGTAATAATTTTCTAATGCTACTTGCTTCCAGAAGTAACGGTACCTATAACTTTAAAAAATCGCGAATTATAAAAATAAAGAAACAAAAAAAAAGTCTGTCATTTGATTGTCAATTGATCGATAATATTTAAATTAAAGCGCATGCGTTCATATATTATGATAATAATGTTTGTGTTTATGTATAAATAAATAATTAATTATGATATAACAGGAAATCGGAAAAAAGTCACGGCCGTTTCGAATTTATTTTATCGCAGACATGTTGGTTATTGACGGGGATCACGCATCACCGGTTACTAGATAACTCGTCATATTTACCGATAATTGGGTAATTAATTATTATTCTATAGCTGTGTGTGTGTTAAAAGAAAGATATCGTTTATCGGAAATATTACTATAGTTAATAGCCACAATTAACGCATAAATAAAGTAAATAATAAGTAAACACAGGATTTTCTTATTACTGTCAACGGAACTTTAAATTTATAGATAGAATCAGGTGAAAAAGACCTCAAATAAATCGTTACCTATTTGACGAATATCTGCCAAACTTTCTGGACATTCAAATGTACTTAAACGAAATGTTAATATTGATCATAAAATTAAATATTCAAATAAAATAAACATTAAAAACCAAATAACATTTCACCTCCTGTTGGTTTGCAATAGAATGTATAAATACATAAAATGGATCCTTAGTTTTCGTTTTTTTTAGATTCAGTGTTTTTAAATAATTTTTTTCTTTCATTTGACAGACAAAAATATTTTATGTATTACAGAACATTAGTTGGCTATTCACATAAGATGTAATAAAAAATATGTTTATTGGATGGTTTTAAATGTAGATAAAAAATTTAAAGACGCAGTAACAACTTAATAAGTTTAAATAATTTAACACATGTAAGTTCACCAAAGTACGATGCACTTCATAAAGTACAGACGTAAGTAATATAAAATATTAGTAAAAAAAAACTTTTTAGAGACAATCTTTTATTGAAATGTACTAAAAAGGAAAAAATAATATTTAATATAAATAATAGTTTTATACGGCTGAAATGCAATTGAAAAATTTTTTTTCGTTGGAGAGCAGTCAATTATAAAATTGTTTCGAAACATATTGGAAAAAATCATTTTACCAACCAGTGGTCACAGTCAGGATTCTAACCTGAAACTTTCCAATTTCTCGTCGGAATGAGCTTACAATACTCAACCGTGACATGATTGCTAAATTATGAATTGGCACTCGCATGTAGTGAAAATCTATTGATTCTGAAGCATATAAGGAGAATGTTAATTTAGCAATCATGTCACGGTTGAGTATTGTAAGCTCATTCCGACGCGAAATTGGAAAGGTTCGGGTTAGAATCCTGACTGTGACCACTGGTTGGTAAAATGATTTTTTCCAATATGTTTCGAAACAATTATATAATTGGCTGCTATCCAACGAAAAAAAAATAATATTTAATAATTTTGGTTCATAATTATTATAAATGCGGGGGTTGTAATCTCTATGATAGTTTATTAGTCGCAACCCCCGCTTTTATAATAATTATGAACCAAAATTATTAAATATTATTTTTTCCTTTTTAATACATTTCAATAAAAGCTTACCTCTAAAAAGTTTTTTTACTAATTTTTTATTTTGTTCATTTTAGTCTTTCAAAATTTTGACACCCGTAGGGGTTGAATTTCGAGAAATCCTTTCTTAGTGGATGCTTACGTCAGAAAAGGAACCATGAACTGTCCAAATTTCAAGTTTCTAGCTTCAACGATTTGGCCTGGGCGTTGATTAGTCAAAAAAACCCTACAACCCCGTTTGAACCCCTTAGGGGTTGAATTTATTTCTAAAAACGATTTATTCATGTATAGTCATCGGGAATACATATGTGTACAAAATTTCAAATCGATCGTATACGTGAAAGTCGTTCAAAATTGATTTGCAAGATTTGACCTAAATAAACAAACACACAAACACAAACAAACATACATTGCAAGATAAAAAAAATTCGACTGATGACCAGTCCTATACTTCCCACCTAGTAAATATTTGCAAAAAATAAACACTCTTTTTTTTATTCTTTGACTAGGCCCAAATAACCTTAGCTGTTGGTGGTCTTTAAAACACAATTTAATTTTTATTCTTTGAAAAAAGCATGGCCCTCTTTTTTGTTTGGTGATCTATTGATGGCTAGCTTAATATAGCAAAAATCATGGTTACCTTGATTTACGTACAATTTTTATTTTTTTTAGTAAAATATTTTTTTTCTCGAAAACTATACATTTTAGAGAAAAAAAATATTTACATTTTTTTCATATTATAACATCTAGAATTCATTTATATTTTTTTTTACCTATGTTAATACGTGACATTGAGGACGTTTTTTTGAATATCTCAGGATCCACTGAACCGATTTGACTCAAAATCTAATCAGATCTAAGTTAAAGGCTGATAAACACAATAGAACAATCGGCATGCCCGTATGTTGTTCCGTTCTTAAGATATCGAAGGCGAAAAATTGACCACATACACACACACACACATACACACATACACACTGTAACGGTTAACCAGCCGAATTATAAAAAATGTAGAGCAGTCAAAATTAACTTAGTTACAAGGCAACCACCGGCTAGCTTAACTCAGCGGTGCAAGGCGTGGATCCCCGTAGGGAACTAATGATAAAAAAATTCGACTGATGACCAGTCCTATACTTCCCACCTAGTAAATATTTGCAAAAAATAAACACTCTTTTTTTTATTCTTTGACTAGGCCCAAATAACCTTAGCTGTTGGTGGTCTTTAAAACACAATTTAATTTTTATTCTTTGAAAAAAGCATGGCCCTCTTTTTTGTTTGGCGATCTACTGATGGCTAACTTAATATAGCAAAAATCATGGTTACCTTGATTTACGTACAATTTTTATTTTTTTTAGTAAAATATTTTTTTTCTCGAAAACTATACATTTTAGAGAAAAAAAATATTTACATTTTTTTCATATTATAATATCTAGAATTCATTTATATTTTTTTTACCTATGTTAATACGTAACATTGAGGACGTTTTTTTGAATATCTCAGGATCCACTGAACCGATTTGACTCAAAATCTAATCAGATCTAAGTTAAAGGCTGATAAACACAATAGAACAATCGGCATGCCCGTATGTTGTTCCGTTCTTAAGATATCGAAGGCGAAAAATTGACCACATACACACACACACACATACACACATACACACACACACACATACAGACATCAGTCGGAAAATGATCTTAAACGATTGCTAGGGTCTCAAAACGTGAAAATCTGTTAAAATCTCGAAATATTGTTTTCGGACTGAATCCATTACTTCCCTACCATAGTAGAGGTGGGAAGTAAAAAATAACGTAGGGGTAGTTGATGACTAGGGAAGTCAACCTGCTGCGAAGCAGCGACAGCACAAACACAAAAGGCCAAAGCCTACAAGAAAAACCCGACCGCCGACCACTAAAATAATAATAATAACTAAAACTAACAAGACCTGGAGATTAGGTGAGATCTTTGAGGTGGAAAAGATTCGCCCCAGTTAGAACCGACCGGTGTAGAGGGCGCCAAGACGTAACTGGGCGAGGCGAACTCAACTTGTCTAAGGTTGAGTGCACAAAAATGAACCGCCTAAATCTCCTTCACTAACAACCGACAAAGAATAAATAGATAGTTAAAAAATAAAAAAATAACAACTGAATAACAAAACGAGCACACGAATAAATTAAATAAATAAACAAATAAGGACACACACCCCAACAACGAACAGCCACAGGCCGCTCCACTACCAGATTAAAAAACAACAAGACACGTGGGCAGAACCACGTCAACAAAAATTCCACAAAAAAATCCCAAACTACGTGACGTAAACAATCCTCAAAAGAATTCACACAAACCACGCAGTGAATACCGCGTCACAATTCCAAACAACACCCTCAAAAAAATACATTAAAATAGCTTTTGACTAGCCATCCGTCTATGAATAACTTAAGAGCCAATTCAAAACGCCACTGGAGGCTCAATAAACATCAGAAATGACCGCAATTGTCTATAAATAAAGCTATATTCGATGGTTGATGTAATTCAGATTAAAAAATAAATATTCTCAAAGAATACGCACGCCACTGGCCTGCATAACAATCACCAACAGTAGAATTCTACAACTGGTGTTAAATATTTATAGTTTATAATCAGTTGTAAGTCGTTGCGTATTATTAACACCCTCAAAACGTCGACAAAAGTATGAATGGAATAAATCAAGATAGTCAGCGATAATTAATACAGTAAACCTACAACAATCAAGCCAATATCGAAGAATAACACAGCAAAGGTCCTTGATAATAAACACGGAGGAAAAACGATCCAAAGGTCCTTTTATTAAAGTTGTTAGATTCACGGAGGGATAATATTTTTCAAAAAACCTCGACTCCAAAGCTCCTAACAACAATAGATAATTCTTCCAAACAATTACTGTCCACGCCGTACAGCATAAAAATCTCTAAATTCAGTACGCCGAAATACTATCAAAAATAATTCAATCAAATCATACACAATATTCACGATCTTGTCTCTCTGGTTGACAAAAAGCTAGTCCTGTCCATTCCTCGTCATTTATTGCAGGCACCTAAACGTGAACTCCATCTCGCTTACACCAATGCATACGGTAACCAGATGCTTTCTCTCCTCCACTCATATAGCATTCACTCTCTCACTTCCACTACTGTGTCAGTGTATAGTTGTACCGCTCCATCGCCGCACGAACAACCAAACAAACTACTGCCTTTTTAGACAGGATTTCAAGTCATACAATGTAAAAGTCTTAAATTTGATATTTTAAATCATAGCCTCGATAATTAATTTTTTTATAGGGGCACAATTTTTGAAATTGCTACACTCCCCCTTTCCCTGGTAAAAAATGTGAGCGAACGAACATTTTTTCGAATCGAGGCAGAACATCATTATTCAGAATCGGAAGATTCTAGAGAATCACCATTGTATGGCTTAAGGTCTTTCACATGCCAGCGACCAAGATTGACACCGGACTCATCGACCAACTCATACACCAACTTAGAGATGACGTTCTTGATGGTAGCTAAGGAATACTTAGGGGCTAACTTGGCAGCCACATGTCGTGCACCACTGGACATTACATGGTGTCTCTTCCAAACACGATCCCCAGCATTGTACACGTCGGCTTTCCTTTTCCCTTTATTGTAGTCCTTCATGTTCCGTTCATAAGCTTCATTCAGTTTCCGTTTAACTTCCTTGTAAACCTCCGGCAATTCCTCTAATTCTCTCACATGAAATTCCCTCACAGCATCTATATCCAGCTCATCCTCATCAGCAAGGCGGCCAAAATAATTCCCGTTTGCGGGCACAAAACGTCCAAAATTCAAGAATGAGGGGGAGAATCCAGTCGATTCACTAACGGCAGTTCTTAGACCAAACGCAATTTTCTGTATTTCCTTATCCCAGTTGCGATGATCAACTTCGTCCAAATAAGACCGAATAGCAGCTCCTATAGTTCGGTTATAACGTTCGACATAATTAACTTGTGCATGATAACGAGCATTGGGCCACAACTTAACTCCGTAACGCTCAGTGAGTTCTCTCATGCGGTTGTTAATGAATTCAGTGCCGTTATCACACATCAAGATCTGAGGCACGCCAAACAAGAGGAATACATCATCTTCTAAGAATTTCGCAATAGAAGCGCCATTAGCCTGTCTCAAAGGTTTGAGCAAGGAGAATTTTGTAAACCAATCAGTTACAACCAACAAATAAGAAGCGCCATTTGCCGACTTAGGAAGAGGGCCAATAATATCCGCTGCTATCAACTGCCAAGGATAAGAAACTCGCTTTGGCTTCCCCATGAAACCGGGACGTGCCGTATTCGCCATCTTCTGCGCTGCACACACTCTACACTGTCGCACATAACGTTTTATATCACGGCGCATCTTGGGCCAGTAATATAATTCGCAGACTCGATTTATTGTCTTGAATATTCCAAGATGAGCAGCTGTAGGCACGTCGTGACACGAACGAATCACCTCTACTCTCTGACGCAAGGGCACAACTAGCTTCCAATCAACTGGATTTTGAGGCCCAGTCTCTGAAGGAACAAACTTATATAACCGACCATCAATAACATCATAGTTTGAGAATGTTTCACGATCCGATTCGACATTACGTAGCATATTTAGATACCACCTATCCGTGGCTATATGCTCCTCATTTATTGCCAGAAAGCACGACTCTTTATGGGCTCGAGATAGAGCATCAGGGACGACATTAAGTGAACCCTTACGGTGTTCCAAGATAAAATTGAACTGCTGCATCTTGACGGCCCATCGAGCTAAGCGTCCAACGGGGTCCTTCAAATTGTGGAGCCACAAAAGGGAATGGTGATCGGTAATCACCCGGAATTGTACTCCCTCCACGTAAGGACGGAACTTCTCAATGGCGAAAATCACCGCTAAACACTCTTTCTCCGTGACCGTATAATTACGTTCTGCAGCAGACAAGGTTCGACTGGCAAAGGCTATGGGAACGTCGACACCATCGTTATTTTGTTGTGTTAAAACACATCCCAACCCGACATTTGAAGCGTCGCACTGGACAGTGAACATCCTGTCAAAATCAGGACTTGTGAGGACAGGTGAAGATACAAGCACTTGCTTGATTTCACAGAAAGCTTTCTCCGCCTCCTCACTCCACATGATACGATGTCCTTTCTTGCGACCCTTAATCAAAGCGGTAATGGGTGCAGTAAGAGTAGAAAAATTAGCAATAAAACGACGATACCACGAACACATGCCGATGAATCTTTTCACTTGAGTCGTATTTTCTGGTCGAGGGTAATTTATCATGGCTGAAATCTTATCCGGATTCGTTCTCAAGCCATCTCTATCAACCACAAAACCTAAATAGTCGAGCGAAGGAAAACAAAATCTACACTTCTCAGCGTTAATTGTCAACTGAGCAGCACTCAATCTCTTAAACACTTCCATCAAAACTTCTAAGTGTTTCTCAAAAGTAGGAGTTGCAATTATTATATCATCCAAATATACAAAGACAAATGGATCTAATTCAGGACCCAACACCATGTCCATCAATCGTTGTTGTGTCTGAGGGGCATTATTCAGACCGAACGGCATGACAACAAATTCAAATAATCCTCTGCCAGGAACGCTAAACGCAGTTTTTTCTCGTGACGTTGAATCAAGCGGAATCTGCCAGAATGCACTTTTCAAGTCAACACTCGACAGATAATGAGCGCCAGCTAATTTATTTAAGATATGATCAACGCGAGGCAGAGGATAAGCATCCTTCTTGGTCACTTCATTCAGCTTCCGGCCATCAAAACATAACCGAAACTTCCCCTGAGATTTCTTAACTAGCAACACTGGTGACGACCAAGGACTCGAAGATGGTTGCACAACTCCTAACTTAAGCATTTCATCAAGTTCCTTGTACAGGTGGTTCAACATATACGGCGACAGCTGATATTGCCGTTGTTTAATTGGACGGGCATCGCCGGTATCGATGCAATGCGTTATCTTGTTCGTTCGTCCAAGCTTAGTTCCATTTTTCCAAGACAACTGGTTAAACTTCGACGTCACCTGCTTCAACTGATTAAGCTGAGAGTTACTCAACTCCACTCGGCTCTGCACATTCTCAACACTATCAAATTGTTCGCTCGACACATCAGGTTCACCATTCAAAACACAAATTTTTTCATCTCCCACCATGTAGGAATTGGTGCTAAAGTCTAACATCAAATTAAAATTACGACAAAAATCGCTCCCTAAAATCAACCGATGACACAAGGACGGCACAACTAAAATTTTTATCAAACGGACACAATGTCCCACCGAAACAGGCAACAGCACACAACCAGATATCGACTGATTCACTCCATCAGCAGTACTAATAAATTTGTCCGTGCACTCTTGAATTTCCAATGAATATTTCTTCACTATGCTCAACCCTTCTCTACCTAGCACAGAGTCACTAGCGCCAGAGTCCAACAACGCAGTGTAATCATCTCCAAAAATTTTCACAGCAATGTAAGGCCTATTGTCGCAGGGTTTAGTCACTAACAACGGATTCATGGATACCTCCGGCTTAGGTAGTTTGCAAAAATCAGTAACAGTCTGAAGCCAACTTTTCCAAGACTTATTATTTCTAACAGAATTACAGGTCGTTTTAACATCAACAGGAAAGCGCCGACCTACTAGCTTTCCATCTAAGCGTTTTCCGAACACTGGGGACACGTATTGCGAGTCACTCCTGACTTGCCACAACCAAAACAGAACTTCGTTCTCGGCTTGTCACACTTGAAACTTAAATGCCCCATTTCTTTACAATTCCAGCACAAAATTTTCGACTCAGTGTTCTGTGGTTCAGACGTAACTAACGATCCCAGATTTCTTTTGGGCTTAACCGGCTCACTATAAGGTACCATGGTAGGCTCAAATTCAAGTAATACGCTAGACAGATGCTCAACTGTTTTGGGCTTAATCAAAACCAACTGCTGCCGATAACCTGGAAGAACATTTCGCACAATATTTTTCACTTGTTCCTCCTCAGATAGAGGAACACACAACCGACCCATCAACGTCATTATACCAGTGATAAAATTTATTACTTTCTCATGAGGTTTTTGTTTGCGGCCATAAATCTCCAACATCACAGCATGGTCATTATCTGGAGGCAAGAAATGCGACTTTAACGCCAGCACAAGTGAATCCCAGTCATGAAATTTGAACTTCATCGTTCGGAACCAACTAAGAGCATCTCCTCGAAACAATTCAACGGCAGATTGAAAAAGATCGCTCTTACTCACACGACGGGCTACCCTCATTTCCTCGACACACTCTAAAAAATTCAACACAGAATGTTGGCCATCAAAAGAAATTCCCCATTCAGAAAGTTTGATGTTGAAATATTGACACGGAGCATTAAAGTACGGTGCATGATTACTATCAACCGAAACCTCGGTCATGTCCGCAATGGGAATCTTCGCAGGGACATTGCTACCTGAAAAGGAAACAATGGGCCGGTCGGACTCGACCACTACAGGACCCCCCTCGGCAGGCGACGCATCTGAAACTTTCACTAAAAGATCATCTTCTAATGCTATGGTTGTAATAAGCCGGTCAGTTTTAAAATTTTCAACATCTGAATCATTAGTGGGGATTCTTAACAATCGACCTTTTAGATGGTTCAGTCGACTACGTATCTCACAATACGCAGCATCAAGTTTTCCACCAAACAGCTCAACTAAGGAACTCACCGACGTGAGGGTAGCATCAATTTCGATTCCATCAATTTCACGATCAAAGTCAGCACACAAATATTCAACACCAGGCCGTTTTAAATCGGAAGCCAAGAGTCTGCGTAAACACTTCCGCCTATTAGCCTCCTCACCTCCACTCTTAAGACCTCTGATCTTCAACTCATAATTCACTTCAACGGTGGGTAAGTAGTCAACGTCCAAGTCATAGGAGAATTCCATTTCAGATGCAAAAAATAGTAACTATTTCAACAAAAAATTATACTTGATCGCAAAATCAGCCTTCACAAGAATCATCCACTAAACCCCAAACGTGGATGTATTAGTATGACAGAGGGCCCCAAACGTTGGGCGCCAATTGTGTAACGGTTAACCAGCCGAATTATAAAAAATGTAGAGCAGTCAAAATTAACTTAGTTACAAGGCAACCACCGGCTAGCTTAACTCAGCGGTGCAAGGCGTGGATCCCCGTAGGGAACTAATGATAAAAAAAATAACGTAGGGGTAGTTGATGACTAGGGAAGTCAACCTGCTGCGAAGCAGCGACAGCACAAACACAAAAGGCCAAAGCCTACAAGAAAAACCCGACCGCCGACCACTAAAATAATAATAATAACTAAAACTAACAAGACCTGGAGATTAGGTGAGATCTTTGAGGTGGAAAAGATTCGCCCCAGTTAGAACCGACCGGTGTAGAGGGCGCCAAGACGTAACTGGGCGAGGCGAACTCAACTTGTCTAAGGTTGAGTGCACAAAAATGAACCGCCTAAATCTCCTTCACTAACAACCGACAAAGAATAAATAGATAGTTAAAAAATAAAAAAATAACAACTGAATAACAAAACGAGCACACGAATAAATTAAATAAATAAACAAATAAGGACACACACCCCAACAACGAACAGCCACAGGCCGCTCCACTACCAGATTAAAAAACAACAAGACACGTGGGCAGAACCACGTCAACAAAAATTCCACAAAAAAATCCCAAACTACGTGACGTAAACAATCCTCAAAAGAATTCACACAAACCACGCAGTGAATACCGCGTCACAATTCCAAACAACACCCTCAAAAAAATACATTAAAATAGCTTTTGACTAGCCATCCGTCTATGAATAACTTAAGAGCCAATTCAAAACGCCACTGGAGGCTCAATAAACATCAGAAATGACCGCAATTGTCTATAAATAAAGCTATATTCGATGGTTGATGTAATTCAGATTAAAAAATAAATATTCTCAAAGAATACGCACGCCACTGGCCTGCATAACAATCACCAACAGTAGAATTCTACAACTGGTGTTAAATATTTATAGTTTATAATCAGTTGTAAGTCGTTGCGTATTATTAACACCCTCAAAACGTCGACAAAAGTATGAATGGAATAAATCAAGATAGTCAGCGATAATTAATACAGTAAACCTACAACAATCAAGCCAATATCGAAGAATAACACAGCAAAGGTCCTTGATAATAAACACGGAGGAAAAACGATCCAAAGGTCCTTTTATTAAAGTTGTTAGATTCACGGAGGGATAATATTTTTCAAAAAACCTCGACTCCAAAGCTCCTAACAACAATAGATAATTCTTCCAAACAATTACTGTCCACGCCGTACAGCATAAAAATCTCTAAATTCAGTACGCCGAAATACTATCAAAAATAATTCAATCAAATCATACACAATATTCACGATCTTGTCTCTCTGGTTGACAAAAAGCTAGTCCTGTCCATTCCTCGTCATTTATTGCAGGCACCTAAACGTGAACTCCATCTCGCTTACACCAATGCATACGGTAACCAGATGCTTTCTCTCCTCCACTCATATAGCATTCACTCTCTCACTTCCACTACTGTGTCAGTGTATAGTTGTACCGCTCCATCGCCGCACGAACAACCAAACAAACTACTGCCTTTTTAGACAGGATTTCAAGTCATACAATGTAAAAGTCTTAAATTTGATATTTTAAATCATAGCCTCGATAATTAATTTTTTTATAGGGGCACAATTTTTGAAATTGCTACAACACATACACACACACATACAGACATCAGTCAGAAAATGATCTTAAACGATTGCTAGGGTCTCAAAACGTGAAAATCTGTTAAAATCTCGAAATATTGTTTTCGGACTGAATCCATTACTTCCCTACCATAGTAGAGGTGGGAAGTAATAAAAGCTTGTAAAAAACCGGGCAAGTGCAAAAAGCAAAAGCATATAGCTATCGTATTCGTATAGGTCTGTAAGTTCAATTAAATTTGATAAAAATTTGTGTATGATCAATCAAATCTGCCGTATCTGCTACAGACGTCGGCAATCATGGACTTCCACCCTTCGCGGCTATCCGCCATTTTTAAAATGTCTATTGGGTTGTAATTAGTTTTTAGACTTTTTAAAAACATTAGTCTACTTCGACCTCTATTTTTTAGCCCGTTAATTTTTCCTGATAAAATTAGGTGTTCAAAACCCTTCCCCCGCACAATATGACCCAGAAATTCCAGTTGTCTCTTCCTTATCATAGCTGAATAATTCCGCATAGAATTAGAAATTAATGATTTTCGAATTTTTTTTTAGGTACGTGTGCTATGACCATAGAGATATTATAGGTAGAAAAGTAGAGGAGCCACTCAAAAACGAGTTGGTGCTAAAGATAGAGATAACGAATCAATGTGTATTTCTATCTTTTTCTGTCACATGTCAGAAGACAAGGAAAAGAGAAACTCTCCGTTTTCTATCTTTTTTTCCCAACCTGACACCCTCACCTACAGTTGTCTTTATAACCAGAGAAACAGACCCTGGCAGTTATTTTTAAACATAATTCTCGTTCTTGTTAATTAAAAGAAACAAGCTAAACAACAATAAAATATAGTAATATCAATTAATACGTCTTAATATAGTAAGTTATAAGAGAGGGCAGTGTAGTCCAGTGGTTAGTGTCGCGGCCTCTGTATCAGACTGTCTTGGGTTCGAATCCCGCCTCCGCTCATGGATGTTTTGTGATGTCATTTGATTTTGAGTGAGTTGTTATTTAATGTAATCAAGACGCTAATGACCTTAAGTTGTCGACGCGTCTATAATTTACAATAAATAAAATAAATAAGTAAGTTATAATATCGAGAACTAAGTAGGTATCTACTTATATTTTTATAAGAAACGGAAACAATTATAAAAATATGTTATAACTATTAAAAAGATGATATTTTTAATTGGATTTAACCTTGAATTTATGGGTTGCCGCGAGTATTTTTTTTGCCAAGGTCGTGTACAGAGAATTGCATGCAGGCAGAGGAAATCCGCTATATTAATTCAAATGCGCACTGAGCAGCTGCAGCCCGTCTCAAATATTCATGAATGATATAGCGCGCATGTGCAATACAGTCTACGACTTGCTTTTTGTGTGTAACAAGTAACAAAACAAGCGAATGATGACAAAACCGTCAATTGTTTACAACCTCTTCTGTTGCAATTGTTTTTCCGTTAATAAATTCGCGAAAATATTAGTTTATACTAAATACATTTATTATAAATAATATTGTTTTCTTGCGTGAATTGTGCAAGAAGACGGATATTTTCAATTGACCAGATTTAACAATTACTAAATTAATTGCAGATGCATTCTGGGTTCTCAGATGAATAATTATTTATTTATTATTCTTACAATTATTGTGAAAGACTTTTTGTTTTTTAGTTTACAGGATGTA
This sequence comes from Mongoloraphidia duomilia, assembly GCA_039654895.1. NCBI lineage: Eukaryota > Metazoa > Arthropoda > Insecta > Raphidioptera > Raphidiidae > Mongoloraphidia > Mongoloraphidia duomilia. The sequence continues at coordinate 7,485,776 of CM077521.1, forward strand.
GCTTATTTTTGTTTGATTATTATTATTTGTTTCAAGTCAAAGATGTTTGTTTTTTGTTGCGAAATTATTTGTATTTTATTTTTGTAAATTAAACGTCACAGTAAACAAATGAAATGAGGAAAAAATAGACTGGTATTTACATCCATATTCTAGAGAAATTCGTTAATCTATTATAGATTATATACGCTCGATAACTAAGGTCATTAGCGTCTGTATGAATGATAGCTATTTAGGATAGAAAATTCTCTTATGTGTTCTTTCACATAGACTAGATTTTTATATACCACCAAAGATGGAAATGATAATATTTTTAATTTTATAAAAAATGGCCTATACAGTGCTCATTATAACTAGATTTTGTGATTATTATAACAGCCTTTTTTTGTAATATGAAAATATCTAAACACAACGAGACACAACTGTGACAGACGGACAGACAGACAGACACGAGAGTCATCCTATAAGGGTTCCGTTTTTTCATCAGATGTACGGAACCTTAAAAACGTTGCAAAATTTGAAAATTTATCATTTAAGACCTAAGTAGTAGGTACTTATTTTCTGATCGAACTGATGCCCAATATCCTGAATATTTATTTTTCTTTACGTTTTGACACTATATAGGGCCTGACTTAATCTAGGACACGATTTTTCGATCCTACCTACCTTTCAGAAACAGGAAGTAAAATATACTTCGCAAACTTAACCGCGTAAAAATTGTAGACTTTAGACAATAATTCCAATTAGTAAACAATCCTAAAAAAACTGTTTGTAATTTACAGCTACAATAAAAGAATATAATTATGAAATAATAATAGCCTAGAGGTGGGACATGCAGATATATTTAGAAAAAATATAACTGTCCAGATAAAATCTCGGTTAAATGAAATAAAACATAATTAGAATAGAAAATCCAACAGTTATAATAAGGTAGATATACTTTTGCATGCAAAAATTATATTCCAAATGCCAATGGCTGTTGAAATGTGGCGCTATTACATAAAATAATTATTTTCACTATTATACTATAACAAATTATTCACGAAAGTTTTCGGGCTACGAAATTTTAATTGTCCAAATACACTGTTAATTATTACTTTCAATTTATGACAAAACGCAAATGTATTGACCAATAGACTGATCATAGTTTAAGAAAAAAAATCTACTTGCCACCTAGTAAATATTTGCAAAAAATAAACACTCTTTTTTTATTCTTCGAAAAAAAGCATGGCCCTCTTTTTTGTTTAGTGATCTACTGATGGCTAACTTAATATAGCAAAAATCATGGTTACCTTGATTTACGTACAATTTTTATTTTTTTTAGTAAAATATTTTTTTTCTCGAAAACTGTACATTTTAGAGAAAAAAATATTTACATTTTTTTCATATTATAACATCTAGAATTCATTTATATATTTTTTTTACCTATGTTAATACGTGACATTGAGAACGTTTTTTTTAATATCTCAGGATCCACTGAACCGATTTTACTCAAAATCTAATCACGAAATGTTACAATTACCACAAAACACCAAACCATAACAAACACTCTCGACGTACGTTTCGCCAACCAAGTTGGCATCATCATCTCCTGATGATGCCAACTTGGTTGGCGAAACGTACGTCGAGAGTGTTTGTTATGGTTTGGTGTTTTGTGGTAATTGTAACATTTCGTATCTTTACACCAAAGGTTCCACCATATTTTATTGAAAATCTAATCAGATCTAAGTTAAAGGCTGATAAACACAATAGAATAATCGGCATGGCCGTATGTTGTTCCGTTCTTACGATATCGAAGGCGAAAAATTGACCACACACAGACATCAGTCAGAAAATGATCTTAAACGATTGCTAGGGTCTCAAAACGTGAAGATCTGTTAAAATCTCGAAATATTTTTTTCGGACTAAATCCATTACCTACTTCCCTACCATAGTAGAGGTGGGAAGTAAAAAAAGTTGAATATTTTTATATAACTCTATAGATTTCTTGCCAGATTCTACAGGGTAGATTTTGAATCGACAACGAAATAAAAACAGTAGATTCAGACTCTCTAGGAACATCAAAACGTCCAGATATGTCAAAATTTTTTATTCGCAAAAGGACCCATTACAATAACTTCCAATGGGAAGTTAATAACCCAAAGTGACTAATTATATCACTTTACTGTTAATTTTGAAAACTCGTCAAAAGTCAGATTCGGGTTAGAGTCCCAACGGTGACAGGTTTAAGAATGATTTTTGATGTTAAACATCTTATGTCGGGCAGTGAACAGCCGCGTGAGGGGAAATATGCAACGAAATTTCTGGTCCGCTCCTTCGTTGCTGTTCTCCCCACCACTGCGGAACTCTCTCTCTCTCTCTCGGCTTCCGCGCGCTCGGGCACGGGAAGAGAGAGAGAGTATACATACGAACGTACTGTAAAGCAAAAGTATATGTATACACGTGTAGGTATGCATGTACTTCGCTGTGTATTTAGTTGCGTTTCTGGCTCAGGCGTGCTCAAACGCCGCAACCGCGTGTGTTACAGTGCAGTATATAGGATTACGTCAGCATAACAGTTAGTTGCTGCTTTTGAAAAAATATATACTATACTACATAGAGAATACCACCGAGTTCAATAACGTTTTCTTTGATGTTTCACATCTGTCGGGGGTCCCGAGAGCCACACCCTTTTTTTCTAGTATCGCACTGTAACGTTACGTAATTCGATGGGTGTTCCTAACAGGAATGCTAACTTCAGCATAAAACTTAAGCATAAAAATGTGGAGACTTCAACGATCAGTAAGGAATGACACTCTAAAAGAAAATAACTGACTTTGATCAATTTTTTTCGACGACTCTTTGACGTGCCGCAGGTTGGTGACCTCTGTTCTAACTCAACAAAAAACAACTGCTCCTTATCGTCTGATGACCCAGGATGATTGTTTGATTGCGTCCGTGTATATTATAAACAGCAAATTAGACATTGCCAATACATCAATTTGACAACTGAACAAAAAAGGTAAAAGATTGATCGTCGACATTCACGCGTTGTGCAACCAATAGAGGCAGTTCTTGTGCGCAATCTGACACCGCCGAAATATTTATTATTTTAACACATCAACTGACAGTTTTTATTATACAATCAATAACAGAGATTTCGTAAAGATTATTATATTTAAGGCCATCAAATTCTGAGGTCATATAACTGCCTAATGCCCATCAAATAGAAGTGTCTGTCCTGTCTATATGGTTGCCAGATCGAAAACCAAGATTTTCGGGACATTTCTGAGGCTATGGTTCAAAAATGGATTATTAAAGAATTTGAGTTAAGTAATAAATCTTGTATTAATAAAAAACTTTTTAACAAAAAAAAAAACCTCCTTCAAAAAGGTACTAAAAAGAGGAAAATAATGAAATTTTGAGGTCTGTGCCAATTAAAATATGAAGTTGGTTAAAAAAAAGATATTAATCACTATATACTATACTTTTTAACCGACTTCATATTTTAATTGGCACAGACCTCAAAACTCATTATTTTCCTCTTTTTAGTGCCTTTTTGAAGGAGGTTTTTTTTTTGTTAAAAAGTTTTTTATTTTTACTTTTTAGTGTCAAAAAGTAACATTTACCTTAAAGAATCACACGCCGTTACTTACTTTTATTAAAATCAGCCGAACTACTGAACCGATTTTGATGAAATTTCTATGGGACTAATCTGAAAGTATATCCTTTCAAATAAAAAAAAAATTTTCAAAATCGGTTTATAAACGACGAAGTTATCCGCGAACACACATAAAACATAAAAAGATAAAAAATATATACGGTCGAATTGAGAAACCTCCTTTTTTTGAAGTTGATTAAAAACCAAATGTGCGAACAGTGTTGACTGTTGCTATCTTTAATATTTCCTGGTAATTTGTTGAAAATTTTTATTCCCATGTTGTGAGGGGAATTTTTGCAATGATCAAATCTGTTAAAGGGAAAGCTCTCTTCATATAGGCATGAAACAAAATTATATACTTTATACTTTCGGCGATTTAGGGTTATGGCAATCAAGTTTTACTTGCACCGTGGTTTCATTTTTATTTATTGTAAATTATATAGGGTATAGACGCGTCGACAACTTAGGTCATTCGTCTTGATTACATTAAATAACAATTAACTTAAAACTTAAACATCACAAAACATCCATGAGCGGAGTCTGATCGAGAGGCCACGACGCTAACCACTGGACAACACTGTCCTTTAGCCGTGGTTTCATAAAGCCGCACCGTAGTTTTTTTATTTGTCGATCCTGCAAAGCATCTGCTCATAGAGTCGATTATTTTTAATTTCATAGTTTCTTGGGCTATTACGCCGTCGTCGGTTCAAGTTTATTGTTCTTGCCTATTTATGTATAATTTTGCTTCATGCCTATTTTTTATGAATGATGATAACTGATCAATGTTTTTAAATACGAATAAACATATTTCATAAACATAAATCTGACACAGTCATCAATTTGACGTCCCGGAGTTTCATCGTCCATTTTTTTAAATGAATCTAAACACTGTCGATAGAAGAAAATAATTTAAAAAATTATAAATGAGTTAGAAATACCGAATTGTCGTTACTAGTAACGATATCTTCGTAAATTGTATTATAAATTAAAAAAAAAATACGTTTCCAAACTTTCACAAAATATGTTATATCTAGGAATACAACATATACCTATACAAGGTGTCCCAAAATGAATGGGACATAAAGTAACAGCTGATTCCTTACAAAAAAATATTGCGATAGACCCCAACATGTCTATTCCGAAAGTTGATATTAAAAGAGATACAGGGTGTCAAAGTTTAATTTTTATTTTTATCATTATGACGCGGCATTTTAATAAGAAACTTTGAATTTTTAAATAAAACTGTCAAAATTACCATGATAACGCCGCGCCGGCGTTTTCAAAGCCACCTATGTTCATTTTCAAAATGTGCCATTTAAAACCACATTGCGTCGATTACTTTAAGTGCAAATATCTTGAAAAAGGTTACTCCTAGCCACTTTTACAAAGTATACCTTTTTTACGTAAAAATGACGGAAAAATCAATTTTTTAATTCAGAAAAATAGTACGAGTGCGTACAAAAAAGTTATGACTATTTGAATGAATGAAAAGATGTGTAAGTGGCGCCCCCTACAAGTAAGAGCCATACCAAGATCAGATTTGAATTTCTCATGTCAAAAAATTCCCATATACCAAATTTCATTAAAATGTCTAAATTATTTTAAAAGTTATTTAAGAAAATCAAAAATCAAAATTGAACTTTGACACCCTGTATTTCTTTTAATATCAACTTTCGGAATAGACAAGTTGGGGTCTATCGCAATATTTTTTTGTAAGGAATCAGCTGTTACTTTATGTCCCATTCTTTTTGGGACATCCTGTATAATGTTTCAACATATTTTAACATTTTATGTCTAGAATTACCATTTTATTTATTGTTAGATATCTACTCTAGCCCTAGGTATGATGTCGGATCGTAACTGTTTTGGAAATACGTAATCTAAAAGAAGTGTCTACACAAAAATAACTTTTCTTAAACTGTCCAGTTTTTGGAAATCATGGCTGATTAATATTTTTAAACAATTTTATTTTGATACAGAGTTTCATTGACCCAAAAAGTTAATGAATGAAAATGTTCATACTTTAGCTACCTAATATAACTTTTTTCACGCACATAATGAAATTATTAAAAAATTTTGTTGGAAAGCAGCCAATTATATAATTGATTCCAGACATATCGTAAAAAATCATTTTACCAACCATAGTCACAGTCAGGATTCCAACCTGAACCTTATTCCACTTTCGCGGTGGAATGAGCTTACAATTACTCAATCGTGACATGATTACTAATCTAAGATTCTCCATATATGCAAATGAATCAATTGATTTTCACTACACGCGAGTGTAAACTGTAAATTCATTATAGCTAGGTTGTAGATGTGAATCTTCGTACTAACGAGAGCTCATCATGAAAATGAAAATTATTTCAAACACCCTAATGGGATACACTAAATAAGTACCTACCTAAATATATTATCAATGCGCTATAAATAACCAATGATTGATATTACTACATAATATTCTAGAAATAATTATATCTTGTAGACATCGTAACATAATTAATTTATATGAAATTATTAGTTTTTCAATCAACAGTCTCTTTCTTCACGATGTCTAAGATTTATTCTTAAACTTTAAATCTATAATCTATATCAACCAAAACAGAAAGTATAGTAATTTATTCATCCCAGTTCATAGTGTATCTATTAACTATATGAATAGGTAGATAGATATAATATGTTGTTACGGATCACCTGTATAAAAACGTCAGGCAAGAATTCTGAGAAGCGGTGTCTGCTTGCTGAACAACGAGTAACTACGCCAAGTTTCTAGGGAACGCGAGAAGCACTGGGCTTCAGCCACGCAACGTACATAAACGAGTGAGTGAAACGATCAGGAATCAGTCAATCGTGAGTCGTGCAATCAAGTAGATCAGTGATATAAATAGTTCCGCGATATAAATACACCTGTTAAAAAAAATATTAGTATAGTCAATTGTATATAATTAAGTGTTAATTACCGTTTAGTTATTGTTTACTTGTGTTGATTGTTAGAACTTACTTTGCGTTGTTGCATTTATTGTTATTGTATTTTTAATTATTGTAAATAAATATATATTCCGCCAACTCAGAAAACAGTTTTGTAGCAATATTGGTTGCAATAGGATGCAGATTCAATCCTCGGATTGGTCTTCCATCTTCTATTTCTTCTCGAAATACCAAGTTTAAGATTTGCTGCTTTACAGCTCGTCGGTGTACTTTTGTAAATAGCCGCTAAATAATTACTTCAATTAGGAAGAGACTTGTCAACTGTTCAAACAATAAAATTTCCATTCAGTTGTTTTGAATTGTTATCCGATAACTAAACAAGGAATTACAAGGAATTTGTTGTTGCCAATATTTGCAAAATTCAATGTCGCGCGGACCACGCTATTACATATCAGCTAAATATGTCGAACAATAAAATTAACGAATACATAATACCAAGTTATGTAGACACTGTATAGATATAATAGTCCAAGAGCTCGTGGTCAAAAAATTGCGAGATTTTTGTATAGAGACCAGTGGCGGCCCGTCTTTAAGTGCGCTCGTGCACTGCACTGCCAGTTGAAATGCAACGCAACGCAAAAGTAAAAAATAAATAAATTTATGAATTTACTTATTGATAAACGATGACACGTCATACGCCTACACAGAATCAAATATTATAATCGGTTAATCATGTTTCATTGAACAAATCTGCTGAGCTGTTGTATTTTACCCAAGGCATTGAAGGCAGAGCGTTTCTATTAGCGCACGAAACAGCTAGCATTGTCCCAATGTTAAATTAGACAAGGATAGTAAAACCGTGAGACAGGTATATTTACGTAGTTTAATATAGACGAACTTCGCGCGCCGATCCAATACAGCCGAAAGACACCGAAACAACTTCGGCTAAGTTCGTTACAGTTTTTATATTATTATCCATTTCACACTTGCCTCTCAGTTACAATCCGTAGACCGTAAAATAAACAGTTCAGTACAATATTTCATTTTTCATTGAAAATTCCCGGTTTTTTAAATTAAATTCTGTTTTGTAATTTATAAAAAAATGTTTCGTGGTGAATTATGGTTATCGGCATTAAAATAATCAAGCTGTAATAATATAATGATTATGATTTAATTCATATTTGATTTTCTTCAACAATAAACTTGAAATTTCAACAATTAATTTTATAAAAATAATAATTAATTCACGCGTTGTTTTAAAAAAGAATTGTATGGTGCATCATGGTTGTGTGGATGTGATACACTTATTAGTTTTTTTTCTGTTTTCCGTGTGAAGTTAACTGAACTCAAAAAGGCGTTAATGATTCGACGCATCTGAAATGGTAAAAAACAGTTCATCTTAAATTCATTTGCAAAATGTACATAATATTATAGGTATACAGATTGTCCGAAAGACTAATCTGAACAAAAAAAATTAATTAGAGTAAAAAAGAGATGTAGATAATTAATGAGCGCAACAAAGAGATCATATTTTTGGTTAGGTATTTTGTGCACTACCAACATTTTTGACCACCGGCCGCCACTGATAGAGACTCAATACAATACTAGGTATAAGACAGAGGTTCCCTAACTAGACGTCGCGGCGCTATCCTAGATGAGTCGCGAGACGATACGCACAGGTCAAATCAAATCGAAGTACAGGTCACAAATAAATTTAGAAAAAGAAATGAGAGTATAGAAATTTCAAAACTTTAGCCCCGATTTGAGAAGTTATGCTTAGAAAAGCAAGCTCATATTCTTTTTATTAATTATATTATTTGTAGTTTTTTTCTAAATTCTAATTATTAGAATTAGAATCTAATATATACCTAATAATTAATATTCTATACCTATTCTTTGGAGTTTTCGTTGAATAATAAAGTAATTTAATAATAATATTATCCTTTACAAAAATCTTGCAAATTTTGACCACGCGAGCTCTTGACTATAACCATATTATAGTGTTATTATTAACCTTGAACCTCTATATTTACACCTATAGTACATTGATAAATAAATATGTAGTGGTCAAAACAACAATATAGTATGATAATTTCTCGGATGAGTTCAAAAAAAATAGTACTTAAAGTTCCCATTTCATCAAAATCGTTAGTCGTTTTTAAGAAAAAAAATTCGACTGATGACCAGTCCTATACTTCCCACCTAGTAAATATTTGCAAAAAATAAACACTTTTTTTTTTATTCTTTGACTAGGCCCAAATAACCTTAGCTGTTGGTGGTCTTTAAAACACAATTTAATTTTTATTCTTTGAAAAAAGCATGGCCCTCTTTTTTGTTTGGTGATCTACTGATGGCTAACTTAATATAGCAAAAATCATGGTTACCTTGATTTTCGTACAATTTTTATTTTTTTTAGTAAAATATTTTTTTTCTCGAAAACTATACATTTTAGAGAAAAAAATATTTACATTTTTTTTATATTATAACATCTAGAATTCATTTATATTTTTACTTCCCACCTCTACTATGGTAGGGAAGTAATGGATTTAGTCCGAAAAAAATATTTCGAGATTTTAACAGATTTTCACGTTTTGAGACCCTAGCAATCGTTTAAGATCATTTTCAGACTGATGTCTGTATGTATGTATGTGTGTGTGTGTGTGTGTGTGTGTGTGTGTGTGTGTGTGTGTGTGTGTGTGTGTGTGTGTGTGTGTATGTGTGTGTGTATGTGTGTGTGTATGTGGTCAATTTTTCGCCTTCGATATCTTAAGAACGGAATAACATACGGGCATGCCGATTGTTCTATTGTGTTTATCAGCCTTTAACTTAGATCTGATTAGATTTTGAGTCAAATCGGTTCAGTGGATCCTGAGATATTCAAAAAAAAGTTCTCAATGTCACGTATTAACATAGGTAAAAAAAATATAAATGAATTCTAGATGTTATAATATGAAAAAAATGTAAATATTTTTTTTCTCTAAAATGTATAGTTTTCGAGAAAAAAAATATTTTACTAAAAAAAATAAAAATTGTACGTAAATCAAGGTAACCATGATTTTTGCTATATTAAGCTAGCCATCAGTAGATCACCAAACAAAAAAGAGGGCCATGCTTTTTTCAAAGAATAAAAATTAAATTGTGTTTTAAAGATCACCAACAGCTAAGGTTATTTGGGCCTAGTCAAAGAATAAAAAAAAGAGTGTTTATTTTTGGAAAATATTTACTAGGTGGGAAGTATAGGACTGGTCATCAGTCGAATTTTTTTTTACCTATGTTAATACGTGACATTGAGGACGTTTTTTTGAATATCTCAGGATCCACTGAACCGATTTGACTCAAAATCTAATCAGATCTAAGTTAAAGGCTGATAAACACAATAGAACAATCGGCATGCCCGTATGTTATTCCGTTCTTAAGATATCGAAGGCGAAAAATTGACCACACACACACACACACACACACACAGAGAGAGACATCAGTCAGAAAATGATCTTAAACGATTGCTAGGGTCTCAAAACGTGAAAATCTGTTAAAATCTCGAAATATTTTTTTCGGACTAAATCCATTACTTCCCTACCATAGTAGAGGTGGGAAGTAAAAATTACATACGTATAAGTAGATAATATTATTATACGTCAGTATACGTCATACTACATAACGTATGTACCTACATATTTTCAAATAATTACTGATTATTTTAATAAGTTAAAAATTGACTGTCAGAGTAATTTGACATAAATAATGAAAATAGTTTGTTTTTTCCAAAGCCTACTCACCATACGACACTGTTTTATAACGTTAAAAAAACTATTTTTTAAAATGATAAAATCGATAAGAAAACGAATTTTTCCAAAGATGCGACCTAGCTAGATCGATTTTTTGCCCCCCAAAACCCCTCTTCAGTAAATTTCATCCAAATCGTTAGGGCCGTTTTCGAGAAAATATTTTTAATTTGACCGATATTAATTCAGAAAGAATTTAAATTCTTTTTAACTTTGCCTGCAACATATACGTACAAAAATTCCTAACACGGTTTGTTCACTTTGTATACCGCCTACGCAAACTCCATTCTCTGAGGCGCCAGCTATTGAAATGGTATTTTTATTAAATATTCTATTGTTTTCAAACAGTGATGGAGTCAATAAGAGTTTCATAAACTTGAAAATAAATATTATGAAGTATTTGAAATACTTTGTATTATGTCAGTCTTGTGATTTCTTGTGATTTAACACTACACGTTTCAGCAACGAGTTGCCATCTTCAGGTGTGGTTAATTATTTTTTAAAAATAGCGTCTTGATTACATTAAATAACATATAACTCACTTAAAACTAATTGACATCACAAAACATCCATGAGCGGAGGCGAGATTCGAACCCACGACAGTCTGATACAGAGGCCGCGACGCTAACCACTGTACCACACTGTCCTCTATATGAATTCGTGCTAGGCTGTTGGTGGTCTTTTGTCAAACACAAAAACTAGGGCATATTATACGTCATAGAACTGAAATTTGTAACAAAAATATGTTTTAAACAAGAAAGACAAGTATCAAGTAACCTGGTTCATAATAATTCATTGTTTCCGTGTAAACTGTGACAGAATCAAGATAATGTACATAAATAGGTAGATTAATGAATGAAAACAAACATCAATTGTTACATACAGCTGATAATTTTCGTGAATGGGGAGGCGTGGCTCTGTAACAACCGGGCTATTAACTCTCTAACAATGATGTACTAAACTTTTTAACATTCATAACGATTAATAATAATTATATAGAATTTTTAACGAATTTTTTTACGAGCGTCTTGGATTAAATTCTTATGAGAAAATTAAATAAAACGTAAACTATTTACAAGCTTTTATTTAACTTGCAATGTATGTTAGTTAGTTTGTGTGTTGGTCTGTTTGTTTAGGTCAAATCTTGCAAGTCAATTTTGAACGAATTCCACGTATCCGATCGATTTGAAATTTTGTACACATATGTATTCCCGATGACAACACATGAATAAATCGTTTTTAGAAATAAATTCAACCTCTGAGGGGTTTAAACGGGGATGTACGGTTTTTTTGACTAATCAACGCCCAGGCCAAATCGCTGAAGCTATAAGAAACTTGAAATTTGGACAGTTGGTTCTTTTTCTGACGTAAGCATCCACTAAGAAAGGATTTTTCGAAATTCAACCCCTACGGGTGTCAAAGGGAGGTAAAATTTGGAAGACTTAAAGGAACAAAATAAATATTAGTAAAAAGAAATGTGAGCCGTCGCGGGACGCCTGGCAGATGTGAAACATTTTTATAGCTTGAATCTTTTATTTATTGAACTTGACAAATTTATCAAAATAAAACCTAGCCTATATCACTTAGGGATAGTGTAGCTTTCTATTAGTAAAAGAATTTTTTAAATCGGTCTAATAGTTCCAGAGATAATAATTTATGATTTATTATAACGCCGCGAGACATTCTCCCCCTGCGAAGATAATAAGTGAAAGAATTTTTAGAATCGGTTCAGTAGTTCGAGAGATAAGAATTTACAATTTAACACAATTTACCCTAATTTTCCCTCGTTTACCCAAATTTACCCTAGTATACCCTAATTTACTCTAATTTACCCTAAATACCCTAATTTACCGTTATGTACCTTAATTTACTCTAATTTAACTTAATTTACCCTAATTTACTTAATTTACTCTAATTAATCCTAATTTACTCTAATTGGCCCAAATTTACCCTAATTTCCGCCTTGCGAGAAACTGTCACCCTGCGAAGGTATTGAATTAAACGACGTACTATATGCTGACGTATATACAGCTCTGTAATATCGCGTGTTCTATACTGCACTGTAAGACCGGGTGTGCCACAGTGCAAGCGTAGCCAGTGCCGCAGTGGTGGGGAGAACAGCAGCGAAGGAGCGGACCAAACATTCCGTTTCATATCTCGTTGCATATTTCCCCTCACGCGGCTGTTCACAGCCCGACATACGATGTTTCACATCAAAAACTTTTTTGAGACAAGCTTTTATATAAATACACTAAAAAGGAAACAATTATTTTTAATAATTAAGGTTCATAACTCGGTTCATAATAATTATTAAAAATTATTTTTTCCTTTTTAGTGCATTTAAATAAAAGCTTGTCTCTAAAAAGTTTTTTTTACTAATTAAATATTTATTCCCAAAGAGTAGACGCTTGTACGGTCAGAGCTTGGACTATATTATAATATGTAACTACGGATGTCCCCATTGGCGTAACTAGGGATTTTTTCCAGGGGGGCCATGGCCCTTTCAATCTGAGAACTGAAAATCACTATTATGAGATCTTTTATTGTCAGCAATTTAATAGTTATTAAATGCTATGTTTAAAAAAAACAGAAAAAGTTGCTTGTCTTGTATGAAGTTTTTATTTTGAGTGGCTGCTATTTTTTAAGTATAATAATGAAAATACAAAATTACAGAATGTGGCGCTTGTTTCAAGTTTTGGTACCCCCAAACGGTAACTTTCAATAGTTTGTAATAATTTTATGTCGACTTTCTTTATTCTTACGTCAGCACCCTGAGCTACGTGCCGTAATTATTCTAGGGGGGGCCTGGCCCCCCTTGGCCACCCCTTAGTTACGCCAATGGATGTCCCACACCCTTTTAATTGAAAGACCCTCCTATAGATAGTCCACTTGATCCATTCACTATTATAAGAATATTTTGTGCAATCATATAATTGATAGTTTCAGAGATCATGTTTTTTAACCACGATTTCTGCATTACGGTACCATATTTGGTGTACTTATTGAACATAGAACAAAAAATCCGAATAGAAAGTCAAATAACATTTCTATAACTGTTTATTGCTACTTTATCATTAAAAAAACCGGTCAAGTGCGAGTCAGACTCGCGCACCGAGGGTTCCGTACAATAATAAAAACAAGCAGTGAGGTGGGTCGTTTATTTAGACTAAAATGCCACCCTTGAGGTCCACACGACGAACTTCCCATTTTGATAAATATTTAATAATAATAATTAAATTAGATATTACACAGAAAAGTAATCATTTTAATCATTAAAAACATAATTATTATTTATTTTTAATAATAATTGAACCGATTTTTATAAAATTTATGTCGGATCAAAATGACGTTAACACGCCTCGATTGACACCCTTACGAAGTCGATATAATTTTTTATTCGCGAGATATTGTGTAAAATCTACTTTTTTGGAGTCTATTTGGTTAAGAAAAAAGAACGGCTGAAACGATTTAGAGAAAATTTCTTTCAGATCATATTTACGTTAATACGCGTCGATTGGCACCCTAAAGTAGTCGATATCATTTTTCATTCTCGAGATTTCGTCTTAGAAAGAAATGGTCACATACGTACGTACGTACGTACGTACGTACACACACACACACACACACACAGACATATTTCTAAAAATAGTGTAGTGACCTTGAAACATAAAAATTTGTTATACATTTTGATTTCGATTTTCGGACCCATTACAATAACTTCCAATGGGAAGTTAAAAAATCAGCTTTATTACACGTGATTGTTTTTAGCCAGCTTTACTACACGTGTTTAGTAAAGTGTAACAAACCAAATATAAACACATGGCCAGCGGCGTTCAGAACAAGTAAAATTATTAGTTTGAATTTAATTTGACGTACAGAGAAATTATTACGTTGCCGTGTCATAACTTTCGAATGTGCTGAACTCGTTTTTTTACATTCAAACTTATTATTAAATTTGTATGTAAATCCTCAAACTGAACGAATTGACATTTAATTTTAAATATCCGAAAACTTGATTTACATTACCTATCTAGAATTAATGTAAAATACATTGCTAATTCTTAAAATAATGTATAAACCACAAAACGAACTTTGATTAGCGACTTTTAACAATTTTAGGAAGGAAAATAAGTCTGTATCGCAGGTACAGACACATGACGTGAATACCGTTAAACACAAATCTAAATCATTAAACAAAATTAATTTTGCATGCTTTGTAACAGCAGAAATTTGATATGAAAATGTCAAAATTACCTCAAATACAGGAGTGATAGCCATGAAACGTGAACAAAATGATCACGTATTAGCTGTCAGAATAATTTTTAATCATTTTGTTCAAGCTCGATGGGTATCGCTATCTGTTTTTGAGGTAATTTTGACATTTTCATATCAAATTTCTGCCGTCACAAAGCATGCAAAATTAATTTTATTTAATGATTTAGATGCAGAATTTTTTGTTCTAAAACTTTTATTCGAAGATATTTTTCCTAAAATAATTAGGGAAGCAGGAAATTGCAAACGTTTGATTTTACGGGTTAAATCCTTATTACCCGCAAAACGATTGAGCACCCTGCAGATAAAGGAAACTTTAGTGTTGAGAATAATCGAGATATTAGTAATCGATAGTTGGGAAATCTGGGAACCAAAGTCCCCTTCAGTTGTATTATGCTCGGTGCGCCCCTAAGGACACATCGCTAACTAAATTAAATTAATTATCCCAGTTTTTAAGCATGAAAAGAGGGCAAATCAACTGATTTTTAGGTAATGCTTTTCATTATAATGTTTTCCCTATTTTCTCAATCCTGTGATACACCCTGTTATGTCCCCTGTGTGGAGTCTGCATGACCTATTTTGTTCGCAATAAACACGAAAAAAATGCTGTGCCGATTTCAGTTTTTTTTACGGTTTCAGAGCATTATTCTGGAAGTGTTACTTTAGACTGAATATTATATTAATTATTATTATAATATATCAATTATTTATAATAAGATTCAAGAATTTCTTGAGTAGGTTTAAATGTATTCTGACGTTTTTTATGTACCATTGATTTATTATTATTCTCACCATCTATATATGTATAAGTATCTATAATGAATTTTTTAAAGGTAGGTACTCCTAAATCCAAGCAGGCGTAGCCACGGGCAAAAATCGCACGTAAGTATATGCACTAATATTTCATTTCTACGGTATAATTGATTAAAAAAAGAAACATAAAAATGATTTCGAAATCGACTATAAAGTCGATTATTTTATAACCATTATTAAAAGGTTCAATGTTTATTGTTCAGTAATTTAAGTCTATTATTAGTTTATTATGTTAAATTATAGACTGTATATAGGTACTATAAATGCGTTTATTTCTATGATAGTATTCGATTCACAAATTAACTTGAAATTAATTTTTCGCAATATCTAAAATATTTATACAATACGTTCCATTTTTCAGTTAAAAAAATTCGACTGGGTAGCTAGTCCTATAGACTACGAGCAGAAAGGCGGAGCTTACTAGAATTGGGCTGCCAGCGATCGCAGTGGCAATTCAGTAACTTTTGTTAAGTTTGTCAATTGTCAACATCAACAAAGCAATTGTCAAATTGTTATAACGGTACGGAACCCTCATTGCGCACTTGTCCGTCTTTTTATTATTAGAAGCATGAGTTTACTTTTCTATCTTAATTTTTGAATAATTTATGTTTTTATTAAACTTTGTATAAATATTTATATCTTTATGAATTCTATTGTGCATACTAACATACTTTTTACTAAATCTAATCAAAGAAATAATTTCAAATTGAGGTTAAGATAAGAGTTTTGTATGAGCGAAAAATTACAGAAAGTACTAAGTACCTAGATAAAAAATAGAAGTATGCAAATGTACTTAAAATTAAGTAGGTAACTAAATTTAATTTTACATATTTTTGTATCTTCGTATAAATTGAACTGGCTTTATTATATGACGTTCTTACTGTCTCAGTAGATTCCAACAAAAAAAAAATTGAAAATTGGTCATAAATTAAGACAAAATGCAGATTATGCAGATCATACTCTTTTAAAAATGCTTCACAAATTATTGTTAGTTCTTCAGGTACCTACTATTTGAAGAAAATGATAAAATCTATAGGAAAACGAATTTTTCCAGGAATGAGATCTAGCTAGATCGATTTTTTGCCCCCCAAAACTCCTTTTCGGTAGTATATCTACATACACGATTAATAAGGTAGGATCTATTTCTAATAATTATTCGAATCTATGATTTTGCATGTTTCGCTTCGGTGAAAATTACTTAGGTACCTACATTGGCGTAACTAGGGATTTTTTCCAGGGGGGGCATGGCCCTTTCAATCTGAGAACTGAAAATCATTATTATGAGATCTTTTATTGTCAGTAATTTAATAGTCATTAAATGCTATTTAAAAAAAAAACAGTAAAAGTTGCTTGTCTTGTATGAAGTTTTTATTTTGAGTGGCTGCTATTTTTTAAGTATAATAATGAAAATACAAAATTACAGAATATGGCGCTTGGTTCAAGTTTTGGTACCCCCAAACGGTTACTTTCAATAGTTTGTAATAATTTTAAGTCGACTTTCTTTATTCTTACGTCAGCACCCTGAGCTACGTGCCGTAATTATTCTAGGGGGGGCCCGTCACCTTCCAGGGGGGGCCTGGCCCTCCTTGGCCACCCCCTAGTTACGCCAATGGGTAACTACTTTTTTCCCTTTTTATTCCAATTTTTATTCAAATATAAGAATATTAAATAATTGAAAAATTTTTTTCGTCGGAGAGCAGCCAGTTATATAATTGTTTCGAAACATATTGGAAAAAATCATTTTACCAACCAGTGGTCACAGTCAGGATTCTAACCTGAACCTTTCCACTTTCGCGGCGGAATGAGCTAACAATATTCAACCGTGAAAGTGGAAAGGTTCAGGTTAGAATCCTGACTGTGACCACTGGTTGGTAAAATGATTTTTTCCAATATGTTTCGAAACAATTACTCGTATATAATGGGCTGCTCTCCAACGAAAAAAATTTTTCAGTTGCATTTCAGCCGTATAAAACTATTATTTATATTAAATAATTGATAATTAATAATTAAAGATTCACTGTCAGAGTATTTTGACATAAATAATGTAAGTTTGTTTTTTCCACAGCATATACTCACAATCTTATACATCTATACAAATAAATAAAATTGAAGTGTCTGTCTTTGATTTATATATTTAGAAAATCTGTCTATTTATTACAAGCTTTTATTTAACTTGCAATGTATGTTAGTTGTGTGTTTGTTTGTGTGTTTGTTTCGGTCAAATCTAGCAAGTCAATTTTGAACGACTTCCACGTATCCGATCGATTTGAAATTTTGTACACATATTCCCGATGACAATACATGAATAAATCGTTTAATCGTTTTTAGAAATGAATTCAACCCCTAAGCGGTTCAAACGGGGATGTAGGTTTTTTTTACTAATCAACGCCCAGGCCAAATCGCTGAAGCTAGAAACTTGAAATTTGGACAGTTGGTTCCTTTTCTGACGTAAGCATCCACTAAGAAAGGATTTTTCGAAATTCAACCCCTACGGGTGTCAAAGGGGGGTAAAATTTTGAAAGACTAAAATGAACAAAATAAATAGTAAAAAAACTTTTTAGAGACAAGCTTTTATTTAAAAGCACTAAAAAGGAAAAAATAATTTTTAATAATTTAGGTTCATAATTAATAAAAGCGTGGGTCGTGAACTCTATGATAGTTTATTAGTCGCGACCCACGCTTTTATAATTATGAACCTAAATTATTAAAAATTATTTTTTCCTTTTTAGTGCATTTAAATAAAAGCTAGTCTCTAAAAAGTTTTTTTTGCTAATATTTATTTAAGATCAGAACGGCCTTAAAAATAAGAAGGATTTTCTAAATATTTAGATTCAAAATCACTGAAACGAACTCGAATATTTCAGCAAACATATATTATTAATGCGCAAGTTAGTATTACTAGAAAGTCTTCAATTGTTCTTCTTTTCTTTTACTAAGAATTTATTGATGTGTTTTTTCTCATACATAATGGTTACGACAATAAAGTAATTTACAACCATTATAAATATTTATTGAATTAAGTAATAGCGCAATACAAAAAAAACAGTATCAATAAAAGTCTTAAATTTGTTGTACAGGTGGTTCATCAGTTCATGCGAAAATGGCGCGCGTATCAATGCATTCAATGAGCCATTTTCCTGAGAGTAGTTCCTTTCACTTATCCACGAGAGGCAGCACTTGTGGTAGGTACAAACATTATTTATTCCCCATTAGTGTCATGTCATTTTAGTGGTATAACTTAATTATTAAATTATTAGATATTATTAAATTAATTAAATAATTAAAGGGCTTGAGAATAGCCGAGAGTGTAGCAATGCTGTTGTTTACATGGCGTTGCTATGGTTCCTCTGTTACAAGTTCCCGGGTTCTAGCCCGAGGCTGGTAAGTGTCAACTGGATTTTCAATTTATTATTAAAAAAAAAAATAATTAATTGACAATATTAATCGGTGCTACGCTCAAATAACCATAGCTGTTGGTGGTCTTTAAAAACACACAATAAATAATTAAATTATACCATTAAAATGACACAACACTAATGAAAAATAAATAATGTTTGTACCTAACACAAGTGCTGCTTCTCGTGTATAATTGAAAGAAACTACTCTCAGGAAAATGGCTCATTGATAACCTTATAGCTATAGGGCAGGGGTCGGCAACCTGCGGCTCTTATGATGTCAAGATGCGGCTCTCCAGTTCCATGCGCAAATATTAATAATTATATTATTTTATTTTCAAAACTCATAAAAAATATTATAGGTGCAAAAAAAACTTTAAACAGGATAAAAACACTCAACAGAGAACATAGAGAATAGGTGGAGTAGAGAGTATACGGACAGCTGACATTTTTTAAATGTGGCAACACTGTTCTGTTTGTTTAGTTATTGGTGCACTGTGTCGTCAACGGTCGCAGTCAGAACTTTTTTTTATATACCTAATCCTAATCAAATACCATAATATTGAAATAAAAATGTTAGTGGCTCTTTAAAAACTGGGAAATTTTGTAAATTGTAACTTTTGGCTCTTCCGTCTCAAAAGGTTGCCGACCCCTGCTATAGGGCCTCCAACATGCATGGGTACATGTAAAGCAGCTATTCTATAGAGGCAGGGGGTTAGACAAAAAATACTTTTTGCCATATCCACTATAAAATAGCTGCTTTGCATGCACATATATATGCATGTAATGTGTCACTTAACAAGCAAGTGTGTTGAAAGTGTTTTCAAACACACTAGTGTGGAAAATAAAAAATTTACATAGGCAGTGATTTATGTTTATTCGCTCTGATCGGCCTAATATAGAAGTGAAGTTGGCGACACAAAATGAACTGTAATTTTTTTTTTAAATGAACTGAAAAGCAGCTATTTTAGAGTGAGTATGGTAAAAAACACCATATATATATAGTCCTCGGTACAGGGTATTTGGCATTAGTGAGGAGAAAAATATTTCTAAAAATGTAATAGTACCTACTTCTTGCTGAAATAAATTTATTTTTATTATTATATCTCGAGCGTAATGATATTATGACTCGTGTGACTGTTAAAACTCGTTAAATCGCTCGTTTTAATACTGTCACTACTCGTCATTAATATACTTTATAACGACACTTGCGGCCGTATTCATAGTTAACCCTTAAGTAGTAAGGAACACTTACTCATACCCTCAAATCGAATATGCGTTTCAGTCAAAATTGACGTCTGTAAGGGCCCTTACATCACCCTCACCTTAAGGGTGGATAGTATGTCCCTTAAGTGTCGAAAAAGTAAAAACAGTAAAACACATGAAAAACACGCATTTATATCAAAAATGACAACTAAACACAATCGGTCTGCAGTATGACCAACTGTTCTAAAGGAAAAAATCATGGAGGTTAATTACTATAATTTTTCCCTCACTCAAGGAAATGACTATGAAACGCTCCTTTGAATAAGGTGCCCACAGCACTAAGTGACCCACAGCGAAGGGACCCTTATCACTTACCTTAAGGGTTAACTATGAATATGGGCATAGATATACAATCTACTATTTCTTTACATTGCTGTTTTAAAAATTAATTGTGTTTTAAAGACCACCAAAAGGTTATTTGGGCCTTGCACCAATTCATATTTTCAATTCATTATTTTTTTTTAATAATAAATTGAAAATCCAATACCAGCTCTCGGGCTAGAACCCGGGAAGTGGGGACTTGTAATAGAGGAACCATAGCAACGCCATGTAAACAACAGCTTTGCTACACTCTCGGCTATTCTCAAGCCTTACATTGCTGTTTTAATGACATCATGTATATTATGTATGTTCATACGAGAAACATTGTATACGTTTCAGCCTAATAATTTATTTAAAACCCGTAATCTGTGCTTGTAATGAAGCCTGAATATTGTAGTCTAGCAACAATAAAACTGTTCGATTATAACAAAGTAATAATAATTTAAATACATGCGTCCCATTACCTGCGTACAATAACTTATAAATTTATTGGTTAATATAATTAAATTACATTTTTCAAGGACGGTAATTTAGCTTTCGTGTTTTTAACCATTATAGAGAAAAAAACGTATATGAGAGACCACCTTGTAAGTGTAGAAGAAAAAATGAGACAGCTAAATGGACTTTCATAACCGCAATTATATTAAATCGATTGATTTTTATCGATGTGATATTTTGTAAGTTTTCTATAGTTATTAGGGTCAATTAGCTAGCCATACAATAAAAGTCAATTAATCAATCGATCAAATTAATCAAAGAAATTAATTATTTGATATTTGGAGATCTGAAAAATAATAAAGTTGCTTGAAGACAGCGTTGCCAACAGAAAAACATTATTTTTTCTTCGGAATTTTTGAGGAATAAATAGCGTTTTCTGCAACCGCGTTAAAGCTCAGGGGTGACATTTAAATTCACCTCTGTAAAAATAATAATAATAATAATGGGGGCGTCCCACTTTGTTTTTGAATTTGACATTACAAACAATATGAAACTTTTTTAAGACTTTTTCGGAAGCTTTTTCTATCGGTAATAAAAAAATTCCCAAAAGTGTGTATTTTTCAATGGAATTTTAAACATAGAATTATGCCGCCACAGAAATGACGTAGATAATATTCAATCTGTGATTGGCTGACTGGATCTACTATATCACGCCCACTGATTTGTCAAATTGAAAGCAAACCACATAAGGAAGATACATTTTTAGAGTGTTGGGTCTCCAAGTCACTATATGAATATTATGGAGTATTAGAAATACCTTGTATTATGTCCGTCTTGTGACTTCTTGTGATTTCACAAACCACGACATAATACACAGTGCTTAGCATCATAATATTATATAGTGTTACGAATTCTCAATGTGTGTTTTTAAAAAAAATAATTAACCACACCTGAAGATGGCAACTCGCTGCTGAAACGCGTAGTGTTAAATCACAAGAAGTCACAAGACGGACATAAGACAAGGTATTTCTAATACTTCATAATACACAAGGAAGATATTTTTATACATTTCTTTCTATAGATAAAGAAGTGTGACTGTCTTCCACGTCATCATATGGCGGTTTATGTTCAGCGTATTTCTTCAATTCTTGTTTGCAATAAAGAAGAAGGAAGAACGAAAAATTTGGTTTACATTATTTGTTAATGTATGAGGAATAAAATGCACTGTTCAAAATTATCAAATTTTGATACGTGGGACGACCCTATTATGATCTAATTTCTAAAATGTTTGACAAACACGGTGAATCAACAAACACCATGCAAATATAAACACTTGTTGATGTTATACATAAATTACATGTTTAATTCAGCAAAATCTCAAATGATCAAATCTAACGATGATAATGTTGGTATCAATTAAGGTCTTCACTCGTATGGAATAGTTTGTTGTGTTGGTATGTACATAAATTTTCACGGTTTGGTTCACAATGGACCTAAGCAACACAATAACTTTTACACATTATTAAATTTATCAGTCTAAAGACTAAACACGCATTCATTGTCAATGAAATAATTTTTTTGCCATACCCACTACAAAATAGCTACTTTCGATGTATGTATAGCGGCCATTAATGACATTTATGTGTGATCATCTAAGGTCATTGTCAAATCATATTTTCTGACAATACTTTCTGCAACCCAGCACTAGTCTATTTTTCACTGCAATGGAAAGAGATCACATTTTTCGAAATAAACGTTAAGAACAACGAATCATAAAAAAGAAAAAAAACGACGGGAATTCATTCGTCAACATGCATTTTAAATAAAAAAAACACTCGCAAAAACTAAAGCCTTCTTGGGAGGCCACACCATATTTCGAGTTTTTTATTCAGGATTGCCTTGTAAAAAAGAAAGGTCATCATAAAAAACTGACCGTATTTACACATTTCCTTATAAAATAGATTAATATTTTTACGGAATACAAAACCTTGTTTCATCGCAAAATTTACAAATTCGTTGACTTTTTCAAAAGCGCCTTGCAATCGAAAGAAAAGGTCATTAACCAAACCATATCGACAATAATTCTATCTTCCCCCGCAAAAACAAGTGCGTTTTTCTACGTGGACAGAACCCACCTTTGAATTTATCAGTTCACCTTGGGTCATTGTTAATACATAGGTTAATAACCGTAGCCTATAGGAATTTCAAATAACACACCTGAATAAAATGATTTATTTTGCATCTAAGTTGTCTGAACCATTTTGCATTTGTTTTTGAATCTATAAAAGGTCGATAAACAATAATTTATAAATCTATATTTGTAACGATTCAAGGTTGAACTAATTGCATTAATTATTCGTCTGACTTTGACACAATCATAAGAAAAAAAGATGAAAAATGGCGACAATATGCATAAATTCAATAACAGTTTATATTCTTTTCTTAGTCATAAAATGAGGTCGAAACATGTGGTTTTATCTTAAAAAGGCAACGTGCTTATTTTAAAAGATGATGGAGGCAAGGTTATAATTATAAAAGTGCCGTTTAACCTTCGTTTTTAAGTATTGGGTTCGAATACCGATCGTGCACTTTACTTTGTAAGTAGTGCCATGTTTTAAGTACAGATAATACAGCAGGGCCGCCTTACAGGTAGCTTGGAGCCCGGGGAGGTATACTTTTACAGGACTATAATTTCGGAAAATTGAAGAAGCATTTTTGATGTCTTATTTTTATCTATACGTTTTCGAGAGGTCTGTTAAAAGCTCGGGCTCCATTAAGCATCCATAGGCTTCGGAAATCTACTCTATCATCGACCCTGCAAAACAGGCCCATATAATATTCCTTGGCGAAGAAAGGATATATCAGCTAATTTTAATAAATTAAGATGAATGAATTTTGGTTAACAAGGTTGATGAAGCAAAAAAGCAATGAAACAATGTAAGAATACGCGTTCTACATTGTAACAAATGGATGTAAAAATACTTTGAAATTTAAGGTAGAATTCGCTCGATTTTCTAAGTGATTTTATACATTATTATTTATTTTTACACAGAAAACTTCATAAAAACTTGGACTTTTACTGTAAAGTTAAACAAATTTGTGATTTTTACATAAAGTAAATTAAAATTAGATAATTTGTATAATATTTCAATAAAGTGTGTAAAAATTACAAAATAAAATGTATAGTTACATATATAAAATGGACGAATACCAAAACAAATTAATGTAAAATGCGCAATGTGTTTTTATGGAATCTACGCGATGTGCAGGCGATACCTGTTTGCGACGCCATTGTCTCTTTGTGTGCCTATTACCAGATTAATCGCTGGCTACAAATGGACCATCGATAATCTATGTAATCGGCCTTTTTATTTCTTACAGTGTATGCATAAAAACAGTATAACTGAACATTTTTAAAAATAAATCCCACTAAATAACACATGAATCTTTTCTAAATAACTTAAATAATGGGGGTCTATAAGCGGATAATAGAATCGGACGAACAAAAATGAAATTATTTTAACCGAAAGTCGAAAATGGATACCGGGGTACCCGGGTAGTAACAAAAGGGTTAATTGTGAAGTATAAGTACATGAGTCATGACTCACTATCTTAAATTTTGGAACTTGACCATAGCTGTTTTCAACAATTTCTTTATGAAACTTTAACGTATGTAGTTTGAGAACGTCTGGTTCAATGTACATACAAAAGAACATGTCTGTAATAATAAAAATAAAGATAATCAGAGTGTACAAAGTCGGCTGTTCCATCAGATAACCTCACAATATTTTAATGATAATTAAACCGCGTAACCGAATAATGTTGATTACCTGCAACTCTGTAATAAAGTTCGCATATACGAGAACAATTAAATACTAAATTTAGGGTTTTGTGTCAGTAGTACCAACATTACAGACACAACACATAATATTAGGTATATTATGTTAGTTACTTATTACTGGCCTCATGCCACCTATAGTTACAGTTATTAATTATATACAATTGTTTTATGAAAAAGAAAAACGCAACATGCAAAAATCAGTGCTGTCTCCACGCATGAGCTGACATGGGCAATGGCCGGAGGCCCCGGTTCCCCATCGGAGAATTAATTATTTATGAAGCTATATGACACTTAAAAATACATCACAATGAATGAATTCGTTGTTAGGAATAAACAACACTTTTCATTGATGACAAAATTATATCAATAATAGATTAAATACAGCGAAATATTCTTTACAAGCTTTTATTTATTTAGTTTGTGTGTTTGTTTGTTTAGGTCAAAACTTGCAAGTCAATTTTGAACGACTCCACGTATCCGATCGATTTGAAATTTTGTACACATATGTATTCCCGATGACAATACATGAATAAACCGTTTTTAGAAATAAATTCAACCCCTAAGGGGTTCAAACGGGGATGTAGGGTTTTTTTGATTAATCAACACCCAGGCCAAATCGCTGAAGCTAGAAACTTGAAATTTAGAAAGTTGGTTCTTTTTTTGACGTAAGCATCCACTAAGAAAGGATTTTTCGAAATTCAACCCCTACGGGTGTCAAAGGGAGGTAACATTTTGAAAGACTAAAATAAACAAAATAAATATTAGTAAAAAAAACTTTTTAGAGACAAGCTTTTATTTAAATGCACTAAAAAGGAAAAAATAATTTTTAATAATTTAGGTTCGTAATTATAAAAGCGTGGGTCGTGACTAATAAACTATCATAGAGTTCACGACCCACGCTTTTATAATTATGAACCTAAATTATTAAAAATTATTTTTTCCGTTTTAGTGCACACTGTAAGAAATGAGAAGGCCGATTACATAGATTATCGATGGTCCATTTGTAGCCAGCGATTAATCTGGTAATAGGCACACAAAGAGACAATGGCGTCGCAAACAGGTATCGCCACATCGCGTAAATTCCATAAATACATATTGCGCATGCATGGTTACTAATTTTACATTAATTTGTTTTGTATTCATCCATTTTATATATGTAACTATACATTTTATTTTGTAATTTTTATTGGAATTGGAATATTACACAAATTATGTAATTTTAATTTACTTTATGTAAAAATCACAAATTTGTTTAACTTTACACTAAAAGTCCAAGTTTTTATGAAATTTTCTGTGTAAAAATAAATAATAATGTAAAATCACTTAGAAAATCGAGCGAATTCTACCTTAACTTTCAAAGTATTTTTACATCCATTTTTTACAGTGCATTTAAATAAAAGCTTGTCTCCAAAAAGTTTTTTACTAATATTTATTACTTCCCACCTCTACTATGGTAGGGAAGTAATGGATTCAGTCCGAAAACAATATTTCGAGATTTTAACAGATTTTCACGTTTTGAGACCCTAGCAATCGTTTAAGATCATTTTCTGACTGATGTCTGTATGTGTGTGTGTATGTGTGTATGTGTGTGTGTGTGTATGTGGTCAATTTTTCGCCTTCGATATCTTAAGAACGGAACAACATACGGGCATGCCGATTGTTCTATTGTGTTTATCAGCCTTTAACTTAGATCTGATTAGATTTTGAGTCAAATCGGTTCAGTGGATCCTGAGATATTCAAAAAAACGTCCTCAATGTCACGTATTAACATAGGTAAAAAAAAATATAAATGAATTCTAGATGTTATAATATGAAAAAAATGTAAATATTTTTTTTCTCTAAAATGTATAGTTTTCGAGAAAAAAAATATTTTACTAAAAAAAATAAAAATTGTACGTAAATCAAGGTAACCATGATTTTTGCTATATTAAGCTAGCCATCAATAGATCACCAAACAAAAAAGAGGGCCATGCTTTTTTCAAAGAATAAAAATTAAATTGTGTTTTAAAGACCACCAACAGCTAAGGTTATTTGGGCCTAGTCAAAGAATAAAAAAAAAGAGTGTTTATTTTTTGCAAATATTTACTAGGTGGGAAGTATAGGACTGGTCATCAGTCGAATTTTTCTAAATCATATCAAACCTCCAGAAGATGTAGGTTCATTAAAAAGAGCTTTTCAGTTATACAATATATTTTTCTCTTCCATTTCTGTAGTAGGTATAGCAACCACGACCACGGCTACAAGTCATTTAAAAAACCTGCCTTCGTAATCATAGATAACTTGACTACATAAAAAAAATAATATGTGTAAAGAATTTAAAAGCCGGTTTTGACTTAACCGACTGCCCACTCTAATAAAAGTTAGGACCACGATGCGTTGATTCAGAGGTACCTACGTAATGTTATCTATCTTCCTTGTAAGTATAAGGTGTATGCCATAGCTTTTGTATACAATGTCTACATGAATATATTATAAAAATAATTAGTTAAAGACCGATTCTAATGTAAAAAAGGTGCTTTATATACAAAGAACCACCCAATTAACTATTAAAAAGAGGGCGATACGATATTTTGCATATTTAATCATCATTACTAATTCGAGATTTTTTTATAAGGATTGGAATATGGATCAATTAGTGAAGTTTTTTTATAATGTTTTTGAAATTACATTTATTAACCAACGTTTCGGAGAACTTTTGTCTCCATTCTCAGAGCTCTATTGCAGTGAAAAAGAAAGAAATAAAATGTTTTATAAGGTTCTCAAAAAATCTCGAATGTTGGCAAATATAAAAGCTATCCCGGCATGTCAGCGTAATGCTGAATCACTAGTCTGCCGCATGCAAAAGGCTGTGCTTATTGGGTCGCTCCGTGTACTTCGTGCGCACGACCCAAACTCACTGTAATCGCCCATTTCATGGTTTGAGACGCGGTTATAGTTTCACCCTTGTGCGACGGTGACTGAACCTGAAGTTTTGGGTGCTTGTTGATGCAAAATTCTTAAGGAATTCTTTCTTCTCAAAAAATAATAATAAATAGAATTTTTAAAATGAATGTAATATAGTCGCATATGTGAGTATATATCTAAAATTTACTGTTAGAATAAATTCTATGAATCAAAATAAATCAAAGAATATTTCTGCACAGAAATTTTATTAGCGCGTCACGAAAAGCTGAACTAAACTGCAAATTAAATGAGAAGTCGCAATATTTTCAAACCAAATTACATAATAAATCATTCTAATGGCATTTTATTTATGACATTTTACATGTTTACTTAGCGTATTATTATACTTATTAGATTTGAAGTGATGTAACAGTTTATTATTAGATTAAATCAAGTGAAAAAGTGTACATTTTTTTATATTCAATTTACACAATAAAACATTCCCTAGAATGAGCCATTTTCATGAGAGTAGTTTCTTCAATTATCCACGAGAGGTAGCACTTGTGGTAGGTACAAACATTATTTATTCCCCATTAGTGACGTGTCATTTTAGTGGTATAACTTAATTATTAAATTAATCTAATAATAATAATAATTTAAAAATTAAGTTATACCACTATAAAATGACACGACACTAATAGGGAATAAATAATGTTTATACCTACCACAAGTGCTGCCTCTCGTGGATAATTGAAAGAAGTACTCTCAGGAAAATGGCTCTTTCAAGAAATGTTTGGTTCTATACAGAGCTGGACAATGCTGAGAACTTAGTGCTTGCAATAATTTTTTAAGCACTTATCCTTAAAGCACTAATTGTAAAACAGATTCTTTCACTAATAGAAAGCTACACCATCCCTGAGTGATAGAGGCTATATTTTATTTTGATAAATTTCTCGCGGGGGTGGGGAAAATTCCTGTGGAATAGTAATAAAACGTAACTCTGAAATTATTTTGCATTTTAGCGCATTGGCGGAATCCTACTAATATTATAAACACCACCAGCCCGACTTTGCTTCGCAGGGGGAGAATTTCTCGCGGGGGGATAACAAATCATAAATTCTTATCTCTGGAACTACTGAATCAATTCTAAAAATTCTTTCACTAATAGAAAGCTACACTATACCATAAGTGATATAGGCTATATTTTATTTTGATAAATTTCTGGCGGGGGGATAATAAATCATAAATTCTTAGCATCCGGGCGAAGCCGGACAGGACCGCTAGTAATCTATAGATTCCAACAAAAAAAAATGTGGGAATGACTGACAATCCAAGTGTGGCCAAAAGAAGTTATGACCGTTTAAAAAAAAGGGCAGGGCAATGTAATTATTATGAATCGTCCTTTCTAGATAATGTTGATAGAATTAACAGCGGGGTACTTAACCTATAAGATTGATGATTCCCACATCACCACTTTTGTTAAACGTATAATCGTGAGACAAGATGAAATAACAATCTCAGCTCTAATTATTGCAATCATAATCAGCTTTTAATTTCTTATTGCTAGAATATAAAAATTAGGTAAGTCGTCTAATCATTAAGGTCAAAAATGTGCATTCAAATTACATTGCAATTCTACCCGTTATAATTTATTGCATGGCCATACTAGTTGTTTCACTCAAAAAAGGAGATTTTTTTTAAATAGAAGCGCAGCAACTAGTTAAATTTAATTTGTTTCGCCTGCACACTGTAAAAAATGGATGTAAAAATACTTTGAAAGTTAAGGTAGAATTCGCTCAATTTTCTAAGTGATTTTACATTATTATTTATTTTTACACAGAAAACTTCATAAAAACTTGGACTTTTACTGTAAAGTTAAACAAATTTGTGATTTTTACATAAAGTAAATTAAAATTACATAATTTGTGTAATATTCCAATAAAGTGTGTAAAAATTACAAAATAAAATGTATAGTTACATATATAAAATGGATGAATACAAAACAAATTAATGTAAAATTAATAACAACGCATGCGCAATGTGTTTTTATGGAATCTACGCGATGTGGCCATTGTCTCTTTGTGTGCCTATTACCAGATTAATCGCTGGCTACAAATGGACCATTGATAATCTATGTAATCGGCCTTCCAATTTCTTACAGTGTGATTTTATGTAAGTACATTCGCCTGATCCGATATACTCCTGTGCGTGCCTCGACTTATAGGAGTGGAGTTGGCGACATTTTGTTCTGCAATTTGCAATATATGCTTAAAACAGTCGCCGCAACAACATATTAAAATTTGAACCTTGAACTAATAATATAAATTTCGTCGGGTACATGACACGTTTAGGGTGATCTGCCACCCTTTTAATACTGACCAATCGATCTTCAAATAATATAATAGCATTATTGGGTTCACCGACAAGCTATACAAACAATTTCAGCCTTGAAGCAATAATAATTGTGACCATTTTTTTGTTACATGTTGAGGGCGGTCTGCATTTCTCCCATACCGCTATCTAGCAAAATTCCTTACTCAGGGCACTTTAATATGCCTTCCTCAACATTTTTACAAAAATAAGGCTTTGAATAAATAGCACCAAAAAATTGTCACTAGCTCTCGCGGTCTATTAGTTATTGTACACGTTCGTAAAAGAAAAACTCGAAACGAAAAATTTATTTATTTTGCATTTATTTGTCACATTATCGAGTTTTGTTTATGCTTGATACTTAATAAAAATTCCAACTAGCTACCTTATCGTTTGTGAGATTGAGCCTTGTGACAAACGGAGGAACGGACGGACGGACGGACAGACATTGTAGGCTCAGTAATAGGGTTCCGTCCGGAGGTACGGAACCCTAAAAAGAACTCGGTAAAGTGAAAACTGGAAAAGTAAGGAAATAACTTTAAATAATTTATGTTACGTCAAACAAAATTTATTCGCCGATGTTCATTTAAATTTTAAAATGTAGAGATTTTTTAAAAATGTCACAAAACTCGGTTAAAAATATTTATAGGAAGTGTTCACTATTTAGTTTATAAAGAAATTAATTTCATCTAAAAAACCGCCTATTAAAATATATATTATCAACCAACTTTCTAATTTAACTTTATTTTATTTATTACTGGAAATTAAAAGTTGTAATTTCCGATGTGAACTTTAAATGTAGCTGTTTTTCTTGTTCTATTCTCCAATGGAATTTTGTATCAGTAATTTATCTCCGAATCTCTTTAAAAATATGAGGTCGTTCTCATTCTGTCCAAACAAATATATTAAATTATAAATGTTTTTGCAAGAAAATTGGTCATAAATTTTTATTTGCACAACTGTTTATTTTAATAAACGTTCTTTTTTTTTGTATTTGAAAAAGCGCTCAACTAAGGGCGTTTTCACATTTACCGACACGACACCAGCACGACATCAGCACAGCACCGACACCGACATGCCGGCAGAATTTTATATTCACATTTGCCGGCAGTGTCGTTGGAGCAAGTGAAAATTATTAAAATTTTTAACCGATTTCAAAAAAGGAGGTGGTTCTCAATTCGGTTGTATTTTTTTTTTTTATGTTTGTTACCGCAGAACTTAGTCATTTATAAACCGATTTGGAAAATTATTTTTTTATTTGAAAGAATATATTTTCAGATTGGTCCCATAGAAATTTCATCAAAATCGGTTCAGTAGTTCGGCTGATTTTAATAAAAGTGAGTAACGGCGTGTGATTCCTTTAAGGTAAGTGTCACTTTTTGACACTAAAACATAAAAAATAAAAACTTTTTAACAAAAAACAAACCTCCTTCAAAAAGCCACTAAAAAGAGGAAAATAATGAAATTTTTAGGTCTGCGCCAATTTAATAAAATATAAAGTCGGTTAAAAAGAGTATATTAATCACTATAGGTACTATACTTTTTAACCGACTTCATATTTTATTAAATTGGCGCAGACCTCAAAATTTCATTATTTTCCTCTTTTTAGTGGCTTTTTGAAGGAGTTTTTTTTTTGTTAAAAAAAAGTTTTTATTAACTTCCCATTGGAAGTTATTGTAATGGGTCCGAAAATCGAAATCAAAAAGGAAAAAAAAATTTTATGTTTCAAGGTCACTACACTATTTTTACACTACTTTTAGAAAGATGTCTGTGTGTGTACGTATGTACGTACGTACGTATGTATGTGTCCATTTCTTTCTAAGACGAAATCTCGAGAACGAAAAATGATATCGACTACATTAGGGTGCCAATCGACGCGTATTAACGTATATATGATCTGAAAGGAATTTTTTTAAAATCGGTTCAGCCGTTCTTTTTTCTCCAAAAAAGTAGATTTTACACAATATCTCGCGAATAAAAAATTATATCGACTTCGTAAGGATGTCAATCGAGGCGTGTTAATGTCATTTTGATTCGACATAAATTTTATAAAAATCGGTTCAGCCGTTTTTTTTTTTTTTTTTTTTTTAAATTATTGATGTTTTAATGATTAAAATGATTACTTTTCTGTGTAATATCTAATTTAATTATTATTATTAAATATTTATCAAACTGGGAAGTTCGTCGTGTGGACTTCAAGGGTCGCACTTTAGTCCTAATAAACGACCCACCTCACGGCTTGTTTATATTAATTTCACAGTAAAAAATGCGTAACTATGGAAATGTACTACTTTGTTAGTGTCAGGCTACTTAGGTAGCAGTGAAATTAAATATAATCGTTTAAAAATCGGCGACGACACGAGTGGAGTGGACTGCTCCTCGCCGACATGTTGGCGCCTGTAACTACACGATACCGATATGTCGCTGAGTGTGAAAGAATTCCCAATTTTACATAGGATTTGCGTCCACCGGCGTCGTTATCGTTATCTTGCCGCTGTCGTATCGGCAAGTGTGAAAACGCCCTAAAAAAGCGATATGCGCGAGTTGGAGTGAGTTGGAGTGAGTGGATGTGGCCCTAATCAAAGTTCTTATTCAGTTAAATTGTAGAATGATACATTTTTAGAGTGTTGGGTCTCCAAGTCACTATATGAATAATATACTGTGATTTAACACGACGCGTTTCATCTTCAGGTGTGGTTAATTTTTTTTTTTTTAATACTTCATAATATTCATATAAAATATCTTAGCCCACCCTGGCAGAATCCTCAATCTTTAGATTATCTTTTAAATACGTTTTTAAGCCTCAAAATTTCAACAACTTTCCTTATAAATTCTATAGCAAAGTAACCTGGGTTAAAATTTTATCGAGAACTGAAATTTTGGGAATAAATGTTATAGGCCCACCTTCAGATCACCATACCCAACACTGGTCCACTCTAATAAAAAACCCTAGAGCCGCTACTGGTAGATACACACCAAATTATGACCGCTTGGTTGGAGACATGCGGACGCACACTTCCCCATTAATGATAAGATAAAAAAATAACGTTCAATCTTTATTTTTCTCTGGCTACTTTTCACTTAGTAAATATTAATTGTCAAACTTTTAAAACCGCACTGGCTAATTGCTGGTCAAAGCAAAGGCCAATCCGTTAAAAATAAAAATATAATAATAATTAGTAAATATTATTAAAAAAATAAGTTGGCTAATTAATATTCCCTCCTCTATTGTCATTTATTAGTACACAAGAGAATGTGATTTTAGTAGTTAGATCAGGACACATTTTTAAGAAAAACTAGTGACCCGGTCCGGCTTCGCCCGGTTGCTATGAATTTATGATTTATTATCCCCCCACGAGAAATACTCCCCCTCCGAGGCGAAGCGGGCTTGTGATGTTTATAATATTAGTAGTGTATGTACAATTTTATGTACTTATTTAAATAAATAAAACATTCATCTTTGATTAATTCAAAACCAAATTTGTTATTGATATCAACAACCTTCAGTTTTCTAGCGTAGCTAAGAAAAAGTAATTTGGAAAATACCATATCGAGAAAGCATGTTATTATAAGTTATAACAAAAATGTTGCTACAGTAAGATTCTGCCAATCCGCTAAAACATAAAAAAGTTTGCAGAGTTACGTTTAGTTATATACTGTCCCCCCTTTGATTGGCACTGCTATCATCCATTAAAAATAAATAGGTAAACCGAGAACACTGTATATAACTAATTGTCACGCAATTTATCGGACACCTGTAGTATTTCCAGCATCTCGTGAGAGAAAAAAAGAAAGTACGTGTATTCGTCTATCACGCTGAGAGTTTGTAAAACAAATTAACTAGAGAAATGTCTATAAATATATATAATATAGCCACTTTCAAATTCATAATTGGTCTAAGCAGTTCGAGTTTTTATTTGCATCTATTTAAAAATGTCTGAGTGCTTAAAAACAGAATTAATACTAAATTAAAACCGAAAAATTGGTACACTTATCTACTTCAGTGAAAATATACGCTTTAAAATTACTTTGCTATTCTTAATTCTGCAAAAATTCAGTTATGTACACAGTACAGGGTTACCAGGTGTTCGGTATTCACCAGGACAACCCGGGAGAAATATTTAAAAAAATAATTAAAAACCGGACTTTTCTATCCCTTTTTAACCGACTTTGTTACCTCATAACTTAGTCATTTATAAACCGATTTTGAAATTTTTTTTATTTGAAAGGATATATACTTTCAGATTGGTCCCATAGACATTTCATCAAAATCGGTTCAGTAGTTTGGTTGATTTTAATAAAAGTGAGTAACGGCGTGTGATTTTTTAAGGTAAATGTCACTTTTTGACATATCAGACAGCGTAAGAAAGTCGGTTTAATAAAAGTGAGTAACGGCGTGTGATTCCTTTAAGGTAAATGTCACTTTTTGATACTAAAAAGTAAAAAATAAAAAACTTTTTAGCAAAAAAAAAAACCTCCTTCAAAAAACCACTAAAAAGAGGAAAATAATGAAATTTTGAGGTCTGTGCCAATTTAATAAAATATGAAGTTGGTTAAAAAGAAGATATTAATCACTATACTATACTTTTTAACCGACTTCATATTTTATTAAATTGGCGCAGACCTCAAAATTTCATTATTTTCCTCTTTTTAGTGGCTTTTTGAAGGAGATTTTTTTCTATCATTTCTGTCAGTGTCCGGTTTTTTTTCTCTAGCACATCTGGTAACCTTGGTTATGTATTCCAAATAGGCAATCAAAAAAGACAAACAAGTGCGAGTAGGACTCGCGCCATGAGGGTTCCGTACCGTTATAACAATTTGACACTAACTTTGTGGAGATTGACAATTGACAGACTTAATAAAAATTAAGTTTGTCACGTAATAATTTCACTTATAGAACTAGAAATTAATGGTTTTCGGATTTTTTCTTTACTTGTGCTATGAGACCTTCCTTCGTGCCAAATTTAAAGATTCTAGCTCAATGGGTAGTACCCTATAGGTTTTGATGAGTGAGTGAGTCAGAAGTGGCGGATTAAGGGAGGCGGAAGGGGCGGATCACCCCGGGTCTCTGATCCTGGGAGGCCTCTAAATCTCGAGAAGCCCCTTCTTCATTAAATCTCAAACAAGGCCAAAATATATTTAGTAAGTAAGAGGCAGTTTGGAGTTGGAGGCCCCGTACGTATACAAAATATAAACGTAGTTAGGTTACCTACCTATACCTACGTTTAGTATAAATATTTGATTTTTTTGTCAGTCATTACATCTATATTATTCATTTTTTACGAAATTTACACCACAGTTACATCAATTTCTAAGCAGAACGGGGGCCTCATTTAGTTCTGCCGCCCAGGGCCTCCGACGGGCTTAGTCCGCCACTGTGAGTCAGTATTAAAATACGTGATTTTTGACAGGGCGAATTTTTACAGGTCTGTAGGGTTGTAGATCTTAGTATTTGATATTAAATTCAACTTGTCACCTCTCCATCGTACAGACAAGAGACAAACACTTTGGATCACCCTTGATGCTTCCAAAGGACTTCAAAGACGTCAGTTTAATGAGGATTCTTGACTTTACATATAGCCTAGGAATCCTAAAAAACTGATAAGAAACTAGGGGAACACAATAGATCTTTTAGGTCGCGGTGGCTTCCTTCGGGCCCCTAACATTTAAATCTTAAATCTTAACTTGTTACCTCTAGCCGTTCCTGAGAAAAAAATCTTAACGGACAGACAGATAGACGGACAACAAAGTGATTCTATTTGATTTTTTTTTTCATTCTGAGGTACGAAACCCTAAAAATGGCATTAATAATGAAAGAAAAGTATGTTTTTACAAGCTTTTATTTAACTTGCAATGTTTGTATGTTAGTTTGTTTAGGTCAAATTTTACAAGTCAATTTTTTATCCATCAGCGATGGTACCACTGATATTTGAAGAGCCTTAACTTTTAAGAACTTAAACTTTGAAATTTTAAGGTGAAGGTCAAATTTGAAGGTGAATTTAGGACGTAAAAATAAAACAGATGTATAAATAATGAATATTTTTCATAACAGAAATATATAAAAAGAAGTTTTAAGAGTTAACTTTTATCAACATAAATCTTAACAAATTTTTTTCTAGAAAAATGAAGAGATTGTCCATTTGAAGTGCATTTCTCATGAAAGCTTTTATTTCAGAGCTTACTGAAGGAGACATGATTTTCATTTTCATGTTGTAAAATGTTTTCATATTTTTCAATACGCATTTTTATACAAAGACCAAACGATTTATTTGAAAATTGTTTTACAACTTATAAATCCGTCACTCAACATATCTGTTCTTATCGGCTGTTGATATCTCCATGCAATTTTTAACAAAAATCCGTTTAACGCCAATTTTATTGACATTATGTTAAACTAACGGAAGTATAATATATTTTCATGTTTGATGAAACAAACTTTTAGAAATAGAATTTTTTATATAAAGCCTCGTTTACAAGAAAAAAACTTACTCTTTATGATTATCAAAAAAATTAAAAGTTACAAAAACTAAACCCTGACTATGTAAAGCTCTAATTGACACTTTTACCAGCTCTCGGGCTAGAACTCGGGAACTGGGGCCTTGTAATAGAGGAACCATAGCAACGCCATTTAAACAACAGCATTGCTACACGCTCGGCTATTCTCAAGCCCCATCCTACTAGAAAGACCACTGTGACTCACTTAAGGACGTCGACGTACGAAATCGTCATATTGTAGTACTTCCAGAACTGCTCGCAGAACAACTTTATGGGTAGATATGTTCAAAAACTTATGAATTATCAGCGCAAATATAAGCCAAGACTGTACAATGTTTTGTTGAGCTGATACAAGAATTTATACGTGTATATATCTAGTGTGTGTATTTTTTAAGCAATTGCAACGCGAAATGCTGCGTGTAGAAGATCGTGTGTCCGTACTGCCAGCAGGACAAAAGAGTCCTGCTTGAAGGATGCGGTTGGGAACGGAAATAAGTCCTTCTAGCAGGACAGTACCTCTGTACTAAGGTACTTATAGAAGCGCTACTAGCAGGACAATCGCTTGTACACTCTATTATTAAGCTTTTATATCATTGTTCTGAGTACGATATGTGTTCCAAGTCTTCATGGTTTCCGGACTTGTAGGCCGTGGTCCAATGGTATTTACAAGCCCGGAAACCATGAAGACTTGGAACAATGACGGTCGTGAAAGCTTGCACACCTGGATAATACGATATGCGTGTTTGATTTTTTACTCCGCGTTGCAAAAACGAGCAATTCGAATAAAATGGTTAAATTGATTTTTTTAATAAATACAAGAATTGCTCATATTATAATATAGGATAATATCAAACGGCCAAACCGGTATAGTTATTGAGTTAAACATCTTAAAAAAACCACACCTCTTCGTGCTTGTTATTTCAAACCATTTGAAATACCACAGAGATAAGTAATATTAAAAAAATCTGTGTCATATACATACCATTTTTCTTCTTTCTTTTCAGCACTCTCCGATTTCCTTTGAAAATCCAAAAACGGTAAATCACTAAATAAAACAAACACTTCACTTCAAAAACAAATGAACGTCAACACATAAACAAAACAATGTTTTTACAGTTTGTAAACTTGCATCAATTTGCAATAAGTTAACGAAATCGATTTTCTTGAGGTGTAAAAGTAATAAGATCTGACATTTATGGTAACAGCTGTAAAATATATTGCAATTCCTGTTGATACCAATAAATCAATTATTTAACTAATATAGCGCCATTGCTGTAATTTATATCGTTTGACATCTTTTTCAATTAACAACAGTACAGAAATATCTTTCACTTCACAGTTTTAAAGTTTTTGTCACAAAAAAATCAACACTAAAATTACTTTTGAAAGCGTCGTTAACAACGCTTAAAAATGTTTTAATAGGTTAATTTTGATCCAAATTAATGATTTTGTTGGTGAAGCAACATACCAACGCAATGAAAATTGACACTATTTTCGCACAATCACTTTTATGGTTGATTTTATCATCAAAATAAAAAAACGTTTTAAACACAATCACTTTATTGTTGATATAATTTTAAATTTAATTGTTTCACTGTTTGATATCCGATTATCACTTGTGATTATTAATAGATTTTAAGAGAGGCACTAATTATGATGATTTTTGTCACCCAAAAAAAAAACGCGATAGCGCATTCGCGTCGCGAGAGAAGCACCTGTTTTTCTGCGTTCAATCGGTCGTCAACCATAGAACTGGCGGTCGCGAACCGAGAAATTCAT
The DNA here is from genome assembly GCA_039654895.1 of Mongoloraphidia duomilia. Taxonomy (NCBI): domain Eukaryota; kingdom Metazoa; phylum Arthropoda; class Insecta; order Raphidioptera; family Raphidiidae; genus Mongoloraphidia; species Mongoloraphidia duomilia. Next base: position 7,523,996 of record CM077521.1, read on the forward strand.
CGGCACAGCATTACTGTGTATGGTCAAAGTAGGACTTCGCTAGAGTGTATGTGGTGCTGCGGTATGAGTGTGGACATGGAAGCCGCGGTCCGCTCACCTGCGAAACCAGGGATGGACTTTTTTGAAGCTATGTTTCTATAGGCGCGTAAAGGTACGTGCAGTACGCAGCTGGGATTCTAGATGGTAGGATGTATGGTAAGATGATGGCTGAAATTATAAGCGCTTATAGGTTTGCACAACGAAGCTTTGATACTAGCATTGATACAAGCTTAAGTCGCGTTTGAAATGTCAGATAACGAAGACGAATTTTTGTGTTCTTCTGCTACAAAGTGGTATATTTTAAATACAAATTTGGGTAGGAGCTATCATGTCCACCCTATTAATAGAAAACGATCTAAACATGGCGAATTTCATCATTTATACCAAGAATTAAAATTTTACCCAGACCGGTTTTTTGAATATTTACGTATGGAACCTAACACTTTTAAATACGTCTTAGAAAAAATTTAAAACAAATTAAATAAAAACTGGCAAAATTTCACTTATTAAACTAGTCACATCCACTGCGAAACTTGTAACGGTCATTTGACAGTTGTCACACATTGATTGTAGTAGTCAGCGCGCTGAAAGAATGGTGAGATACATTCTTGAATTTACCAGCTCTTGTCACAGCGCTTATACCTGCTACACTCACTGCTTCGTTGTGTACGCTCGCATATATAACAATGCATTAATTTAAGCAAGCCCTGCTATGATCTACGTTACCATCTAGAATCCCAGCTCCATACTGCTCGTACCTTAAGGAAGTTTTCACTTCAAAAAACTTAAAACATTTTTTGAGTGAACCAATTTGAAACATCATAAAAACAGAATTGTTTCCTGTTATAGACCAGAAATTGCTCAAAAACATTTTTCGTAGCTTAGCCTAAATTTCCCAAGTTCACCCATCCTTGTTGCAATTATATATCAACATTATTGGCGCTATTTGACTAGTATAAAATCGTGTATACGTGGAACAAAGAAGGAGTTATACCATATAAGTGTAAGCTTGACAGAGTAAAACAAATGTTTAGTTGAATCTAGTTTGCTAACGTAGGTGAATGGAACTTTGGTATCGCGGATATAAAAAAACAGCCAACGAATTTTGTCTCGTCGCAATAACAATACAGCATCTTAAGAAGTATCCGGTCCGACTTCGGATTTATTGTTTAGCACAAGACAAATTGTACTATAGCGTAAATGAGTATCTGGATGATAATTTGATTTCCTAATTTCTCTGTATTTACTTGACTTGTCACATTCGATGTACTATGTTGACTACGTGATAAATAAATTTATTATTATTATTATTATTATTACTAGGGTTGCCAGATGCCCCGTATTTTACGGGTTACCCCGTTTTTCAGGCTAAGATAATACAAAAACCCACAACTTCGAAAATAAAATACGGGGTAAATAAAGCTCCAAGTTACAAGTCAAATGTAATTTTAAGTTAAGATTTTTATATATTTGCTTCTCAAAATGAAGAGCTTTTAAAAGCTGTTTCTTCTAACCATAAATATAAATTTAAAAAATAGATTATCTTCATTAAACATTGCTGTTTTAATTGTCTCCCGTAAAAATATCTAAAACCCGTATTTTTTATACTGGTAACCCTTTAATCAACTAGCGGCAGGTGGCAACCCTAGTGGTTACACTAATGTAGACCACTGTCTTCTTGGAACGGCACGGTCGCCGTCCATTGTATAGTGACAATGGACAGCTGCTGAACGGCACGGGTACGCCGCCGTTCTGTTGCCTTCCTGTCTGAAAAATCTCATTCACTTCTTCACTCCACTAATAGCGAGAGCTAGTGACAATTTTTTGGTGTTATTTTATTCAAGGCCTTATTTTTGTGAAGATGTTGAGGGAGTCATATTAAAGTGCCCTGACTAAGGGATTTTGCTAGATAGCGGTATGAGAGGGATGCAAACCGCCCCCAACATGTAACAAAAAAATGGTCACAATTATTATTGTTTCAAGGCTGAAATTGTTTGTATAGCTTGTCGGTGACTCAATGATGCCATTATAATATTTGCAAATCGATTGGTCAGTATTGAAGGGGTGGCAGATCACCCTAAACGTGTCATATAGGTACCCGACGAAATTTACATTATTAGTTCAAGGTTCAAATTTTAATATGTTGTTACGGCGACTGTTTTAAGCATAAATATATTTCAATTTTCAGAACAAAACGTCGGTATTAACCCCCTTGCAGAACGATATAAACATCTAGGCGAGCAAGCTCCCTCTAAGAGAGGGGGTTAAAACCGACATTTTATTCTGCAAATTGAAATAAATGCTTAAAACAGTCGCCTTAACAACATATTAAAATTTGAACCTTGAACTAATAATATAAATTTCGTCGGGTACATGACACGTTTAGGGTGATCTGCCACCCCTTTAATACTGACCAATCAATCTGCAAATATTATAATGGCAATATTGGGTCACCGACAGGCTATACAAACAATTTCAGCCTTGAAGCAATAATAATTGTGACAATTTTTTTTTGTTACATGTTGGGGGCGGTCTGCATCCCTCCCATACCGCTATCTAGCAAAATCCTTTTCTCAGGGCACTATCTAATATAAAGGTGAATACAAAGAAAATAGCTGATATGGATACAGTGACATTTTGTGCTAATGATATATGCAATAATAATATTTAATATCTTTTTTCATATTCAAATTGGAAAAGGACGTTATTAATATTTCCATTTATTGGCCATTAATTTCACTGCTCCGAAGCAGCTTTAAAAACAAGACAGTATGGTTTATTAATTAATGTATTTTAAACAGTTTATGAGGACAATTTGAATGCAATACATATTTATTGACAATAAATAAAATATTCATAAATAATTTTAATTTAAAATTCTATTTCACATAAAGATCAAAATGCATAAAGCAATGTGTGTACTTTTGTTAGTGTATTTTGTGCATACAAGTGAAATAAATAGCAACAGCTCAAAACTGTTCAAATCGCTTTAGCAAAAGTCAAACAAATCAATACAAATATTTGACAATAAAGATTTAAATCAAGCATACTCAAAAAATATTTGATGTAATAATAAATCGGATCAATCCGGAGAGCACTGCAGATTTTTTTGAGGATTTAAAAAAGAAAATATTAAATGCAGGCCTCGCACTTGCATATGAAAACATGAGAAATTCAGAATATTATGATAAGCGTTTGTAAGTGCCTATCGCTAATATTTATAGGTTTTTATATCTAGATGATGAACCAATTTTTAATGAAATTTATTTTACTTTCGAACGCGTCATCACGCCGACTGATTTTGAGTAATTGCTTTAAACTTAAAGACATTAAAGAGAGATGCTCGATCGTTGGAAGAGAGTTTTTTCGACCAATAATGTATATTTTGCTATAAGTGCCTATTATTATAGAGAATACTTGACTTTGAATGATGAATTGAAAAAAATTAAAAGAAAAAATTACGAAGGACACAAAACTTTTTGGAAACCAAATACCACATTTAAGGAGTTCTCTCTGGAATCTTTTTGGATTTTCGAAACAGCAGGACAAGATTATTGTTATATTAGAAGCGCAAAATATAGCGATCAGTATTTTCAACTTAATTGTGGTGGGCCATTACTCACAACTAAGTTCGATACTGCTTTGTCTACAATACAACTTAAACGATGGTATCCGAAATAACATCACTGCAATGTGTACTTAAAATAATATTTCAGCTGAATTATATTTCACTTTAAAAATCATATTAGTGTTATTTTATTCTATTTTATTTAACCACTAAAGGCTTATCTGGGTCTGATATGAATCCATATTTTCAATGTATCATTATTTTTAACAATACGTTGAAAATCCACTTGATATTTTCTCCAGTTTTCAGATTAAAATCTTGGGACGGTGAGTTTGTATAATAGACAGGAAACGCCAAATTAACAACAAAGAGGTCCAGAAAGTGTGCATCATAATGTAATATGGGAAATCTTCTATATTTTATGAAGTTACAAAAATTTTGACTTCACCAATCATTCCTGTTTCATAAAAAACTCTGGAAACAAGAAATAGACATTTTATTATTTTTAGTTTGGCGGAAAATTAATTGAACCGATTTTCGAAAAAGAGTGCTGTTTGTGAAAATATTGAAAAAAGGTATTGAGAAAAAGTGTTCAGAATTCAATTATTAGTGTATATGTAAAAAATTTCGAAATAATAAGGAAAGGTTGTAACATTTTCAAGATTAATAAGAAAGCCACTTACCGATCAAAAATTCATTTATTATAACTCTACAGGCTATACAAAACCATTAAAATATATTATATTAATTTATAACAAATTAATATTTTTAGAAGTAAAGTAAAACAGCATAACAGTGGTAAAATTTTTTCGAATAAAATTATTCTATGTTTACAAACAATAAGTATATCTAGGTAACGATTGCAATCACGGTTGATTATTTATAATTTTTTTTATTAAATAAAATTTTGATTGTTGTTATCATTATTATTTTTAATATTGTAGATTATAGACGCGTCGATAACTGATTGTTGTTATCCATTTAAAACTGAATCCATAAAAAAAAATTGTCGATAACAAAAAATATCAGAAAAATAAACTAAATAATTGAATTCTGAACACTTTTTCTTAATAGGTACGTCATGTCTTCGATATTTTCACAAATAATCTATTTTTCGAAAATTAGTTCAAAAAATTTTAATTTCCATCTACATTAGCAAAAATAATGGTTTTTATGCAGCAGGATCGATTTGTATAATTAAATTTATGATAACTTCATAAATTAAAGATTTTCCGATATGATCGATGCACTGCACTTTCTGGACCACATCCACACTGTACTTATTTTGTATTTTTTTGAAAAATTCTATTTTATTTTAGAGTGCATAAGCCTTTCATCATAAGGAAAAAGAAGACAATAATGTAATTCAAATTTCTAGAATTTTTTCTAAAAAAATTTTTTTTGGGTATAAAATGAAAAATCGTCAATTTCATTTTTTATAGGTTTATATGCAAGGTCTCAAGATGTTATAAAAAATTATGCCTGGCAAAAAAGTAACTTTTTTATTATACTTACTTTTAAAGCGTCAAAAAACGGCAAAATCGCGCTTTTTCAATTTTCAAACATTCATAACTTTAAAAACATTGACTTTACAAAAAGTTATAGATCATTTTTTGTTGGAAATCAGTCAAATAATATAAAAAAATAAATGTTCAAATGAAAACATATTTTATATTTCTCTAATTGGTATATGATAAAATCAATCGATTTTTAAAATCCCCTTATATCCACACAATATTATTCACATAACAATTAGAGATGAAAATATTAAATATCTCAGACAGCAAGGCTGCCATGATTTGTAAGCTATATCTAAGAAAAAATCAAATGACCACTGTCGGGACTTGAACCCGAAACTCCTAGTTTCTGGCTAGGTGAGTTACTGATTTCTCCACAGTGCCCGAGAGTGGAAACCGATCTTTTCTTATTTATAGCAATTTCAAGTTGAAAACACACTACATGCGAGAGTCGATTATTCAAATAAGCTGCAAAGCATAGTACAGCTAGTACAGTCGAATCACTATACATGCGAGAGTTAACATTTTATAAGTTTTATCAACTTAATATTATAATACCTACATATTATATTTCTCTGTTATAAAAAAATTGATTTAACCACTATCAAACCAAGTTTCCGTCTCTTAACAAGGATTTTCATAGTCCTTAACCTATTCCAGCATAAAAAAAGGTGTGTGTGCGATTCACACACGATAGAAGTGAATACGCGCACGAAACTCGCGACTACGTTCTGTTGAACTTTTTCCTGGATTTTTTTTAATTTTAATTTTATTTTCATTTTTTTTGCGTCGATATTGACGACACATTTCAGCATCTTATAAAATTTATTATTTAGCACAACAAGATATAAAAATACTCACAAACACTGTTAAATAATAACACACCACGCTGACTTCTTACTATGTATTCCGTGCTTCTTACTAAAAAGCTGTAATACGCAGCCGCATACAGTGGTAGTATTAGCTCACGTACTTTTCACATATACTAACACACGTTAAATGCTCAAATACAAGCAAGTATTAAACAGTGTGCAATATACATACACCCCGACATTTGCTCTCTCGCTCTGGCTCACTAATCACAGGCGACTATGCTTAGAAGACGGGAGTGGGGATGCTACGAAGCATGGCACAAAGAGGACAGACCGATAATATAAAATAGTATGTATATTTCTGTCTCATTCTTTGCCGGCTTCATCCTACACATTTTTGTATTTGTGTCTCTTACCTGTCGTTTTTTCCGTTGCATCCGGTTTGAAATCACAACGATTAAGTATTCACTTCAAAAATTTAATCCGAAAATAATTCGATTCGAACACACCAATGAGTAATGAAAGTAAGTCGTCAGCGTGATTATAAATTGCGTCGACTATATTTTATTTAATTGCTGTAAAAAAATACAAAATTGATTTTTATGCATTATAATTATTTATCTCTGCTTTTTATGGGATAAAGCTGTGAACGTATATTTCTCTAAGTTTCCAATTATACAATAAATTAATAATTTAATAGGACTTAGAAAATCATTAACTGCAGGAAATTATTCGATTTTAATAATTTTTAATAGGATTTTTGATTTATGTTGTGTCTTCAAAATTTATTTTAAACTATGCTCATATAAATAATTGAAGTTACAAAGCATAAAGTTAGCGCAATTAGCCAGTTTTGTTAAAAATAGGTACACTAATCAGTGTGGGCGTTGGCAGGGGCGAGGAAGAGCCATGGCCCCACCTGAGAATTATAGTACAGTAGAGTCTCGATTATCTGACTACTCTATTTGTCTCTTCTCTCTTATATAATAAGTATTTCTTTTAAATGTACGCCACAATGGGGGCTTGCCATAAAAAAGACAAGGCGACATACTGGAAAAGGATGTCCGTTAAAAAAATAAGGTTGAAGTGTCCCAGGATTTTGGCAGGAGATGATCTGAGATTTTTATATCGGTTGTTCCAAAACTAAATTATCGTGATTTTACTAAAGCGGGCTGAGCTAGTTTATAAATATAGGTACGTGCAGTACCCAGCTGGGATTCTAGATGGTAGCATGTATGGTAGATGGTGGCTGAAATTATAAGAGCTTATAGGTTTGCACAACGAAGCTTTGATACTAGCATTGATACAAGCTTAAATCGCGTTTGAAATGTCAGATAGCGAAGACGAATATTTGTGTTCTTCTGCTACAAAGTGGTATATTTTAAATACAAATTTGGGTAGGAGCTATCATGTCCACCCTATTAATAGAAAACTATCTAAACATGGCGAATTTCATCATTTATACCAAGACTTAAAATTTTACCCAAACCGGTTTTTTGAATATTTACGTATGGAACCTAACACTTTTGAATACGTCTTAGAAAAAACTCAAAACAAATTAAATAAAAACTGGCAAAATGTCACTTATTAAACTAGTCACATCCATTGCGAAACTTGTAACGGCCATTTGACAGTTCGTCGGTTTGGTACTACAAGGTTGTAAGTGACATGTTTTGACTATTTCCAGTTTTTTGTACAACATGGTTGTATGTTTGAAACTCTATCTTCAGCTATTAACAGAAAGGTGGCAGTAGCAGCTGAATTTGTGTTGTGACCTGTAAAACAAAGGTGTATGTGTTGAACACCCCGACGGTGCTGAAACATAGTTGTATGTTGCGTCATACAACTTTGTTGCCTCAATAATTGTATGTGAGTTTGGAACATACTTGCATCATACAACCTCGTTGTTTTCATACAAACTACTAATGACAGTCGATTGGTGTTTTTTATTTACAATTTAAACACGTAAAAATATTATAAACATGAGTGACAATAATGGTGAATCAACTTTTTACGAATCTGATGCTGATAATGAATACCTACCAACCGATTCAGATGATGACGTACCTACCTGTTTGTGTTAATTGTGTTTGATTTTTGTTTTTATTTTTTGAATAAGCTTTTATTTTGTGTTTACCAAAACTTCTATATTTTTTCGTTTTAATTTTAACCAAAATAGCACTAATATTCTGGAAAAAAGTTCGTGTTTATGTTTATGTTATTTAACTTTAGGGTTGTTATGTTTGCATTTAATTAATTGCATTGAATGTAACATTTATTTTTCATTAATAAACTAGTGTTGCACTTATTTTGTCATTTTTTATCTACTTATAATTTAACGCAATGTTGTATGTGACATTGCATTACCCGCACGGTGTAATTTCTCAGCAACAAAGTTGTATGTGCAAAGTTGATATTTTAAAAAATATATAAATATACCTGCATTCGCGAAAAATATCAGAGATTTAACACCGACCATGTAATTCATCATTTGTTTAACAATATAAAAGCAATCTACATAGTCCTTGTAGTTAAATTAGACCCCTAAATTTTTAATGTCAAATATCTCATAATAACAGTAGCGACACATACAACCTTGTAGTACCAAGCCGACGAGTTGTCACACGTTGTGTGTAGTAGTCAGCGCGCTAAAATAATGGTGAGATACATTCTTGAATCTAGCAGCTCTTGTAACAGCGCTTATACCTGCTACACTCACTGCTTCGTTGTGTACGCTCGCATATATAACAATGCATTAATTTAAGCAAGCCCTGCTATGATCTACGCTACCATCTAGAATCCCAGCTCCATACTGCACGTACCTTTAGGCTTTGTAAGAATGATTTCTCGTTAAAAAAGAGCGATTTCAATTTTTTATTTATTGTAGATTATAGACGCGTCGACAACTTAGGTAATTAGCGTTTTAAATTACATTAAATAATAACTAACTTAAAACTAAATAACATCACAAAACATCCATGAGCGCAGGTGGGATTCGAACCCACGGCAGTCCAGTCCAGACTGTCCAGAGGTTGCGGCACTAAGCACGCTAACCACTCAGCGATTTCAATGATTGTATAGTCGTTCGTATAGTGATTCGACTGTATAGGACGTATTCTGCGAATGTATCAACGCCCGAGAGCGCCGCGTTACCAACCTCTACTTTATGAAAACGATTAAATACCCTGCTGTTTCAATAGCCGTTAGAAGTTTCAACACGTATTCAGTGTCAGAGCTAAAATAAATATAAATTTCTAACAAATAAATATAAATTTGCTGAAATATCAATGATCTCTAAATAACTTTTGTGTAGGCGTAAGCATGGCTATTGTCAACATTTATGCTCAAACTACAAGCGGGGTTTATTTACGCAGTAACGAGACTAATAGACCGACAGCTATAAGTAACAACATATTAAAATTTGAACCTTGAACTAATTATATAAATTTCGTCGGGTACATGACACGTTTAGGGTGATCTGCCAACCCTTTAATACTGATTAATCGATCTGCAAATATTATAATGGCATAATTGGGTCACCGACAAGCTATACAAACAATTTCAGTCTTGAAGCAATAATAATTGTGACCATTTTTTTTTGTTACATGTTGGGGGCGGTCTGCATTCCTTCCATACCGCTATCTAGCAAAATTCTTTACTCAGGACACTTTAATATGCCTCCCTCAACATCTTTAGGGTGATCTGGCACCCCTTTAATACTAAGTACTAACCAATCGATCTGCAAATATTATAATAGCATAATTGGGTCACCGACAAGCTATACAAACAATTTCAGTCTTGAAGCAATAATAATTGTGACCATTTTTTTTGTTATATGTTGGGGGCGGTCTGCATTCCTTCCATACCGCTATCTAGCAAAATTTTTTACTCAGGGCACTTTAATATGCCTCCCTCAACGTCCTTAGGGTGATCTGCCACCCCTTTAATACTGACCAATCGATCTGCAAATATTATAATGGCATAATTGGGTCCCCGACAAGCTATACAAACAATTTCAGTCTTGAAGCAATAATAATTGTGACAATTTTTTTGTTATATCCCCGTTTGAACCCCTTAGGGATTGAATTTAATTCTAAAAACGATTGATTCATGTATTCTCATCGGGAATGCATATGTGTACCAAATTTTAAATCAATCGGATACGTGGAAGTCGTTCAAAATTGACTTGCAAGTTTTGACCTAAGCAAACAAACTAACATACAAACATTGCATGTTAAATAAAAGTTTGTAAAAATAATAATAACTATGGCTCCCTATTAATTGTCCAATGCTAACTCACACAGACAAATTTAATATTCAAGCGAACGAGCGAAGCGAGTGAGTAGTGTATTTATAATATTCAAGCGAACGAGCGAAGCGAGTGAGTAGTGTATTGCACTCGGGCTTTCTTAGCACCCGGGCGAAGACGGACGGGTAAATAAAATTCCTAACGATGTAATAATAATGTAACTCCACGTTTAGGTCAACGATGAGCGCTGTAAGTACTTAGGTGTACATTTTACAACTGTCAGATAATACGATTGTACATTGTAAAATTGATGCTGCACAACTAAAAATTAATTTAAAATCATTTGCAAATACACAATAAATGCGATACATTTATTTTTTAACATATAGTCTAGGGTGGGTCAAAAATATCAATTATTTTTTTTTTTTACAAGTGACACGGAAAAATAGGTTGCTAGACACCTTAAAAAAATTCTCACCAAATATGAGCTCTTAATTTTAATAGGAAGATCCTCCGCATCAGTCCAATAGAAAAAAATTCATACCTCATCATTAAGTGATTGTACAGAAAAATGTTTTATGAGAATTTTGTAGGAAATTTAATGTTCTACAAGAAAGGTATCTTATATTTTTTCCACAAACCTCACCATTTGAAAGATATTGAAGAGTTAAGTTTGATTATTTTAAGACAAATTTCATTTTTGTTTATGAATTTTATAACTCGACAATAAATGACTATTATAAATCTTCAATATCTTTCAAATGGTGAGGTTTGCGGAAAAAATATAAAATACCTTTATTGTAGAGCATTAAATTTCCTACAAAATTCTCTTAAAACATTTTTCAGTACAATCAATTAATGATGAGGTATGAATTTTTTTCTATTGGACTGAGAAAAAAATAAAAAACTGTGATGCGGAGGATTTTCCTTTTAAAATTAAGAGCTCATATTTGGTGAGAATTTTTTTAAGGTGTCTAGCAACCCATTTTTCCGTGTCACTTGTAAAAAAAATAATTGATTTTTTTGACCCACCTTAATATAGTCTAATGCTCGGTTGCAGAAAGCATTGTCAGAAAATCTGATATGACAATGACCTTCACCTTGTGACCACACATATTTCTCCATAAGAAAAACATTGTGAAATTTTAAATCGATCCTACTCGAAAAGTAACAATATCTTTTTAAACTGTGTATACATCTCTTTAACATAGTTTTTGTACAATTTCCACTTCGAAACAACATTTTTCTACGCATTTTGATCAAAATTTAACTTGAAAAGCGATCTTTTTCTATGTAGATGAGTCATTTGTTTTTGTTTGAGTACAATCTAATGTTCTACATGACAAGGAGTTTCACAACGACCTTAGACTGCTCCTGCATGTATAAAAACTGTAATTATATAATCACAATCTAAGGTTATTGTCAAATGAGATTTTTTGACAATGGTTTCTGCAGCTCAGCATAAGAGCTACAGGCCCTCAGGCCCGGATTTCTGCCTAGGCCAACAAGGCACCGGCCTAGAGGCCCAGCCGCCGAGGGAGCCCCAACCAGGGCGGAGATGGAAATTAAAGGGAAAAAAACCCAAAAATTTTGTAAGATAACCCAATTGGCTACTTTTTTTGCTAAATTTCCATCCAATTCTATTTTTTCATTTTTCCCCATTTTTTTGGGCTTGGGGAGCCCAACGGCCAACCGTCAAGTGCCTAGGGACCCTGGGTCTTTAAGTCCGGGCCTGCAGGCCCTGGAAATTAAAATTATATTTATAGTTCCTCGATATTGATTGTTTATATTGCGTTACCTTTTGAACCTTAAAACGTATCAGGATCTGATTATTAGATGTAAATATTTTATGGCAAGTATTCAAATGCTGAAAATACGTAGATAAATATTAAATTATATCGGAAGTGAAAGAAAGGTCACGGGTTCATGGGTTCACGTCTCATCAGAGAGGTTAACCTTGTCTGTTTGTCAAGTGAAGTTTATTGTTATGTGCGTGTTTTGTTTATGCATCTCTGGTATAATGTCGACTCCCACAGAAGCTAAGTAAAAGAAGAACAAATGAACAGTTACCCTTTGGACGATCGCGTCCAGAAGTAGCGAACGCCTTCGGGCACGCAGGTTCAGTAGTGTAACTAAATTGAATTGAATTGTGAATTATAGACGCTCAACAACAGAGGTCATTAGCGTCTGTGTAGAATAACTAGGTGGTTAAGGACCCCAGAGCAAAAAAAAATAAAATGGGTCCTCTAAACAATATTATCTTTATCAACATAAAAATATAAATGTATAGTTGACAAACCCTAAACTACATTTTTACTAAATCAAAAAAACTTTTTAACAAATAAAAAATCTCCTTCAAAAAACCACTAAAAAGAGGAAAATAATGAAATTTTGAGGTCTGTGCCAATTTAATAAAATATGAAGTCGGTTAAAAAGTATAGTATAGTGATTAATATCTTCTTTTTAACCAACTTCATATTTTATTAAATTGGCACAGACCTCAAAATTTCATTATTTTCCTCTTTTTAGTGGTTTTTTGAAGGAGGTTTTTTTTTTGTTAAAAAGTTTTTTTTTTTACTTTTTCGTGTCAAAAAGTGACATTTACCTTAAAAGAATCACACGCCGTTACTCACTTTTATTAAACCGACTTTCCTTAAGAATCTTCCTTCTCCTCGTCATTGTCCTTATCAATTTTCAAGCAATTTTTTACTTCACAAATTTCAACATTTTTAATTTTTTTTAAAACAGTTTAACATTCACTGATGTAGACATAAATTGTTGTAAATGATTGTTTTTACTGCTGTAAAGCAAGAAGTTATTGTTAAACAATGAATAAGAATAAAATACTTCCGTACATATTAATATATTACTTAGATATATGCATTTCAATTCTAGAAATATTTTAAATTTATGTGTACAGGTATTGCATAATAATTTATTTATTATAAATAAATATACCTATAATTAACACATAAACACCGTCAGCTATATGATTAGACTTCATAATGGGATCGTCCCACGCAGCGTCGTAGCTAGGATCATCGGCGCCCCTGGCAAGATTCTATAATTTCGCGCCTGAAATCGCGCTCTTTGCTTGAAAATAATCATATTCGCATCGCTGATTCACTGATTGCGCCCTCTCGAGATTAGAGCCCCTGGCGCTGATCCCGGTTGCCAGGCTCTATAGCTACGACGCTGGCCCCACGTATCAAGAATTGACAATTTTGAACAGCGCATGTTATTCCTCATAAGTCATACATAAACAATAATGTAAACCAACTTTTTCGTTCTTATCTCAATTGCAAAATAGGATTAAAGAAATATATATATTTTAAATGCTGAGCATAAACCGCCATATCAGTATAGCCTACTGGTTAGCGTGCTTAGTGCCGCAACCTCTGGACTGGACTGCCGTGGGTTCGAATCCCACCTGCACTCATGGATGTTTTGTGATGTTATTTAGTTTTAAGATAGTTGTTATTTAGTGTAGTTGAAAGACGCTAATGACCTGAGATGTCGACGCGTCTATAATCTACAATAAATAAATAAACCGCCATAATATGATGACGTAGAAGACAGTCACACTTCTTTATCTATAGAAAGAGGTGTATATAAATATCTTTCTGGGGGTTTGCTTTCAATTTGACAAATCAGTGGGCATGATACAGTAGATCTAGTCAGCCAATCACAGCTTGAATATTATCTACGTCATTTCGGTAGCAGAATAAGTCTATGAAATTCTATTGATAAATACACACTTTTGGGAAATATTTTATTATAGAAAAAGCTTCCGACAAATTCTCAAAAAATTGTTTCGTAATCTATTTGTAATGTAGATTCCAACAAAAAAATGCAGGACGACTCAATTAAGTTTTTTTATACCTATTAAAGAAATTATCTAAAATTATTTTTTTTACATGAATATACGATATTGAACTGCAAAGACGCTAATGACCTAAGTTGTCGACGCGTCTATAATTTACAATAAATAAATAAATAAAGATATTGAACTGCAACTATAGTAGAAATAATTTAAAAAGACCTGAAAGGCAATAAAACTTGCAACAAAGAAAGATCTAAACAACTTTTTATTGACTATCTTTGTCAGGAGTACGAAATTGAAGAGAGCAAGAACCTTTTCGCAGGTAACCAAGACATTATTTTGGAAACAAAATTTAATCCTCTATGTCTCTCTCTTCTTCAGGTAGACGGTAACTGATAGAGCACTAGAACTTAAGTCATTTATTGTTTTACTCTCTTTGAGGACCGTCTACTGAATATCGGTGGTGAAGTACAGCAAACTCCTAAGTCTCAGTTTGCAGCAAAACAAAAACCTTCTATGTCAATTTCTGCAGATTTGAAAATTATGAATTAAACTATTTACAAACTAGCCTTCTTTTTGCTGGCCAAATCTCCCATATCAATGAAGACTAAATACGGACTTATTCTTATACAACAAACCTCCTATGTCAAGTGAAGAACGACAACCTCCTATGTCAGACATAGGATGATAGGAGTTTGTTACAACCTCCTGTCTTGTATTAATTTAATCTAATATGAAAGAAAATGTTAGAACATCATGGTTCTAAACATTGTTATCTTCCCCCTGAAAAGTGTCTGTTTTTGACATAGAAGCTTGCTGAATTTCTGCATATCATGACATGGAAGGTTGTTATTCTTCACCATCGATATTCTCTTTAATATAGATTCTTGCTTTTGATTTGTTTGAATGCGAAGAATACTCTGTACGTTTTATTCCCTTCATGTCTTTTTAAATAATTTCTACTATAATAAAGTTTTTGAACATTCAGTAGGTTTATAGAAATGCATATAGAAAGTTAAACAGCCGCCGGGAGCAAAACCGGAAGAAGAGATTGTCATCTGCCACTAGTTCCGGAATGATCATTACTGACAACGGAAGCTGCTGTAGATAAATCTATTTTATTTTAATTAATCAGGAGAAAAAAACAAAATTTTTGTTTAATTGTTAACAATTAATCCAATTATTGTAATTAAGTAGTCTAAAATTAAAATAAATTTACAAGTAAAATGTGTTAACAAAAATGTTTTATTTTTATTTGATCTATTTTTTTAGTTCATTGAACAATTTTTTCATGGTCACTAGGCAAAATGGATTATACTGAATTTTCGAGTAATTTTATTTTATACTGGCCTCGCTCGCATTAAGGATTCTTCACACTATATCGGAGCAGCAGAACTAAATGAGGCCCCCGGTCTGCTTAGAAATTGATGTATTTGTAGTGTAAATTTCGTAAAAAATGAATATTATGTAGATGTAATGGCTGACAAAAAAAATCAAATATTTATAATAAACGTCCTACCTAAGTTTATATTTTGTATACGTACGCCCCGTTCAACTCCAAACTGGCGCTTACTTACTAAACATATTTTGGCCTTGTTTAGGATTTGATTAAGAAGGACTTCTCGAGATTTGGAGGCCCCCCAGGATCAGAGGCCCTAGGCGAGCCGCCCGCTCTGCCCCTCCCCCTAGTCCGCCACTGTTGTCAAGCCGGCCGGAGCCGGGAAAGAATACTCACCGACATTTCGATTCCGTGCCCCCGGCCGTCTCCCGTCCATGACACGGCCCGGCTCCGGCACGGTATAGCGTGAAAATACCTGTAATGTGATTTTTTTAGCTACTACTCATCCCCCTTTAATATATCTGAAGATAATTTTCATCATCTACTTATTATGTCGTCCGTTTAGTGTGACTCAATAGGGTTTGTGCATGGTTTTTTTGTGTTATATTAATAGAACAGTAAATTCTGAACAAACTGATACCTAAATCACATCATTCTGATTTCAAATAAACTCAAAAATAATTTTTTGAAATATTTATGTAAACCCCTTAAAAAGCGTTTTTGCTCGTAACGTCATATTTCATTAAAGTATAGAGGACGTGCGTTATCTAAAAAAAACAAGACCCAGAATGTTGAAAAATACTGTTTTGTAAACATGATGTAAACAATCTAAGCTATGTTTTATGGAATCGGACACTCGCTACGAACTTTGATGTCACGCACTGTTTTTGATCAAATGATTTCTTTGGAAATTTATTCATATTTCAATAAATTATTGCGCTTTAACGAATCATTCAATGTTTCTCAAATTTTAGAGTTGCGATAAGAAAATCCATGCAAGTTGCAACTTCCCTATTTATTTATTTATTGTAGATTATAGACGCGCCGACATCTCAGGTCATTAGCGTCTTTCAACTACACTAAATAAAAACTATCTTAAAACTAAATAACATCACAAAACATCCATGAGCGCAGATGGGATTCGAACCCACGGCAGTCCAGTCCAGAGGTTGCGGCACTAAGCAAGCTAACCACTAGGCTATACTGCCCTCAACTTCCCTATTGTTATTTCCATTTTAATGTCATTATAAACGGATTCCACTATATTATTGTCTTCAGTATTTAGTCATACTATGATAACAAGATATAGAAATCCCGTAAGAATCATTTATTTATTAATATGATTATCGTGATTTAAATGCCGATAAAATCAGTTGTTAGTGTAAGCGGCCATAATTTAGTAAATATATTATAAATGTACAACATTATGCAGTTACAGTTACCGATTATTTCTTTTATTATTGTAATTCCCAACTGCAATGTTTTGTATGCAATTATGCACTTTGCATTGTCGTGTGACTACATAGTGTGCACAGAAACATTCACGCAAATTTAATCTAATTGGAACTTTCAAATGTGCATTTTTCAAGCCAACCGTACTCACAGCTTCCTTTGAAAAGGAAGTGATAAATTGCATTTTTGCATATCCACGGTAATAAGTCAAAACCGTTCATGTCAAATGATATATTTTTCGTTGAACCGGGGTAATTTTTAACAGACTCCAAAAAAAGGAGGTGGTTCTCAATTCGGTTGTATTTTTTTTTATGTTTGTTACCTCAGAACTCCGTCATTTATAAACCGATTTGGAAAATTATTTTTTTATTGGATAGGGTATACCTCGAAGTTGGTCCCATATAAATTTTACTTAAATCGGTTCAGTAGTTTGGCTGATTTTAATAAAAGTGAGTAGCGGCGTGTGATTCCTTTAAGGTAAATGTCACTTTTTGACACATCACACAGCGTAAGAAATCGGTTGAATATAAAATAAAAAGTGAGTAACGGCACGTGTGATTGCTTTAACTAAAAAGTAAAAAATAAAAAACTTTTTACGACTTTTTAACAAAAAAAAAACCTCCTTCAAAAAGCCACAAAAAAGAGGAAAATAATAAAACTTTGCGGTCTGCGCCATTTTAATAAAATATTAAATCGGTTAAAAAGTGCAAATTTAATTAATATCTACTTTTTAACCGACTTCATATTTTATTAAAATAGCGCAGACCTAAAAGTTTTATTATGTTCCTCTTTTTTGTGGCTTTTTGAAGGAGGTTTTTTTTTTGTTAAAAATATTTTAAATAAACTTTTTTTTCAATTTTCTTCAGTACAAATTTGGAAATTTTCTATTACTGTAATATGGATACACATATAGTTGCTAATTAAAATGATGGACTGCTCTTTCAAATATATTTACTCACTTTGCGTAAATCCACATTTATTTGTCACATAACCTTAAGAAACAATATGCGTTGCGCTTAAATTCAGCATAACTGTACCGACAACGAAGAAATCCGATAAAAGTTTATTTTGCCGATACCCTCTACATATTGATAGTTCATATCTCTGTAATGTGTCATCTGAGGTGTTATAATGTAAAAATATTTCACTGGTCTATTTTACACACCGGTCCAAATTACGGACATCCCCTATTTGTTTTCATGACAACAAATACAATTATTTGTGTTTAACGATATTTACGTCATCTGTCTGTACCCGCGATACAGACATAGGTACCTACTTGTATTTTGAAATCATTTTTTTTATAATTTCGTTTCACGTCTGTCTTTAGAAAATCGCAATATATGAAGAAATGAAAGAATTACAAAACTGTGACATACGGACGGACGGACATGACTACGGAACCCTAAAAACGAACTATATGAAAACCAAAATAATATTATTCTTCATCTGATATCTGCAAGATGCAGAACGGACAAGATATGTTAGTTGCCTAGCTTCAGTTTATTTAAGTATTTTTTATTGTTAATCTCTTGGAGGAATTATTTTTAACAGAAGAACAGATGTTATCAATTCGACATGTACACTGTACAGGGTATTTATATCATTGGGATTTCACCAGCCGATAGTTTATCGAAAATTAAAGGTGGTTTGATTAATAGAATATGGTCGAGTTTTATTTCCAGTGGCGTACGTTTTATTAAATAATGTATGTTTGAGAACCCGTACGCATGCCTCTATGATCTAAATAAAATAATTGCAACCACTAGTAACAGAGAATACCAAAAAAATTATCTACGGTTAACTTTTTTATTATTGATTTAAATAGCAAATTATTTTAAATAATTTAATATTATTATTATTATTACATCAAAATATTAGTAAAAAAACTTTTTAAAGACACGCTTTCATTTAAATGTACTAAAAAGGAAAATAATAAGTTTTAATAATTTAGATTCATAATTATAAAAGCGTGGGTTGTA